>OY723385.1:57918323-58590911 GCA_963210295.1 Ophion ellenae
GAATGCAATGAAAATGATCGTTTTTCAATTGCTCGAATTTATGTTAGCAAACATTCGTTACGAAAACCCCTCAATAATTTGTTCAGTTGCTTATTCAGAGGAAATGAGGAAATAAAATATAAAAGAGAATTTTCGTTGTGTTCCAACGATGCAAACTTCAAGACTATGGCTGGACTTTTATACCATATATACACATATATTTATTTATACATACACACATTTCGATCTATCGTATATTTTCTCGCTATTACATATAATAGCGATATAATCGCTATAATATCTCGTCAATCGTTCAGTCTGGAAAATCGAAGGAGCAACGAAACTCCCGTTCATCCCCTATATCCACCTCGAATTTTGAATCGTACTTTTTCCAGGATGCTTCATTTTGCGGATGAAAACCAAGGCCTCCAAGACTGGATATTGAATTTGTGGTAAGTAACATTACGATTCCTTTAGTCCAACGTGCTTGGAACTTTCGAACTTATGGAGTTACAGCTTTACCATCAGTCGATGTTTCGCACACGCTTACGAAGCATCAGTAGACCACGAGGTCGGAGAAAAACGTTTCTTTGGCTTAAAATTGTACTTTGGGTAGTGGAACTAAAAGTGCGGTTGGCTAAGGACGGAAAATTAATATCAGCACTACGAGATGTTCGTGATTAAAGTAGTTTTATGGGTACACGTATGAGCCAAAAGTTTCGGTCGAAGCGTATAGTAACATCCAATGACTATACGATACTGTTGGTTGTAAAGTTTTGACAGAGCTGTACCCTCTATATGTCCCACACATTCGCACCTCGTGCAAAGATAGGTCGCATACTCGCATAGAGAGCGGCGCTTTACGTGGCAACAGCGCGATTTTCCTGCAGTCATAGCGTTGAGCTTCCTACGATCCGTCTTTCGCGAAATATTTTATATAAATAAAAAAAAGCGTGAAAATGTCAACCCAAATGCGATACAAAGGAAAGTTTACAAGAAAAAAGGCGCGCGCTAAAAGACTGAAAGCTGTGGCAGCCATGTGTCAAGCAAATGCGGCTAAACGCGATGAGAATAACCATAACCTCAACGATCAGCAACAAAAATTCGCTTTCGAAGGACGTTAGATCGTGGATTTACAACATCTTGCCGACAGTTTAAATTGTATTCGCTGTAACAAAGACAAATACATGCATAAATTGAACAAGTTAAATTTGTTCGCAGAATAAATTTATTTCACATCCGTCTCAGAATTACTAGAACTCGGGAGAAAAAAATCACGCTTCGAGTTCCCAGAGCACGCGCCGATCAGCTGGCTGCAGCGTGCACTGTTGCCATTCCGTTACAGATGGTTGGGCCCGAGTTCGGTGTGGAATAAAATTACCACTTTTCATAAGTCGATATCTCCGAAACTAAACGGCCAAAGTTTGTCTTTTTTTTAAATCAATCCCACAATTGTACTGCGTACACGTGTGTTTTTATTTTGAAATCCTAAGATCCGTTTAGAACCTATATCGAGAAATTCGAGCAAACTCCTATCGGTTTACGTTTTGGGTATAGGGATCGAGTACAAAAATACCCATATTCAATTGCAATTATCTCATGAACTAAACGGTGAATCGAATTGAATTTTTTGGGCATCAGTCCATGAAGGTCATATCTACATCATACTTAGATTTCAGCCAATTCCTAAGATTTGCTCAAAACTACAGAACTATCTTAAACTCAGGACATATGGGGCAAAACTTTGCAGGCTGTTTTGCTGAAACGACGCTTTTGAAATTGGCTTGCAGCGTAACTCGAAGAATTTTGATCTGGTTCAGTCCGGACTTTCCAAGTATCTTCCAAACTAAATACTCTTCAAAAATAGGCAAGAATTTCTAGATCCGTTGCAAACTTCTCTTGTTGTAAACACTTTTTCAGATATTCCTATGAGGAGACTTTTTTTAATGCTTGTCAGTTCTTTTGAAAACAAAATTTCGTAGGTCCACTACGTATTCGTCTTGCGATTATCATAAGAAATTACGGTTTTTGGTGCAACGTACAACATTGCGACAATTGTGCTGCAAGGCCCCGATAATTTTTTCCGCTTCCATACACTTTGAAACGTACACAATGAAGTTCTTCATACGATGTTCGACTTACTCTCTTGAAGTCAAACAGTTTTTGACGTTACACCTGATGGTCAGGCCTCCGGTGTAGCGTTACCCCTTAAGGCGAGGTGAAAGCCGCTCGGTCGGTAAAAATTCCGCTGCGCACTTTTCCCCAAGAAGGTTAAAATTCCGGAACAAAGGAGAGTCCAACTTCGTTTTGTTTCCGATAGAGCGCAAGACTTTTTCCGTGATATCAGTCGTTCCGGAGGAAAGTGACAAACAGATGTTTAGCTATCGTTCTCGCGCGCTTGTGTTTCGTGGTATAATTGGCATCGCCTTAAGGTATTCCTTTCGCGGAGGGCCGTATTTTGCGGGGGCGTAAGGTGGGCCCTTCTAAATCGTTTGCAAATTAGAGTGATGCTTGATAAAAATAAGTCACAATTAATTATTACCAACGATAAACTGGAATAAAATATTGCACGCAAATTTGGTAGATTTAGACATTTTTACGTTTTCTCTAAAAAGTCGCGGCTACGAAAATTCTGCTAGTTGCGTTTTTCTAAGTTTTATCATTAATATTTTCTTAAAACTATCTTCCGAATATTTTACACGTGTGAGCAGTTTATATCAGGCATACAAAGTTATTTAGTGTATAAATTATTAGATAGAAATGTGACCAGCGTGTCATCTCCATAAAGTGCCCTATAAATGAGACGATCTTCAGAGTCGTCATTTTTCGTTGAAAGTTCGGTAACTTGGCTGGAAATTTTACCAGTATACTGAAATGTATTTGTAATGGGTGTCTCAAAGTAACCTGACATTTTAAATTGCGCGCCATTTATTTTGTGGCGAACATGGAGTACTAATCTTTGACAACTGGCATCAGGAAGTATTGAGGTTAGTCATGGAGAAGTACACGGTCGAGCAACGCATAGAAATAGGCATGTTGCCTATGTTTGGGAGTGTTTAAAATTGTTCACATATACATAATATACCTCTAAATGTTTATTTCATGTATTTACATGCAGCAAATTCTTCAAAAATCGCGTTTTAATTAATCCGTTTAAAAATACACGCTAAAACGCCCAGACCTGTCATTTGACGGCGCATGACGTCATACTCTGCAAAATACGGATCTCTAAACAAACACAATAACAAATATTTCAGAATTTATATGTTCAAGGATGTATTCTAAATTCTATTCATCACCGTATGGCTGTCTTGAACACCTGCAATTTAAGAAAACAAAACAAGTTGTAAAACGAAACATAACCTCGAAAATTTGTTCAAATTATTACAGAGTTTGTAATATTATTAATGCTATATACATTATTTGTTGCACAAATTACAATTCTTTAGGGTATACTTACATGGAAGTCTTCAATCTGAATTCTGCAGAGCAGAAGTTGCTGTTTTTCGTAAAAAAAAATTGGCCACCGTTATGCAGTAAATCCCAGGCAAATTCGAACTATTTGCCTTCACGGATGCAGTCTCTATTATTACAGTTCGAGTAAAATTCAAAATCAATCGAGAAATCTCACAAATTGTATTTTAAGACAAAGTAAACAGTAACAGCCTAATATAAGCAGTATGCTTAGAGCGTCGACTCATTCGTGTTTTGCAAAGTGTGACGCCATGCGCTCTGGTTGGTGTTCTTTGTCACGTGACTTATAGATATTTTTTACAATTTATTTATTTAAATTTATCTGCAATTTTCACCAAAATAAAATAACATAGGCACTTCCGAGCATTACTCAAATTATAAGCTGTCTCCTCATAACAATATCGTTTATTCTTGGTTACTGGGAACAACCCCTATTGTGAAAATTACGAAGCTGCGAAGTTCCATGATCGTGTTATCTCGCGCCGCGGCGATGTGGTGGCCACTAAGATCGTGCGATTTGACGCCATTGGACTTCTTTCGTTGGCCTTTTCTGAAAGAAGAAGTGTATGCCTATGATCCAAAGACCATTCCGGAGCTCAAGGGAGCAAGTGGCCGCACCATTAATGAAATTAGTTCGCAATTATGCCAAACGTTATCGAAAATTTCGTCAAAAGAGTGAACGTTTGCAAACAGGGACGATGCGGCCATTTATCGGATATTGTGTTTCACACATAACCTCCATGTTTTTACCTTGCATTATCAAAAAATATTCGTACTTTTCAAATAAATAATACGTTTTATTAGTAAATTTAAATATCAGCTCATTTTGAGACGATCTTTACTTCATCATAGACGAAAGTCTGTGAAAGAAATTGTTAAATATTCGGGTTCGTTAAAGGAATACCTTAAGGCGTTACACTATGTGGCTCACCGAAAAACAAAACTTCTTTGCGATTTCTTTTGTTGAGGATACTAAAAAAGCGATAAAAATGAGGTTTGTTTGGTTCATTCTACATGGGTTGACGTACATAAAAAAAAACATTAAAAAAAATGTAGGTGCTCTGTGGTAGGACACAAAACTCTTATGGATCATCATCCAGAAAAAAAAAACGTAATTTATGTTAATTTGGCTACAGAGGTACACGCGATTATTTGAAAAAAAAACCTGGTTTTTTAATCGGCCTCAATTCTTTAAATAGAAACGAGAATTGTTGACGAAACGTAAAGATCGTGTGTCTTCCAGAAAATCCATCTAAGAAGCTACAGTTGAAATTGCAAGTGAATCGGGTGAAATCTGACCGAATTGTGCGTTCTCCTGATTTCAAGAACGCGTTTGGGGCCGTCCATAAATTACGTAATTTTAATATCGGGTCAGGTCGTTGGATGACGGTAACGATAATTGGATTATGGTCGTGTTCGTTGGGTCTCATCATTTTGATTGCGCATGCGCATAGTGATGCGCATTTGATGATGCGCACGTTTCGTTGCGCAGTTGCGCGTTGCGCATCATTATGGACATGCGCACTTGTTCGTATCAAAATGATGAGACCCAACGAACACGACCTATGACAATAGGAAGGATATGATGATTGGGGGGGGGGGGTATCAGCAAACACCGACGATGTGCAATACCGCCCGAGCTATGACTGTAATTCAAAACTAAAAATGACGCGTCTCTAAAAGTCCAAGAGTCTCGGCAGAAGGATAAAGAATCAACGATCTCGCGCTCCGTTCCCGAGCCTCACGGCATCCATCCCCTTATTTTTCCGTACGACGAGCGTCGTTCGTGTAAAATCTCGGAAGCACGGCATTTTTACCGACCGTAAGTCCGATAGCCTACAGAACGATAGGATCTCGTTTACTCGACAGTTGCTCTCGAGTCCAAACCGTCGCGCGCGCCTTCAGCGCAGTTCCTCGCTGAGACGACGCCGCGCCTGTGACCGGTGGCGCTCCATTCCGGGCTATACGGCACTGCCGGGCTTCGCGTATCCCTACCCGCGCCCGGAGGAAAACGCCGAGACGTCCCGTTCGCGGTAGTTTTGCCCAAGGAACGAAAGCAAACGGAAAGCCCGTGGTGGCTGCCTGACTCCGAAAAAAGAAGGAAAAAGGGAACGAGGAAACAATCGTCGAAACTTTCGACAATTCATCCGTACACGCTCGTTCTTCTGCCGAGTTTTTTTTCCCCCAAAGCTAATACACACGAGCGATATATTGTGCGCGAAGTTTTGTAAATTACATAATAATCGTGTCGCTCGGGCGACGACGACGACGCGGATATAACGCAGCCTCACCATCTTTCTTTCCCTCACACACATACACACGCAAACGACGCTCGTGCCCGTTCCCACGGGACTTAACGTGAAAAACTCGATGCCGGGTCGTGTCGCTCGTGTGGAAGCCTCGAGATGCGGGAGTCGCGATTCTCGCGCGCATCCTTTGACTAGGTGACCATGATTTTTAAGCGATCGTTACTCATCCTTGCGACGAAAGTTATCGAAACGAAAAGGTGAAAAATCCCCCCCACAAGTGTGACAATTCGTTCCAACGAACATGTGGTGATCAACAACAACAACAAAATGTGAGAGAAATACGACCCGAAAATAAAGGATAAGCAACCGAAGAATAGTGTTTTTGTAATCCGGGGGGAGGGCAACGCCGAAAAAAAAACACGCCACGTCGTATGCAAGTTTCGAATGCGCAAAGGGTGTTATCTTTCTCTCTCCTCTCTCTCTCTCTCTTTCTCCATCCCTCCCCCCGTCCTCCGTTTCTCTAGCAGTCGGATATTCACCTGGTGTATTCCGTCGCTTTGAGTCGCGTAAGGTTGGCAGCCCGCGTTGCGGGAAATACGAGCTTGGCTTTTTGGCGCGCGATCGCTCGCGGCGCGACCGGCAGATGGCCGATACCCCGGCACCCTGAGAGCACGGCGAGAGCTCTCTGTCTCTCGCTCCCTCGCGCTCGACACCAACACAATTCTGCCGAGTGGCCCGCCGTCTATTCGGACTCTCCTTGCTACGAGTGCCAGTTGTGCCAGCGCGCCAGCTCGACCGCAACCTCACAAGCCAGCCTCGTGTGCTTCGTCACAAGAATAGAAACGAAAAAGAAATACACCGATACATCTATAAATATATATATATATATACACACACACACGTGTCATCGTATTCATAAAAACGGCACGATTGAAAAAAAGTAGATTTTTGTTAGAGGAAAGCGAAGAAATGCTCGCGAGGTAGAGTCACTGAGGGCGAGGGGAAGGGTGGGAGGACTACGAGGGACCGTTCTTGACGATATATATATCGCGACAATCGCACACGACACCGTTGAAGAGGGGACCTCTCTCGGGCACGATGAACGTGTGCGCGATCGTCGCCATCGCCAGAAAATGGATACTGCACGGAGCCCGGTAGGAAACACGATCGTCTAACGAGACTGCGACGATTAGTATCTACATGTGTGTCTATGCGCACACGTGTGTGCACATAGGTATCACATTGAGAAACCGAAGAGTTCGAGCGCACTTATCGGGACATCGGCGAAGCTTCCCGGCCGATTGACAAGAAAATACCGAGAGAATTAAAAAGCACCAGTCAACCCGGGAGGGATAGAGACAGAGACGGAAAGAGTGGGAGATAGATAGAGAGGGAGAGAGAGAGAGAGATAGAAAAAACGGGCGAGATACGAGTCTTCGCATACACACTCGGGCGCGCGCGTAAGCCGGAGTTGAGCAAGCGAAGAAACGTTCTTTACTCAGAGTGCTCAATCTTCGATTGTCAGGTCGTTCCATTTTACTCTCCTGCCTTCAAACCCGATGCACACTTTGTTTCCCTGGCGAGTTTACGCGCGCCGTTGGGCCTGCTGCTCCGACGAGAAATCGTGAAACTAGAGGGGAAACAAGAGTTCGTCTTCCGAGAGCATTGGGAACGCGTTGCTCGTGCTCCTACGGCGGGCTAACGGCTGCACGACTCTCTCTCGCACACTAGCTATACACCGCGACGAGGAAGCGAGATAGCAATAAGAAAAGAAAAAAAGAACGCGGTGAGAAAGAAAGAGAGAGATATATCCCCCGGAAGAGAGTGTGGGCACCGTCTCAAAATACTGCCTGCACGTATTCACGACCGAGTAGCCGCAAGTAAGTGGAAACAATTGAGATAAATTTTGCTCGCGGCTCGTCTATCCCAAGCAGCCTCGTGTACCTCATTCAAAAGCAGCGAGAAGAGAAAATATTTTTCCCTCGTAACGTACACCATCTGGGTGGTTCTCGTTTTTTTTTCGCGAGCCCTCGCTTTCCCCGTTCCCTCTTAGGCTCCCGGTGGGAGTCTCGCGAAGTTCGGAAACGAGGATAGGATCGCGTGGTGCTTCGAGAGAGCAGGTACGAAAAAAGCTCTCCTAGGCGCGATCGTTGGAAAATTTATCTGCCATGTGAGCGATAGTTGGCGGAAGACAGCTGGGGGGTGGGCGAAGAAGGGCAAGGAAAAAAACGTATTCGTGTTCGATTCCTCGACGGAGTGGGCGGTGTGTGACGCGTGCTTTTGCCTGCGGAGTGCGCTTCGTAAAGTACCCGAAGCCCCAGTGTGTCGGGTGGTTGGGTTATGTGCCTCGTTGCTCGCCCGGCTCGCTCGTGGATGCGTGTTTTTTTTCTTCTCTCTTTTCCTTTTCTTTCTCGCTGGTGCACGTTTCTTGGCCCTCTCTTGGTTTTCGAACGGAACTCTCTCGCGGGCCATCTACCGTATCGGCGTAGAAAACCACCATCGCGTTTCTTACCAACGCGATGCTATCTCGTGGCTCGCGCGCTCTCTCTCTCTCTCTCTCTTGCTCGGTGTCTAGCGCGCCACGTACGGCTCTCGCGTACTTGCGCGCGTGCATGGTCGGGATGGTTTCGAGGTGGCTGTAAGGGCGTATGTGTCGCTTGGCGAGCTCGAAAACGACGACCGACTCGCGACCAACGCGGGATGTATACGTGTGTACGCGTACGTGTGTCTCGAAGTCGTTTGCTGCCGTTGCGGGCTCGTGGTCAGAGCTTCGTGCGCGAGCGAGCTATCTCCCGCGAAGAAGACCAAAAAAAAGAAGTACCCAGAGATCCTTATACATACAGGCGTGGTACGCTAGTAATGTTACTTTGCCGTTCGCAAAGCGATGGAGAACGATTGTGCGTGCATGGGTGAGAGAGAGACGGATGCGTGAGCGAGGCCGAGAGCGATACTTTGGTCGGTGTATGTTACTCAACTCTCTCGTCGATTCCTCTTCGTTTCTATCGTTTACATTCGTGTGTTACGCGCCCTTCGTCGTGCACGCCTGTCCGCCACGTATTCGCACAAACGCAACGCACGTTTGCTAAAAGCTACTGCTATTTTTCGGTGTTTGGCTCTTTAAACGCGCGCGGCTCTGTGTATGTGCGCGCGCGCTCGCTATCAGCGTGTTCTCCCCGTTTCACGTACCTTCGTCCTCTCTCTCTCTCTCTCTTGTTTTCTCCCGATCTCAGTTTTTCTACCCTACCGCGATGTTTACAATGTCGTTGTTGTTGTTTTTTTTTTCTTTTTTCGGTTTTTTTCCTCGCGAAATTATTTCATTTACTGGGTGTTTCGATGGGCTCGGGAAACGGGAGCGCGTACTACGGCGAGAGACACGCTGGCCGGAGTGGGGCGCCGTGGAGGGGGCAGGCTAGCGGCGTTTGGGAGGGGGGAGGGGCGGCATGGCGAGCGACGAGAGCAGCGCGTGTGGGTGCAACTCGCACTGCTCGGAGCGCACGTGCGAGTGTGTGCGCGGCGCTCGGGCTGCCGAGGTCACGATATTTACCCGGTCTACCCAGTTGTGTTGGTGTTTGTGTGCGTGCGGTGTATTAAAAAAAATACACCGTATTCGTTCTTCCGAGATCAAAGACACCGGAAAGATCGCGGTAATGTCAGCTCTTCGATATAAGACAAACACTCGCATTCTCTTTCTATTTGGACCTGATTTTGCCATTTTCTCATATATGGAGGCTCATCGTGGATATAGTGTCGCGTACGTAAAAGCGGGACGGAGAGGGGGCTGCGGGGTAATCTCGTGGCCCGCGCCGCCGGTTGTTCCGCACGGTCGATACTACGTGTTACTTTAACAATTGTCAACAGCTGATCCGAGTCAGAATCGCTCGTACGTACTATACGCCCCGTGAGTCAGGCACGTATAAAAGAAAACGAAGTAGCCGATCTCGCACAAGTGGCAAAATCTTCGCGCCTCATCTGTGTCGAGAAATTAATCCAGTGACGAAAATTCGATATTTCTCGCATCGATTGATGTGCGTGCGGCTCTGTGGGATCGTCGTACGGTCGAAGACTATATTGCTCTTTCTCTCGGAAACGTTGGTTCTCAATAACGAGAGTTCGTAACAAAGGATTGATACGCGTGTGCGCGGATACCGTGGATCTGTGGGGGTTACACGTATATCTCTACCGGTGCGGCGACAGCTCGCTCGACACTCTCTGTGGTCGCCCGGCGCACACGCGACCGGGTAATGATCTTCCTCTCCGCGCGCTGCAAGAGACAAATCTCTCCCTCTCTCGCTCGCTCGCTCGCTTGTTCGTTGGTGCAAAATCGTGCGTGTGTGCGCTCTCCGCAGTCGCCGGCTGTTTTTATCCTACCGACGTGTTTATCCGCGACAGGCGTTATACTTGGTACAAATCGGGAAAAACTAAGGAAGGGGGCCGGAGGAAAAATGCACAATTCGCGATAGGAGATACAACTTCGATCACGTTGCCTCGCGGCGAAAATATTCGCCGCCACCGGCTAGCTCGATCCTCGTGCACGCCCCGGCGTGTTCGCCTCGACGTTCACGGACGTTTGTCGTACTACTAGAGGGCGCACGTCCTCGCGCACCGGTAACACTCTCTTTACGAAAGTATCACTCGGAACTTGAAAATTCGAGGTTCTCTCTCGGTATTTTCGTCTTCCGGTTGACTTCCTTCAAGCCTTTGTGGAAAAATCGCAAATTATTCATAAACGTCTCGTTCATTGAGGAGGGCGAAGAAAAATTGTCGCGTCCAGACGAAAGAGAATTTGTATTCGGCGACGAAAAAAAAAGTTTGGTTAATGGGCTACATCTAACTGAAGGCCCGAATAAAATGAGTGAACCGTTGGTGGAAAAAAAACGCATTTTTTTAACGCAAAGGTACATAGGGTAAGGTGACGAATTATCGACACTTTAAGGGCCCAATTATTGGCACTTTAAGGACCCGGTGTAGGTAGGAGACAAGTGTCAATAATTGGTGGGGTGCCGAAATAAGGTCACTTCACCCTACATTGAGAGCCTTAAAAAAATCACTAAAAAATACAGAAAAACAACAAAAACATGGCCGCCAGCAGATGATGAAATTGCTTTACCGACGTTTGGCGGTGGACACTCTCCAGCCTAAACGGTCCATCTGCAATCTAAAAACCAAACGGGTTATTCAAGTTAACAATAAATACGAGTCGTTGACGATCGTCGATTTTTAAAATCATCCTTTATAGCCACGTGGCGACGGATTGAAAGTCGAATATATAAAATCTTTGAAAAAAGTCGTCATTTTTACGTAACTAATATAAAATGGAGATCGATTTAAAGAAAGTGAGATCGTCAACGACCTTTAAATGTTTCTTGTCGTGTCTCCTGTAAATTTGAAATCAATACATCGAGTGGTTCTCGAGATATCATGTCCACCGACTTTGTGGATAGTGTTTCGAGAAAAACGCGTTTAAAGTTGGAACCGCTCGCCCGGCCGACTGTTAGAAGCTGCAATTCATTCAATTTTAAGGATATTTCAATGAAACTTTCATGAAATATAGTTAAAAGATGGGACTATCGAATAACATTTTTTTTTTGAAAATGCCATTTTTTGATCCACCGGCGAAATGTTTCCAGACAAAAATTCAAAAAAGTTCCGGAATGATTTTTTATGCCATTTCGCCGATAGTTGACATAAATGAAATTAGTAAACGGCATTTTGAAAAGCAGGAATTTACATTCATTTCGTTTTTTAAATTTTTGCTATTTTTACGACAAGTGCCCTTTTTCGAAAACGACAATTTTTCGCCTTTTTTTGTTCAATTTCTGGTGGACCCCGTTTGCAGACAAACATTTTTTAATGCACTTTACCGGAATCAGAAAGGGTAAGCTCAAGCTTGAATTTTTCTTTTTAAGCTTCGTACGTTTTTTCTCCAAAGATATTTGATTTTTTTTTGTTTAAAGAGACAATTTTAAAAATAACGTGTAACGTGAAAACGATAGGGATTCAAGAAAAACCTGAGGATAGTAAAAAGATGAATCGGTTTTCGTTGAGTTCGCGGGAATTTTTTCGAATTTTTTTCCCACAGGGTCCACCAGAAACGGAAAAAGGCGAAAAATGGTCGTTTTCGAAAAAAAGTTCCAGTCGTAAAAAAATAGTAAAAACATTTTTATTTTACGGAATGAAGGTGAATTCCTCCCCTTCAAAGTGCCGTCTACTAAATTAATTTATGTCAACTATCGGGGGAATGGCATAAAATATCGTTCCGGAACGTTTTTGAAATTTTGTCTGGAAACTTTTCGCGGGTAGTGTAGCCCCTTGAATATTTCGGACGCACACACACATCGACGATCGTCGATGCACCGACCACATTCTTTAATTCTCGTCACAAAGAGTGATTGTCGAAGCAATAAAAAATTACAATCGCGTCTGGATAAATCTGTCAATAAAGCATATTATTGCCAGTGGTTGCTCGGGAGCGATAAGAGAGTTGAACAAAAATAACGTTTCGTCAATAGGTGGGGCCTGATCACGAAGTGTTTGTCTTTTCTCATTCCGCCACACGACAGACACAGTATATAGTTTTTCCATCGTAGTACCAAGACGAGCCTTATCTTTACAGCTGTTTCTCTACTTTTCTACAAACTTACGCATGTATGCGCAGACACCCGCATATGGGGATAGGTTCGAAGACACACTCGAGAACCGCCCCCATAGTGGCCAATTTCCTCACGTACTCAACCGTACGTAATCGACCTGTCTCCCGAAATCTTTGGATAAATACAATTTGTGAAAAATTTCGAGGACCGTCCTCAAAATAGCCACGCGTCCTGATAGTCACTGTTACGCCGATACGCCAGACTCGAAATATCATTTTCCTACGTACGTGATGTGTAACTGATAAATCCCCGAATCTTCTCATACCTACCGGAGATCTGAATGAATTTTATCGTTAGCTCTCGTCGCGCCGAGCCTATCCCACTCGCTGTATTGTTTACAGCAATAAATCATCGTAGGAGGAAATTTGTCGAGTCAACGCACTATTACGCCGTTCACGGGGCTACGCCTACCTATGGGCCCGAAAAAAATGGCCAAATTCCGAATTTTTTTCTTCGGGGAAACGGTTGGTGAAAAAGAAACGCATTTTTTTCAACACAAAGGTGCGAGCCTTGAAAAAATCATCGAAGAATGGAGAAAAAAACAACAAAAACATGGCCGCCGGCAGATGATGACATTTTTTTCGCGACGTTGGCGGTGGACACTCTCCAGCTTGAACGGTCCATTCGAAATCTAAAAACCAAACGGATTATTCAAGTTAACGATAAATACGAGACGTTGACGATCGTCGATTTTTTAAATATTTTTTTTTAACAACGTGGCGACGAATTAAATCTCGCGCATACAAAATCTATGAAGAAAGTCGTCATTTTTATGAAACTATTGAAGTATGAAGATCGATTTAAAAAAAGTGAGATCGTCAACGACCTTTAAATGTTTCTCAACGTATCTCCTGTAAATTTGGAAACAATCCATCAAGTGGTTCTGGAGATATCGTGTCCACCGACTTTGAAAACAGTATTTCGAGAAAAACACGTTTAAAGTTTGAAGTATGGTGCTTAGGGTGGCACAAATTTGAACTCGATTTTTTCCCTTTTTCTCACCATTCAATGATCTTCTTTAAAGAAAAAAATGGTCACCCAAGCTGCGAGCGGTCAAAAAATATCTAGAGGTCGCTTAGCCTCCGAAAAATTCAAATTTTTATTAAAATCATTGATTTTCTTTTTCGTCCACTTCTCATCCATGAAGTTAACGCTTTATAATTTTTTAATCAACCTCGCAAAAGCTCTGTCCGGCCAATGAATATTTAGTGGTCCGCTCAAGGTTTTCGAAATTTACTATTTCCGCAAAAAAATAAATCTCGCATGCACTATAATTCCTTGTAGCATAAAAACTAAATAAACAGCAAAGTGTTACATTTTCTGAATAATTTATTATAATAATTTGTAACAAACACCAATTAGACGGTATGTGTTATTATGTATTATTGTATTATGGCGTCGCTCGTCACATACTACAGCTACGATTGGTCCGCAGTTTGATTAACGAGACCAACTGTGGGACGCACTACGATGCATGGAAAACAACCACCATTTCAGTTTCACGAATAAAACGACTTATAATTTTGTTTACGGGCAAGAGATTTTAAGAATTATTTTATGAGAACAAAGATTATAATTATTGGGTTAGAAGTGTGAGATACATTTGAAAAATCTATTTATAAAGAAAAAAGGATTGCTTGTTTTAAAAATTTTACAAAGCGTTAAATTTATAAGTGAAAATATATTTTTTTTTCAATCGGCGAAAATAGGCAATTTCGAAGCTCTTGAGCGACCACTAAATATTCGTTGGCCGGCTGGAGCTTTTGTGAGGTTAATTTTAACATTCTAAAGCGTAAAATTCGCGAGTGAGAAGTGGACGAAAAAAAAAACGATTTTTTAAATGACATTTCGCATTTTTGGGAAGCTCAAGCGACCTCTAAATATTTTTTGACCGCTCGCAGCTTTCGCGACTATTTTCTTTTCTTTAAAGAGAATAACTGAATGGTGATAAAAACGGAAAAAAATAGAGCCAAAATAACTTGTGCCAGCCCACCGCTCGCCCGGTTGAGTGTTAGAAGTTGTAGCTCATTTAATTTTCGGAATTTTCCAATAAAATTTTCAGGGAATATAGCTGAAAGGTTATACTATCGAATGAAAACATTTTTGGAAAATCCTATTTTTGACGCACCTAGGTAGATGCAGCCCGTTGAATCGTCCTTTCGTACATTGCCGCGACACGGAACGCAGGCGTTTTTTTTTCTCGGATATTTATGACTTTGAAGTTTGCAACGTTGGAATGCAACGAGAATGATTTTTTTTTAATTTCCCAAATTTCTTTTGGCAGAATTGAGATACGCAAATCACGCAAACACTTTTTAGAACTCTTATTTAGCGACCTAGAACAAGTTTGCAAAGTATAATTTTGTATAATAATAAAAAGACGAAATTGGAAAGAATTTTCGTTGCATTCCGACGATGCAAACTTCAACCCCATGGATATTTACGTTGCTCTCTTTCCACAAAGATCACGCCAGTAATGAGAGAACTTTATTTACTGAAAGGTGAACGGGCTTGGGGAAAATCGTGCTTGAATCTCGGAAGATTCTTCCGCTACTAGATGCGGGTGGAAAAAAAACTACTCATTTTTCGCCTCTTTATGACCCTCGCCAGGCCGACGGTTAAAAATTGTCGCGCGTCATTTTACAAAAATTATTTTAAAGGCGATAAAATAATCGCATCATTTAAAAATGTTCACACTATCTTATTATAATTTTCAAGTGTTGGATTTTTGTTTTCTTTTTTAAACAAAAAATGGTGGCGTTATGAGGTATTCCTTTAGGCGTCTTTTGACAAACTGCTCATGTTATAACTCAAAAAGTTATCGATCGATCTGACTGAAATTTTGGGAGGTTTCTCACTACAACATTAGTGAAAGGATATACCTATAAAAATATAAAAAAGTATAAAATTAAAAATTGAGTAGGCTTTGTAATCAAATTTTCATATTTTTGACCATTTTCTCGAAAAATGTTACCCCAAAAAAGTAATTTATTTACGGGATAACCTTACAACTTTAGGTATATCCTTGCAATAATGTTATAGTGAGAAACCTCCAAAAATTTCAGCCAGATCGTGCAATAACTTTTTGTGCTATAACAGGAGCAGTTTTTAAAAAGACGCCTCAAGAAATACCTTATAACGCCGCCATTTTGTTTTGTTTGAAAAATATATATTTATTTAACACTTGAAGTCGTAATGAGATAATGTCAAAAATTTTAATGATGCGATTATTTTACAACCTTTAAAAAAATTCATGAAAAATTACTCATTTTCGGGCGTCTAAAGGGATTTCACCCTTTAAAATTAAAGACATCGGTTTGGGATCTTCAACACGTGGGGAGAATGTCCTCGAAACCATTTAATTGAAATTTGACGCGATTTTTACCCCCCTGCCTCTACAAACACTTGATGGTGAATTTTGGGCGTAATTCTGTAAATGCAAAAGTCCAACCCTGATAATGGTTTTGGTGAAGAGGTTTAACGGGTCATGCCCTGCTCGTGGCCGGAAAGAAGAGGAATTTGCGTGATTTTTTTCTGCGAAAAAGTCTGCAGACTAGCATTTTTTTTACATTAATAATTATGTTCTTTAAGTATCTTTTACAATTTCCTCATTGAGAAATATTTATTAATGTGGTAGATTCAATGGTTTGTGCAGAAAACTCTGGATGTCAAATTATCTAGTGCTTGGATGGAGAATTTACTAAAATATAGATTTTTTAAAAAATGGCGGTCGTTCAAATTGACAGTATCGAATTTTGGTAAAAAAAAAACGCTCGCATGACTGTTGCGCATATGAAAAACGCAGGGAAATTTGAAAATTCGCTGGAATCTTTCCAGAACTTACTTTTTGCAAGAATTACGAAAAATGAAACCAACTTGAAAAAAACTGAAAAGTATAAAAATAAATATTTTCGAACATTTTTAATATTAATATTATTTACAATATAATGTACTCTACAGCTCTATACGTTTGCATTCGATTTGTCGATACAGAATCACACAATTATCAGTGTAGATAAGTGTTAATTTAATTTCTTATTTATTGGCACCAACATAAAAAATGCTGTTTACAATAAAGAACAGGTTCTGTATTTGCTTTTAATTTTTTTTCACTATACATTGTTCAAATTCTTTTTTTAATTTAATTTTAATATTGAACATTTTCATACATATGGTCTTGAAAAAGTTACGTTCTTTATTTAACCCCATTCTCCCTGGAATATTTACCCAACCTGTGTGCAAAATCTGAAAAAGTCAGGGCATTTCTGATTCAATAATGCGTAACAACCATGGCTCTATTTTCGTTGACAAAAAAAAAATTAAAAAATATGCATCGAAAGTAAATTTGTTCGTTCAATCACTGCTTTTTGCCGCGTAAAAGAAGCCTGTCAAATTTAAAGTTGATCAGTGCAGTGATTTTTGAGATATTGCGGTCGCCGATTCTGAAAAAGTATTTGAGAAGAACGCTAAAGTTCGGCGGTTCGCGGAACCTACCAACGAACGCCCAAAACACCCTCAATTTTGAGCGGTCCGTCTTGAAATTTTCAGAGAATAATTTGGAAATGTTATTCTTGAAAATCCGTCGAAAGCCAAAAATGGATATTTTCAAAAACTTCAACTCTGTGTATGGCCTCAAACTGTCGAGCGAGCCAGCTATCGTTGACGACGATTCGCGTGTGCGCGGACGTATAACAGAGAAAGAGAGAGAGAAAGAGAGAGAGAGAGAGAGAGAGAGAGAGAGAGAGTAAGGAATATGCAAGTTTTAAAATCCAGTATCTCGACAAAGTAGCAGTTACATAAACGTATCTATCAATGTATGTGAAATGTAAATGAGTGTGCGTTGAGCTTGTACGGTTAAACGTCCCGTGCGAACATGGGCGAGGAGGCGGGAGAGGGCGGTGTGGTTCACGTTGCCGGACTACTCGGACGAGGTTACTGCTTGGCCTGCTGGTTCTGACGTTGCCTCTTTAAACTGGGCCCCGCGGAACGCCGCGTGTTCTCTTTGGGGCCGCTTGATCGTTTTTTCGAAAAAATTTCGTCTCTCTCTCTCTCTTTCTCTCTCTCTCTTTTTCTCTCTCTTTAACTTCTTCTCGTCTTCGCTACTCTCGTACTGTCCGGTCTCCTTCTCTCTTTACATTATACATAGCAGGCGTTTTCGACCTCTCATCCCTTTCGCCCTCACAGCAGTCGCATTTTTCGTAACGTTCTTTCTCTCCCTCAATGTGCGTGTTGCTCGTCGCACTTTCTCCGATGTCGTTCCTTCTCTCTCTCTCTCTCTCTCTCTCTCTCTCTCTCTCTCTCTCTCTCTCTCTCTCTCTCTCTCTCTCTCTCTCTCTCTCTCTCTCTCTCTCTCTCTCTCTCTCTCTCTCTCTCTCTCTCTCTCTCTCTCCCCCCTCCTCGATCTGTCGCCGTCCTGGAGGCCGACGGAGAGCCCTCTGCGCGACTGTGTGTACGGCACAACATCGCGCTTCGGCAGGGACGCCGAGAGATTTCTCGAGACATACCGCGAGAAGGAAAAAAAAGGAGCAATCCTTTTCAAATACTGTGT
This sequence comes from Ophion ellenae, assembly GCA_963210295.1. Lineage (NCBI taxonomy): Eukaryota > Metazoa > Arthropoda > Insecta > Hymenoptera > Ichneumonidae > Ophion > Ophion ellenae. The sequence continues at coordinate 57,936,224 of OY723385.1, forward strand.
CCACCCATACGCTCTCGTCGCGCAAGACATTGCCCGTGTAAAACGCGCGTTTCATGAGATTCCTATTAGGGAACGAATGTTGTGCGCATACTTGATGTTACTCGTCATAATCATCGAAGCGTTGAATACACTCGTTTCTTTCACAATGGGCCATATCGGTAATTGACGGAGTCGAGAGTAACGCGGGCCGCTTGGTCGGCGGCTCTCGGCTTGCCGGAGATACGATTCGTGCTGTATTATTCGTGGCTTATGCGAATCGTTTACGACCATTTTTCGCATCACTTCCGGTTGTATACTCGAGGATAAAATACACGGCGTGGCGCCACGTATAGAGCATCCAAGTCGACCGATCGTCGCGCCTTACTCTCTTTCTCTCTCACTCCTTTTCTTCCCTCCCCCCATTCGCTCGCCTCCTTCCCACATACACGCAGTGTATGGGCGCGTGCACGTCTACACACACACACTTAATTCGTCGCGAGCGCGCCAGAAAAATGCTTCGACGCTGTGACATTGCCAACGGAGTTTCACGCACCCTCGTGGCTAGATGGCCGGCACACGCCGCGTCCCGTCTTCGATACTTTACTGCCTATATACATGCAGCTTTTACGCAAAAAAGAAAAAACGGCTGCACCCAATTTGCGAACCATGCAAAATCGACGATTTTCACGGAAAGAGAGACATATGTAGGGATATATAGGGGATATTTCACGCCATTTCACTTAGCCCGTCACCCCGATCATTTTTGGTTTTCCTGATTTTGTTTGTAAAATTGTACTCCATGAAAGGAATATCTACAACAATTTCTAGATTTTTATCTCTTCTCTTTTAGGAGTTATAATTTTCTAAAAATCTCGATTTCAAAAGTTTGGGGAACGTTTGAACGCTGATAACTCCTGAACTAATTGAAATATCGTCAAATGTCACCATATATTTTTTTTCCATTTTGAAGCATACCGTCGTTGAAAAATATAAAAAATTATCAACTATCAATGTCAACGTTTTTTCTTTCTTCTAAAGTAAAAACTATTTTTTAAAAAGATGATTGCCCTTTTTATTTTATTCAAAAAATGCTCTAAAATAGAGTGACCCATTCTATAATTTTTAAGACTAGTCCCATCGTGGACCCATTTTTCCTTCTATTTTTTTTTCGAATAAATCATTTTTTTGAGACGATTTTTTTCCATTTTAATCTCCAATAATGCTATTAATGGTTTCGTGATTTCCAATTCGGCTTCGACAGGCCTGGACCGGTTCATTTTTAATTTGTGCTGAATATAAAGAGAAAAAAAATTATTTTGAATAAATAATTATTTTTTTCGTTAAATTGAGCACAAATAAAAAATTCGTTTAATTCGAAGAAAAAAATAGAAGGAAAAATGGGCCCACCATGAGACTAGCCTTAAAAGTCATTAAATGGGTCACTTTATTTTAAAGAATTTTTTGAAAAAAAAATGAAATCATCTTTGAAAACAATAGTTTTCACTTTAGAAGAAGAAAAAAACGTTGACATTGATATTTAATAATTTTTTCAGCTTTTTAAACGAAAGAATGCTTCAAAATGAAGAAAAGAAAAAGAATTATATAGTGACATTTGTCGATATCTCAATTAGTTCAGGAGTTATCAGCGTTGAAACGTTTCTAAAACTTCTGAAATCGACATCTTTTGGAAAGTTACATCTCCTGAAAGAGAAGAGATAAAAATCTAAAAATTGATGTGGATATTCCTTTCATGATGTACAATCTTAAAAATCAGGAATACCAAAAATGGTCGGGGTCACGAGCTAGGTGAAATGGCGTGGAATGTCCCATAGGGATGTCACTTCGAAACGTTTATATCTAGGCAATATTGGCTATCAGCACGTCAGACTTGAAAACTGTCCCCTTTTTCGATACCAATAGACGATTTGGGGGTGATCAGACATCAGCACATCAGACTTGAGGACTACTATTTTTTTATACCAATAGCTGATTTTGGGGACATTGGATATCAGTAAGGTTGGCTCTCAGCATACAGACTTGACGACAGTGCTATTTTTTGTATACAAACGGTTGATGTTAGGGTCATTGGCCATCAGCCATGTTGGCTATTGGCACATCATACTTGAGGACGGTACTATTTTTTTTATATGTATTGATGATGTTGGGGATATTGGCTATCAGCATACAGTTTTGAGGACAGTCCTATTTTCCATACCTAAGATTGATTTTGCGGTCATTGGCTATCAGCACATCATCCTTGAGAACAGTCCTTTTTTCTATACCAATAATTGACTTTGAGGACATGATCGCCTGTATAAAATGAGCTTAATGTGAGTACGTTCACGCTTGATTTTGACGGCATCTCGGGCTGCATAATGCCGAGTATGGGGTCCATAGGCTACCACGAGGGCGGTCCTTGAAGGCCATAGTCTTCAAAATCACCTTTCTCAGTATACGTGTATACATGAGACAATTTACGAGAGTTGCATTCCGAAAACCGGACCATTCTTTGTTTGTTTGCATTTTTAATGTTGCTGTGTGTAAAAAAATGGTCGACACGTATTTTTGCATTTTTCAATTCAGTCAAGTATCGAGCTTTGACAGCTGGTTCGATTTTTCGATCCTTTCTCGACTTCCATGGCTTTAGCAATAAGTCGGTAGTTAAGAATGTCAGAAAACATTTCTACCATTATGTCAGGTTCGAAAGTGGATTTTATTTCTACATTCCTAGTTTCAAAAACGAGATTTCCTAGTTTCAAAAGCGATATTTCTCAGACTATTTGCTATGTATAAACTTAACTTTTTTCAAAATTGTATGTTGAATTATGAAAACTTGAGGACCAAGCTGCGAGTCGGCTGATTTTTTAAAGGGATCATCCCACTTTAGACGGTTGAAAAATTAGGTATTTTTGCGAATTTTTTATACGGTTCCCATAAAAGATATTGATGTGAATCTTTTAGGGCTTGATAAAATAACTCTTGAAAAGTATGAAAATTTTTATTTATTTAATTTTACATAATTTATCTATCCCAGGTAGCAGCATAGCCCCTCGAAAAAAAGCGTTGTCAGCTTCGTTGATGTTACTTCTGAGTAGATTTATTTGAAACACAAAAACCAAAAAGATTTCAGTTTAGTATGGTCGTGGCCACTGTCCGAACTAGAATTATTTATTTTCATGCAAAAATAACAAAATGGCGGCTGTTGAAAAAAAAGTCTCCAAAAATAAGACTTTTTTGAGTGATATTTCGGTTAAAAAAGTAGTTAAAATCAACATTTTCAAATATTTCTAGGTCCAGCAGTAGCCATGTATGTGATGAATATGTAGTAAAAATTTCGTAAGGACCGGTTCAGTAGTTCCGGAGGAAAAATCAATGAAGCAAGGAAAAAATTGTTTTTGGGAAAAAAGCGTTTAAAGTTCGCGCTCGAATAAGAGCACGCCGGAGAGCGCGCTCAAATAAACTCGAAAAATAATACTCAGACCGCCCCAATTTTTATGACATTTCTACGCAATATTTTTGAAGTGGTCTATTTTTGAAATCCATCTAGGAAAAAAAACGATTTTTTGAAGTTGATAAAGTGGGATGATCCCTTAAAGATATACAGCTACGAAAAGTTTGAAAGTAGTTGAAATTCGATCGAATTAGGTAAACTTTTTTATATGTTTTACTTTAATTTACGTAAAGATTTTAAAAAATATTTGTTATTTTACTAAGAGATAATAAAAATATTCTATAAAATTAATATTTTTACTATCTTTAAGTAAAAGAAAAAAATATTTAAGTAAACTAGAGTAAAAAATAGAAAAAAGTTTACCTAATTCGATCAAATTTCAACTACTTTTAAACTTCGGGTAGCTGTATATCTTTAAGGGACGAATCAGGTAAACTTTTTTGTATGTTTTACTTTAATATACGTAAAGATTTTTAAAAATATTTGTTATTTTACTAAGAGATAATAAAAATATTCTATATAATTAATATTTTTACTATCTTTAAGTAAAAGAAAAAAATATTTAAGTAAACTAGAGTAAAAAATAGAAAAAAGTTTACCTAATTCGATCAAATTTCAACTACTTTTAAACTTCGGATAGCTGTATATCTTTAAGGGATCATCCCACTTTATCAACTTAAAAAAATCGATTTTTTTAGATGGATTTCGAAAATAGACCACTTCAAAAATATTAGGTAGAAATTTCATAAAGATCGGAGCGATCTAAGTATTATTTTTCGAGTTAAGAAAATATTAATATATTCTTAAAATATTAAGCAATATATAAAATATAGAATACTAATATTCTATTTTTGATAAAATATTAATATATTAATATTCTATATTTGATAGAATATTAATATAAATATTCTATAAAATTAAAGTGTTCTGTGCTGTAGTCAATGAAACATCAATGCATACTTATAAAGAATGATCAGGGTTTCCGCGTGAAGTTTTCACGTCAAATGCCTCATGTCTACGTATTACGTATAGATGTGGAGCTCCCTCGCACATCGTGCATGTCCGCATTTTACGTAAAACGGTGAATCCGTGGTCACTCTCCACCTTGTCTCTCTCCTCCGGGTCTTTTCTTCACATCGACGACGACGACGGACCCATGAAAAGCTCGATTCTCACACTCGCAATAAGGGTGCCAAGTGCAGATGTTGGTACAAGTACAAAAGCGAGACGCACACCCGGCCTTCGTTGCTCCCGAAATAATTTCCCAAAGCCATACCCTCGGAACGACGAGATTTTCTTTCGCACGTTGATTATCTGCCACCGGTCCGAAAAATAAATATCACTGCCCGCTTTATTGAGCCTGATCGATCGCGCATCTTCCAACAGTGCGAGATCCGGATTAAGAAAGCGAGCTTGCTTAGAATGTGATACAATTCAGCGTTTCGTCGGATCAAGGGCTACTTCCAGCCCTTATATTCATGATCTAGTGGTTGAATATTGAGGATAAAACGTTTGGAGACACTTTTCGAATTTACGACGTTCAAGTTTGTATCGTTGGAACGAAACGATTTTTTTTCTCGTAATTTATTTCTTTATTTTTATTATCATCCAAAGGCTTTTTTTGCAGATTGAGGTCGTAAATTTTTGTTAGGGGGGGTGGGGGGTACCTTTCGGCGAGGAAAAAAATGCTGATTTTCGTGTTTTTTTTAAAGGCGTTACCCCCACTTGTAGCGCAAAAAAGGCCTTTTTCATGAATTTTTTTTAAAGAAAACTACAAAACTTTTTTTTCGATCAATATACCATCTTAAAGAACACATCTTGAAGAACTTTCAGTAATTTTTTTATTGAAAAATATTACATTGTTTAGTGGCAAATGGCCGTCAATGAAATAATGTTTTTATATACACGGTTTGCGGTGACCAACATTGCGGCGAAGTGGATCATCTGAAGAAAAAAATGCGGATGGATTTCGTCAAATATAAGTATAAACTAGTCTTTAATCGGAGGATTTTAAAAAATATTCATTTTTCAAAAAATGGCGGACAGTCAATGTTAATGGTTCGATTTTAACGAAAAAAAAACGGCCGTTTTTTGGCTATAAAACGGCCATTTTCTTCGAAAAAAAAAAATCGAACGATTAAAGACTACATTTATATGTATTAAATAAGCCTGCAAAATTTCAAGAAGATCGGTTCATTAGTGTTCGAGTAATCTTGGTCACCGACTTCAGTAATGCCATTTTGAGAAAAACGCGTTTAAAGTTTCTCTTTCAACGCTCTTTCAACGCGGATTCTTCTCTTTCAACGCTCATATCTCAGTCAATTTTGTTCGGATCGACTTGAAATTTTCAGGACATATTCTCAGATACTTATACTTCAAAAAAATGCAATAAAAAAAATCGATTTTTTCAAAATCGCAAGTGGGGGTGACCCCTTAAAGGGAAGACTTCTTCACTATTGTTGAGACTTAGGGTATGTTTTATGACTACTTTTGGCTGTACATGGTATTTTTTAATTTATTAATCTTTGAAAATGGCAGAGGTATGGCACTGGTATTAATCTGAAAAAAAAAACCAACGAAGATTTTCCTTTCACTAACACTCCTACGCAGAATATGAACCGAGAAAAAGTGAGAAAGAGTGAAAATCGATGAAATGGTACGCTTTGAAACAAAAAGATTAAATTTTATGAAAAAAATTGCTACATTTTCCAATGATAACATTTTTTTAATTCATTTTATTTTCAAGAACATTCAGAGTCATGTTTTAGACAATAAGGTTAGAAAGATTTATACCGAATTTCATCAGAATCAGTTGATTAGTTTTTTTACCTACATGTCACGCCAGTTTTAAAAATGCAGTTTAAAAGACCGTGCCATACCTCCGCAATTTTTGAAGATTAATTTTTAAAATTACCATGTAACAGCGAAAAGCAGTAATAAGAAATACCCCAAGTCTAAAAAATAGTGAAAAATCTTTCCAATAAAAAAAAATCATGAAAATCAGCAAATTATTTTCCTCGCCCATATCTCCCCCCTTAGGGATACGTAGAAACGTTTGATCGATTTTCACAGCCTAAACGGGGCCAACAAAAATTCGAGTAATTAAGAAGAATTCATTTTCGTTGCATGCCAACTATGCAAACTTCAACGCCATTCGGATTTTCGATCGACACGAAGAGTCACTGACCTCGGTCAAAAAGATGCTGCTGAAGTTTGCATCATTGGAACGCAACGAATGTTTTTCTATATTTTATTTTTCATGTATATTATTATTGAAAATTTTTCCTTATACATTTACATTTTAGATCGGTAAATAAATAGCTTAAAAATGGTTGGAGGTTTTTTGAAGGCATAATCTGCCAAAGTAAATTAAAGGAATTCAGTAATATTGATTTTCGTTGCATGCCAACGATGCAAACTTCAACCTCATGTCAAAAAGCGCGAAACAGTTATGGAGGTAGTATTTGTAAAATAAACAAATAGCAATTGCTGCACGAAATCTCCCTAAGGTGAAAGAGTCTAGATTTACCTTTAATTTTCCTCTACATTTTTTCCCCCAAGTTCGTACAATTTTTGTTTTTTTGTTGTTGTAAATTAGCGTATTTTTTGGAAAATGTACGCTTAGGAAAAATCAAATAAGTTAATGTTTCGAAAAATCTATCTTTTAACCATTTTGTTCGACTACTTCTGATTGTGTATGAAAAGTGTGTCCAATCTTTTTACCGAGAGTTTACCTTTGTCGGCTTTGCACTGAACATATCAATTTAAAAAATAATTCCCCTGTCTCGAATTTAACTCAGTTGATTATTCGGGACTGGATTTGGTTAAATACAAAGATTTAGCTCATGGAAATGTAATACTACAAATTTCGGTAAAACGAAATTATGAAGTAAAAAAAAATAATTTAAAAAACAAGTCAGCAGATTGGAAGAATAATATTACACTCAGCATTGTAAAATATTTGTTTCTGATTGGCTCGAGTCTCATACTTGAATACCTTTCACGCGATTCCATATGAGCTCCGCGCTGGATTCCCATGGGAGGATTCCGTCCGTGCAATTGATGGCGAAAGTGAAAAGTTTACGCGTGAGAGGGCCACGGAAGACGAAGCAAGATTGGAGAATCACGCGTTTGTTCTTTCATCGCATTGCACTTTTATTGCAATTGCGAAGAAAAAAAAACAGAAAAATCATACACTTTGGATTTGGTCTCCCAATATCGAAGGATCACGATTCCTGATGATATTGAAGTTTGCATCGTTGGGATGCAACGAATTAAAAAAAAATCGTTTCGACTAATTTTTTTTAAGCCGATTTCGGCTACAAAAATCAATGGAACATTTTTGAAGATCCTCATTAAAGCTCCGTAACCTAAACTTGGAAAAAAGGATGTAGATAGTAATAAAGATAAAGAAATGAAAAAAATAAAGAAGACTTTTCGTTGCATTTGAACGATGCAAACTTCAACACCGTCGATTCCGGTTCTTTCTATCTCAAGGATATATGGGACATTCCAGGCAAAATCCGCCGAAATTTGCAATTCTCATATATACAGGGTGTCCCTCTTATATCTGCCACCCGAAATAACTCGGTAATTATCGACGTCACAAATAAATATTCCAAACAAAAGTTGTACGGTGTGAAGGGGGCCATCAAATGCGACCAATTTTTTTTTATTTCGTTGGTGGCGCTGACGCACAGTGACGGTCACCTCCACTTTTTTTTAATGGAATGGTACATCTTTTGAGACGTCGATAATTACCGAGTTATTTCGGGTGGCAGCGATAAGAGGGACACCCTGTGTGTGTGTGTGTGTGTGTGTGTGTGTGTGTGTGTGTGTGTGTGTGTGTGTGTGTGTGTGTGTGTGTGTGTGTGTGTGTGTGTGTGTGTGTGTGTGTGTGTGTGTGTGTGTGTGTGTGTGTGTGTGTGTGTGTGTGTGTGTGTGTGTGTGTGTGTGTGTGTGTGTGTGTGTGTGTGTGTGTGTGTGTGTGTGTGTGTGTGTGTGTGTGTGTGTGTGTGTGTGTGTGTGTGTGTGTGTGTGTGTGTGTGTGTGTGTGTGTGTGTGTGTGTGTGTGTGTGTGTGTGTGTGTGTGTGTGTGTGTGTGTGTGTGTGTGTGTGTGTGTGTGTGTGTGTGTGTGTGTGTGTGTGTGTGTGTGTGTGTGTGTGTGTGTGTGTGTGTGTGTGTGTGTGTGTGTGTGTGTGTGTGTGTGTGTGTGTGTGTGTGTGTGTGTGTGTGTGTGTGTGTGTGTGTGTGTGTGTGTGTGTGTGTGTGTGTGTGTGTGTGTGTGTGTGTGTGTGTGTGTGTGTGTGTGTGTGTGTGTGTGTGTGTGTGTGTGTGTGTGTGTGTGTGTGTGTGTGTGTGTGTGTGTGTGTGTGTGTGTGTGTATACACACATTTTGTCAAGTAAAATCGGTCGTGAGTAGCATAATACGTAAACCAAGCGCAACTTTCCAATTGAAGGTGTTTTTTTATGATGGGTTCAGCTGAATTGGTAAACTTTTTACTTTATTAGGGCACAACTTTTGAGATTAAAAATGGCGCAATTTTCGAGCGGCTTAACTGTTTACGGATTTGCCACACAGTTTGATAAGGAAGTAAAAAAGAGCCGAACGAGAACACAATTAGAATTTCAGTACGTCGTAGTTAATTGCGCTACATTTGGGGAGCAGGCGAACAAAACCGTCTGGACCACACTACGTCGATTTTATTTATTTATTTTTTCGTATGCTTGTTTTCGTATGCTTGAAGCACACTTTTATTGGCTCGCGAAATATTTTGAATCCAATCCGGCTCTAAACACCTTTGTTAAAAACTGCCTTTTCGAGCGGAAAAGCAGTTTTGTAGGCACAAAATAAATAAAATCGAAAAAGTTTGACGTTGTGTGGACAACTCCGGTTTCGTCCGCCAGCTTCGCATTTATGCAATGGTTGCGAAATTTTGCAGAACTTTTCTTCCCTACATAAGTTACCCTCACGAACAATCAGAAACATTCTGTACCACTCTCTCATTGTGGTTTTCGTCGTCACATCCGAGAGTAGAGCAACATTCCATAAGAACGGTTGAAGCTACTGCAAATAAAAACTTTTGTAATTCTTACGGGGTTTGAAGATCGGTGGCAAATTCTCCATAGGGGCGTTGAACAATCGCAGGAATAATTTGACCCCCTGGAGGATTTCGGCTAAACCCTCATAAATCGGTAACTCGTTTATGTATCTTTTTCGTGAAGCTCCAAATATTTTTTGTCCCTGAAAATAGGGTTGGCCGGAAAGCCAATTAGACAAAGGCAAAAATGACTTCCGCCTTTTAATTGTGCGATGGCGTAAAGAGCAAACCATTTATCCGCATATATGTCTTTCTCGTATAACAGAAAAGTTATATAACGTGATCTTCGGATTTATTCCCAGGGAATTTTCGTTTTTCCAGTCCCGTAAAAAATCAAAACGATTTAAGGGACGTTTTTTACTTTGTTGGGTGAAAAAATGTTCGATTTTTCACCATATTTTTATTCGAAAAATATGAAATATGGAATGGTGAAATTTGGTGTGTTTACTAAGCGGTCTTTATTGAACACGATAATATTTTTTAAACTTTGACAAACGTGGTACTGGGGGGGGGGGGGGGGGGGCTGGAGCCTCGTATGCTACACTTGCGGAAGTCCCAAGTCCTGAACGGGTGATCTGAAGCATATTTTTACTTTGTACAATATTGCGTTTAAGTCGAATTAGAATCAAGAAGAAAAATTGAAAAATAAAAAATACTTAGCCGTCGAAAGGGAAGTTTAGTTTTTTACCAACATTTTTCGCAGTTTTTTGTTCATAATATAAATACGTTTGAATATTTTTCGATAATTCTAGTTCAACTAATGAATACGTTTCTTGTACACGTGCCTGCCAAATTTCATAACGATTGCTCATCTAGAGCATGTAGGAGCATTTCCGAAAACTCAGAAAACGTGGTTTCGAGAAAAACGCGTTTAAGGGATCATTACAATGTAACGGATCGGAAGCTGATTTTCGCGATTTTTTTCCATGGTTAAAAAACGCTAATCAGTCTGATGTTTTAATGTCAAATCAAAGTATTCATGAAGAACGGAAAATAATTTTTATCAATGTTTTTTTTTACATTTCGTTAACGGTTGAAAATGTCTTCGTAAAAAAAGGAGTCCGCACGGTGTACACGGTTGTGGTTGTAAATATTATCCGAAACGAAATTTGTAAAAAGATTATCAATCAGTATCAAAGCCGCTATTTCGCTATGGAGGTTCTTTTAAAATCAAAATTCACAAAGTGACGGGAGTTTGAAAAAAAAAGTATCGAAAGCCTATTTTTCGATGGTGTTGAAGTTTGCATCGTTGGAACGCAACCAATGTTGCGTTTTACATTTGATTTTCCATATTGTGATTATCATAGGCGATCTTTTTCCATAGATTTATCATGTAGATCGCTGAATAAATATCACAAAAAATGTTCAAAGGACTTTTGTAAGCGAAATCTGTTAAAAGAAATTAAATTCGTCGCAATCCAACGATACAAACTTCAGCATCGTATTTTTCGACAGGTTTTCGTTAAAAAAAATATAAAGATTTCAAAAAAAAAAACTTTCGTAGCAAGATAAAGAATGGCGTGAAGAATGTTGTGTCAAAATTTGAGACGGATAGCTTGAAAACTCTTCTTTTGAGAGTGTACACCGTTTTGAAAAACGCCATTACGAGAAAAACGCGTTTAATGTTTCGAGTGCTGAATTTTCATGTAAATTGTCTACTTACGATCAATCGGCGATGCCAGGATTTTGTGAACATTTTACACTGCGATGATCCCTTAAAGTTGAACCGAAGTTTATGTGCGAATAAAATGAAAAGTTTCATGCTTACGCCTAATCTCCTATGCCAGGACCATAGAGTACTCTTTCCCTTCTTCAAAACTCTTGCCGATACAGCAATATCAACTTTTTTTTGTGACCCAACAAAGTAGAAACCTTCCTTAAGGCGTTACCCCCACTTGTAGCGCAAAAAAAAGGCCTTTTTCATGAATTTTTTTAAAAGAAAATTACATAACTTTTTTAATCGATCAATATACCATCTTGAAGAACACATCTTGAAGAACTTTCAGTAATTTTTTTTATTGAAAAATGATACATTGTTTAGTGGCAAATGGCCGTCAATGAAATAATGTTTTTATATACACGGTTTGCGGTGACCAACATTGCGGCGAAGTGGATCATCTGAAAAAAAAATGCGGATGGATTTAGTCAAATATAAGTATAAACTAGTCTTTAATCGAAGGATTTTAAAAATATTCATTTTTCACAAAATGGCGGACAGTCGAAGTTAATGGTTCGATTTTAACGAAAAAAACGGCCGTTTTTTGGCTATAAAACGGCCATTTCTTTTCGAAAAAAAAATCGAACGATTAAAGACTACATTTTTATGTATTAAATAAGCCTGCAAAATTTCAAGACGATCGGTTCATTAGTGTTCGAGTAATCTTGGTCACCGACTTCAGAAATGCCATTTTGAGAAAAACGCGTTTAAAGTTTCTCTTTCAATGCTCTTTCAACGCGGATTCTTCTCTTTCAACGCTCATATCTCAGTCAATTTTGTTCGGATCGACTTGAAATTTTCAGGACATATTCTCAGATACTTATAATTCAAAAAAATGCAATAAAAAAAGCGATTTTTTCAAAATCGCAAGTGGGGGTAACCCCTCAATCGCAACGAGCTGGGTTCCACGTTCACTTATGATGATGATGCTAAGGATCCAAACGCTCCTTCGCCGTACCATATTTCTCGACAATGTTGAATTTTTGCGTCCTTGGACTGCAACGCAAATTCTTTTAATATCATTCTTTCTCCATTTTTATTGTCATTTAAAATTATTTTCAATCGATTTAGCTGGTAAACGTCCAATGAGAAAGAAAAAAAAATGGAATGGATGCCATAATTTTTATTTGTCAAAACAACAATAACAATTGGTAATTGGAAGAAAATTATTTTGATGAAACGCCTATTTTGTCTCGTCAATTATTTTAACGTCCAGTAACGACGATTTTACGGACCCTGAAACCATTTTAAGTCAGGCAAAAAAACTGAATTTGACACGTCGTTAAGTTTACTATCAAAGGTCCCAACAAAGTAACCGGAAATGACGGGTAGCCCTGGATGAATCTAAAGGGCAATTGGAGGCTGCTCGAAAACGAAACGACACTGTTTCGTTATGAAAATAAACGATGCTACATGTAACGGTCTCATTTCGCCAGCCACGGTTGATCGATTATTACATTCTTTCGCTGATATTCCGAGTATTTTACGCAATTTATTGCCGATAGCATCGCACATCGAATACCAGGTCGATTAATATCCGAACAGATAAACGAGAACGAATTTCCCTCGTTCTATACATTTCTACACGCGAAGAACCAAAAATGCGAACGAATTTACGAGCACCGGAAGTATTTCGCGGCGCGCACGTTTCATTCTCATTTTTACGAAATAAATTTACAAGCGAACGGAGGGAATAAATAAAGCTGTTATTAATATGGAACATTTTTGTTTTTCGCAGATCCTGAAACACTGTAAAAATGCCACGAGTAAGGAGACAAGTTATACTGGATGACCCTTCCAGGCCGGTCACTCCGGACATGGCGCAGACAAAATTAGGTAATTTGATTAATTTTACGGAGTGATCGATTGACCGATTGATCGTATTTGCCTTTCCGCTAGTTTTCGTGGTGTGGAAGGAAAATCATTAGTAAATAACAACAACAAAAAACACCAAAATACACGAGAGTATGAAACACTTATTTCGTCAATTTTTCAGAGATTAATAATTAATTGTAATGCATGTGGATTGTAAGAAATTATCGTAAGCGGTGTATTTCCAATGTTTAAAAATTTACAGAGCAAAAAGACATTTTTCCTAAAAATTCGTACTTGAAATCTAAAATGGACCCCGATTTTCTCGAAATTTAATACGGATACCCTGTACATAAATTAAATAGTTTTTTTTTTAATATCTTCAATTGAATAGTCTATCCTGGCACAGAAGTTTATTCTGATATCAACTTTTAAGATATTTGCAGCGTCAATACCATATTTCTGAAAATATAAACTCCCTTTGAATCCAAGCCCATTCACCGATTCTGGAAAATCTGATCGGAATATACCTCGTAAGATATTCACTTTTCGTCTATAAAAATGTAACCAGCTATCAAGCAAAATGAAGCAAATTACGGCGCGTAAAAGATTTTGCCGAAAATGAAAATTGCTTAAAAATGTAAAGCGTTTTACCGATTTCAATTACGAATAATTTGGAACATTTCTACGACTGTCTGTTGACGTGCGAAAATTTAGTCATGTATCTCAAAATCGGTAGAAATTTTGCGGGCGCAAAAAATCCGTACGCACACGGACTCATTTGAGGAATTCAATTTTTCGAGAATGCGGAATATTCGGATATCCATTAAGAATCCTGAATTAGAAGTTAAAAAAAAACGTTTTTTTTCGGGAATTTTTTCAGAAGGGAAAAAAGAAAGTGAGCTCACTAAACATTGAGGTATCTTTTCATGTATATTTGAAATGTATAAAAAAATTTCAACATGGATCAATAAATGACTGCAGATTTATCAGCCTATTCCATGTGCTCCTTGCCACTGCAGTCCCCAATCGGCGGGAAAGATGCAGCTCGTAATTCTCGACTGAAACAAAAAAAAAACCAATAAATTTTTCAATTGTCATGCATTTTTCTTCTGGGTGAATTAAGGAAAAACTAAAAAATCGTCAAGTTATAACTGTTCTCAGGTTTGAAAAAAAGTGTTAAAAAAAAAACATTTTAACGTGCTATCAAAATTAATAAAAAATACTGTTTCAACGACTTTTTTAATTCACTTAGAAGAGATTTTCATACTGGAGAAAATAAATGTTGGTTTGATTGAATAGGTCGTTTAGTCTTTGCTATCACGCCCGCCAATTTGGAAAAATCGTAAAAATCAAAAGTGGAGAAAACGCGTTTCAAAGTTTTCAATAGGAGGAAATATCAATATCAATAGCTTCTCTGCTTTTGGCCTCGTATCTTCGAAAATATTTACAATTGGCCTCTGTAACTTTGTAAATATATTCTTGGATAGTTTATCTATCGATTTAAGAAAAAAAAATCAGGGTTATTCAAACAAATTCATTTTGAAGAAATAAGTAAGATGATTGAAAAATCGCTTGGACGTTTATTCGTATGTACATTAACGAAATTGTCTACCAAACTTAATTTTTAAAAGATTAACAATAAAAGAAGTTATAGACAATCTCGTGAAGAACCTTTGAACGTGAGGAGTTCAACGGTGTACTTAATTTTGGCCACCCGATTGATCGGAAACAAACAAACGAGTTGTTTCTCAAAATATATAATATTAGCTAAGACTTGTCCGAGCATTTTTTAATGATGTTGAAGTTTGCATCGTTGGAATGCAACGAACGACAACTTTTCTTTAATTGCTCACATTTTCTTTCGCTGACTTAGGGTACGCGAATCACTCAAATGATCTTTTCTATCTTTAGTAGAGATCTACAATCTCAATCGACGAAAAAAAAGGTAGATTACAATAACAAAGAAGAAATTTTACAAAATAAAAAAAAACTTTCGTTGCACTCCAACGGTGAAAACATCAACGCCGTCGTTTTTGATGTTATCATGTTTTAATAATAGAAAAAAGGTTTGAATTACATTTACGATTTTTCGAGGAAAAATGACATTGTTGTTTATAACTAGTGAAAAAAAATGTTAAGAAGAAAAACGTCGGTCAAGACTAAATTCCTATTACACTGAATACGTGTAACAAATTTTAAGTCAATCCGTTCATTAAATATCGGGAAATCGTGTACACCGTTTTGATAAACATCGTTTCGAGAAAAACGCGTTTAAAGTTTGCCTAGCAGTTCTATCGTCGTAATCATAAGTTTACCGTCAATATGCGATCCATGCACCATATGTTGGACCTTCCGCTTCAATTTGAGTTGCCTCAAGCGACTATAGATTTTGGAATTTTTTAATTTTTCACCGTACCCTAACCCTAAGTGTCGAGAAAAAGTGCTCCCTCACGAGGAACCAGAAAGTCAAGATAAGAATGCCGATTATCTTACAGTATAAACGGCATTCTTATTTTGACTTTTTGGTTCCTCGTGAGGGAGCACTTTTCTCGACACTTTAAGGGGTTATATACAGTCAGGAGGGCCAAAAAGATTGATTTTTCAAGAATTTTTTTGATAAGGCCTTTAAATCTATTGAGGCGTTACCCCCACTTGTAGCGCAAAAAAGGCCTTTTTCATGAATTTTTTTAAAGAAAACTACAAAACTTTTTGAATCGATCAATATACCATCTTAATGAACACATCTTGAAGAACTGTCAGTAATTTTTTTATTGAAAAATATTACATTGTTCAGTGGCAAATGGCCGTCAATGAAATAATGTTTTTATATACACGGTTTGCGGTGACCAACATTGCGGCGAAGTGATCATCTGAAAAAAAAATGCGGATGGATTTAGTCAAATATAAGTATAAACTAGTCTTTGATCGAAGGATTTTGAAAAATATTCATTTTTCACAAAATGGCGGACAGTCAAAGTTAATGGTTCGATTTTAACGAAAAAAAACGGCCATTTTTGGCTATAAAACGGCCATTTTTTTTCGAAAAAAAAATCGAACGATTAAAGACTACATTTTTATGTATTAAATAAGCCTGCAAAATTTCAAGAAGATCGGTTCATTAGTGTTCGAGTAATCTTGGTCACCGACTTCAGAAATGCCATTTTGAGAAAAACGCGTTTAAAGTTTCTCTTTCAACGCTCTTTCAACGCGGATTCTTCTCTTTCAACGCTCATATCTCAGTCAATTTTGTCCGGATCGACTTGAAATTTTCAGGACATATTCTCAGATACTTATACTTCAAAAAAATCGATTTTTTCAAAATCGCAAGTGGCGGTAACCCCTTAACGTGAAATTTTGTACACATATTATGGTAACTTTTGACTGTATTTTAACATTTTTTATCTGTAAAAACAATTATTTTGAAAGATGCTATAGGTGATCTCCGGGAGCACCTCTAAAAAAGACGTCTTGTGGTGAGCACGGTTTCTCTGGATTCGATCATCTAAAATGAAAAAACCAAAAATATTTCGTTAATATAATGGATTATCTTGTAATCGATCGAACGAATGAGCAAAATAATAACTTTTGACAAATTGGCGACTTCTCAACAAAAAAAAAATCGATTTTTGACAAAAATGTAGGCCTTAAATTGTTTACAAAATAAAAAATATTTATCGGTGAGAAAAACCTTCGATTAATTAATCAAAAATATACTTAACAAGATTGTATTAAAATTTGAGACTGATCGCTTCAGCCGGTTCCGAGAAATTTTGCTCACCGACTTGAAAAACACAGTTTTGAGAAAAACGCGTTTAAAGTTTCAAAAACCCTTTCGAACGCTCTGACACGTCATTACAAATGTGCGTGTAACTTCGAGAGTATTCGCCGGATCGACAGGACATTTTCTGTCTGTGTACTTGAATATATGTACATTACGAAAATAAAATTTAAAAAAATCGATTTTTCGAAAATTTTAACTGTATATAACCCCGTAAGGAAAACAACACGAGTGCGAGATCTAAGAAGAGTAATAAATAATTTTAACGTGAGGAATGATGAGAAACTAATGAGTTGCTTTCGGTCTCACAGCGAAACCAGAATTCATCGAGGATGGATCATTGGACGAGCTCCAAGCACAAAAAATAGCGGAGGAGACGCCGAGTCCACATTTACAGGATCATCAGTACGGACAGACGCCCTGTTATCAAGTGTCGAGGAGGCCCTCGCAGCCGTTACCTAGAGCAGAGGTAAGAAATTCCTTGGTCCCCGAGTGCTAATTTTCTCTCGTGCCGAGCAACGTTGGCCTGGCCACCATTCGGGTGGGAGGTATAGCCGTGCATTGTGGTCAGCCATCCCAACCCTCTTAATGGGGTACATCTACCTAGAGGTCCGAAAAAAATGGCCACATTCCGATTTTTTCTTGCTCGAAACTATTGGTGAAAAAGAAACACATTATTGTTCAACACAAACGTACATATATGGAGAGCCTTTAAAAAATACAGAAAAACAACAAAAAACATGGCCGCCGGCAGGTGACAACATTTTTTTCGCGCCGTTTGGCGGTGGACACTCTTCAGCTTAAACGGTCTATCTGAAATCTGAAAACCAAACGGGTTATTCAAGTTAACGATAAATACGAGTCGTTGACGAACGTCCATTTTTAAGATTATTTTTTTAAATTACGTCGCGACGAATTGGAACTCGAGCATACAAAATCTATGAAAAAAGTCGTCATTATTTCGTAATTGTTAAAAAATGAAGGTCGATTTAAAAAAAAAGTGAAATCGTCGACGACTTTTAAATGTTTTTCGTCGTATCTCCTGTAAATTTGAAAACAATCCATCAAGTAGTTCTCGAGATATCGTGTCCACCGACTTTGGAAACAATGTTTCGAGAAAACGCGTTTAGGGTAGTCTCGCCACAGTTACGTTGAAAAGTTTATTCTCCGCTCCATCGATGCAAGCTTCGAAATATTGCGAAATATCTTTATAATGTAGCTTGTAAATCTTATCAAGATGTAAACACTTATAAAGTAATGAAGAAAACACCTAATATCATGTTTAGAGTTCCAAAAATAACAGCGTTCCCTCCATCACGTAACCCTCACTTTTATATCAGACTATCCATTCCGGCTACCAGACACTGCGTATACGGATGTGCACACACTACTGTAGTCTAGCGAGCGCGGAGATCGTGGCAACGTCGCAAGCCTAGCTAATTTTTGACTTTATTCATTTACTAATTTTGACCTAGCTCTATATATATAGCTAGGTCAAAATTAGTAAATGAATCAAATAAAAAGTTGGAATATATATGTGTGTGTATGTGTACACACACACACACACACACACACACACACACACACACACACACACACACACACACACACACACACACACACACACACACACACACACACACACACACACACACACACACACACAGTAATATAAAAAATCTGCCGCGTCTCTAGATACATTTTCTACCGATAAACGCGGCGAACGCTTGCAGCGCTGCCAGATCGCCGGCTCTAGTCTGCTCCAGTCGCTTCGTGGCGCTAGCGTCGCTAGACATTGCATAAGGCGCTATACCAGTGTGAACGCTGAAAATTTGAGTGATTTTCGGGAATTTTTTGGAAGAAAAGTACTCAATTAAATGTTTCGGAGAATTAAGAATATATTTGGCTATATTTGACCTATATTACATATTTTTTTCATTGAAGAATATTGAGATCCAAGCGACATATGCGCTGCCTTCGGAGGCGCCAAAAAAAAGTTTCTCCACTGCTGACATGATTCCGGCCGATTAAGTAGCTGAAACCGAATAAGGGAAAAAAGTCGTTAAACTGAAAGGTATTACCTGTATAATGGCGTAGAATTTTCGAAAAACATCAACATCTCACAAAATGGCGTAATTATGAAAAAAGTCTGTTTTCTTGCCTATAAAATGGTCGTTTTTTTCAATGCCAAATCGTCAATTTTCATCCAATCAAAAATATCCTACGTCATTATAGAGTAAATATATTCAAGAGTACTCAGTTGAAATTTCAAGTCAATCGGATAATTGCTTTTTGAGTTACACTGTCAGCAAATTTGAAAAATCTCATTTCGAGAAAAACGCGTTTAAAGATTTAACTATCGATTTTTGCAAGATAAAATGATTAGAGTACGGGCTTGAAATTTTTACAGGATATTCTCAAAAGTATAAACTGTCGAAAAAGGCAAAAAAAGTCGATTTTTTTAAAGTGTCGCACTGGTATAGCCCCTTAATGTAAATCGCTATATCTCTGAATCTATACGGTTAAAATTCATGATTTTTTTAACCCACTTTGTCATCTGTTCCTTTGTAATTGAGAATTTTCAAGAAAAATCCATATAAACGTTTCGACGTTATTGCACGAAATGTGAAACTTTCCACCGTTCCCCACAAGAAGACGTGTAAAACCGTGCAATCTTTGATTGCCAATATCTCGAATACAGTAAAGCTAAGCTGCATCTTTGGCTGCAATTTCTATCTAATATTTCTCATCTCCGTTCGTACTCTTCTCTGTGCAGCAGGTATCTGTTCAAGCGGTGAAGAGAAGATTGAACCTCGAAGTTGCGACGACGGAAACGAGTCAAACGACCTTCAAAGCCCCGCGTGGAAAACGTCGAAGATCGGGCTCGAACAACTCGTTGTCGGGGCACACACCGACGAAGAGCAAAACCGTCGAGAGAACAAGATACGACACCTCGCTGAGCTTGCTGACGAAGAAGTTCATTAATCTCGTCGAGAGCAGCAACGATGGCGTTGTCGATCTGAACGTCGCCTCGGAAAAGCTCGAGGTCCAGAAACGCCGGATATATGACATCACAAATGTACTCGAGGGAATCGGCATACTGGAGAAAAAGAGCAAAAACAATATACAATGGAAGTGAGTGCTGAACACCTCTTGAAGGTGCTGGATGATTTCGAATATTTCGGTTTTCTTCAGGTTGCCCGCAAAGACGAATGACAGATCCCACGCTAAAAAAGCCCACTGATTTTATCTGTGGGCTTTTTGAGCCGCATATATGTTGGGAAAAGTGCAAATGTCCGTTCAATTTCTTTTTTCGAAGTTCGATTACTGGAAATCTATTCACATGGCTGTTAGGCATATGGAAAACAGGGAAAACGGGGGAAACTCTTTTTCATCGGGAATAATTAGGGAAAAGTCAGGGAATTTTGAAGATTCTCCGGAATTTTTCCAGAATTTATTTTTTGCACGAATTACGAAAAGTGAAAGCGAATTGAAAAAAGAACTGAAAATTATAAAAATAAATATTTTTTATATTTATATTATTCTTCATTATATAGATAAAACATTTATGTGAGTGCCGAATATTGATAATTTCGGAAACTAAAAATTAATTCACTCTGAAACTCTATACATTTGCATTCGATTTGTCGACACACAACTACAACATTATTATTGTAGATAAGGATTTATCTTTTTAATTTATTGGTATCCACATAAAAATTCGTGTTTATAATAAAGAACAAGTTCTGTATTTGCTTTCAATATATATATTTGTCACTTTACAGTGTTTAAATTATTCTTCGATTTTCAGTTTTTGCTTCACATTTTTTATTTTAATATTTAACATTTTCGCATATTTGATCTTGAAAAAAATTACGTTCTTTATTTGGACCCAATCTCCCTGGAATACTTGTAAGATCTGTGTGGAAAACCCGGAAAAGTCAGGGAATTTCTCAGTCAATAATACGTAACAACCATGATTCATGATGTGAAGAGGCATGAAGGATTTGTTTGAGTCTGTTCGAGTTATTGACGCCCAACAACAAAATCAACCTAAACCTAAATTGAAAATAAGAGAAAGTATCAATCCCAAAATCCTGCTGGTAAAAAATGGTCGAAAGGAGCTTATTTTTCCTTATTGTTCGCGTTTGATTTTTTAACCTCGCGACTTTTGTGATCCCAACTTAATGATGGATTTGCATCTCGGTGATTTCTCGATCCAATTGGGTTTTCTTTTTCCACTCGGCGAGGATTTCAGCAACGCTGAGAATGTTGAAACGTGTCAGTCGTCATCGTAAGTCTCTCCTCTCGTTATCAGCCCCACGGTATCGACGTGGAACTCTACAAGTCGAATTGTTCAATTTCTCGAAGCTGATTACGAAGCACGAGTCTCCAAATCATTTGTGGACTCGTGCAGGAGAGAATGAAGACGCATTGATACGTTGAAAAACTTAAGGCAGAACGAGCACGCGCTCGACTGTCGACTATTTAGATTAGACTATTAGATATTATATTATTATATTAGATATTATATTATTATATTAGGTAGACTATTTAGATTGGGAGATAATGGGTTTTAAAATTGCAACTTTTAGCGCTGCAGGGTTTGCGTTGAAATGCACAAGGAGACGGCACGACCGTGGGGTCGGGGATTTGGCCGAATTTTTTGGTGGTGGAAGAGGACCCCTAGCACCTCACGTGGTTGAAGTAGTACTCGGAAAATTCAGAGAAAAATCGATTCAAAGTTTCTTAGGCGCCTTATGAGTTCAAAATGTCAGGCACTTGTCGAGCCGCCGTCTAGTCTAGACGGTTAGGGCTCGGTCTTTTGCGCCGGAGGTCTCGCGTTCGATTCCTCCTTCGGAACTTATTTTTTTTTATCCCAACAATTATTCAAAACGATTCTCATCCCTACATTATTAAAAAAAATTTATTCACATTATTTTTTTTTTAATTATTTTCATTTTTTTTAAATTATTATTTTTTTTCTCCAATAAAACAATTCATAACGGTGGGTTTTTTATTTTTCATTGTAAAGTATATGAGCAGGAACATTGGGTTTTTAATGAGAATAACAAAGTCGATTAGGAAAAATTCCATTTTTATTCATATAATAATTATATACAAAAACCGCAGTGGTAATTATCGTAGAAACAAACAAAGCAATCATTTTTTCGACATCTTGCGCAACATATAAAAGCGGATTTTTTTACAATTGCAGGGAATTTGCAATACATCCGTACAAAAACATGTCCCATTAACATTCATGAAAATGTTTCTAGTAACTGATAATTTTGAGGCAAACCAGGCGTACTGAATTCATGCCTCGGAATATTGGTAACGATAATTGATGGTGAATTATTGAATGGATTTTTATACAATCGGATTTTTATACAATCAGAATCGTGAAATTAATTCCCGGGAAGATTGTCCAAAAATCCATTCAATAATTCACCACCAATTATCGTTACGAATATTCCGAGACATGATTCAATACGCCTGGTTTGCCTCAAAATTATCAGTTACTAGAAACATTTTCATGAATGTTAATGGGACATGTTTTTGTACGGATGTATTGCAAACTCCCTGCGATTGTAAAAAAATCGCTTTTATATGTTGCGCAAGATGGCGCAAAAATTATTGCTTTGTTTGTTTCTACGATAATTACCACTGCAGTTTTTGTATATAATTATTATATGAATAAAAATTGAATTTTTCCTCATCGACTTTGTTATTCTCATTAAACACCCAATGTTCCTCCTCATATACTTTACAATGAAAAATAAAAAATCCACCTTTATGGATTGTTTTATTGAAAAAAAGAGAACAATTAAAAAAAATAATGTAAATAAATTTAAAAAAATAATGTAGGGATGAGAAACGTTTTGAATAATTGTTGGGAAAACAAAAAAAAATAAGAAAAAAAATAAGATCCGAAGGCGGAATCGAACGCGAGACCTCCGGCGCACAAGACCGAGCCCTAACCGTCTAGACTAGACGGCGGCTCGACAAGTGCCTGACATTTTAAACTCATAGGGCGCCTAAGGAACTTTGAATCGATTTTTCTCGGAATTTTCCGAGTAGTGCGTCCTACTACTTTAACCACGTGAGGTGCTACGGGAGCTCTTTCGCCACAAAAAAATTCGGCCAAATCCCCGACCCCACGGTCGTGCCGCCTCCTTGTTAGACAGAATAATTTTCCGTTAAGAAATATTTGTTCCCTATAATAAGAAGACATATGGCAACACCGCATCGTTTCACGTATCCAATGGCGTAAGTTGTCACGCCATATTTAAAATAATATTGCAACACAAATTTTTATTTGGAAGGAATTTTTAATCAAACACCGTTTTCAATTAGTTATAAATCAACCAACACTTTTATTTGTTAATAAAGATAACATAAACAATATAAAATATCAATATTTATAACGCAAATATTTTTATTTGTGATAAAACTTTTTAACTTCAAGAACACGATACATTTTTTTCCTCGAAATATTGAACAATACTGTTCTGCGGTGATGCCATATGTCTTCTTATTATAGGGGACAAATATTTTTTACAAATAATTATTCTGTCTTTACAAAACGTTTTTAGCACAACTGAATAGTAAAGGCAAATCAAACTTTATTCACTCTTTCACGAACTAGTTTGCTATCTGACATAATTTATTCACTTATTTATAAACACAATAGAATGGTACGACGAATTATGTGACCTGACTTTCGGTCAATGCAGACCCTGCAGTGTTAAAAGTTGACATTCAACAACCCGTTATCTGCCAATCTAAATTGTCGACTTTTCTGAAATTTCACTCAAACATGCATAATGATACGAACAATGTCTGGTTAAAATTTAAACAAAATCTATAGAAATCAAGCGCGCGCTCGTTCTACCTTAAACGTCATTGAGCGCTGACGATCGTTCTGCGCAATGCGCAGCTCGAGTCTGTTGTCCCCGGTGAATTCAGCTCAAGGCAAAATGCTTCATGGTCAACGATTCATATGCCTTACGTTGCAACATCAAACTTTTTCGGCCAATTCGAACAACAAGTGAGACATTTTCGCATAAATTTAATTTTTTCAATACATTTTTACGATTAAAAATGGACTTCAATATATTTTTTTTCTGTCATTGAATCGTGTAATATTCTCGGCACAGTTCCCTATCTTGAAGATAGCTATTGTACAAATTCAATTTAGATATACCGGTAAAAAAATGATTTCTTCTGAATTTGGAAAGTCCACAATATCGAAAAATGTTGTTTTGCGATAAATAGCCTTAAAATTCAGAGTACTTTTTTCTCTAATATATTTCTCCGAAAATCTTCAGACCTCTGTGGTGGTCCATAGTCCTTATAGGGTTGACATTGAGGGGGGAGATACCTTTAGGCGAGGAAAAAATTGCTGATTTTCATGATTTTTCTTTGAAAGGAAAGGTTTCTTCACCATTTTTAAGACTTAGGGTATGTTTGATTATTACTTCCGTCTCTTATATGGTATTTTTATTTATTAATCGTTACAATGGCAGAGGTATGGCATGGCCTTCGGACGGATTAATCTGAAGAAAAAAAACAACGAAGATGTTTCTTTCATTCATACTCATACGCAGAATATGAACCAAAAAAGTGAGAAATGTTGAAAATCGATGAAGTTGTACGCTTTGAAAGAAAACGATTAAATTTTCCGATAAACATTGCTACATTTTGCAATAAAAAATAATCTTTAAAAAATGTTCAAAAACATTTAGGGTCATGTTTTAGATAATAAGGTTAGAAAGTTTTATACCAAATTTCATAAAAATCGGTCGATTAGTTTTTTTGCTACACGTCACGCCAGTTTTGAAAATGCAGTTTAGAAAGACGTGCCATAACTCCGCCATTTTTAAAGATCAATAAATAAAAACATATAATTTAACAGCCAAAAGTAGTAATGAATCAAACCCTAAGTCTCAAAAATGGTGAAGATATCTTTCCTTTTAAAAAAAAAATCATGAAAATCAGCTAATTTTTTCCTCGCTTGAGGGACAACACCACTCTAGCGGCAGAAAATAACGCCTAACTTTGACAACTTATTTTGGGGGTATGAAAAAAGGAACAGGATTTCTTTTGAGAAGGTTAATTTAACACATATTAAAGTATTAAAAAAAATGTATTATAATTTTCATACAAAATGGCGGCGACAGAGCCCATCTTGGAAAACCTGTTTTTTTACAAATAGCTTCATGGGACGACGGTTTTCTCGTAAAGTATAACCTGAAATAAAAACCAAACAAAAATTATAATCTATATATTATTAGCTATGGGACTACGTAGGGATCTCTTTTTATCAATTTTTGAAAAATGGAGCAATTTGAAAGAAATAAATCGATTTTTTTCCTAAAAAATAAGTGGTAAATTGTTTACCAAAAATTTTTTACATTTAATCAAAAAACGGCTATGTACTCCCATAGAGAATGTAATTGTGAAGCTACTATTAAAATTTCAAATCGATCCATGCAAAGGTGTTCGAGTAATCCGTCCTCCCAATTTGAAAAAGGTGGTTTCGAAAAAAAAACGCGTTTAAAGGAAGGTCCTGCC
Organism: Ophion ellenae; assembly: GCA_963210295.1. NCBI lineage: Eukaryota > Metazoa > Arthropoda > Insecta > Hymenoptera > Ichneumonidae > Ophion > Ophion ellenae. The sequence continues at coordinate 57,961,643 of OY723385.1, forward strand.
TTGTCGGGCCAAAAAATGTTCGATTTTTCACCAATTTTTTACGCGAAAAGTATTGAATATAAAATGTTGATATTTGGTATGTTGACTAAGCGGTCTTAATTGAACATCAACATATTTTTTATAGTTCGACAAAACATGGTGGTGGAAGTGGGAGGAGCCACGTATGTCGGTGCGCGGGCGATGGCATTCTTCGCTTGCGGAAGTCCCAAGTCCCGGACAGGTGGTCTAAAGCAAAAAAATCAAACATATTTTTACTTTGTACAATATTGTGTATAAGTTGACCTAGAATCAAGAAGAAAAATTGAAAAATAAAAAATTAGTCAACGATCGGAAGGAAGTTAGTGTTTTTCCCAAAGAATTTCGCAGTTTCTGCTCACTATTTTTTTATTTTTCAATTTTTCTTCTTGATTCTACATCAACTTATACCCAATATTGTACAAAGTAAAAACATGTTTGATTTTTTTGCTTCAGATCACCTGTCTGGGACTTAGGACTTCCCCAATGTGTTTTTTAAGCAAAAAAAACGATTTTTCCAAAATCGTAGAGTGGTGTTATCCCTTGAAGGTATCTTTCCCCTTAATCCCTTCTGAGAATAACCTCCACCCGGAACGGTCAATCCTATATAACAAAAGATCCTTGACCCTTCATCTATAACTTCCGTAATTCTTTGCAGTTCTTGTATGTTTTAATGTCCGTAAAATTCTGAAATTAACACTATGTCTCCAAGTCTCAATAGCCCGGCTCCCCCTTAATGATATTAGCCGAACTAAGGCCCGTCGTGTAAAGCGGTCGTCTTGATTCTTTTTCCAGAGGCGGCCAATTGCCCGGCGAGAGAAACGACATACTCGATCTGCGGCGAGAAGTGGCGGACCTCGAAGCTAAGGAAAATACCCTCGATCGATTGATACACGGGGCGGAAAAGAACCTCAGGGAATTATGCCGCGACAGGCATTACGCTTACGTCACGTATCACGACTTACGCTCGGTCGCGGCGTATCGTGATCAGGCGATAATGGCGGTAAAAGCGCCGCCCGAGGCGACTCTCCACGTTCCAAAGCCCATCAACAATTTCGGTCCACCGAAGGTACGATCGAATTTTTCCATTCGACTCTCCTCATCGCTCTCACATTCGCGTCTTCGCGATATTAATTATTGGAAACGAGGTGACGATCGTCTCGCGAACTTCCTTCGAAACTTCGAAAAACAAAGGACTTCCGGTTAATAAGGCGGGGTCTCGCGATTTCTCTTTTGCTCTAAATTAATCCTTTAACAAGTTCAAGTTGATTTAATTTGTTTTAGACTATACGAAAATCTCAAAGACGAATTTATTCATTTTCACGTCAATTGTTGTTTTTTTTAAATATTTTTCTCTTTCAATTAATTTAAGGGGTTAGGCAACTCTAGAGGCCGAAAAAGTTTTGAGATAAACGCTACACAGCCTCCATTTTGTAATTAATCGTTTCAAAAAAATTATTGCATACAGTCACGCATATGTATGATAAACACCCTGTTTTGTAATCTCGATTTATTTTGTAGTTTTTCTGAAAAACTCCCCAAAAAGCCTTTATTTCGGCCTCTAGAGTGGCCTAAGGCCTTAAGTCAATTCAATGATTTGTATATTTTATTGTTTGGTACTATCCATTACGTTTTCTACGAATCGTTCCTTTAATATTTGAATAACCCAATCCATTGTTCCTCTTATGAATTGAAGTTTCGATTTCTATTTTTTTAAATTTATTTCTGATTACCCAAAAACCTCAAGAAGAAGTTATCTTTAATGGAATTATAAATGTTTTTAAAAAATCAATATTGACTCTAAAAACTACAGTTGATTAAAACCCAATAACTGAGTCTATAAACAATATTGAAACAAAATTATCATTCTTTTTCTATGAATTATTCTCCGATACTTGCAAGAGCCAGACAAACCCAAACAAACAGAAACTATTCTCTCTCAAATTAAGGCGAGAGCCTGAATTAGAAGGTCCGAAAAATCGTTTTCTTTTTATTGCTTAAATTAATATATAAACTATCCAAGAATATATTTACAAAATTACAAAGGCCAATTGTAAATATTTTCGAAGATTCAAGACCAAAAGCAGAGAAGCGGTTGATATTTGATATTCATATTTCCTCCTACTGAAAACTTTGAAGCGCGTTTTCTCCAGTTTTCATTTTCACGATTTTTCCAAATTGGCGGGCGTGATAGCAAAAAAACTGAACGATGTATTAAATCAAACCAAAGATTATTTCCTTCAGTACGAAAATCTCTTGTAAGTGAATTTAAAAAGTCGTTGAAAAAGTGTTTTTAAATAGTTTTTATAGTACGTTAAAGTGTTTTCTCAAACACATTTTTTTTTCAAACCTGAGAAAAGTTATCATTTCACAATTTTTTCAGCTTTTTCTTAATTCACTCGAAAGAAAAATGTATGACAATTGAATAATTTTATTGGTTCATTTGGTTGAGTCAAGAAGTTTCATGTTGGAACATTTTTAATACATTTCAAATATACATGAAAAGATACTTCAATGTTTACTGGGTTCACTTAGTTGTTTCCTTCTAAAAAAATTCTCGAAAAACGCTTTTTTGGACGTTTTAATTCAGGCGACAATTTAAGTTGATCAAACTTTTGGTTCCTGGCCATCCAAAAAGGTGAACACTAAATGATCTTCAATAAAATAATGCTCACTTGCCTAATTCCTTTCCTAAATTTAAGGACCTATACCAGTGTGAACGCTGAAAATTTGGGTTATTTCCGGGAATTTTTCGGAAGCAAAGTACTCAATTAAATGTTTCGGAAAATTAAGAATATATTTGGCTATATTTGACCTATGTTACAAAATTTTTCATAGAAAAAATATTGATATCCAAGCGACTTATGAGCTGCCTTCGGAGGCGCCAAAAAAAGTTCCTCCACTGCTGACATGATTCCGGCCGATTGAGTAGCTGAAACCGAAAAAAGAAAAATGTTGTTAAACTGGAAGATTTTTCCTGTACAATGACGTAGGATTTTCGAAAAATATCAAAATCTAACAAAATGGCGTAGTTATGAAAAAAGTCTATTTCCTTGCTTATAAATTGGTCGTTTTTTTCAATGCCAAATCGTCAATTTTCATCCCATCAAAAATATCCAACGTCATTGTAGAGTAAATATATTCAAGAGTACTCAGTTGAAATTTCAAGTCAATCGGATAATTGCTGTTTGAGTTACAATGTCAGCAAATTTGAAAAATCTCATTTCGAGAAAAACGCGTTTAAAGATTTAACTATCGATTTTTGCAAGATAAAATGATATTTACCATAAAAACTGCTAATCAGCTATACCTGGCCCATACAATTGAGCCGTCTCTTCCCCGAATAATGCCTGCTGAGAGGTTGAAGCTTTTCACACTGGTATAGCCCCTTAAGTTCATAAAAACGTTCTATTTGTTTTCGTTCAAAAATCCAAACGATAAATAATCATCAACCGAATTATTGTATCCGTGAATGATGTATCTGAAGAGTATAAGAAATGCGAATGTTCTCCTGCGATTATTGTCTCGATAATTCCGGCGATAATACATTTCTGATTGTTGCCCCGACAGCTTCAAATTCACATGCGATCGTCGCACGGCGAGATCGAGGTGTTCCTCTGTCCGGACGATCCCGGGGTCCGAACCGGCCACAGCCAGTCGACGGTCACGACGCAACATTCGACGCAACAACAGGCCCAGCCACAACAACCGCAATCGCCCGTGGTGACGTTCAAAACGCCGGAAACGGGCACTCTGCCGGCGGAATTATTGGTAAACGGTAATTCGCGCACCGAGAGTCCCTCGACGAGTTCGGAATCGGTGAAGATCGAGCGAGAAAGCTCCGTTAAACTCGAATTGGCCGATTCGATGTCCCTGCTGTCCTCGACGACCGGTATGAGGGACGCGCTCCTCTGCGAGTCCGACGATTACGGGCCTATGGGAGGTGGCAGATTCCAACTGCAAACCGAGGATCAGAATTCGTCGTCAGGTAAGCGACGTTCTCCCGAACGTCTTCTCCTCGCTACTTTCTCTCAATCTTCGTTTTCTCGTTCTTCGTGTGACGTCCCGACGGAACCGGAACTCGAACATATTGGCCGTTACCTGATGGAGCTCCGACTGTGACTTGTGTGTTTGACGTGCGTCACATCACAGGCTGAGTTCTAGTTAGGTGACGAGCGTCACGCCTCGCGATCGATCATCACGTTCACGGACTCGAGAATACGAACTACCTATTCTTACCTGTCAGCCAACCGACGGCGGTGGTTGGCTGATCTCTGCTATCAAACAGCGTTGGCATGGCCTTAAGGGGCTACATCTAACTAGCGGCCCGAAAAAAAATTGCCAAATTCCGATTTTTTTTCTCTGGGAAACGGTTGGTGAAAAAAAACGCATTTTTTTCAACACAAAGGTACATATAGCGATGGCTTCGATAAAACCACCAAAAAATACAGAAAAACAATGATAAGGGAAAGAGCTTTAAGGCGAGATATACGTTTAGACATAAAAAAAAGCAATATTGAGGGATTTTTTAAACTGAGAAATAATTGTTCTAAAATTATCAAACTTTAGGTATACTTTAATAGTGTATTTAAGTATACGAAACAATTATGTAAAATTAATCCGTCATCAAAATGGCGGAGCTGCGGCAGAGTGTTACAGCAAGGTCGCCGCGGGAGTTGCGAATCGGCGTGCAGTCTAGCTTCCCGTAGACTTTGATTTGCAAAAAAGTTCAAACATTTTTTCAGTTAGAACATGTATAGTTTCTATGTGACGGTAATTAAAATGATGAAAATGCAAATTAGAGAAAATGGCACGCATTTGCAAGAAAAATAACATTTTACGCAATATTTCTGTAAAATGTGGATTGAAAAAGTCGTTTTTTTTTCACGTTTTCAAAAACAATTTTCGTCAAGTAGGGGGTACCAATATTATCAATATTTCTACCAAATTTCAACTCAATCGGCGTAATAGTTTCTGAGTAATCCTGCACGCCAATTTCGATAATGCAGTTTTGAGAAAAACGCGTTTGTAGTTCACACCCGCTCCGAATCCGAGCGGTGAGGCACAGCATTGACGGGCTGTAACGTTTGAAGTTTTTCGAATTTCGCTTTGAAACTTTGGGAAAATATTCTACATATATACTCCTATCGTTTGAAGGGAAAAAGGGAATCGATTTTTTATCGTTGTAAATGTATATCACGCCTTAAGGTATATAAGGGACGTGCTGAGGATGGAGGAGTCAAGATGGCCAAAAATCTGCCTATTTGAGGAAATAAGAGCAATTACGAACGGAATCCGGTCAAAGTGGGGAAAAGATTTAGAGAAAGTTGTAAGGGATATGGGAATAGCAGAGGTAATAATAACGATAAGGGAAAGAATAGATGAAAGGATAGAAGAAGGATTAGGAAACTTGAAAAAAGGAAACTTTAAGGAAGGAGGGGAAAAATAAGATAATCAACGTATAATGAAAAATACGAATATATTGTGGAAAACAAAAAAACGACCATGGAAATACTAGTCGGAAGACGGAGTAAAGGGAAGGAATATGGAAACGTGGGCGAGATTAAGATGCGGAACCATAGGCAGGGCAGGAAAGAGGGGGGGGGGGGGGGGGGGGTAAAGGATTGTAGGTGCAGGATATGTAAAGAAGAGAATGGGACGCTGGAGCACCTGTTAGAATGTGAAAAAGGCTGGGAGTTAGTAACGGAGAAAGCAAGAAAGAAAGCAGAGAAGTGTGTGCAAGGAATGGATAATTTGGCAATAAAGGGGGAAATTGTAAATATGTTGGGAGGGAAAAAGATAGGGAACGAGGAGGGGGGGATTGAAGTAAGCAAAAGAAAGAAATGTTAGATAGGGACAAGGGAAAGAGTATGCAGACCGGACAATAAGTTAAGGTAGTTGCAAGAGAAAAAATAGCATTTAATAAAAAAACTTGTTAAAAAAGTTGTACAAATAAAACTCAATTTAATTGATTGATGAATGCAGAAAAACAACAAAATCATGACTGCCGGCAGAAAATGAATTTTTTTTCGCGACGTTTGGCAATACTCACTCTCCAGCTTAAACGGTCCACCTGAAGTCTAAAAATCAAACGGGTTATTCAAGTTAACAATAAATACGAGACGTTGACGATCGTCGGTTTTGAAATCATTTTTTAACAACGTGGCGACGAATTGAAACTGCAGCATACAAAATCTACGAAAAAAGTCGTCATTTGTACATAACTTTAAAAATGATGATCGATTTGAAAAAAAGTGAAATAGTTGACCACATTCAAATGTTTCTCATCGTATATCCTGTAACTTTGGAAATAAACCATCAAGTGGTTCTCGAGATATCATGTGCACCGACTATGAAAACGGTGCTTCGAGAAAAACGCGTTTGAAGTTTGAAGTATGGTGCTGCTACCGCTCGCCCGGCCGACTGTTAGAAGCTGTAGCTCATTCAATTGTAGGAGCATTTTAATGACATTTCGGGGAATATAGCTGAAAGGTGATACCATCGAATAAAGTTATTTTTGGAGAATGCAATTTTTTACCCACCTAGATAGACGTAGCCTTAATAACAGGATGGGTGCCCGCTCATTGATTTGCGCGCCGACTCCGAAACGGCACTTTAACTGAGTTTCGCAACGCAAATGAAGCTTACAAGGAATGGTTGCGAGGTCGTTCTCTCCGATTTCGATGAAATTTGGCATACTTGTAGGATGGGTAAAAATAGGCGACACGTATTTTTGTTATATCTGCGGAACCCGATTTTTAAGGGGCTATACCAGTGCGAACGCTGAAAATTTTGGTGATTTTCGGGACTTTTGTGGAAGAAAAGTACTCAATTAAATGTTTCGAAAAATTGAGAATATATTTGGCTATATTTGACCTATATTGCATAATTTTTTCATAGAAAAATATTGCGATCCAAGCGACTTATGCGCTGCTTTCGGAGGCGCCAAAAAAAAGTTCCTCCGCTGCTGACAAGATTCCGGCCGATTGAGTAGCTGAAACCGAAAAAGGAAAAAATCTCGTTGAACTGGAAGGTATTTCCTGTACAATGACGTAGGATTTTCGAAAAATATCAAAATATAACAAAATGGTGTAGTTATGAAAAAAAAAGTCTGTTTTCTTGCCTATAAAATGGTCGATTTTTTCGTTGCCAAATCGTCAATTTTCGTCCAATCAAAAATATCCTATACGTCATTGTAGAGTTAATATATTCAAGAGTACTCAGTTCGAATTTCAAGTCAATCGGATAACTACTCTTTGAGTTACAATGTCAGCAAATTTGGAAAATCTCTTTACAAGAAAAACGCGCTTAAGGCAGTAGTCTGCTTTAGAAGCCGAAAAAAAGCGTTTTTTCAGCAATTTTTTTGAAAGGGAAGGAAATGATTGCGGTAAACGAAATTTTGAGACGATAGTGTATTATATTCAAGCTTTAAAAAACAATTTTTATTATTAAAAAATATTGAAATTTGTCAAAGTTGTAACGATTTTTCTGGGGCGCCTGGAGTCTGCACTTGTAAATCGGTGCCGGTCATGGAGGTCGTGCGATGCATCTGAAACTGTCGAACCAAATTTTTTTTAGTTTTTATAAGTTCCTTTTCTATATGAAGTAAAAAAATACCGAAGAAATGATGAAATTCCAAATTTTTTCGAAGTTTGAAAAAAAAATTCACTTTTTTGAAAAAAAAATTGACTTTAAGTTGCAAAACAAGTAATTTAAATAGTACTTTTGTCCAACTTTTTTAGTTCAAATAGAAGATAATTTAATACTGAAGCTAGATCACTTTGATTTTTTTCGATCGGACATATATTGTTTTTGCTATCGCCGGCACCGTTTTCTAGAACTTGTGAAAATGAAAACTCGAGAAAACGGGCTTTGAAGTTTTCGGTCCAAAGAAATATAAGTTTTTGGATACTTACACTAATTAGATGTTAATCAGCTATCCCCGGGCCATACAATAATCCTTCCTCTTCTTCAAATCGACTTTTTGACGCCTGTAAAGCAGACTACTGCCTTAAAGATTCAACTATCGATTTTTGCAAGTTAAAATGATATTGATATAGATGATATAAATGATAACGATATTATTGAAAGTATAAACTGTCGAAAAAGGCAAAACAAATCAAATCGATTTTTTGAAACTATACCAGTGTCACACTAGTATAGTTTGTTTGTTTGGGTTATAGTAACAAGGGGCTATACCACTGTCACACTGGTATACCCCCTTAAGGGTTGAAACGCACCTTCGAAAATTGGGGTGTTTTTCGTCGATACCGTTTTAACGGTACGAGATATGAAAAAAATCAAATTGCAAAAATGTTTATTTTTTCGGGTACTATACATTGGAGATGACGACGATAAAGTTATCGACGAAAAACACCCCTATTTACGGGGGTGCGTTTCACCCCTTAAAAATCGGGTTCCGCAGATATAAAAAAAAGACGTGCGCCTATTTTTACCCATTCTACAAGCATGCCAAATGTAATCGAAATCAGAGAGATCGATCTCGCAACCTTTCCTTGTTAGCAAAATAAAGCCGCCTGTATGGGCACACGTTCTCCACTGTTCCCTTGTGCCCTTGTTAGGGGAGGCGATAGCGATAGGGAAGCAATAGAGGGCACGCTCATGAACTGGAAATAGCAAAGTGACAAGTAGAAGCTCGAAAGCGTAACGAAATATTTGTTACGCGTCAGCCTAGTCCAGGAGCCTTGGAAGTCTTCGCGACCCTGTAAACGTACCATTCTTTACGAATTGATGGCTAGACTAAAGGTTTTTTTTTTAAATTAAATTGAAACAGTTTTTGCGCGTCTCGTGTCATCGGCCGGGTTGATTGACATTTGCTACATTGAAATGAAACGATGCTGAATTTCCAAGCTCATCAAGCCTCGCGAACACGCTTCGTAAAATTGGTCAAGGTTAACAGCATTTTCGGTGTGATCGAAGTTCGCGAAATCATCCTTTCAAAAGATTCGGCGTGTTTCGTAAAAAAAAAAAATTGTACCGGTTGCATCACCGATTGGCCATTCACATTTTTGTGATAAAGCTACCGATGCCCGATAATCTCGTTCAACTTTCGCTTTGACGAGAATTTAAACTATTCCGTTTACTCATAACTTCATCAAAATAGTTTACGATCGGCGGCGATATTCTTTTATTTTTCGTAATAATGATTATTCGACGAACTATGACATGGTGCATTTATCAAGAAAATTCAATTTTGTCGAAGAAAATTCCCACGGCTAAGAAATTCAATTTCGCAGACGTGTAAATGTATGATGGTTGGACACAAAAAATTCTTTCGCGCGACCTAAAATGACCCGGAGATCCAACGCGAAAATCAATGAGATTCTTAATCAATATGAGGTTTCGCATAACGTACACTACAATGAATTTTGTATAAATTGTCGTATTTGTATAAACAGCGGTGACACGAAGTAGAGAAAAAAATTTAATTTTTTGTTCATAAAACAAACAAATTTCTTAACTTGAAATTATGATTTGAATTTACTTTACGGGGATGAGTTTTTCGAAAAATTGAAGTTCAGTTTCAAGCCCAAAAAACGGATTTAAGGTGTTACACCCGGCTCGTGGCCGAAAAAAGATGAATTCTCGTGATTTTTTTTGTAGGCAAATGGGTCAGGTTTTTAATTTTTAAAAAATGCACAGTAAAGAGTATCTTTCACAATTGTTGTATCGAAAAAGGTTTATAAATGTGGTAGATACAATGGTTTGTGCAGATTGCTGTTTGAAAAACGTCCTTCACGGTGATCACTGCTGCTCGGGAACGAATCATCCGAAATAAACAAAAATCAAACGCATTCAGTCTTTGCATGAAATTATGTAGTGCTTGGACGGAGGATTTGATAAAATATTGATTTTTGAAAAAATGGCCGCCGTCCGTAATGAAAGTATCAATTTTCGGTAAAAAAAAACGCTTTAACTTGGTGGATAAAAAAAAATGCATCGAAAAAAATTGTCCTTTCAAGCACTGCTTTTTTGATATTCAGAAGAAGCTCGTAAAATTTAAAATCCCTCGATGCAGTGATTTTTGACATATCGGGGTCGCCGAATTGAAAAATTGATTTTGAGAAAAAATGCTTCGTGCGGTTGGCGGAACCTACTTATAAACGCCCACAACTCCCTCAATTTTGACCCGATCTACTTGAAATTTTCAAAGAATATTTTTGAGACGTTCCATTTTGAGAATTCGTCGAAAACCAAAAATCGATATTTTCAAAACTTTCAACTTGGTGTAAGCACTTAAGGGGTTAGGTCACTCTAGGTGGTCTAGGCAAATTTTTCACTTTCCAAAAAAATCGTCAGATAATTGTTAATAAAAAATGAACTAAGCAGTATAAAAAAAATCCTACGTACTTCCATAGACAATTTATTTTTCAAGATATCTTCAACATTTCAAGTGAATCGGTTGAAAATTGTTTGAGTTTTGTTTCTGGCCAACTTGAAAAATGCAGTTTTGAGATAAACGCCGCACAGTCGCCATTTTGAAATTAATCACTTAAAAAAAATGATTGTATACAGTCACTGATATGTATGATAAACGCCCTTTTTGTAATATCGATTTATTTTGTAGTTTTTCTGAAAAAAAAAAATCCCCAAAACGCCTATTTTTTTGGCCTCTAACGAATTGAAATTTTCATCACATACTCTGTAGACTTCAATCTTTTAGGAAATGCAAATACATATCGATTTTTTCAAGTCACCATTGTATAAATCCGCCGTAAGTTCTTCGCAGGATTGTCGACGATCACCGCATCCTCTGAACATCGTGATTCCGTGTTACAGACATGGCCATACTAGACTTTGGAGAAACTCTGCTTTCGCTCGAGCCCCCGCTGTCCGAGAGCGACTACTCCTTCACACTTGGCACCGAGGAAGGACTCTCGGATCTCTTCGACTTCAAATTCTAGGATTCTTAACGGGGCGCGCGCAGCCGCGACCGCGACGAACGACGATCTTCTGTTTTTCCTTTTTTTTTTTTCTTTTCCTTCTTCGTTACGTTGTTATCGTCGTATCGTTCAATCCGAGTTTGTCTCTCCGGGGTTGAACGTTGAAATCAAATTTGTGAATCGTTGAGTCGGACATTTTGCAGGGGTGCATACTCCTGCGCGCGAGTGTTCCCGTCGAGCTTCACGTGTACGACCGGTTCATCAGCAGAGGAGAAGATCAAACGAGAACGAGGGAAGGAAGAAAGGGAAAAAAAACGCGTTATCGCGCGCAGTTCGGGCAGTTTCGACGCGCGTTTCGGAAAATTCTCGTCGATCGGCGAACAGTTGCACGAAAAAAAACATATCAATCGCCCGGCGCGATTGCGCCAACCCGATAACACGCGTGACGCCGTTTACTTTCGTTGATTCAATTTGATTTGTTCTTCTTAGTTGTGTGCGTGGCCTCCCGAAATCGCGAACCATTCGCCGACCTTTGCCGGCCCCACTGCCGATGTTTCTCGCGTGAGAATACTCTGATTCGGGATCACGATCGAGCCCCCGCCTCCCGTGCAATCCTTATTTGTTAGTTAAGTTAATTCGAAAGAGAGCGAGAGAGAGAGAGAGAGAGAGAGAGAGGGAGAGAGAGAAATCGCAATGAATAGAAAAGCGACGAAAAACCGCACGATTCGTTATAGCCAAATACAGTGGACTTGATGAGTGATCGAGAGTATGGATCAAAGAATGCTGTGGACAGAGACACACGAGGCATTTAAGAGAGAGAGAGAGCGAGAGAGAGAGAGAGAGAGACAGAGGGAAGAGAATCAATTGCTCGTCGCGTGAACGTTTGTTTTTTTTTTGTTTTACCACGCGTCGAGTCTAATTGCAACGATACGAATCGTTGCGTATCGCTAGGAATGCTAAATTATTAATTTCGTAAATACGTTGAATTACGGTTAACACCGTTGCGGAGTTGGAGCACTGTCCTTCTTCGATCGATTCGAATGAGACGAAAAGAGAGATATAAAAAAAAGAACTCGACAAACCGTTTCTAACTACTTCGTACGAGGTTGAGAATCGCAACGAGCGAAAGCGTGACGAACAAAAATTGTGCGCCTCGACGTTGCGCTTCTTTTCTCCGTTTTGTTTTTTTTTTTGTTTCGCGCTAATTTTTCTTCACCGTGTCTCGGCGATTCGGGAGGAAGAGGAATTGAAGGAAGAAAAAGAGCGTGGCGGAGGAGAAACAAACAAGAGATACACTCGTACCGGAAACGAAGTCATACACACACCCACACACACACACACACACACACACACACACACACACACACACAGACATACATGATGAAGAAGCGAAGCAAGTGAATAACGGACAAAAAAAGGAAGAGAGAAACAAAAAAGATTCAAGAAGAAAGCCTAGGTCTATCGTCTCGTGTAAACGCATATTTAATATTATTCTAATAATTGTCTAAGATACTTTCGGGATACGAGATTGGTCCTGATTAAGGGGCGCGTGAAGAAATTCTCCCTCGCCCGTCCGAGACCGCGGCACGATGAAACCGGAAGTCTCGTCTTGCACAACACGCGTCACGTCTCACGGGTAAATTTCTTCGTGGGCCCCTTAAGGATGTACTCTAACGTACAACTTAGTGTACGTCCAAAGCCATAGTGCCTACACCATTACGATCAGACACACACACACACACACACACACACACACACACACACACATCTGGACATGGACACACAACGCACACGAAACAAACACCTCCGCACTTGTAAATACTTAAAATAAGCGAAAAAAAATAATAATAGAATACGCGAGGTAAACAAAACAGAATACAAGTGTAAGCAAGGTATGCGAAAAACAATACGTCAAGTGTAACAGTGTGTGTGAGAGAGCGAGAGAGAGAGAGAGTGAGCGAGTGAGCGACGGGAACTCGAGCATACCAGAAAGGACACGAGGACAGACGCTGCTGACTCCATGTTACGGTTATTCATTGGATACCTATTGATTAGTTACTTTTTAATTATTAATATTATTATCGAAATTATCGAATGAGAGAGTGTTAGTGTCTGTGTGCATGTGTTTATATATTTATATATACATATACAAATATGCGTATGTATATATATACATGCATACACATCTGTGTGTATATACCAATATATATGTACATATATATTATGTATATGTATAAGTACATATACGAATGCAAACGCGCAGAGGGATGATGTCCTCGGAGAAATCGCTTCGGGCTCGTTCGTCATTCGACTTTTCGTCCCTCCCTCTCTCGTTTCTATGCCAATGACACTTTGGAACGGGACGAGAGAAGAAACATAAAATGAAAAAGGAAAACGAAAGAGAACGCGACAACGCGAAATTGCCGAGCGAGCCCTTTGCACAAACGATCGAGTGGCGATAACGAAAGAGAAACAGAAATTTGTGAAATTCAACGGTCGTGTGAAAAAAAAAGAAATCTGATCACTGAAAAATACGATGTGAGAATAATGTTGGGCTAGTCGTTACTTTTTCTTTTTTTTTTTTTCTTTTTTTTCTATCGAGACACGCATCCCTCCGTACGCCAATTGTTTATACGAATACCCTGGAGCGAAGACGAAAGAGAACGAAGTTGGGAGCCGGGTTGATAGCGTTTTACGCTTCTTTTTCAGTTATGCGAAAACGAGAGTACACGAAGAGCGAGCGAGCGAGAGAGAGAGAAAGAGAGCAAGAGAGAGCGAAAAATGTATACACGAAGAGGGCAAACTGGAGTTTTACGATGCTCTTTTTTTTTTAATTCTTCCTATACATTTCCCAACCCCTAGCCCTGATCCCGCCCCTTAGGAAGACCAGTTTACCCTCGCGTGGACTTCGAGATATTATAATATTTTTTAACCGAGAGTTACGAGCGCATTTTTGTAACTAATACACGGCAAGATCCCTCGCGAGGGGTACGCGATCCCCGTCGAGGATCATCTTGGCCAACGAGACGAGAAGGGAAAACAAAAGAAAACGAAAAAAAACCCTGAAAAAAAAACCGTATATTCCAGCAGCCTGTCGAAAAATTGCCCTGTCGTAAACAAAACGAAAAAAAAAGATAAAACTTTGATACGATTTTTTGTAAATGACGGTCGAGTTATACACGAGGCCGCGAGCAATTTGGGGGTAATAAATAGTAGAGAAACAAATAATAAATGGAGTAAAGGGAGAAGGTGAGCGGGACGAGACGAGCCCGGTGTCGACGCGGTACGAAAGTGTTGTTTTTTTTTTCCTTTTTTTTTCGAAGCACGCGAAAAGGCCGGCGATGTATGAAAAAAAAAAGAGGAAGAGGGAGGAAAAAAGGCGTGAGCGCGAAAACGAGCGAAATCACTTGATTTCCATTTGTATGATAGACTGTTCGATGAGTCCTGATGTGCCCCGGTCGGAATATAATAGGGATTGCAATATATTTGACTCGAATTAATTGAATACCCGATAATATGGCCTTGCGCGTATCACGAATGAAGAAAAAGGGCGCGCGCTGTAACGCAGGGATCTTTAACACTGGAAATATTTCCGGTCCTGTATGTTCCCCGTATACGTTGCGGGAACGGCGACAAAGTAGACGGAAACCTGGGGCAAGAAAAACCAGAAGAAGTTATATAAAACAAAAGGTATATATATATATATATATATATATATATATATATATATATATATATATATATATATATATATATATATAACCTTGTGTACGTGAAAACGAAAAAAAAAACAAACAATGGTGGCTCGTCTTCAATAATGACATCTTCATATTCTTCCGTCACATTCCTTCGTCTTGTTCTATTTTCCCCTCTGCGCTACGTTCGATACGATATTCGTCAAGGAGCGAATTCGGCTCTCGTACAGACTCAACGACTTGCGAGGCGCGACCTTTTTTCTAGTCGATTCGAACCTTCGAACGAGGGATTCGGGGACGTTCGGTGTAACGCGAATCATAATAGAAGCGGGATAGCCTTGGAATTTCAATTATTTCGTAATGGGTGAAAATTCGAATTGAGGGGCCAGTCCACTTTGGAGCCACGAAAAAAGTCTATTTTCGCGATTTTTTTTGGAGGAGATTTATAAAAGATATGAATATAAAAGTTGTTGGGCTTGATAAATAAAGTCTTGAGATACATTTAAAAAAAAATTTATTCATTTTTAAGTACAAAAACTATAGTTTAACGTAACGCCTCAACAATAGGTGGGCTAGGTAGCTCCATCCCAACTCGGCAACGGCTTGTCTGAAACAAAAAAAAACAAAGTCCGCTAGATTCAGTATGACACCAGCTACAAAATGACCCTTGGATATAAAGTTTTATCGAAAAATCAAAAAATGGCAGATTAAAGACGAAAAAAGTTTTTTTAAACGCGTTTTTTCGCAGTTTTTGGCAAAAAAAAAAGAGTAAAAATAAAAATGTTCAAACCATCGAGGGCCATTTTGTTGCGGATCATATTTACAATATGTGGTTCAAATGTCAAGAGAATCGGTTTATTAGTTTTAGAGATGCGATGGAGCTAGATTTTGTAAACCTTGTTTCGAGAAAAACGCGTTTGAAGTTTATACTATGAAAAACTCTTACCTAAACTCAATCGGCAATTCCTGCACCGTAAAAAATCCCTTCTGATTGCACATCATCGTCGATTTCTTCAAGGCTCGCTTGCTTTCGATTTTTTGAAATTTTCAAAGTGGACTGGCCCCTTAATTATGTGGAAGATTCCCGGCGGGTTGATTTGGAAGATTAAATCGGGTCGAAAACTTATAAGTTATAGTTGAGATGAAGAATAGTTGGACGAAAATTAGTAAAATTTTGGCTTGGTATCTGAAGTCGAAATGAATTTTATTCTTTGGATACGTATGCAGTTGTAATGATTTATATTTGGAAGTATGAGTTTTTTTTATTCGTTCAACGCTGTAGTACTTTCGTTGGTCGGGTCGGATACTTTCCGCGCGCAATGAAGATTACTGAAATGCATTAAAATTTACTCCATTGGCACTTGTAAAGATCGAGAAGGCAAACATTTGGTACGAATGTGATATTAGTAGATTTATACTTACTCGTTCTAATGGTAACAATTTGAACCCAAATGAGTTTTGATCATTTGTCAGAGAGATTTTTCTTGATGGAGATAATTTTTGGCTTGGCATTATTCTTTTCTTCACAAAACGATCTGAACAAAAATGTTATCACGGTAGGGTGTTTTTTTTTAATTTAATTTTTACCGTACCGCAGCACTCCGAAACTCCGAAGGAATAACACTTTTGGCCACGCCCGTCACCCACAATACCCTCTTGAGGTGGCTGCTACGCTGAGACCTACGCGAACACGCGCGACTTTGTTTTGACTCATTTTATAGATGGCCCGATCGTAACTTCGGAAAATACAACTACCGGTAATGTACTACACTCGTGCCACACCCGTACAATTTTCCACACGCTTTTTTTTTTATCAATTGGAGTGTTTGCAAATTGAATTCAAGTGATCAGCAATTGTCCAAAAGGACGCAATTTGACGCTTTCGTCATTTCGAAGGTCAATCGATCACGTTATTGTTGAAAGCTAATTTTCATCGAGATTCAATCGTCCAATACGTGTAATCGTGACGATTACACCCGTACTTCGAATATTGAACGCTCGAAAATGGTCGGCGAGTACGATAATATCAATCTTTATTTTTGCTCGAGATTTTCGACGTGAAATTTTGACTTGCTCCCAAATCACAAATTTTCTCATTACGCGAAAAAAAAAAATTTTCCTTCGATTTTGTTAAATATTTTGACAAATCGGAGCAAATTAAGATGGCGATTAAATGTTTCGAATCTTCGTACTCGTTTTTAAACCGAAACAGCACGCTTTCGGCATTCGTTGCGAAGCCAACAAAATTAAGGGGTCTTCTCACTTTAGACGCTAAAAAAGGCTATTTTCATCATTTTTTTACACGTTTATATTATAGATATTGATATAAAAGTTGTTACACTTAATAAATACACTTTCGAAACACAATAAATTTTATTTTTAATGTATTTATGTAACCCAAACAAACTTTAAACTCGTTTTTCTCGAAACAATGTTTTTCGACGGCTTGTTGATAAAATCTTCGAAACCACTGAACCGATCCTTATAAAATTTTAATCACATTCTTTACAACTCTATCTATAGCGCATATTATAGATATTGATATAATAGTTGTTACACTGAATAAATACACTTTCAAAACACATTAAAAAAATGTTTAACGTATTTATGTAACCCAAACAAACTTTAAACACGTTGATCTCGAAACAACGTTTTTCGACGGCTTGTTGATCAAATCTTCGAAACCACTGAACCGATACTTATGGAATTTTAATCACATATTCTTTACAACTATATCTATAGCGCATATCAAGGATTTCTTTAAATTTTCATATTTACTATTTTTTGCCGAAAACGGTGAAAAAAACGTTTTTTTAAATTTTTTTTCGAAAAATGTCCGCCATTTTGTTATTTTTCCATATATGAAAAATCGTATGATATGCGCTATGGCCATTAACATACTGAATCTAAAACCGTTTGATTTTTTTTTGTTTCGGATGATCCATCTCCGAGATTTCATCAACAGCGCAGACCGACAATTTTTTAGGACATTTTTTTAACTACCATTTTCGTCTATAAATATTAACTTAAATAAATGAATATTTTTTAAAATGTATTTCGAATGTGTATTTATTAAGTGTAACAACTTTTATATAAATGTATATAATATAAACCTATCAAAAAATCATGAAAATAGCTTTTTTGAGCGTCTAAAGTGAGAAGAGTCCTTAATTGAAAACTAACTCTCGATATTTTCATCACTCATTCGAGTAATACGACGTGATGTACCTACACTACAAAAAAAAAGAAAAAAATCTCATACTAATACCGTGTTATTTTGCATGGTCTCTGCAATGTCATTGGTTTTTATTGGCAAATTTTATGGAGGCTCGGAAAATCTATTAGCAATAATGAAACCGAGTGCCGTCTTGAAGCGTGCCGTCATGAATTTTTTGTGGAAAAAGCAGTGAAAATTTTCAATTTTTTTTATTTACATTGAAGAATTGTTTTAGGTATCTTTTACAATTTTTGTATTGAAGGATATTTATCAATATGGTAGATACAATGGTTTGTATCGACCGCTGCTTTAAAAGCAAAGGACTTCATAAATGCTGCTTGGACGAAGGATTTCATAAAATATCGATTTTTGAAAAAAATGGCCGCAGTCCAAAATGGAAGTACTGATTTTCGGTGAAAAAAACCTCTATTTTCGTTGATGAAAAAAAGCAAGAACATATTTGGGCGTTTCATATAGGTAATTTATATATTGCCATATGTTAATAGTCGTTTATTATATTTTAGTATTTACACGCACACAGACATAATCCAATATTCAATATATACATATATATTAATAATACCAATATTATTGTATGTTAATAATCGATACATAATAATATTACGAATATATAATCTTATAATACACTACATTACCCAATATTATCATTGAGTATACATGTATCAACGTATGTCTACGAAACTACCTTATGAGGTAACGTAATACATTATCAATCAGCAATAAACATACAATAATATTACGAACATATAATATAACGCATCAATATTATCAAACTAATATATACATATACATCCACTATTTAAATTTGTCAAATTTGCGCGCTCTTTTCTCGTACGTTCGAGTTCAAATTGGCGCCCAAAGTGTCAAATCAGCGACGAGCAAAAGGCTCGTCTAGTCCGACGTCGTGAAAAATAGCGCACGAAAATCCGCAAACTTCATGGCGATTCGTGCACGCGCGTCTGTCGCCTCGTCGCTGTGTGTTCCGACTTTGGGCACAACGGCGCATGCGCCCGGGCCACTTGACAGAATGCGCGAGTTGGAGACCGAGAGAGAGAGAAAAACATGTCGGCAGTTGGCAGCTGCCGTTCGTATCAGAGAGTGTGCGAACTCCGGGCACGGTAATCGCGGTGCATCGTAGCACGCGAATAACGCGAATGCCGGTTGACGCGCGTCGCGAGTCCCCGTCCAACTGTATATAACTGTGAATAGTGCATTTAAGGTTATTGAATAACATGTATATGTGTAATGTATAGTTTTTAACGAAAGAGGAGTAAAAGCCAGCGAGGAAGCCGGAAGAAGAAGAAAGAAACCGAGCAAAGAAAGAAAAAAAAACGGTTTAGCGGTGGCGAAGCTTGCATCGCTTATCTTCTCGCCTCGTACGAACGACGACGTACTCCAGATTTTCGGTATACACATATTCCCCCGCGTGAATAAAAAACAGCCTCCCCCTTATTTCCACAGTCGGGGCCCCGAAATTATCGCCGCGCGATCGATTGATAAAACAATAAAGAAATCACGGACTGCGAGGAAACAACGGAAGATCCGCGCGGTCCGTCATTCTCTCGGGCGCGTTGTCCCTGTCTCTTTCTCGCTCTTCTCTTGCCTAAAGCCGATGCGTCCGTTGTCCCTTCAACACAGAGTCCGAGAATACGGGTCGGAGCGGAAAACGCTTTTTTTTGCTCCGCCAAAACCGCGACGTTCATGATCAATCGCGTTCAACCCAACCGACACTCACACCCCCACACGCATGTGTGTGTGTATGTATATATATATAGTCTCGTTTCTTTCCTACACATCGCGCCGCGTAGGCGCGCGTCTCGCGTAATTGGAGTCTCCTTTATCGGATACGAAAGGACAAAGGGGTACAAGCTCGTTCGAGACGCGGTTAGAGTGAAGAGCTGAAATAAACGGGGAGATTTTTCATTTTTACCCCGTAATTGAGCGAAAAAGGGGGGAAGGTTGTGTCAGTACGCGTTCAACAGTTCGGTGTACCGCGGTGACCGGTCCCACGAATCCACACGCGCGCGCATACACACCCATACGCGAAACACACATACACATTCACGCATACCGGGTCTGCGGAGTGTCCCTTTGTCCGCGCAAAAGAGAGCCTCGCGAGCGCCGTAACGGAGTCCTCGAAGCGCTCGTGTCTCGATCCGTCTTCTTCTTTCTTTCTCCCCTCCATCTCTCTCTTTCTCTCTCCCCGATTCGCGTGGCCGTAGTCCGTGTGTGTTCGCCCGCGCGCGTGTATTCGTGTGTCCGGTTCGGGCGTGCGTGCGCTCTTAACCTCACCCGTGTCCTCCCGCAGTCTCGCGCGCGTGTGTGTGTGTGTGTGTGTGTGTGACGAGTGGCGCGCGCGCGCGCATGTTTCCACGTCCGTGTGCGTGTGTGTAGTTGTCAAAAATTCCGGCAGTAGCGGCGGCAACGGCGCGCCGGACTAGCTGCCATTGCTCCGGGTGGCGTTTGCTCGCTTCTCCGCGCATTTAACCGAAACCCGCGTTCGCCAATTTGGCCGCAGCGCCAACACCGTATATAACGGCGGCGCGCTTCGCGTCTGGCGGCTTTTCCCACCGAGGGGACAGCCGAAAGAACGAGAAGGATCGAAAAGAAAAAACGTAGAAAAAAAAGGAAAATAAATAAAACGAACCTTCGTATTTTAACGTATAAACAAAAAGCTCGGGACGCGGAGATTTTTTTTCTTCGCTTTCGCAGTGTCGTGTGCGTGCGCGTGCCGCTGTGTGTGCGTGCGTCGTGGGGAAATAAATAACGCGACCGAGGTTCAGTGAAAAATCGCGAAACGTGTAACTGAATCTCGAGAAAAGACGCGAGGAAAAAAGAAAGATCGAGAAAAACCGTGCTCGTACCTATATATATATATATACACACGCACTTATGTATGCACATAGATATACACATCTATAAATATATACACGTATATACGTATAGAATTGCGCGAATGCCGGCAATCACGTCGTGATAACCTTCAACGAGGGTTTTTCTCCTCGTCCATTGTTTTTTCTTCTTAATCTCGCTCGGGCACGGTTTTTTTTAATTATTTTTCATGTTTTTTTTTTATATTCGTCGACAACCTCGCTTTCTTCTCACCCTGTGGATCTCTCCCCGCGCGTCCCCCACCCATCCCTCTCCCCCTCTGCCCGCGCTGCCCTGCGGCTCGGCGCGCTCGGCGGGTACAGTCGTGTCGAGGCAGGGCCAAGCATTCACCACCGCTACGATAATAACAACGAATAATAAATCACTAATAATAAATTAATAGTTGTCATTGTCGGTTACCCGTTCGGCGTTTGTACATGTCATCAGTGGTAGCAGAAGCGGAAGTAGCGTGAGAATTGTGCGGTTTGACAGAACGATGAAGTGGCTCGGTGCGGGAAGCGGCGGCGGTGGC
Source organism: Ophion ellenae (assembly GCA_963210295.1). Lineage (NCBI taxonomy): Eukaryota > Metazoa > Arthropoda > Insecta > Hymenoptera > Ichneumonidae > Ophion > Ophion ellenae. The sequence continues at coordinate 57,982,898 of OY723385.1, forward strand.
GAGCCGGCACCCCCTATGCAGTTGCACTATCCCTCGGCGAATGGTCACATACCCACAGTACGTACATGCTCGATACGGATTCATTTATGTGTGTGTTCGTGTGGATCTATATGTCGTGTATAACAGTGCGAAATATACGGCGTTTTCTTGCTCGTTCTCGCGAACAACGCGCTCTCTACTTCCCTCACTCCTTCGCCCCCCCCCTTACGTAGGCCGTTGCTTGTCTCCCGCGTCTTAATAGCTCTGCCAAAGTGCGAATTGACCGCAGGCGGAACAGAGATCGAGACGAAAAGTGCCTCCCGCGTATTATTTTAACGTATTCGAGATTCAGAGCGAGAGAGACAGCTTCACAAAATTAACGTACAGTCACCGTTTGTTATTTCGCGCTTCAATCGTTCGACGCACAACAGTAAATGATGGTGAAAGTTACGAGAGGTTATGTACGTTTCGCTACATCATCCGACTATGCGGACTGTTTTTATTTGTTTTCTTGTCACTCACCCTCGCCCTCCCCCGGCAGTAACGACACGCGACGTACTTGACGCTCCCACGGAATTGAGATTTTTTTTCTTTCCTCCGTATTTAGCTCTCCCTCCGCGCGTTGCTTTCCAAGACGTTGCAAATAATCGTGTTTGTATTATTTTCGTGGCTCATTTCTCGGTTGCATCTGCACAGGAGAACGAACAGTGCGCTCAGGTAATGGCGAGCGGCGACGGCGTACGTGTACAACAGGGACAGAGCCATCAAATGAGCATCGGCAGGGCGCAGGACGACGCCATGGTCGGCTATGTATTCCAGAGGCCCGCCGAGCAAGACTACAACGCTCAGGCCAACTCGTTTCAGAGCAAACAAGCGCCCAGAGCCTGGGCGCTGGCGGACGAGGCTGTCGTCGACAGCGTAAGTATGGCCGGAGCGTCGGGAGGATCCGGTGGCGACGCTACCAATGGCTACCTCACACCCGCCCTACAGAATCACGAAAAATGGAAGTATCCGGTCAATAAGATCGGCGTGCCGCAGCAGAGCCAGCCGCAACAGATCGGCATACAGGCCATGAACAACGTGCATCTGCCTTACGAGATACATCCCATGCAATTGAAGGTACGATCCTCCCGCGGGAAACTTGATTCGCTTCGACGATCCTCCAGGATTCCGAGAAAGAGGCAGGAAGCAGTGTTGTCGGTGGCGATGCTTAGTCGTTGATAAAATTCACTTGAATAGCGAAACAGTCTCGGTCTAGACCATCAGAGGCCAACCTTTGCAGCATGTGGGCTAAATTCCAGAAGTATTTGTCATACTCCTATAGTAATGGTATATGATACGAACGCCTTATGATGGGATGTTCTTTTGGTGATATGTACATTAAAGTTAATATTTATGTTCATGTGACTCAGCTCCGTTGGCCACAACACGACCCCGGTCGGGCCGCGGATTTGTTGCCTCCTTTTGCTCTGATATAACCTCTGAAAACGCCGACAGGCACGAAACGCGCGTAACATAGCTGCGACCTCTAATAGTCACTACAGTCAACCTAACAGCCCCGAATGACTACAGAACCGTGCGATGTTTTCAAAGCTCGTGTCTGTTTTACTAGGTGTTTTAAACATCAATGTTTAATGTTCTGATTATCCTAATTCCTTCAAATTACCATATAGGTGAATAATAATTACGATAATCACGGTCCATTTGATCCTTTTCGCGATATTCAGTCGTACATGTCATTAATATTTAGCTGCAAGTTGGCACTGGTGACGGCGCACAATGTATTAGGAACTTCGACCCTTTAAAAAATGATTTACCAACAAGCTTAAAAGACGGACACAGGATAATTGATGAGAACTATAAAATTGCGGCAATGGGGAGGGGGGCGGAGCATTTTCATTTTAAGTAGTAGGGGAAGCGTGGTAGAAAAAACTTTAGGAAGCCCTGGTCTAGACGTTTCTTTCTCAATTATAGCAAGTTAGATAAGTTAATGGGTCTTGTAAACGCAAGATTATGAAAGAAAATGTGTTTAACACTTTTGAGGTCCCACATTGAAGTGGAGTGTTGGGTTGTTGGATTGGCAAATCATTGTGATAGTAAAATATTGTTCCATTACTTTCTATGAGGATGAAAATGTATCTGGTGTTCATTGAAACAGTATTTTGTCAAACACTGACAGTCTTCAAAGTTCGACGTGTCGAATTTGACGAATTGTGTCGAAAATAAATATAGAACCTTTTTATCCTGAGATGAATAATGTTACAGTGCTAGAAATAACTTTGTTTAGAAGTATCGGGAAAATGTCGTGTTCGTGAGATGTTACGGATTTTTAAACTAAAGGGCTACAAGGACAGAGGGGAAGAGGTACGCCATGGGTGAAAGGACAGACGGGACGAAATTGTAAAGGTTGCCAGTGACTATGGAACCCTGAAAAGGAGAAAGACGATGGGGTTATTGGTCGTGCCGTGCTCACGGTCGCTTGTAAAATTAATTACTCGCGCTAATTGGTTAGGTCTCTGCCATCAATCTTCAGGATAGACTGCAGATTATCCTTTTTTTTATTTGTACTCTTTCTTTTTTTTGTTCTATCATTTTATTGCTTATTATTATTCTTCTGTTTTTCCTTGGTATTGTGCTTTTCTTTTTTCAAGCTCGTTAGTTTGAGTTGGTCACAGACAATTTTTTGAAATTCTTTTGCTGCGGATCTCTGGCAACTTTGTGCAGATCTATACCGGACCGTTAATTGTAATTTTGGTTTGTAAAGTATTAGTTGTGATTTCCTGACATTAGGCGCAATCGTATTAATGCCTGGTACATTTTGATTGGATTCATAAAGTCATAGTGCAAAATGTGAATTGGGACTATGACGTTGAAGTTTGCATCGCTGGAATGCAATAAAAATGAATATTTTTTAATTCCCTTAATTTCCATCGTGCTGAAGTTTGCATCGTTGGGACGCAACGAAAGATCTCCTTTGTTTTTCTGAAAATTTCTTTATTCGTTTTATCATCTAGAATCCCCTTTTGCAAATTTACGTTGCATATCCTTAATGCAAGGAAAAACGTTTCAGTGATTTTCGAAGCATAAATGTGCCAAGAAATAAAACTTCCGTTGCATTCCAACGATGCAAACTTCAAGACCATTAATTTCTTTTGGTACATTTTGCCTCCAAAAATTCCTCAACAATTTTTCAAGATACTTATCTATCGATCTACAATATCAATTCACAAAAAAGTATTTGGAATATTAATTAAAATGAGGAAATTAAAGTATGAAAAAGAACTTTCATTGCATTCCAACGGTGCAAACTTTTATACCATTTTGGGACTTTGCTTATTGGCTTAGCAGTCTGATTGATTTTCTTTTTAGGCACAGTGTCATTGGCGATAAAATTTATGTATAGACGATAGGGGACAAATACTATCTTTGCTTTTTTTTTCTAGTAATTGCGTATTCGCACTTACAAGGATAATCACTTCATTGTCCGTTTCCGATTTCGTACAAACTCGTGTATTTTTAAGAGCAAGGAAAACTAAAGATACGGTATTTTTTTTTTCAATCGGTGATACGCGATTCTAAGGGGTGATATCGCCCTTCGCAATTGGGCATATCAAGGGACAACAATGCAATTTCACACAGCAGAGTTAACCGATTTCTATTGAACAAAAACGAAAACGATTCTCATTTAAGGAGATGAAATCAAGCAAGGTAGTCAAAACGAACCAATATTTTAAGGGGATTGAACCACCACTCTACTTCGATTTTTTCCATCCTATTTGAGAACTTACAACCCGATTTAAATGAAACGGGTACCACTTTAGAGGAAAAACAAAATTCAAGATTTGTGTTTTGATACTTTACAGAGAAAGCAAGTTTAAGGGGGTGAACTCACTCATTGATACGACAATATTTATAAACAATTCACCTCATTTCTCGCATTGCAAACGTCCATGTCCAATTCAAGCTCCTTAGTATTAGGTTTGGAGGTAACCGAAGGCAGACACGAAAGTGACTTTCTTCATTAGTCGTCATCTTTGGTTTAGAAGATTTTGAGATGTTATATATATTTTACATTGTTAATTTCAAAGTGGCCAAGAAATTTGTGGGAGTAGTCTTTATTTCCATTATGTTGAAGATTGCGTCATTGGAACGCAACGAAAATTCAGTTTTTTGGCGGATTTCGGCCACAAAAATCGGTCCAACGTTTTTCAGGATCCTCATTCAAAATCTACAATCGAAAATGCCAAGAAAATATTTTCGTTTACAATGAAAATACAGAAATAAAAGAAGAAAAAATAATTTTCGATGTAAACTTCAACGCCGTTTATTTTTAGGGTATACCTTTTAAGGGCGTTGCACATAGCCCCCCACCTCACATTCTCTCCTCCTTCACATTTGTTCTTACATGTATGTACATGTATTTCCTTTTTCGTAACATTTTAATAACGGCATTTCTTTCTCTTCGCGCTACCTGTTTTATCAGAACCTCGAATTCTTTTATGTACGCACATAGGCTCTTGGCCAAAATATTTGTAGATGATATCATTTACTGACAATATCGACATGGACAACATTTTTTTGATATCGCAAAATATGTATATTTTACGATATCAAAAAACCCTAAAGTTTTTTTTAGATAGTCTCATGTCTTGTTAATAATGCAGTAGAAACATTCTTTATTATATCGTGAACTTTTAATATCAAACTGCCGTAACGTTTTACAAATGATATTTATATCAACCTGGCAAAAACATTTGGATATGATATTGTGCATTTTCAATGTAGAGATTGTCAGAAGTTTCAGACAGGCAGTATTACGGTATCTGTGGCCCCTAATTCTGACCAGGCACTCTTTATATTTGACCCCAAATAAGACTTTCCAAGAGTGGTGAAAATCGAAATTCGCCCGTTAAGGGGGTAAAACGGGGGTTTTAAGGTTTAAATGAGACAACATATTTTTCGGTCAGGTTTGCTTGAAGCTTGGCATATACTCCAATACAAATAATTAAACATGTATTTGTTTGGGTTTGTGTATGCCAACCCAAAAAACAGAGTTAAGGGGTTAAAAGTACTACTTGACTGTCTACATGTACCGAACAGCGAGGAAAATGGATAGTGTTATATGTTGAATAAATTTGGTAAGTTTCAAGCAAATCGGGTCAAAAAAGATGTTCTCTCATACAAACGTTAACGCCCGTTTAACTCCCTTAAAGGTTATATTTTAGAAATTGCTGAAATACATGTTTAATTATTTGTATTTTAGTGTGTTTATGCCAAGTTTCAAGTAAATTTGACTATAAAATATGTTGTCTCATACAAACTTTAAAACCCCTGTTTCACCCCCTTAAGGGTCGAATTTCGATTTTTACCACTTCTGAGAGGAGTCTTATTTTGGGTGAAATGTGGAGGCTGCGTGGTCAGAATCAGGGGCCACACATGTCGTAATATCCTCTTCGGACACAATATCATATATTTAATTTATATATATAGTATGTATTTATTCATTTCCAAAGTATGTCCTCGTTGAGCTTTTACGAGGTTTCTCAAAATTAGGATTCAACTCATAACTGCTAACGAAGAATATTTCTTCTTTACATTAAGAAAGAAAGAATATTTCTGCTTTACTTTATTATCTTTATAGATAAAATATTACATATTTTCAAATGATGTATATTTATATTTTAAATGCCAAAGTGTCTCAAATTTGAATACACAATATTATAATTTTCTATATCCAAAGTCCTTAAAAATGGCCAAAACAGCAAACAATTCCATGCACAGTATTATTTGTTGCATATTATTCTATAATAATCTGTAATATATTTATAATATCCAAGTAGCCAAAAGTTTCGCGTACAACTGTGGCTTGGGCACTCCCGCCGTCAAAAGCGATATCACACACGTGCACCATTTTCATAGCGTTGAAGTTTTCATCGTTGGAGTGCAACGAAAGTTCTCTTCTTTACATTTCAATTTCCTCATTTTTATAATTATGCAGAATTGCTTTCTTCATATTTATATTGTAGATTTCTGAATACGTGTCTTAAAAAAGAATAAAAGGATTTTCGTAGGCTCAATTTGCGGAAAGCAATGCATAAGTATTCATTTTCATTGCACGTCAACGATACGAACTTCAATCCCGTCAATACTTTTCGTCCCGATCTTGTAATTTTTTTCTTCTTTTATCGTCGGAAAGTGCGAAAAAAATTATAAAGGAAAATGTTTTGCCGACTGCCTCACAATGTGTACAAATACGATACATTAATATTTTTGTTGTTGTTTTTCTTTCCTTATTTTTCAGAGCGGTGCACCCGGCATCGAGCACCTACTTTATCTGAACAATCCGATAACGGTGCAGGAACAAGTCGCCTTCTTTCACGAGCAACAGCGACAACAGCAGCAACGACAGCAGCAGCAACAATTCCGAAATGGACAAGTGAGTAGACCGGGCTCGGCCCACCGTGCAACATTATTTTTTTCTCAATTTTTTACATTCATTTTCGTTCTCTCCTTTATTTGTATTTTTGTTTTGTTTTTTGTTGTTGTAATTTCATCACTGTATCGTTTCAAGGGGCATACCGAAACGACGTCAGCGTTATCAAAAACTCAGCAATGATTTGTCTCTCGACTGTAGCGTTCTTCGTGTTCCCTACTGATTTTCCGACCCGAAAAGTATTTCATGAAAAACGGCTAGTCCAAATTATCACGTTACAACTGAAAGGTGCGAATCCTTTCGCGCATTTCCGTAGCGTTTGCGAAAAATTTAGTTCGGAATTCCCCTACATCGCTCCCGTCATCATGGCGGGGCTTTTCCTCTCGTTGAGGAACCTTTTTGGTCACTGCGTTCTGGTCTTTTCATATTTTTTTTTTAAAACAAAGATTTGTTCACAATTTTTGAGGCTTAGGGTGTTTCATTACTAGTTTTTTTTTGTTAATCTTTAAACATGGCGGAGGTATGGCACGGTCTTCTATGCGGGTTGCGGCGGATGTTGTCAGACCGTGTGACACGTAGCGTCGGTGGGATTATTCTGAAAAAAAAATCAACGCCGATTTTTCTTTCGTTAACACTCATACGCAAAATATGAACCAAGAAAAAGTGAGAAATGTTAAAAATCGATGAAATGGGTACGCTTTGAAACAGAAAGATGGAATTTTCCGAAAAAATGGCTACGTTTTGCAATAAAAAATATTTGAACCATTTTTTTTTTTTAACATTTAGAGTAATGTTTTAGACAATAACGTTAGAAAGATTTATACCAAATTTCATCAGAATCGGTCGATCAGTTTTTTAGCTATACGTCACGAGAGTTTTGAAAATGCAGTTTGTAACATTAATAAATAAATAAAAACACCATGTAACAGTATGAATAAAATATATCCTAAGTCTCAAAAATAGCGAAGAAATCTTTACTTTAAAAAAAAAAACTTGAGAATCAGAACATTTTTTCCTCGCTTAAAGGTATATCCCTCCTCAAAATCTGCATGGTATTGAAGTTTGCATCGTTGGACCGCGATGAAAGTTTCGTAGACCAATTTCTTTTCGTCACGATTAGCCCTCCAAAATGACTCAAACTCCTTTAAGGATCCTAATCAGCGGACTTCAAAACATGTAAGAAAATATTTTAGATGACAATAAAAATGAGGAAATAAAAAAATGGAAAAGAATTTTCGTTGCATTCCAACGATGCAAACTTCAACATTGTAAATCTGCATTGCATTGAAATGCAACGAAAATTCGTTTTTCTTTTAATTTCTTTGTTATCCAGTGTCCAAAATCTTTCTTCGTTTGTTTCGGTTTTGGGTCTCAGGCGCGGCTTCTAAATAGTGTTTGAGTCATTTCAATAGCCTGAATTTGCTAATAAAGTACTGCTTGTTCATTGCGTTCCAGCGACCCGAACTTCTATACTCCATTACGCCTCAGTTCCATTTAGCGTAGACCGTGTATTTTCGGCAAATGCACGTTTCTACGCGACCGGGATGGAGGGAGACAGGGCAAGCAACTTGCATCAGCCCGATCGTAGACTTTCGGATGAGGGGTAGAACAATTATAAAAAAATCCATCTCAGTCGACTAACGAAATTTTATCGATGCCGAGGCCTGGGAAACAATTAACGCGTGGTGCTATCGAATGATCCGGCGGACGTACCGCAAAAACCATGCGTACTTATTTCATACACAGCACAAGCAATACGAAGGAACGAGGCTTGTACGTCAAGAGTTGGCGCGGATATGTCGTAGGCGCGTTCGCTTTGCGGGCGAGCAATAAAAGCCCACGCGGCCTTTCGGAACATTCAGAAACCACTCCCCCCCCCTCCGCGCCGCCATCTCTGCCTCTTTACGTTTCCCCGGTGTCACCCTGACGGTCGCCCACTTAAGTGTATTTCGTTCCCGGTACACCAACAATATGCATAATACGTTTGTTGAACGAATATGTATTGGCATTTTTTGTTTGTTCACGTACACCCACATACACTCACATATATGAGTGTATGTGAAGAAATTGGAAAAATAATGCAAAATTATATTTGCAATTTCTCCTCTCGGCCTCTCTCTCTCTCTCTCTCTCTCTCTCTCTCTCTCTCTCTCACACACCCTCTCGCCTGGCTCCCTCGCAGAAATATCTGCGTATAGACGTTGAGAGACGCAGCATCACCTTGGCGCTAATGAAAAAGAAAATTTTAAAGCATCAAACATCCCGGTACACACACCCACACTGCCACTGTCGCATACATGTAGGGTAATCCGACATATATATAGGGTATCTGAAAATGATCTGACATTGGTGATTATGTATAAAACGTATTATTCATTTGAAAAGTACGAATATTTTTATTTTAATATAAGGTACAAACATGGAGGTTATGTGTGGAACACAATATCCGATAAATGGCCACCGCGTCCCTGTTTGCAAACGTTCACTCTTTTGACGAAATGTTCAATAACATTTTGACATAATTGCGGACTAATTTCATTAATGGTGCGTCCAATTGCTTCCTTCAGCTCCGGAATGGTCTGTGGATCATTGGCATACACTCTTCCTTCCAGAACTTCGTATGCAATAACTATGCAGTAACAATGCAGCAAATAACAATTTCTATGCGTTGCTCGATCGTGTAATTCTCCATGACTAATCCTCAATACTTCCTAATGCTGGTTGTTAAAGATTGGTACTCTATGTTCGCCACAAAAAAAAAATGGCGTGCGATTTAAAATGTCAGGTCATTTTGAGACACCCTTTGTATACATCGGGTGGCAGCAGTCAGCAGTAGAAATATTTTCTAACCTATCAGACTCAGGAGAACACTTTTCCTACAAAGTTGCATAGATCGACGGGGGTCATAGAATGGGGGCTACGAGGTTCATCCAGATGAAGGCGCTTTGGAGATTGCAAAGCAAACTCGATTTTTTCAATGTCATCAGTGTTTTTTGGTCCGCATTTTATCAAGAAGCTAAAAATAAGTTTCCAACCCAAATTTCAAGATAATCGGTCAAGATTTGGTATAAAAAAAGATTTAGTAAAAAAAGAAATTCAATTTTTTTTAGTCTAAAACCGATTTTAAAAAACGGTCCAAACACTTCTATAAAAGGTGCTTAAAGTGATGGCCACCACTTTTTTTGCACGCTTGCAATCTGATTTCCATTCATTGTATTGTCTCATTAATCACGTCAGTCTGTATCACCGAACAGGCTCTAATTATCCTTCCTTGCAAAGCCGTACGACTTACCTGAATTGTGCTTAGTATTCAACTATCGAAAGCTCATTTAGAGCCTGTTCGTTAACACAGACCGACGTGATCGATAAGACAATACAATCGATGCGAAGCAGATTGCGAGCGTGCATTGACATTGGAGGCCATCACTTTGAGCACCTTTTATAGGGGTGGGTGTTTGCACCGTTTCTTTGATCCATTCCATGCTAGAAACATTGAAATTCCCGTCTTATCGATTTTTCATGCTAAACCTTGATCGATTATCTTGGAATTTGAACTTATTTCGAGTTTCTCGATGAAAGACTGATAAAAAACATAGTGGTGCCATTTTAAAAAATGGAGGTGACCTTGAAATCTTCGAAGCGCCTCCACCCGGATGAACCTCGTAGCCATCACTCGATGACTGTCTTCGAACTATGCAACTTTTGTAGGAAAAGTTTTCTCCCAAGTCTGATGGGTTGGAAAATATTTCTACTGGTAATTGTTGTTGCCTCACCCGGTATATATCTTGAAGTCAGTCTTCGTACACACCGAGCGAAGGAACGATCAGTACGTCCCGAACCTACACCTTTTTAACCGCTTTGCTCTGCGCGGCGTAAGGAGCGTAAAAAGCGGATAAACCGCCGGTTGCCTGACCTCGACGGATTCTCCATCCAATATCTGTATGAAGTTCTCGGAAGGGCACATTCAGGATTTCTGCTCTCGTAAATTCGAGAAAAAGTCTATATATATATATATATATATATATATATATATATATATATATATATCAGCTGTACAGCACGCATTCCTCGGTGATGCGCGTTAAGTGATTAGGAGGTTCACCTTGGAAGTCAATTAAATTGAAACTCACAACCGAGTAGGGCCGATCTGCCTATACCACGGTAGTAACCGCGGAACAGTGACAAGTATAACGCGGTTGACAGTAAAATGAGCCGATACTCAGTAGTCTGTAGAGAGAAAATGTGTGGGTATGTGTGCACACGATTATGCGATGCAGTTTAGGGGTTCGAATTTTTCATGTCGGCGTGCGAACAACTCGTGCAATTGATGCAACGTCAAAATTATGGTTTTTTTTCTATTCTATCTGCCATTTTTCATTCTTTAAATTAAGCGGATTGTCGCTAATGCAGGAAGAGATAAAAGGAAGCGATTACTATTCGTGCATTGACTGCGTACCGACACGTGCATTACTTGGTGCTATTAGGAGAATCGTTGACAACAATTATTGTTTGACAGTAATGTCAAAGTTGTCGAACAACGTTAAAATTATGGTTTTTTAAAATTCTATCTTCCATTTTTCATTCTTCAAATTGAGGAGGGCAATGCTCTTTGGACACCCGAAAATGCGACATTTTTCATGGATTTTTTTAAAGGTGATAAAATAGTCGTATCATTGAAAAAAATTTAACATTATAATATTACAAGTCTCCAGTATTGACAAATTTGTTTTCTTTTTCAAACAAAACAAAATGACGGCGTTATAAGATATTCAATCGGTATTTAGGCGTCTTTTGAAAAACTGCTCATGTTATAGCTCAAAAAGTTATTGATCGATCTGGCTGATATTTTGGGAGGTTTCTCAGTATAACATTATTGGAAGGATATACCTATAAAAATATAATAAAGTATAAAATTAAAAATTCAATAGACTTTGTAATCAAATTTTCATATTTTGGGACTATTTTCTCGACAATTTAGGTATATCCTTCTAATAATGTTATAGTGAGAAACCTTCCAAAATTTCAGCCCGATCGAGCAATAACTTTTCGAGCTATAACATGAGCAGTTTTTCTCAAGACGCCTAAAGCGTCATTATAGAGCCGCCATATTGTTTCGTTTGAAAAAGATTTTTTTTTAACACTTGAAAGATGTAATAAGATAATGTCAAAATTTTAAAATGATACCATTATTTTATCACCTTTTAAAAAAATTCATGAAAAATGACTCATTTTCGGGGGTCTAGAGGGATTTCCCCCCTTAAGCGGATAATCGCTTATGCAGGGACGCGTGCACTTTATTTAAAAGTTGCACCGATAGTATAGAATTTTTGCGGAAACACGGAATACTTTCACGCGAAATAAAATGTTCGCAGTGTGGAGAGAGTGCTGCGTTAAAAAACGCTGTAGTGGCGATGCCAACGGGTTAAAAAAGTGAAAAAGAACTAAACAATAATAAGGAAAAAGTGTAATTTCACACAATCGATAAAAACAGACATGTCGCTACACAATTCGCACTTATCTCCTTGACAAGTGTTGCTTGTTTGTGTCCCTGTACATAATTCTGAATCCGCCGCATCAAATATTTCTGATGGAAGAATTGAAAATGAATTCGGAAACAGTATGTAACTGGAGCAGCTACATCCGAGAGGCGTTAGAACACTGGCGTTATTCAATTCTTCCGACCAACTGGGTGGTCCTGGGAAAATCGTTGAGAAAATCGTTGAGACGAAGCGAAATTCGGGAAACGAAAATATAATCGCGGAAGAATTATTGAAGGGCAGTGGATTTTCGGTGGATTCGAACGTGAATTCAAACAAGTATTCATGGGAAAGGTCGATGAGCGAACATCAGGGACATTATTAGAAATTACAAAACGTCGTATTAAACCGGGAACGACAATTATGTCTGATTTTCGGAAAGCTTACAATTGTCTTAACGAAGAAGGTGGATTGCAAAATTATCATACTTTTTTATGCTTTCATATTTGCTACTGACGTATTTTATTTATGCACAGGATTTCAACATTTCACGGTGAATCATTCATTAAATTTCGTCGATCCAGATTCGGCAGCATATACACAAAATATCGAAAGAATATGGCGCGATGCTCGTGGTAATATCCCAAAATTCGGACGACGTGATCACCACATGGCTGGTTATATTGCCGATTTTCTATTTCGTCGAGTTTTCGCCATTTCACATCGCTGCATCGTTGCATCGAAGATGCTATTTAGCAATTTTATAATGAAGAATTGTCAAAATAGTTTGTATGTCTATTGTATTTTGAAAGAACAGAATATTTCTTTTAGAAATGTTGAAAAAAAGTTCGAAACATCGATGAATAGAAGTCTTAAAGAAAATATTTATTGACATTGTGTTTGTTGATGCGCTGCCATATTAATATTAAATATGATGTTTTTTAACTATAAGAAACCACACAAAAAAGTCAGCTCGATTCTGACAGGAGTGACACTTCCGAATATTTACCGAGACTTCTTCATTGCATCCCAGCGACGTGAATTTCAATAGTCCTTGGCGCATCAGTTCCATTTAGCGTAGACCGAGTATTTCCGGCAGATGCACGTTTCTACGCAACGGGCGGGGGGTGGGGTGGGGGCAAGAGACAACCTTGGGGTGAGGGGTAGACCAGCTTTCCTTTTTTATCCAGCCTTACCGCAACGTTTTGCGTGCGAAACATCTTCTAGCCTTGGGCATAAGTAACAATCGAGTAAGCGATAACGAGCCAGTGATATGATTGAGGAGAATTTAAAATTCGAACATTTCACTAAATGCAATTGGAAGTCCAGCTCGGCATAATTTTCCCCTGATAATAATGACTCTTTATAACGCGTATACCGCTTTTCGTCTCAATTAAAGTCACGTTGTCTTTATTCGATCAATTAAATTTAACACGATTCCGGTTACTTTCAGAATCATCCCTTTATCATCATGGCTTTGGAACTGTCAATATCGCTTCCTGTTTCTTTTTCCCGTTGAAACGAAACGTCAAATGTTGAAGTTCGTCGTCTAATATTAAAAAGGAAGAAAAGAAGCGAAAAACGAGATGTTGAGATTTTTAGTCGATTTATCATGGTGTTAAAATTAGCATTGTGGGAATGCAACGAAAGTTTTTTTTCGTTTTTCTTTATTTCCTTATTCCAATTATTATAGAATTTTTTTTCAGTTGCACACTGTGGATCTCAGAGTGATCACGTTAATAAATGGTTAGGTAATTATTGTAAGAAAAATTTGACAAAAGAAATTGAAGAAAAAATGTCTCATTGCATTCCAACGATGCAAACGTTAATCTCATCATTTATCGCAGGGTAGACTTCGCATTTTGCCTCTAGCGCGTACATGTAAATTCAGAGAACGTAAGAAATGGAACGTAACTCGGTTAAATCTATTTTGTCTCAATCCTCGAAGAATTCAGCACTGAACACTTGATCGAGGGAACTCTCAAAACTCTCAAAATATCGTATTCAAACAATTATCGTCAAATTGTTTTGATACGATATTTTGAGAGTCCATAGTGAGGGGTCAGGGTACTGTGACGACGCGAAAATCATGGTAATTCGATAGAAATATTTTAAATGAATAAGTAAGACTATTGAAGACAATCGTTTGGGTATTTATTTGTACGTAGATTAACAAAGTTGCCTACCAAATTCTATAAAAAATACCAATAGTTAAAGAAGTTATGAACAATCTCGTGAAGGCCCTTTGGCCACACGGTTGATATAAAACGAAAAAGATTTTTTTCCCTCTTAATATAGATAATATTGGCTAAAGCTTAACCGAGCTTTTCTGTTATTGTGTTTCAATAGTGAACAAAAAAATTTGAATTATTTTTCTTGATTTTTCGAGGAAGAATGACATTACTATTGTTAATAACTAATGAAAAAATGTCGTTAAGGAGAAAAACGTCGGTCGAGACTAAACGACTACTACGGTGAATATGTGTACTAAATTTCAAGTCAATCGAGCTATTAGATGTCGAGCAATCGCGTACAACGTTTTGAAAAACATTGTTCCGATGAAAACGCGTTTAAGGGGGGAGATACCTTAGACGAGGATAAAATTCCTGATTTTCATTATCTTTTTTTAAAGAAAGGTTTTTTCCCACCATTTTTGAGACTTAGGGTATGTTTTATCAGTACTTTTGGCTGTTACGTGGTGTTTTTTAAATGATTAATCTTTAAGAATGGCGGAGGTATGGCACGGTCTTCTAAACGGGTTGTAGCGGATGTTGTCTGAAAAAAAACCAACAAAGATTTCCCTTTTATTAACACTCGTACGCAGAATATGAGCCAAGAAAAAGCGAGAAATGTTAAAAATCGATTAAATGGCACGCGTCGAAACAAAAAGATTAAATTTCCCGGAAAAAAAAATGGCCACTTTTTGCAATAAGGAAATACGTTTCTTTTTTTATTTGTCAAAAACATTGAAAATGATGTTTTAGACGATAAAGCGAGAAAGATTTATACCCAATTTCATCAGAATCGGTGGATTTGTTCTCAGCCATACGTCACGTCAGTTTTAAAAATGCAGTTCAGAAAACCGTGCCATACCTCCGCCATTTTTGAAGATTAATTAAAAAAAACTCTGTAACAGCCAAAAGTAATAATAAAACATACCGTAAGTCTGATAAATGGTGAAGGAATCACCATGTTTTTGAAGTTTGCATCTTTCCTATGCAACGAAAGTTTATTCTTTTTATTTGTTCAACTTTTTTTGCCGCTTCAGGCTTTGAATATTACTCAAACGTTTTTGAGTATTTTTTTATTAAAGATTCGCGAACTCAATTTGCAAAAAAACCTCTTTGGATAATGACAAAAATAAAGAAACAAAAAACGAACGAAATAATTGTTGCATACCAACTATGGAAACTTCAATGTCATGAAATCTTTCCTAAAAAAATCACGAAAATAAGCAAAAAATGTTCTCGCCCAAAGGTATCTGCCCCCTTAAAGTTCTACGAGTTGTTCCATCGTCGTAATCCTGAGTTAACCTCCAATCTGCGATTCCTGCACCATACGTTGGAGCTCCTCTTCAGTTTTAGTTGCCTCAAGCGTCGAACGAGCGTTTGTCATTTCCACAGTAGCTTAAGGGACTCACCACTCTAGCGGCAGAAAATAAGGCCTAACTTTGACAATTTATTTTGGGAGTATGAAAAAAGGAATACGATCACTTTTGAGAGAGTTTGTTTAACACATATTAAAGTATAAAAAAAAATGTATTATAATTTTCACACAAAATGGTGGCAACAGAGCCCATCATGAAAAACGTGTTTTTTACATATAGCTTCGAGGGGGGACGGTTTTCTCGTAAAGTGTAAGTAAACCTGGAACAAAAAACAAAAAATTATAATCCATATATTATTAGCTATGGGACTGCGTAGGGATTCTTTAAAATCAAATTTGAAAAAAGGCGCTTTTTGAAAGAAATAAATCGATTTTTCGCCCAAAAAAGCAGTAAATTGTTTATATAAAAAAAGTTTACATTTAATAAAAAAAACGGCTACGTACTCCCATAGAGAATGTAATTGTGAAGCTACTATCAAAATTTCAAATCGATCCATGCAAAGGTGTTCGAGTAATCCGTCCTCCCAGTAGGAGTTAAGGATTGAAATATTGATAATATTGGTACCTTCTACTTGACGAGAATTTTTTTTTGAAAAATTAAAGATAAAAAACGACTTTGTAATCCGCATTTTTTTCAGAAATGTTGCGTGAAATGTTGATTTTTTTTTGTAAATGCGTGCCATTTTTTTAAATTTGCATTTTCTTCATTTCAATTACCGTCACATAGAAACTATACATGTTCTAACTGAAAAAATGTTTGAACTTTTTTGCAAATTAAAGTCCTTGCAAATTAAAGACCTTGCTGTCACACTCGGCCACAGCTCCGTCATGTTGATGATGAATGAATTAAAAAAAATTGTTTCGTATACTTAAATATACTTTTAAAGTACACCTAGAGTTTGATAATTGTAGAATAATTATTTCTTAGTTTAAAAAATCCCTCAACATTGCTTATTTTTTTCCTGTCTAAATGTATATCCTGCCTTGAACGTAGAAATCATTCGCTGCACTTGCATCTTCAGATCGCTGCGCTAATATAAATTTGGCCAAACTGCAAACAAAAATTCGCTCGTAAAATATCAACGGAGTTTCAATTAAATAATGGCTCAACAAGCCTGACAGACAAAAATTCAAATTCGTTCGATTTGGCTTTGTCGAAGGAGCGTCCAGATGCTTCGAAACAACTGTCGCAGTGTTGAGGATCTTGCGATTAGGTGGAACTTCGCAATGGTTGAACCGCAATCATAATAATTGAACTTTTCGAATAATTGACTGCTGATTTTGTCGTGTCGTAGCGGGGCGAAAGTCGCGAGAGCGGAGGGCCTATCGTCTCACTGTGCTCGGGACCAGTAGCGCCGAGGCAAAAAATCGTGTCAGGGCCAGAATTTGGCCGTTTGGCAAGGGGATCGGCTGACCGCCGGTCGCGCCCAGTGGAGAGACAGCGTCCTTCGAAAATGCGCGCGAGAGAGGGAAAGAAGGGAGATAGGGAGGAGAAAGCGAGACTGAAGACAGACTGAAGACAGAGAGACAGAGACTCGGAGAGACAGAAACTTGACTCTTCGTCTCAGCAATAATCTATCGAACACATGTGCCCCTCGCACCGTCCTTAGCTCGACGAACTATTCAGCCTATGCTTCGATCGTGCGCTTTCCTATTCGTCCTCTCCTCTCGCCCAAATTGGACAAACTCTTGTACTTTTATTAGCACGAATAGAATATTATAATGGAACGGGATCTTGAAGTTTGCATCGCTCGAAAGCAACGGAAAAACTTTGTTCTTTCGGTACGAGCACTAATTTTCGTTGGCATATTTAGGTTGAACTTACAAAAAAAAACCAAATAAACGTTTGAGTAATTTTCGTTGCCCAAAATATGGATGATGGCAATCATTTTCTATCGAAAGTAGTGTGCATTTACGGCATAATAAATAGTTTGCTATATAATTACATTATAGTAAATTTGATTATATAGTATATTTATCCACAGGTTGCATTTTGTTAATTTATTTTGGGTTTAAACTTCGTTGGGGCAGTTATTTCATAAATACAGTGATATTTCTTTTTTTATTGTCTGAAAACCTTAGGTGTCTGCCACTGGGAGACTTCCCCCTACATTAACAAAGTCGTCTGCCAAATTTCGGTAAAAAAATGTTAATAGTCAAAGAAGTTATGAAGAATCTCGTGCAGGACCTTTAATTTCTCTTGGAAAAATGACGTTATTGTTAATAACTAATAAGAAAAAAATATTGAAAAGAAAAACATCGGTCAAGACTACACTACTATTACCCTGAATAAGTGTACCAAATTTTAAGTCAACCCGTTCATTAGATATCGATAAATCATGTACACCGTTTTGAAAAACAAAGTTTTGAGAAATACGCGTTCGAAGTTTTACTAGCAATTCTGTCGTTGTTATCATAAGTTTACCTTCAATCTGCGATTCCTACACCATATCTTGGACCTTTCTCTTCAATTTGAGTTGCCTCAAACGACGAATGAGAGTTTTGAAATTTTCACACTAGCCTCCGCCTTATAAAGGTCGATTCAATGTTAACAATTTCATTGGATTTGAGTAAATGCTTTTTCGATTAGACTCCAGTTGTAACGAATTGACACATTCAGTGGAAGCGCATATACCATTTCGGCGATGTCGTTGAAGTTTGCATCGTTGGAGTGCAACAATATTTTTATTTTTATACATTTCTTTATTTTTATCATTATTCAAAGCCTTTTTTTTGCAAATTGAGGTCGTACCTTTTTAACAAGAATACGTAGAAATGTTTGGGCGATTTTCACAGCCTAAATCGACACAAAAAAAATGTATTTATTGAAAAGAATTAATTTTCGTTACATTCCAACGATGCAAACTTCAACGACATTTTCGGTGACTATCAAGCAAATGTTTGGTAGGCTGAGATTTTAGCAAGATTTTATTTTATTCGAACAAACCATTTATCCCGGCGTGCACATAACTGTGTGTTGTCCTCTTTGTGCTATGCTGAAAGCAATGTCATTGTAGAGTTTGACCGTGAATTTTTAACTCTCGTGATTTTTATCTAAACTTCAAGCGGATGAGAAAGACAAACGTGTACTTTGACTGCAAAAGGGAGCTTGCGTTTCACCGTATCGAATGTTAAAGTCTGCAGTTTAATAACTTCAGACCCCTTAATAGGGATCTTCTCACTTTAGACCCCAAAAAAGCCTATTTTTATGAATTTTTTAAATAGGTTTATGTTATAGATATTGATATAAAAGTTATTACACTTTTAATAAATACACTTTCGAAATACATTAAAAAAAATTTTTATGTATTTATTTAACCCAAACAAACTGTAAACGGGTTTTTCTCGAAACGTTTTTCGACGACTTGTTGATAAAATCTTCGAAATTACTGAACCGATCCTTATGAAATTTTAACCACATATTTTTTCCAACTATAGCTATAGCGCGTATAAAGGGTTTTTAAAATTTTTATATTTACTTTTTTGTTGCCAAAAACGGTGAAAAGAACCCTTTTTTTCGGAAAAATGTCCGCCATTTTGTTATTTTTGTATGTATAAAAAATCGTATGTTATGCGCTATAGCCATTAACATACTGAATCTAAAACCGTTTGATTTTTTTGTTTCGGATGGTCCATCTTCGAGATTTCATCAACAGCGCAGACCTACAATTTTTTTGTGACATTTTTTAACTACCATTTTCGTCTATAAATAGTGAGTTAAATAAATAATTTTTGTTCTGAATGTATTTCGAAAGTGTATTTATTAAGTGTAGCAACTTTTATATCAATATCTACAATATAAACCTATCAGAAAATTCATGAAAATAAACTTCTTTGAGCGTCTATAATGAGAAGACCGCTTAAAGCTAACTATTTTTTTTTCCAAATATGTTTTTGTAGAAAGTTTCTCGGATGCAGCTTCAAGCGAAGTTTAAATAATTTAAGTTTAAACTTTTTTAAACAAATCAGATTACATTGCATAAACATACAATTTACTCGCAGACTCCTCAACTTGCAAACTAACAAATAAAAATCCTATCAATATCCTACAAAAAGGCATAAACAATATTCTCTCCAGATGGAAAAGTCTAAAAATCATCGATGAAACAAAATTTAAATACCTAAAAGCAGAAAATTGCAACTTAGCTCGTCTCTACTGCCTTCCAAAAATTCGCAAAAAAAACTTTCCACTTCGTCCAATAGTATCATCAATCAATAGCCCAACACATAAATTAGCTGAATTTATCCAATCAAAACTGTCTAAACTAATACACACAACAAACTCACATGTCAAAGACAACTTTTACTTAAAACAATCAGTCTCAAACATATCAACCCCACTCAACTACAAACTTGTCTCCTTTGATGTCGTATCCCTCTACACCAACATTCCACTACAACTAGTTATTCAAAGTCTTCAAAGAAGATCAAATCTATTTTCCGAAACATTTCCACTAAACGAAATAACTAAAGCCATAGAATACATCATGTTTTCAACTTATTTTACATGGCAAAACAAAATTTATCAACAAATTTCTGGATTACCAATGGGTTCACCTCTTGCTCCGATACTATCCAACATTGTTATGATTGATTTAGAAAAAAATTGTTTAGAAAAATTAAAATTTTCATTGCCACTATACAAAAGATGTGTCGATGACATTATTATTGCCTTGCCAACAGACAAAATTGAATCCACAATCAATATTTTCAACTCATATAATTCAAAGTTCCAATTTACATCAGAAATAGAAGAAGATAATAAAATTCCTTTTCTCGATATACTCTTAATCCGCAATCAAAATTCCATCATCAAAAATTGGTACAAAAAACCTACTTGGTCTGGCAGATTTATAAACTTCTTTTCACTC
The DNA here is from genome assembly GCA_963210295.1 of Ophion ellenae. Taxonomy (NCBI): domain Eukaryota; kingdom Metazoa; phylum Arthropoda; class Insecta; order Hymenoptera; family Ichneumonidae; genus Ophion; species Ophion ellenae. The sequence goes on from OY723385.1 coordinate 58,003,264, forward strand.
CATCCACTTTTCCAAAAAAAAAGCTATAATTTACATGTCAGTTGACAGAGCAATAAAACTATCTCATCCGTTTTTTCACCATAAAAATCTTCAACTCATTCGGAACACGATGACAAAAAATTGCTATCCGATTTCTTTCACAGAAAAAATAATAAAACCAAGACTTTCTACAATCAACAATCAAAATAACAAAAATAAAAACTTTGACTCCTCTAGACTAATAAATCTACCATACACAAAAAACATCCATCACCAACTAATTCGTCTTTTCAAACAATATAATATAACACTAGTCACTAACAACAAACACAACATCCTATCGATCACAGGCTCCACCAAAGACAAAATAGATAACAACAAAAAATCTAACATAGTGTACAAAATTGATTGTAATGATTGTAACTCTACATGCATAGGCCAAACAAAAAGATACCTTGAAAACAGAATCAATGAACACAAAAGTAGCCTAAAACACACCAACACAATCCACACAGCTCTAGCACAGCACGCAGTAGAACAAAAACACGATTTCAAATTTGATGATGTTAAAATTTTAAACAATGAACCATGGCTCAAAAAAAGATTGATCCTAGAAATTATTCAAATCAAAGCGCATCCTAATGCCATAAATTTTAGAACTGACATAAATAAGCTAAGCTCAATATACAATTCAATAATATAATCATAATAATATTTTATCACCATAACTGCACACACCAATTTTTAAACTTTTGACATAACACATTAACCTCAAAATTTCTAACACGATACATTAATTTGTTTAAAAAAAAATAACTCTTAACATGACACGGGTACCTTTAAACTCTTGACACGGCACTGACAAAGGATCATTCTCCCTCTCTCCAGAAACATTAATTTTGCCACTTAGTCTTTCTCGAACTCTCTGGGACGTCACTACTCGACATGTAGAGCAGAGAAAATTTTTCTAATTTTCTTCTTTGTGCTTGCGGAGATATATTTATTTTATTTCAATTGGTAATTACCACTTTCACACGACATCTCACTAATCTCATTAATCAAGACAGTAGATCGAACTAAAGTTTCTTTCACTATATCAATTTTTCACAGATAATACAATCGCCAAAAAACGATTAAGCCTGTCAATTGAATAAAAGAACGGTCCAAATCAATCCTCCGATTCAACCTCACGAGACAATATTTTGTCATCACAAATACTGTCAACACCAACCATCCTCCAAGCACAAACCAAAGAAAACTAGAAATATCGACAATATTCAGGTTCGTCATCTAACATGATTCTTATCATTCTTATAACATCACACTCTCACACACCACCCTTGTTACTCAACAAAAAGAATAAATTAACATTTTACAAATAATCACTCATACAATATCACCATGATTGAAAAAATTAGGAGAGAAAAAAACTAACACAAAATTTACACAAATCATTAAAACACATTTAAAACTTATTCATAATACAAAGTACAACTATACCAAATCTGTAAACTCTATTAACATAATTTGTATCACGAAATTTATAGAACAAATAAAGTTTCTGAAGAGGATCCGAACCAAGGATCGAAACGTAACGAAAAAAAACTCCCTTTTTTTCTTTCCACCACGACCTTGGGAATCTCACGGGCCGAATCGAAGCCGATTCCTCAACATCTCGTTTAAATAATTTAGTTTCAAAGTATTCAAGCAAACCTGCCAAAATACACGTGTATTCGAGAAAATAAATAAGATTACATTCGTTGAATTTGACCGATAGAGGTGGGCTGAAGTTGAACAGCATTGGAGGCTGTCAATACTTGGAGCGGTGACCGCTTGCCCGTGCACTGGTTTGCGCGTCAACCTCTGAGCGGGAGGCAGTTTGTCTGAGTTTCTGATGGTAATACAACTGAAACGCAGCCAACATAGCCGCCTGTATCGGCCCAGGTTTTCCGCAGTTTCCCTGGGCCCTCGTGCAAATGCGATACAGTAGTGCATTTGGAAAGGCTGGCTGCGGTAACACTCTGGGGGGGGGGGGGGGGGGGGCTGTGCAAAGAATATAGGGAACTCTGGAAAGATTGTGAATGTCGGAAGGAATAAAGGAGGGGATGGTAAAAGGGGAAGGACCCCAGGTCTGAGGAATACATATAAATTAATTACATCCGTTGAATTTTATTCTAACAATTTGTTGGTAGATTTTCGATACATTTTCATTACATTTACATTCGACTTTTATTATCGATATATGTACTAAAAATCCTGACTATGAAAAATAATTCGTTACAAATTTAATACGCAGGTATGATTTTTTTTTAAATATTCGATTAGATGGAATATATTCCGCATTTTTTATTCAGTTGAAATAAAAATGATAAAAATAATAATCATTAATGTTCAACTCATATGGAATCTCGTATGATTAATTTTCTCCAAATCTTTACTGAATTGCCAGGGGCTTGAAACTTTACCCTGCTTCAATTTCTGCTGCCTTTTGCGAACAAAACATTCTCCGGGGGAAAGCGGGGGAGACGGAGAAAAAGACGAGGGATCGAAACCCCACGATCGTCGTAACGATCGCGCATGGATAACGTATTTTTATGAATGTAAACGATTATTAGTTAATCGAAGGTTGGTTGTTGCCATTTGGAAATGTCAACTTTCCACGCCGTAATTCAAGTCCGGCATTTAGCGTCGTAATCGATGGCGTGTTTCGATGTAGTGCCGAGAAAATCGTGGAAGTAACATCGCGCATTGTGACGGGCAATTAAATTCGTACCGATTCCGCCACGGAGATTAGTCGACGAACCGGAATTAGAACGCGTATTGGCAAGCCTCCAGTCATCGACCGGTACATCTGTTACACGGCGAGATCCGGTGCAAAGATTTCGAGCGGAGATAATGGGATGTCGGTTCGAATGACTTTGAGCCTCCAATTTACGACATGCTGAAAATCAGCCGATTGCTCTGACGCACTGACATAATCGCAGCGATCCGTCAACTTGTTCGGTCAGACGAGAACTATTTCTTTTAGATGGTGCGAATATAAATATCTGAAATTCTTCACTTTCACCCCTAAAATAGACTAAAATCTCGGAAATGCTAACACACACACACACCCACACACGTGTGTGTGTCAGTATTTGGCCGAATTTAATCGAAAAATCGATAAAGTGGGACGCTTCGAAAAAAAAGAATTGAATTTTCCAAAAAAAAAGCTACATTTTGCAATAAAAAAAGACTTTTTCATTTTCAAAAACATTCACGCCCATGTTTTAGACAATAAGATTAGAAAGATTTATATCAAATTTCATTAGAGTTGGTCGATTCGACTTTTAGCTATACGTTAAACCAGTTTTGAAGAAGCAGTTTAAAATACCGTGCCGTGCCTCCGCCATCTTTAGAGTTTAATTAAAATAAAAAATTCCATGTAACAGCCACAAGTAGTAACAAAACATACCTTAAGGGGCTATACCAGTGTGAACGCTGAAAATTTGTGTGATTTTCGAGAATTTTTGGGAAGAAAAGTACTCAATTAAATGTTTCGGAAAATTAAGAATATATTTGGGTATATTCGACCGTGCGCTGCCTTCGGAGGCGCCAAAAAAAAGTTCCTCCACTGCTAACATGATTCCGGCCGATTGAGTAGCTGAAACCGAAAAAGGAAAAAATGGCGTTCAACTGGAAGGTATTTCCTGTACAATGACGTAGGATTTTCAAAAAATATCAAAATCTTACAAAATGGCGTAGTTATGAAAAAAGTCTGTTTTCTTGCCTATAAAATGGTCGTTTTTTTTCAATGCCAAATCGTCAATTTTCATCCAATCGGATGATTGCTCTTTGAGTTACAATGTCAGCAAATTTGAAAGATCTCATTTCGAGAAAAACCCGTTTAAAGATTTAACTATCGATTTTTGCAAGATAAAATGAGATTTACCATAAAAACTGTCAATTAGCTATATTTGGCCCATACATGGACCCTCCTCTTCCTCGAATAATGCCTGCTGAGAGGCTGAAGCTTTTCACACTGGTATAGCCCCTTAATCACAACACCAACATATTACGTGCAAACTCCGCGTGTACATTCGCCATCTTTCATACTTTTTTTCACCGTCAAGTTTGCAATCGAGTCTCGAAAAGCCAATAAACGTCCTTCATAGTGGAGTTCCTCAATTAGCCCACTCGATACGAGGAGTAGCGAGTAGCAACGAGTGCGTGGCATGCATCAACAGATGTGAGAACGACAGAGAATTAGGGAGAGAAAGAGAAAAAGACAGACATAGCGCGCGCGCCCTCTCGCCGGTGTGTTCGTAGTCGCGTGAAGCACGATGAATCATACTAGGCACTCGCGCATTGTTCGGCGGTCCACTTAACCGAACGTCAAGCCAGACTACGAATCTCAACATGTACGATTCAAGCGTTGATTTGCTCTTAAAAAGAGGCTGGCACTGAAGGAAATTCCAAAGCGGAAAGATTCGAATCTCCGCGGAGATTCGAATCGTCCGGTATTGTCAAGGATATTCACGGGTGAGGGAACAAACGGAAACGCCGGTATAGAGCATAGAGTTGCCGAGTTCTGCCGGCCGCACCACGCGGTTATTGGCGCTTCGAGCGAGCGAAGCGCGGCGGCGCATGGCCGATGGAGCGGAGTGGGGCGATGGCTGAGGATCATTCGAGAGACGCTTCACCATTGAAACACCGCGTGGCGCTACGGTTGAGCGACGCTCTTTGTTTCATTCCTACGATGCAAAACAGCGAACTCAATTTCTTTCAACGTATTCGAGTGTGAGAGGGGCCAGTTGACGAGAATTTGTCACCACCTCCATCGAAGTGATAAACACAGCGGGCGGGCGAAAAGTCTCGTTTGTGTAAACATTCGCGGGAGAAACGTATACAGCGTTGTGATCGTTTCAAAACGAATGTGATTCGCTTAACGCACACATACACGTGCGCACAATCAGACGTCGTTCCACGAATGGCTTGAGACACACACACACACACACATATATATAAAGATATCCATTAATCGAAACCTAAGGCCTCCATAGTGCGTAATTTAAGCGAGCAGTCTGAAAAGCGCCGCGAGTGTATATAAAAGCATATATACACATAGAAAGGAGAGTAAGATCGAGTTTCCCGCGTTTGAAACGCAGATATATTCGATAAAAACGCAGGACGAGAGAGACGGGGAGGGGGGCTGGCACACGCGCGTCGTTCGGTCAGTGACGTTTCCTACTGTCAAGCCCCAAAGCTGAAGCGGGCTAGGAGCTACTCCGCCCAAGCTCGTTCAACGGCAGGATCAGGCCGAAAAACGGATCATACATCAGTAGCGAGGAAAAAAAACACGCGAAGGTTAACGCCGTGTCTCGTCGGAGCACCGGCAACATTTGCAAACGAAAAAATACGCGAATTGACGCATGAACGAAGAGGAAAAACAAAGCTTCTCAACAAACAAGGAAATAGCAGCGATTCCGTGTCGCCCAACTCGAAAACACGCGTCCCCTGTTTTCTCGACGCTACAACTTCATTACCCGCCGTTTCGCGCTTCCATCGTGGTGTTTTTTTGCCCTCCACGCGTCGTGTCACGGGGTCGAGCTGCACACATCGACTGTTCGATATCTCGCGGTCTACCGCGTGTCGGAGCGCGCGTGCCTTCTCTCTCGGATTCGCGTTCCCCCACCACCGGCCACTGTTGTGTTCGAATCGCAGTAGGTGCGCGCGCGGGCGCTCGCCGCGCCAGAGGTGGCGGCAGCCGCCAGTGGCTAACGCTGCGGAGGAGGAAGAACACGCGCACCAGTCGAACTAGCCGAGGAAACGCGTTGTTTTCTTTGCCCAAGGGAAGAACGGAACTATTGAAAACAATTCGCGAAAGAAATCGACGAAACTGACGCAGCGCTCTTTGTGCAACGTTTGGGTTAGTGCGTGAATAAAAAAAAAAAAAAAAAAAAAAAACATGAACCGGAAGTGACGCTGTAAACAAATTCTAGGAGTGGCGAACACGCGGTGGCGTTCGTGATCCAGTAGTGCACATTTCTGCCCGTGTTTTTGTGTATACGTCGTTGAGAAGATCGCGAGTGTGTTCGCGGCAGTTGCCGGCAACGGATCGAAGTGGAGAAGAGTGTAGAGAGCGAAGCCTAGCTTTGTAAGGGTGATGTGAAAAGACAAACTGTCACTTTCTCGGTCTACCGCCACTTTCCATTTTGATATAACTCTCGCCACAAGCGTATTCGTTCCACGACGTACTAACATCGCCCTTATCCTTTGCCAACGTGAATTCACCCGGTGTCGCCACTCGGCGGGGGAAAAAACACTTTGGAGACGGTGGAGAGTTTCGGCGTTGGATACGGCCAAGGCGCCAATACCGGCGACTGGATGAAACCGCCGGGCGATCTGTTTTTGTACTGCGACATGAAGGACTTGGGCGCCAGCATGGTACTTGCACACAAACTTGATACATACACGAGAAAAGCACATTCTGAATCTGTTTTCATATGATGTTGACTAGATCGAACCAGTTTGAGGAAGGTCTTTACCCATTTTTTAAAAGGAATTGCTCATTAAGACGGAATAACACTTCATCGCGGTCGGTATGGTAGAACAATTATATATATCCAAAAATCTCTGAAACGGCTCTTAAGATCCCGTCGAAACTTTGCCAAACGACGTCAAATAGATAGACGAACAGCTGTCTGCCCCTCAAATTTTCTCAAGGGGTTTTAGGCTTAGGGGGGGGGGGGGGGGGCTACGGCTACCCAGAGGCATGGAAAAAATGGCCAAATTCCTTTGCTGGGAAAGGGTTGGTGAAAAAACGCATTTTTCTTTAACACAAAGGTAGGGTAAAGTGACTTTACTTTGGCACCCCACCAATTATTGATACTTGTCTCCTACACACACAGTGGTCCTTGAAGTGCCATTAATTGGGCCCTTAAAGTGCAGACAATAGGGAACCTGAATCCTACATATATCAAGAGTCTTTAAAAAATGATAAAAAAAAAACATAAAAACATGGCCGCGGGCAGATGGAGAAAAATTTTCGCAACGTTTAGCGGTGGACACCCTCCAGCTCAAACGGTCCATTCGAAATCTAAAAATCAAACGGGTTATTTAAGGTGTTAGGCCACAGTAGCGGGTATAAAATCATGTGCGAATTTAATCATTTTTTTCGTATGAAAAAGTGATTCACTCATAAAATTAACCGTCAATCCGTGAACCTGGGTCGTTTTCGTCGTGCCCGAAATAATTTTCTTCGCAGGTTGCTTGATATTTATTTTAAAATAAGATTTTAAAGTAGGAAGAAAAAAACCCATTTTCCCTGGAGAAGTACAGCCTAACGATTGACCATTAATTTTTTCACATTTTTTTCATTGACAATTGTTGGCTTGGTAGTGCAAAAACGAAAACGACCCAGGTTCACGGGGTTAAGGTACCTCAAATACCTTCACGGATTGGAGGTTAATTACACATCTATTCAGTATGAATATCAAGCTGTTAGAAAATATATATATTTTTTTTTCGATGTACAAAATGGCCGATTACTCGAAACTTCTCGAAACAGCTTTTTCCAATTGGCGTGACAAATAACTTCAACAATTTTCACTCGATTTACTTCAAATTAAAAAGTTGTGTTCTTAATTGCATTTCGCAGAGAAGTACGTACGGAATTTCTGATTAATCAAGATCTTTCCATATTATGAGCAGTTTATGAGCAGTTATACCGAAATTTTTCCCCGAAAATTCATTTCTTAAGTTCAAATACAACTTTTGAATAAAACAATATTTTTTTAATTCCGTACGTACTTTTCTAGGTATTCTAATGTAGATTTACGAGAATTCTTGTTTTTTGTTCTAGGTAAAAAATTGTGGATGCTAAATGTCACGCCGCGGAGCGCCTAAAAAAAGATAACAAAAGAAAATATTAGTAGTCGGCCATTTGGTACATCGAAAAAAAATATATATATATTTTCACAGTTTGATATTCATACTAAATAGATGTGTAATTTATTTTATGAGTGAATCGCTTTTTCATACGAAACAAAAATTGTTAAATTCGCACATGATTTTATACACGTTGCTGTGGCCTAACGCTTCAAGTTAACAATAAATACGAGTCGTTGACGATCGTCGATTTTTTCAATAATTTTTTTAACGACGTTGCGACGTATTGAACCTTGAGTTAAAAAAGTCGTAATTTCTACATAACTATTAAAAAATAAAGATCGATTTGAGAGTGAAATCGTCAACGACCTTTTCATGTTTCTCATCGTATCTCCTGTAAATTTGGATTCAATACATCAGGTTGTTCTCGAGATATCATGTCCCCCGACGTTGAAAGCAGTGTTTCGACAGGGTGTCTACCGACCTGAAAAGTCATGAAGAATCTTAAATGTCATGAAATTACACTCGACCCTGAAAAAGTCATGAAATGTCATGAAAAATTACCAGTCTACCTGAATTATTATACCCTACTAAATTATCGTTGAGTCTATATACAATCTGAACTAACTTTGTGGTACTTGTCGATAGAAAAGCGAATGTCGAATCGTAGAAAATAAAAAAGAAGAAAGTAAAAGAAAATGATGCGTTATCTCAACATATATTAGTTCTTTTTGTTATTCGCGTAAAGCTACTAGATGATATTACTCAAAGTTCCTAAATGTATGTAATATTTTTCTAGATGTTCCCAAAATATATTTGTTTGCAGCAATCTTGAAATTATGTTTGTCTCACATTTTTTACTACATATGGAATCGTACAGTTTGGTGACTTTTCGTTTATTCCGTATACTTTTTATTGGCATACAACACATCTGTTTGGCCAGGCCACTTTGGAGCCACGAAAAAAGGCCATTTTCGCGATTTTTTTTTAAGGATTTATAAAAGATATGAATATAAAAGTTGTTGGGCTTGACAAATAAAGTCTTGAAATACATTTAAAACAATTTTAATCCATTTTAATTAATTTTTAAGTACAAAAACTATAGTTTAACGTAACGCCTCGAAAATAGGTGGGCTAGGTAGGTCCATCACAACTCGGCAACGTTGTCTGAAACAAAAAAATCGAAGTTCATTAGATTCAATATGACACCAGCTACAAAATGACCCTCGGATATAAAGTTTTATCAAAAAATAAAGATAATGACGGATGAAAAACGAAAAAAGTCTTTAAAAAATGCGTTTTTTTCGCAGTTTTGCAATATGTGGTTCAAATTTCAAGAGAACCGGTTTATTAGTTTTAGAGATACGATGGAGCTAGATTTTGAAAACGTTTTTTCGAGAAAAACGCGTTTGAAGTTTATACTGTGAAAAACTCTTACCTAAACTCAATCGGCAATTCCTGCACCGTACAAAATCCCTTCTGATTGCTCATCGTCGTCGATTTCTTCAAGTCTTGCTTGCTTTACATTTTTTGAAATTTTCAAAGTGGACTGGCCCCTTAAACTTAATTCTCGTTGTTTCATATTAGAGGGCGTAACTAGTATTATTTCCGTATTCCGTATACGTTGTGTTCTTTCCCACCGCCTGTTTGTGCCCTTCAAGTTTGTATCTAATGGAAGATAACAGCGTTACTTGTGCACGAGGAGAATAGACGAAGGCTGAGAATGAGAGGAGGGGGGGGGGGGGCAGCGAGAGAACGAAGAAGAAGGAGCGACAAAGGGGCGCAGAGGCAGAAAAGTTGCAAGGTGGGGCGGGAAAAAGCTATATAGTTATTGTTTTGAGGTCTGACACGTTTTAATTTGTTCGTTTGGGTTTGCCTTCTTTTTCTTAGTCTCATAGATCGTTAAACTTACTAGGCAGCTGAATTTTCTTTCTTCTAATACCCGCGAGATGGATAAACAGATGACATTGAAATTTGCATCGTTGAAATGCAATGAAAATGATTATTCTTCAATCGCTCGAATTTCTTTTGCCGAATTTTCGTTACGAAAATCCCTCAATCATGATTTAAGGTATTCCTTTCACGAACCCGAATATTCAACAATTAACTAGTTTTCGTCTGTAATCAAGTAAAAATACGTATCAATATACTGGTAAAATTTCCAGCCAAGTTACCGAACGTTTAACGAAAAATTAACACTTACTTGACACTGTGGGGTTCGAAACATCCCTACCACTTTTTTGCTTATGCGAAAATGTATTGATGTGCATTCTACAGAAGTGTGGCAAGCAGTGTTGGGCAAAATTCAATTGCTAGGGCAACTAAAGATTAATTCATTGTTAATCACGACTATAAAAATTAACAATTCATCAATTGTGAACTGAAATGAAACTGAAATGAAACTGAAATGAAAGCGTTTTCTTATTTTTCACAGTAGCCTAACCCCTTCGCTTATTTAGTGATCCAAAATTTAAAAAACTGCAAAACAAATAATATTGTAAAATGATAAAAATGAGGAAATGAAAATATAAAAAAGGATTCTCGTTGCATTCCAACTATGCACACTTCGAGACCATGATTTATTATACCGTGACGAGTTATCGGCCAATCTACAAAGAAGCCTTGCGAAATTGTATAAAAAACAAAAACTTGAAATAATAAAGATATTCAGAATTGGGTTTTGCTCTCACACACATATGACTGCTGTTCGCCAAGCAGCAAACATGAAATAAACAACCTTCAGCTGATCGTGTACTTATGATGATGGCTGACGAAAATCGTTGAATTTAACAATCGTAATAAAATCGTAAATTATACAAAATAAATTGAGCAATTAATAACAACAAAATTGTAAGAATAATTTCAATATTATATGCTCTGTGATAACGATGATCTCGAAGTTTGCGTCGTTGGAACGCAACGACAATTCTCCTTTACATTTTGATTTCCTCATTTTCATCAATCTACGAAATATATTTTTTTTTCATATTTTAATTCTAGAGTAATGAATTCCATGAAATAAAATCCTAGAAACAATGAAAATGAGCTTACAAACATGTGAAGAAAAAATTTCGTTGCATTCCAACGATGCAAACTTCATTCCATCCGTATCTATAGTGAGAATGGAGAGGAGAAAGAAGACATGGCGGGAGGTAAATCGAGGAAGAAAAAAAGGCCGGTTATCAAAGCGACAGATAAATAGAGGTAACTCTATCAGAAACTCTAATAGAGTAATTATTAGGACGTTGAATAAGTTCTTGCTTTTTTTCCAAAAGATTGCCTTATCAGAACTGCGTGCGCGTAATTTGAGATGGTGAAGCATCTATATATAAGTACTATAAACGAGCTTGAAATTCAGTGTATGTCATTTCGCCGAAGTGTAAACAACTCATTTTTCATAGTGTTAAACATGTCAAATGTGCGAAAGAAGAGTATTTGCGGGGAATTTTGCTGCACTACTCTATTTTTTTTTTAAATCTGCAGCTGAAGCACACAGAATTCTTGTTGAGACTTACGGCGACCATGCTCTGTAGGAAACATCATGCAGAGATTGGTTTAGACTCTTTATAAATAATGATTTTGATGTGTTAAATTGAAGGCATCATGAAGACTAATGCCAGACGCTAGCTGAACTTGCAGAATCATCGGGAGTTGATCGCACAACAGTTTCGAAACGTTTACGGCGGGATATACATTTAGACAGGAACAAAGATAAGCAATATTGACGGATTTTTGAAACGAAGAAATAATTATTCTACAATTATCAAGCTTTAGGTATACTTTAATAGTATATTTAAGTATACAAAACAATTTTTTTAATTAGTTCATCATCAAAATGACGGAGCTGTGGCAGAGTGTTACAGCAAGGTCGCCGCGAGGGTTGCGAATCGGCGTGCAGTCTAGCTTCCCGTAGACTTTGATTTGCAAAAAAATTCAACATTTTGTCAGCTAGAACATGTATAGTTTCATTGTGACGGTAATTAAAATGAAGGAAATGCAAATCTGAGAAAATGACAAGTATTTACAACAAAAAAATCAACATTTCACGCAACATTTCTGTCAAATGTGGATTGAAAAAAGTAGTTTTTATTTTCATTTTTTCAAAAACAATTCTCTTCAAGTCGAAGGTACCGATATTATCAATATTTCTACCAACTTTCAACTCAATCGGCTTAATAGTTTTTGAGTAATCCTGCACGCCAATTTCGATAATGCAGTTTTGAGAAAAAACGCGTTTAAATTTTACGCTCGCTCCAAATCCGAGCGGTGAGGCACAGCGTTGACGGGCTGTAACGTTTGAAGTTTTTCGAATTTCGCTTTGAAACTTTAGGAAAATATTCTACATGTATAGTTCTATCGTTTAAAGAAGAAAAATATCGATGTCTTTTTTCTAAGCCTCAAAAGGATTAGAAATGATTTTTTTCCTTGAAGCATTAATTTTCACGAAAAAACAGCGAGAACTTATTCAACTTCCCAATAGTCTAAATTAATTGAATTAAAAAGAGAAAACGATTCCTCGCGACTACGTCATATTCTTCAAAGCCTTGAGTGCTTCCCATAAATTGGGTAGCGCAATTCCAACGACGAGATTACGGCTCGCTTCGTGCATTGCTTTCTTGCCACACGTAGCACCGCTGGCGAGGATCCCTCCCTAAGTCGTTGCGCCTTCTTCAGGCCCATGTAGAGTAGTGTCTCGTAAGACATTGCGTACCCAACTATACGCCTATTTGAACCCGCTTCGCGGGCTTCTACCGACCTTGAAAATTCGACTCTCGACATCAATTTATCGAATTTCGCTTGCGTTCGAGACGCGAGCCTCGTTCGAGCAGCCATCCTTCAACGTTCGTTCGGCTTATGGCCGAACGTCCTCGCCCGCCTATTGCGCTCGCCCGCCTTGGCTCGCTCGCTCTAGAAGGGCCGCCAAGGATACACGACCTCACGATGTCCCTCTCGTGCAATAACTCAGGGGCGCGACGCACTTCGCTCAGTCACGAGACTCGATTGCGCCGATCCGGAAGCGAAGAACGAGCCGGGCGGGAGGGGGGGGGGGGGTTGGTGGAAGAAAGGACAGGCGGGAGGGAAGAGACGAGAAACCAAATACCAAGGCAATGTAGTCAGGGAAAACAGAGACTGCGAGGGAGAGAGTCTGTATCAAGGGATGAAATAAAGGCCGGCTCGGCGCCGCCTCGAGGAATTGCGTAAACATACCACTGCGCAATCTTTCACCACGCACCGATATTCCTTTCACGTTCCCGGCGAGCCCCGAAAGCCTCCCTGCCACGGCCTCATTGATTTCGCGACGGACCGTGGCTCCCGAAAAAAATGCAAAAAACACTGCGGATGAGGGAGGGGGGGGGGGGGCAGGATACCAGAGTCTGCGTTAGCTTGGAGCCTAAAAAACTGGTCGATTTTCAAATATTTTTTCGTGGTGGAGATATTGGGATGACAAGATCTAGATTTTATGGACAATTAATACATAGTCTTGGAAAGGTCGGGTTTTTGTGTTGTTGAAAAATATTGATAAACAATGACGTTATCGTTGTTTAAATAAAGTGCCGCCGTTGCTGCATGCCCATGTAGTAGTTCACTTTTGAGCGTAGAATTAGAATTTTTGACTGAAGCTGGATGGTCGCATATCGAAAATAACCCCAATGAAATGTCGCCCCAACTCTAAGAAATAGGGGTTGAACACTTAAAAATCGCCGTATCTCGATAATTAGTAGCCCGATCGAAAAATGTTTCAGACAAAAGTTGTTTGGAATGATAAAATACGTATAAAGTTATATGACGTCCAACCCCCTATCTTTGATAATAGCGGCACAAAAACGATTAGAAAATTCGGGGTTGATGCAAAAACAGTACATCTTTGGAAAATCGTAAAAAATATTTATATATTAAAAAGAGAAAATTCGATATATAGAGGACAAAAAAAATTCGTTAGAGTCACTCTGTATGCAACCATCTAGCTTCATTAAAAATGTCTAATCCTATGCTAAAAATTGCTGGGTTTTCGTCTCTTTTACTTTTGCTCTTTTACTATAGGTGCTTCCGAAAACTATTATCATCTGAAATGGAAAATAAAAAAAATGCATTTTTGGTATAATAATAAAACGTGCGTATGGCCGGATACTTTTTTATTTATTTCGAAAATTACGTAAATGGCAAGCTGTAGAAATAAAGTTTGATTTTCGACTAGAAGAAACAACTTTACTCGTTTGTTGTATTCTAGTGCACAAATATATCAAAAAATCATTTTGAAGGAATGAGTTATATGCTTGAACAATCTTTTAGACATTTATTTGTATGTACATTAATAAAGTTGTCTACCAAATATAATTAACAAATATTCATAATTAAAGAAGTTATGAAGAATCTCCCGAAGGACCTTTGAACGTGAGGGGCTCAACGTACTTGATTTCGGCCTCCCAGTTGATCTGAAACAAAGAAACGAGTTTTTGTTTTCTTCAAATAGATAATATTGGCTACGACTTGACTGAGCTTTTTTTGTAAACGTGTTTCGATAATAATAAAAAAATTTGATGTTTTTTTTCGATTTTTCAACGAAAAATGACCTTATTGTTAACAACTAATTTTTAAAAAACTAAGAAAAACGCCTGTCAAGACCCTAGACTATAAAGCAATGCAATTAAAAAATGGTATTCTTGAAATTTCAACCTCACGCAGACCGCTAAAAGCAATCGCGCTCTGAGCGTGTTCAGGTAGAGAAACCGGTGAAGAGAAAATCTAAAATCTACATAACACATCATCTGTTACTGCAGAAATATCCCCCATTTTTTTCTCGTTTTTTCCCGACGTTGAAGCTCGCATCGTTGAAATGCAACGGAAGCCGATTTCTTTTTAGGTGCTCAAAAGTTTTTTAGCCGATTTAAACTACGGAAATCACTCAAACGTTTTTACGTATTGTTCTGAGCGATTGACGACCGCAATTTGCAAAAAAAGCCTTTAGAAAATGAGAATAACAAAGAAATGAAATAAGTGGAAGAATGAAATCGTTGCGTTCCAACGATGCAAACTCCAACGTCATCGTTTTTCACTTACACCGCCGATACAAAAGTTTACAATCCTATAATTACACCTTCAACGTTTGTGACGTTTAAGCTTGCATCGTTGCAACGCAACAAAATTAAATTCCTTTTAATAACTCAAATTTTTTTGTTCGATTCAGGCTGTGAAAATCGCTTAAACTTTTCTACGTATTCTCATTAGAAATTTACGACCTTAATTCGCGAAAAAAAGGTTTTGGACAATAATCAAAATTGAAAAAAAAAATGATAGAAAAATTATCATCGCATTTCAACAATGCTAACTTCAATGACATCAGCGTTTTTTCCCCATGGCGTATCGACGAAGTATTCACCTCACTCCCTCCCAATTCCGAAGAAAATGAGAGGGAACATTTGCAAAAATGGATTTTAACAAAGGGGGCATTGGGCAGCGCGACAAAAATCGACAGGGTGCTTCGTTGAAGTAAATTGTTCAACAAAATCGCAGGGCAGGCCACACCAAAGTGTGGCAACGCTGCATCATCAGACCAGACGGGTTATGTTGGGCGCGTGTTCCAAGCGCGCTTCCCTGGATGTGTAGTTGACCGTGGAGGACGGAATAGATTAAAGATTCACGTGGACGAAGTAACTAATTGGTTCATCAATGAAATTCAACCAATCAGTCGCTTCGTGTCCACTAAGAAAAAGGTACTAAATCACCGCAATATAATCTGCCCAACGACGATTGTTCGTCGCGGTCGTGACACTTACCGACACCAACTATAAGGAACATATTCGTTCCCAAAATGTCTACGGCGTTGAAGTTTGCATCGTGCGAAGCAACGAAAATTCTTGTTCTTTTGTTTCAATTAAGGTAGTACGTGCACCAACCTCCTCATTAGAAAGAAAAAGTTTTTTTTTTAGTAGAGACATAGAAGACGTCCGCGGGAACTCTGCAGGCCTTACCGACTAATTACAATAGTAATTCATTCACGAAATCAATGCATTTAACCCGCACCGGAAATAATAATAATTCCCGGTTAGATCAGAGCTATGCGAAGAGCAACGAATAAGAAGAAACCTGTCGCGGTCACGTGTGTTCCATAAAAAATATAGGTTACGGGACATTTCGAGCAGATATCATCGATTCAATCGACTCATTTTTGCGTTCGCTAGCCGCGCCTGCCATCTCTCTTGTTACAATATGCACATTACACATACACTACAACACACGATTACACATACGGTAAACAAACACATGCTTGACATGTATCGAAAGCACCTGAATACAGCGTTGCCACGGATAATGCCAAAATTATGAAATGGCGGCCTGTGACAACTCAAGCCAAATCTGATTGCGATTTTACTTCACTTACCAAACTATAATACAAACAGTTGTCACATGCACTTCTCAAATCATTATTTTTTACATCATGTTTATTATTATACCCAAATACACTATATTTTGCGTTTTTCAGATTCGATAATTTATAGATTTTCTGTCGGCTAGTCAATCAGCTAGTACTACCTTAATATCGAAAATATTTTCTTGCCAATTCGTGTTGTAGATTTTTCGTAAGGATTCTCAAAAATGTTTGTTATTTCTGTTGGCCCACTCTGACAAAAAAAAGCTTTGGCAGTCTAAAAAAAAAATTCGTTGCGTTTCAACGGTGCAAACTTCAATACCGTAACTTCCTTACAAATGATCGAAATTCCAAAATCGAATCCATCCGCAACTGAACACTGCGATTACTTCATTCGGCGCATGAAGAAGCGGTTTGGAAATTGCCAGCCATAAGGCTAGTCCACGTAGGAGCATCGGGGCGTGTCGTATTTTCTGTCTGCACGATCGTTCGTCCTTCCTGCAAAATCACTCACGCGCTCCTTCCTACTCTTTCTCTTTTTATTCCTCCTCAACGCGAAGTTACGCTCCTATTTTCCATATCATATTGTTCATGCGCACGTTTCAACGTAACAACGCGCCCCATGAAGGTGAAACGAAGACTCGTGTTGCGCGATAGGCAAAAAAGCGCCTGACGATAACACGAAATCGGTATTGCAACACGATATGGACTGCGGAAAACCCTCGGCCCCTTTCTGTCCCATGGCGGAGCTAGCTGTCCATAACTTGAAATCCTATCAGTATTGTACATGGTCTTGAAGTTCGCATTGCAATGCAACAGAAATTCTTCTTCATATCTTCATTATTTTAATTATTATTTTTTTCATATTTCAATGTCAAGACTTTTCTTTTAATAATATAAACATGAAGAAATAATAGAGGAAATAACATATTTTGTAAAATCATAGAAATGAGGATTAAAATATTAAAAAAAGATTTCGTTGCATTCCAACGGTGCAAACTTCACGACCATGTGTCGTGCAGTGTTGAGGGGTTATGCTACTGTGATGATCCGAAAATATGGGTCATTCGAAAACGAGTTTTTTGAAAGAATAAGTGTTATGACTGAAAATCATTTGGACATTTATTTTTATGTAGGTACATCGACAAATTTGTGTACCAAATTTCGTTTAAAAAAATGTTTATTATTAGTAGTTGTAGTATTTATTCCGAGTATGCCCTTTTAAGGGTGTTTACATGTAGAAAATATTAATAATTGAGGGGTTGTATACAGTCAGGAGGCCTAAAAAGATCGATTTTTCAAGAATTTTTCTTGAGAAGACCTTTAAGGGGGGATTGTCTTTTTTTTTCGCAAAATTTACCGCTTTTTGGGAATTTTTTTGTGAAGAAAGTATACAACGGAAAACTTGTGAAACTTGGCATATAGGTTTATTGATCTGTTTACTACATACAACATTTTTTTTAAACAATTTCATCAAAAAATCCGCCTCCCACCCCCCTCGACGCGCGATGGTCCTTTTTTGATGGTGCCTTAATTAAAAATTAAGGCCTTAAGGCGATATACGCAGTTGCAAGGCCAAAAACGTCGTTTTTCACGATTTTTTTGCTGGAAAAGGATTTCATTTAGGCAAAACGAAAAGTATTACGCAGTGTAGTGGCATCTTTTAGCTTTAGATTGGCATTTTTTATTTTCAAAAATATTCATTAACATTGCTCCTGTAGGAAGTCTCCTGGAGGTCCCCGAAAAAAAAGTGTCCGGCGGTGAGCAAAGTATCTCCGGTTTGGATTTTCTAAAATGAAAAAAAAAACCCAAAAAGATTCTTTTAGGGGATAGATGAATCCAAGTATTGATCGAAGGAATATTCGAAATTTGAATTTTTGACAAAATGGTGGCTCCGGAAAGAAACAATTTCGATTTTTGACCAAATTTTTTTCGTTAAATCGTTGGAAAAAATAGAAATAATTATCGGGAATCTTATTCCTCCGATCAATACCTGAAGAATATATCTGACAAGGTTGTGTTAAAATTGCAGACCGATCGGTTGAGCCGTTTTTTGAGAAATCGTGCTCACCAACTTTAAAAAACACCGTTTTGAGAAAAACGCATTTAAAGTTTCAACAGTCAACTTTGTAGCGCTCCGAGCGTCTTTACAAATATGTGTGTATTTCCGAGAATATTCGCTGGATCGATTTGAAATTTTCAGGGAATATACTCACATATTTGTACATTCCGAAAATGCGGTAAAAAAAATCGATTTTTTTGAAATTTATATCTGCGTATAACCCGTTAAATTGTTTATAAAATGGAAAACATTTATCGATGAGAAAAAACCTTCGATTAATTACTAAAAAATATACTTGAAAAGATTGTGTTAAAATTTGAGGCTGATCGGTTCAGCCGTTTTCGAGAAATCTTGCTTACCGACTTTAAAACACACAGTTTCGAGAAAAACGCGTTTAAAGTTTCAAAAGCACTTTCGAACGCTTTGACCCGTCACTACAAATGTGCGTGTAACTTCGAGAATATTCGCCGGATTGACGAAAAATTTTCTGTGTGTGTACTTAAATATATGTACATTACGAAAAAAATATTTTAAAAATCGATTACCGAACATTTTAACTGTATATAACCCCTTAAAGAAATTATAAATAATCTCTTGGAGGACCTTTGAACGTGAGGGGCTCAACGGTGCACTTGATTTCGGCCACCCATGTGATCTGAAGAAAAAAAACGAGTGTTTTTTTTCTTCAAATACATAATATTGACTAAAACTTGGGCGAGCTTTTTTTTGGTAACGTGTTTCCATAATTTAAAAAAATCGATTTTTCTCGAAAAAATGACGAATTTCTTTTTCTAGAAAAAAATGAGTCGATCCGTTTATTAGATGTCAAGAAATCGTGTACACCGTTTTGAAAAAAACATACTTTCGAAACAAACACATTTCAAGTTTCACCAACAGTTCGATCTTTGCAATCATAAGTTTACCTTCAATCTGCGATTTCTGCACGATATGTTGGACTTTCCTCTTCAATTTGTGTTGCTTCAAGCCACGAACGAGTGTTCGTCATTTTCACAGTAGCCTAATCCCTCAAGGGCTGTCAATCATTAGGCAGGATTCAATTTCCCCGGTGTCTCTCGTCCCGTTTGTACAGATCCGCCGAGGGTAATTACGGCTTTTCGTATTGCCATATATATTTACCCATATATATGTACCCACACCCGGTCCACGTCGTATTCAGCCGATTCCTATACACCACGTTATCCTTGAGCTTTCCTGTCGCAACTTTCTAACTACATATTTATTGCACGCGTGTGTGTGGGCAGAGATTTCGTTATGGTCCGGCCACCCAGCTCACACAGTGTACGCAAGCCTGTATGCGCGCACGTGTGCACACCCATACACGAGCACACAACAGAAGTATATTTACGCACGAGACCCATGGCCGCCCGAAGAGTTTCTCGCCTCCGCCTTTTCTAATTTCCCTTTCTCTTTGCGGCCGCCACGTGCTCCGGCGTTTCGAGCGAATTACAAGTTGGGCCATTTTTGCGAGTCGAAAGGCACAATGTCTTCAACTATGGAGACATGTAGCACACGCACACTATACTCACGCGTATATCTACGTACGTATGTTGTACGCCTCTCTGCTGTGCCGTTGTTTGTTCGTTGCTTTGCTTTTTTCCTTCGCTTTCTTTCCTCAGCGAATGATACTCACCCTATTTTTCTCGACGGTGTTTTTTTTTCTTTTTTTTTTCTTCACGGCCGAGGCGGAAACGAACGAAACAAAAAGAACGGAGCTCTACACACCGAACCGCCTCGCGGTGCATGATGCATACTCGCCGATACACATGTACAAGCGAGCAATGGCAAAACAGCGGCTGATCGGCGCCCGCGCCAATATCGATTCGCGTGTGAGTCACCCTCGTATCTTCCCGTTGACTCGCGCGACGAGACTGACCTTACTCGGCTGCTGTCTTCCGTCGCAACTTTTTCGTATATACATTTTTTTTACTTACTCACTCGCGTATATTCTGCATAGCGTATTAGTACAGTAAAAGAGACGAAAAGCCAGCACTTTTACGCGTAGAATATGATTTTTTGACTGAATGTAGATGGTTGCATACTGAAAGTAACCCCGATATAAAGTTTGCCCCTTAACTCGCCCCAACCCTAAGACATAGGGGTTGAGAACTTGAAAATCGCCGTATCTCGATAACTAATAACCAGATGAAAAAATGTTTCAAACAAAAGCTGTTTGGAATAATAAAATACGTATAAAGTTAGCTGACGTCCAATCCCCTATCTTTGAAAATAGCGGCACAAAACACGAGAGCACCACTGACCCGGACAAGCACGCAGCGATGGAATGAAGGCCTTAGGCCACAGTAACGGGTATACATTCATGTGCGAATTTAACAATTTTGTTTTCGTATGAAAAAGTGATTCACTCATAAAATTAATTACATATCTATTTAGTATGAATATCAAGCTGTTAGAAAAAATATATTTTTTTTTTCGATGTACAAAATGACCGACTACTAATAGTTTTTTATCTTTTTTTTGGGCGCTCCGCGCCGTGACATTTAGCATCCACAATTTTTGACTTAGAACAAAAAACAGAAATTCTCGTCAATCTACATTAGAATACCTAGAGAAGTACGTACGGAATTAAAAAAACATTGTTTCATTCAAAAGGTGTAGGTATTTGAACTTAAGAAATGAATTTTCAGTGAAAAATTTCGTTTTGCTCATAAACTGCTCATCAAATAAAAAGTTTTCGATTAATCAAAAATTCCGTACGTACTTTTCTGCGAAATGCAATTAGGAACATAACTTTTAAATTTGAAGTAAATCGAGTGAAAATTGTTGAAGTTATTTGTCACGCCAATTGGAAAAAAGCTTTTTCGAGAAGTTTCGAGTAGTCGGGCATTGTGTATATCGAAAAAAAAATTCTAACAGCTCGATATTCATACTAAATTGATTTGTAATTAATTTTATGAGTGTAACACTTTGTCGTACGAAAAAAGAATTGTTAAATTCGCACATGACTTTATACCCGTTATGTGGCCTAAGGCCTTAAAGTTTGCATCGTTGGAACGCAACGAAAATTCCGTAGCCGATTTTTTTTTGGCACATTCAGTCCTCCGAAATCGCTTGAATTTTTTTCAGGATCCTTATTAGAGATCTTCAGCCTAAATATTTAAGAACATTTTATGGATAATGAAATTGAGGCGATAAAAATTGTTTTTAACGGAATTTCGTTGCAATCCAACGATGCATATTTCAACATCGTGACGCAGCGATATGTCTATTCCGTTCGCACACGCTTCATTCCTGAATTTTCGAATAGTTTTTGTGCCTCTATTTTCAAAGATAGGGGGTTGGACATCAGACAACTTTATACGAATTTTATTATTCCAAACGACTTTTGTTTTAAACCTTTTTTGATTGGGCTTTTAATTAACAAGATACGGCGATTTTTAAATTTTCAACCCCTATTTCTTAGGCTTGGGGCGAGTTGAGGGGTAACATTTTATCGGGGTTGCTTTCATTATGCAACCATCTACCTTCAGTCAAAAATTCAAATTCTACGCTAAAAAATGCTGGGTTTTCGTCTCTTTTACTGGACTATATACGATACCTTCTTTCTACGATACTCGACAGCGGCGCTTCTGACTTTTTCTCGTAACGCAAGTCATTGTTGTTGTTTTGCATCTGATGACACTATTTTTCTGCGTTTTTTCTTCGTTGTCGCATTTTTTGCCCTTCATTCCGCTGGGCGAAGTCAACGGGGAAAGGGTGGGAAACGCGGTGAACAAAGAGAAAGAGGGCACGAAAATGACGTAGCTGTTTGAGTACGAGAATTTTGCTCGAATGAATAATTAATGCATGTAAGTATAATAGCAGGTCATCAAGTGTCCGATTTCCAGCTTCTTGTTCTCACTGATTTGTTTAAAATAATTTCGAACATTGTCGGAACGGTAACGTTAAGGGGAGAGATACCTTTAGGCGAGGGAAAAATTGCCGATTTTCAGAACAAAATTTTAAAGAAAAGATTCCCTTACCATGTTTAAGACTTGGGGTATGTTTAATCACTTGCCAAAAGTGAAAAATAAAATTAATCTATAAAAATGGCGGAGGTATGGCAGCGTCTTCTAAACACGTAGCATCGCCGGAATTAATCTGGGAAAGAAACCAACGAAGATTTTTCTTTTATTAACCCCCATACGCAGAATATGAAATACTTCATTGACACTTTTAGTTTTCTGCACTGCATTAGTTCCACGACGGTACTCATATTCGAAAATAACGCGAATTTTTTACTTTTGCATGCTTTACAAAATTGTATCTCCATACGAGAATTCGGCAGATAATCACCGACCAAAACGTGTGTCTGAACGGCTGATGACGTACGTTCACAATGTTAAAAAAAAAAAACAAGAACTGTCAAAGTGAAAAATTAGAGACATCGGGTACCTAACTTGATACTTGAGATAATCGGACATTTCATAATGGCCATTTTGAATTTCGGATGAAAAATATATATTATTTAACGTCCCCCTTTGAACCGTAAAAGTTTCACTGTACTCAATACTTGATCGGAGCAGTATTTTTCGAGATAAATCAGGTGCAAGATCGAAACGGGACACCCGGTATAATGGCGACAATTCAACGAACAAATGAATGATGTGCAGAAAAATAACGATTCAGATATTGGCATCAGATTCCCAGGTAGGAAATCAAAAGGCTGACGATGGAAACAAACTTGTGCGAGCCTTGTTTCACCGAGCCTGAGTGAGACAGACCTGGGCCAGGTTTCATTGCATCGTTTCGAGCAGCCTGGAACTACGACTGGCTGCTTAGCCTAAACTCAGGATTATTTCAAGCTTTATTCAGCCGGTGAATTTTGACGCTAAAAAATCAAGCCTGGATGCAGGCTTGTTTCAGGTTGTGATGAAATAAAATAAATTTGAAATAATATTTTTTCTGTACTTTTATGAAAACAAAATTTAGCAATAAATTTGTCGGGTGCAAGGCACGAAAAACGAAAGCGTAGGAGGTAGCTCAGAACATTTAAACATATTCTCTTATCGATATTTATGAGGTACACAAAAAAGTTTTTTTCTCGTCACACACAGATTCCGTATATACTCCTATATACACTCTGTGTATTACGTGTCTCATAAACAATAAATAAAATAAAGTATTGTTTTTAAAAATATTTTTTATATATATTTTATAACAAATAATATAATGAATAATAAATATATATATAATAAATAAAATGAATTCTTCACAAATTTATTAAATTTACCCCAATGTAGAATATAGAAAACTAAAAACAGGCCTCATATAGCCTGGAGAAGAGTTGGGGATAAGCCTGGTCATAAATGCTCGTGAAGGCTTCATTAAGGCCCGTTTTAAACCTTGTTGTTTCGTCGTTTCGGGCTTAGTACAGGCTTTTCTACCAGCCTTTGGTCAAGCCTGTGTGCAACAGCCTGAAACCGCGTTATCATTCAGGGGTTCAGCTAGGCCTGAAATCAGGCTGGTGCCCAGTCTGAATTAGAAAATGTGAGCCTTGTTTCAGAGCTTGGCGAGCCCTTTTTTCATCGTCAATTCCTACCTGGGAATTGCGAAGGAATAAAACCTCGAACGATATGAAGAGAGGTTTGAGCCTTGCTCCTTGAAATGAAGGGAAAGATCGCGCTCTTGGGATCTCGACAACAGTTTGCATAGTTTCGATATCGTTGGCGCGAGAGTGTAACGCCCCCCGACTCTTTTCCACTCCCGCAACAATCGCTCTCCTCTCCCTGGCCCTCCCTCCTCTCTTCCTCCTCTTCTACTTTACCCTTTCCTGCTTCTTTCCTTCTTTACATTCTACAACTTCGATCGCCACTCTCGCGCTGACATTGACTCGGAAAGACGCTTCCGAAAGAGAGAACGACAAATGGAATCGTTCATTCTTTTTCCTTCCTCTCTCTCCCTCCCTCTCTCTCTGTATCTCTCTCTCGCTCTCTCTTTCTCCCTCGCTCTCTCTCTCTCTCTCTCACACACACACACACTCTCTCACTCGCACTCGAGTTCTCTCTCTCTCTCCCTCCACACTCCCAGATCTCTATACGGCCTCGCAACCTTACGGAGACTCTATACTTTCGCGGAGAGATTATCTACGAGGATTATGCCTACAGTCACTTAAGTTACGCACTGGCCAGGTTTCTTTACCGTCTAAACACAGGTTTTCTTGTCGTGCCTATACTGCGAACGAAAAAAAAGAATTACCCGTGCAGAAATGTGACCGGGCATTTCCTACTTTGTGTCCGGCCCTGACCGGGCCCTCCCATGGCACAAAGGACCATGGACTTTGTTCATTTTAAATTATTGTTGTTGTTATCGATTTTAAACACGTGCACGCGAACATCATTATATCAAGCGTTATCCGCATATTGTTTAGAACAAGTTCGCAACGTTTCTCAGTAACTTCGATTTTTTGGCATAATGTTGATTTTTCGAAATAAATAAGAATAAAGGTCCTCACCGTCATTTTCGTTTTAGAATCAATAGAAATGACAGTAGATCGTTTTTTTGGCTCGACTTGCAATCGCAAAACGATCACCGCTCTCGTTCGTTCAGTCTTTCTTGCGCATTTCCTTCTCCCATGTCGGAAAATTCATTAACAGGTCAAACTTCGTTTGTAATATAAATGCAGGAAAATGGAGAAATGAAGTAAAAAATTGCAAGCGAAACGTCAGATTGGTATTGATTGTTTTTTAATAGTCAGATAAGAAGCGGATAAAACGGTGGAAAAACTGTTGTGGGAATGAAAACAAAGAAAATGACGAGAGGAGGAAAGAAAGTAGCATTGATTTGCCTGCGAAAATATTAACGCCGCGTGAACACTGAATTCTCTATGAGACTGACACGTCATCCGGCGCTGTTCATAGGCAACTTGTCAGATCTAGGCACCGCGACGCACAAGCCTCTGCTACTTGCTCGATTTTTTTTAGGGAAAAGGGCGGAACTCCGACACTCATTGATTCCGGAGACATTGAGAATTCAAAATTTCGACTGTTCCTCCGGAGAACCAGTGTTTGTAGGGAGGCTTATGAGCTGTTCATTTAGGGAGTTGAACTTATGAGGTGTTAAGGGGGGAGATACCTTTAGGCGCGGAAAAAATTGCTCATTTTTTTATTTTTTTTTTTCAAAGGAAATATTTATTCTCCATTTTTGAGACTTAGGGTATGTTTTATTACTATTTTTGGCTGTTACATGGTATTTTGTTTTTTTTGTAAATTCATCTTTAGAGAAGCGTTGCGGCGGATGTTGTCAGACGGCGTGTAGCGTCGGCGGGATTAATCTGAAAAAAAAAACCAACGAAGATTCATCTCTCATATGCAGAATATGAACAAAAAAAGTGAGAAATGTCGAAAATCGATGAAATAATACGCTTTGAAGCAAAAAGATGTAATTTTTCGTAAAAAATGGCTACATTTTGCAATGAAAAATACTTTTTCTTCCTAATTTTCAAAAACATTTAGGGTCATCTTTTAGACAATATGGTTAGAAAGATTTGTACCAAATTTCATCAGAATCCGTCAATTAGTTGTTTAGCCATACGGTACGCTAGTTTTGAAAATTCAGCTTAGAAGACCGTGCCGTACCGCTGCCATTTTTGAAGATCAATGAAAAATAAAAAATACTACGTAACAGCCAAAAGTAGTAATAAAACATACCCTAAGTCTAAAAAATGGTGGACATTTTTTCCTTGAAAAAAATTATGGAAATCAGTTAATTTTTTCCTTGCTTAAAGGTAAACCCCCTTACTCCTTTAAAAAGAGCGTAAACACACTATGATTTTCTATCCATCTCTTGAAATTCACAACGAAAAAATTGTCAAAGTTTCGAAGAAAAATCCATACGTACTTAGAAAAGTCGATAATTTTATTTCAAACGACGAAAAATATATTTTGCTAACTTTCGGCTGAGGGAATTCTTTTTTTTTTTAAGTTCATTGACAATTTTTCGACAATGTTTTTGTAGAAAATGGATACTGAAGTTTGCATCGTTGGAATGCAACGAAAATTCACTACCATTTTTTTATCGCCGCATTTTCATTATCATCCAAAAAAATGTTTTACACGTTTAAAAGTTTAGACGATTTTGTAAGCCTGAATTTGCCATAAAAAAATAGGCTACGAAACTTTCGTTGCATCCCAACGATGACTTCAATACCACCAATCTTGTTCGTATTGCAAAGCAACGAAAACTGTGATCCGTAAACAAATTTTATCACGATCGCATCGTCACCGCGAGTGGCGAGTTTGCAACGTTGAAACGCAACGGAAGTTATTTTTTATATTTTCATTGCCTTATTTTTATTGTCATTGGAAGTATTTTTTTTGTAAATTTATATCGTAGATCGACAAATAAGTATGTTGAAAAATTATTGAGGGCTTCTGGGGGCAAAATCTATCAAAAGAAATTGAGGCAATTTATAAGTATTAATTTTCATTGCATCCCAACGATGCAAACTTCAACGTCACCACCGCAAAACCTCCAGCTCCTGGTCAATGCGAACAATTTGTGTTCCACGTCGATGAGTCGCAGAAAGCATTTTCTTTTTTACAACGTTTATCCATCATTTCGCAATCGAAAGTACAAATTCACATTTTTGGAGGAAGGACACGTTTTATATTTTGTAGCAACGATTCGAGAGCGTACTTTTAAGCAACGACGAATTCAACAATGGTGCTGAAGTTTGTAACGTTGGAATGCAACGAAAATTCTTCTATATTTTTTATTCAATCATACTTCTCACCTTCTCACTCTCCTTTTATTCTGATTTAGGTTGTGGATCCCTGAAAAGGCCGTTCAAAAATGTTTCAATGATTTTCGTAGCTTTAACGTCGTTAAAAAAAATTAGGCAGTGCGAAAAAAAAATTGTAATTTCGTTGCATCCCAACGATGCAAACGTCAACCCCATATTCAACGCGGGTTTGCGCAACGCGGAGCAATTCGAGCCTCGTACACAGAGCGCTTCTCGGCGTGCATCATTGCCATTATATTCATACCGTGCATCGAAGGATATTATAAATTGATTCGCTATTCGTGCACGTGTCGCTGTGTGCCTCGCGCGCCTCGACGAGCGTTGCTATCTCGTGCCACGTGTCAGCATGGATTTTTCCTTTCTCTTCGATTATTGTGACCTCCCTCCTCTCGAGCCACCCATTTTCCATCCCTCGTCAGTCTCCATAGAAGTCGAGGAAAACGGGGAAACAGGAGCGAGTAGGATAACGAGAGGGAAAGGAGCGAGAGGGATAACGAGAGGGAAAGGAGGGCACAAGAAAATTGAGGAGGAAAGAGAGAAAGGGATAAGAGAACGAGAGAGAAAGGATGGGGAAAAAATAAGGGAGGAAGACGAAAAGACGAGGGTACAGAATGCCAAAACCGGAAAAAAAAAAAGGGAGCGAGGAAGAATAATGGACGGGGAAAAGGAGCGATAGAAAACGAGAGGAAAAGGAATCGCGTAAGCAGGAGGGGCGAAGGGAGGGCATGCGAAGAAAAGGAGAGTGGGGGGAATCCCGTGGAGAGAGAGAGAGAGAGAGAGAGAGAACAGTGGCCATGACCCGAACGTGGGCACCACCATGGTGGGGTCGGCGGCCCCGTGGCTCGACGCAAACTCCACCGCGTACAGTGGTGTCGTCCTCTAGCAGTTGTCGCCGGTGCGTGGCTCGTTTTCCCCGGCGGCGCATGTCATACCTCGCTACCTCGCCATGAACTCTCTCGCAGCTGTAGCTCGTTCTTCTAGCCCACCAAAAGATTCTGCCAGGAAAAAAACGGCCTCCATTCCCTTGTTCCATTCTACAATATTGACATTTGCATCGTTGGAACGAACGCAACGGAAATTAATTTTTTTTTTTCAGTTTTCATTATCCTCCAATTCAATGATATTGAAGTTAGCATCGTTGAAACGCAACGGAAATAACTCTTTTTCCAATTGTCAATTTCTTGTTCGGCAAATCAAAGCTACTGCAAACCTTTTAAGGGGCTATACCAGTGTGAACGCTGAAAATTTGGGTGATTTTCGGGAATTTTTTCGAACAAAAGTACTCGACTAAATGTTTCGGAAAATTAAGAATATATTTGGCTATATTTGATCTATATTATATAATTTTTTCATAGAATAATATTGCGATCCAAGCGACTTATGCGCTGCCGTCGGAGGCGCCAAAAAAAAAAGTTCCTCCACTGCTGACATGACTCCGGCCGATTAAGTAGCTGAAACCGAAAAAGAAAAAAATGTTAAACTGGAAGTTATTTCCTGTACAATGACGTAGGATTTTCGAAAAATATGAAAATCTAACAAAATAGCGTAATTATGAAAAAAAAACGTCTGCTTTCTTGCCTATAAAATGGTCGTTTTTTTAATTCCAAATCGTCAATTTTCACCCAATCGAAAATATCCTATCCAATCGGATAATTGCTTTTTGAGTTACAATGTCAGCAAATTTGAAAAATCTCATTTCGAGAAAAACGCGTTGAAAGATTTAACTATCGATTTTTGCAAGATGAAATGATATTGATATAAATGATATAAATGATAATGATATTCTTGAAAGTATAAACTGTCGAAAAAGTTTTAAAAAATCGATTTTTTGAAAGGGTCACACTGGTATAGCCCGTTAAGATCCTTATTAGAGACCTACAACCTAAAACTATCAACAATGATTTTGGATAGCAGGAACAATGTTGAAAACGAGAACAAAAAGGAATTTTCGTTGGTTTCCAACGATGCAAACTTCAACAATATCCAAATCAATCAATCAAACCGAGTTTGAATGCACAACTTTTTGAAGTGTTTTTTTACTCAATAACTTTCCGCTTACGTATTCCTTCACTCATTTACTACGCCACACATTCTTGCACTTCGTACTACCTAATATTCCTCTCTTTTTTTTAATTTATTCCTCCACTCCATCTCTTTCGCCTCCTGCCCTTACTCATCTTTCTGCACACTTCCTCCATTTCCCTAAAGCACTCACATATCCCTTTTTGTATTTTCCCACCCAACATATTTATAATTTCTCTCTTTATTGTCGAATCATCTATTTCTTCCACCCACTCCTCTGCTTTCGTTCTTGCTTTCTCTGTTATTAACTCCCTGCCTTTTCTACCGATTAACAGGTGCTGCAAAGTCTCATTCTGTTCTTTAGGTATCCTGCACTTCCATTCCTTTCTCCCTCTCTTTCCCGCCCTTCCTATGTTGCCACATCTTAACCTCGCCCACATTTCCTTGTCTCTTCCCTTCACCCCCTTCTCCGACCAGTATTTCCATGGCACATCATTCTCTATAATATATTTGTACTTCTCATTAGACGACCATTTTCCAAGTTTTTCCTTCCTTCCTTAAAATTCCCTTTTTTAAGTTTTGTAGTCCCTCTTTTATCCCTTCGACTATTCCTTTCTCCGTTCCCTTATCATTGTTATCCTATTTTCTATTTCCATACCCCTTAATACTTTCATCAAGTTTTCCGCCATTTTGACGGGTCTATTATTCTCCAAATCTTTTTTGCCGATCGGCATTCCAGATCTTTAATGAGGACTAAAAAATTACATTACACGTTGGAATTTAGTGAATTATTTTGAACTGGTCAAATTAACCGGTCACGGTGGTGTCCCGCCTTAAGGCGAGATATACATTCAGACGGGAAGGAATTAATCAATTTCGAGAGATTTTTTAAAATAAGAAATCATTCTACATGTATCATTCTATAGGTGTACTTTAATAGTATGTAAATATACAAAATAATTTGTTGAAATTAATTTATCATCAAAATGGTGAAGCTGTGGCAGAGTGTTACAGTAAGGTTGCCGCGGGGGTTACGAATCGGCGTGCAGTCTAGCTTCCCGTAGACTTCGATTTGCTAAAAAATTGCTTTTTTTTCTGTTAGAACACGTATAGTTTTTATTTGACGATAATTAAAATGAAGAAAGTGAAAATTTAAGAAAATGGCACGCATTTACAGCAAGAAATCAAACACTCGCGCAAAATTTCTGTAAAGTTTGGATTCAAAAAGTAGTTTTTTTTTTGCTAATTTTTCACAAACAATTTCCGTCAAGAAGAAGGTAGCAATATTATCAATATTTCTAACAAGTTTCAACTCAATCGGCTTAGTAGTTTTTGAGAAATCCTGAACGCCAGTTTCGAAAATGCAGTTTTAGGAAAAACGCGTTTAAAGTTTACATAGAGTTTGAGTTAAATTGCACTAGGTACATGTGGTAACTAATAACTTAAGTCATCTGTTACGAAGTAATTCAATTATCAATTACAGTAGTAATTGTAATTGTTAGTTGTTAAGTTGATCAACTTTTGCCCATCTCTACCTGCCCCTCTGCGCTATCTGTAACATTTCTCTGCTGTAACATTTGAAGTTTTTCGAATTTCCCTTTGAAACTTATGGAGTTGAAGTTTGCATCGTTAGAACGCAACAATAGTTCTTTTTAATTTCTTATTTTCATTATCACCCAAAATAACATTTTTCAAATTTATTCCGGATCGCTAAATAAGAATCCTAAAAGATGGTTTCGTGATTTTCGTAGCTTAAATTCGCCAAAGAAAATGTAATAAATGAAGAAAAAAAAATTCCGTTGCATTTCAGCGATGCAAACTTCAACGTCAACGAAACTGGAAAAATATTCTACATATGTAGTTCTATCGTTTAAAGAGAAAAAAAAGAAAACGATTTTTTTTTGACGTTGTAAATGTATATCATGCCTTAAGGAGGTTGGAGCGATTCAGTTGAGTCAAATGACGGTTTATTCATTTTTTTTTCAATGAACCTCAAAAAAATGCATACGAGGTACAGATTTATTCTATATATGCTAATTTCATAAAATATATAATTAAAGGGCAAAATGATGCATTTTAACATTTTTATTACGTAAAGTAGAAAAACTTTTGTGTTACTACCAACTTGAAAAAGCATAACATTATCGATGATTATTATGAAAAAACTACGACAACGAATGTTTTATACAATTCACAATGAAATGTTGAGTAATTCATAATTATGCCTATTCATATTTACGTCACGAGATTTGCCCATGGTTTACGATGGGCAAGATGACGATTTTTTTTCTTCTAAATGTTCACAAAGGTTCAGTTTGCGTTAATCCGTTGTTAGAAATGGCTTATCTTGGTGCTAAATAACAATAAAAATTACATAACCTTTAGTGTGAAAGTCTTGCCCATCTAACCGCACGTTAAATTACATACATTAAATTATTTTTTATCTCTGGTGTTTGGTGGTGAAAAAAGTTCAAAAAATTCGTAAACACTCAGTATAGTGTAAACAATAACATGTATTTTTTATTAAATTTAATTTTGGATTGTGGCTAACGCTCCAACCTCCTTCAGAAGTTAGATGTACCGAATATATCGCGACATTCGAACATTTTGCTCCTTCTCGCTTCTCCCGTCCTCTTCTCCTTTCTCCCACGTCGCTTTCTCTCTCTCTTTTTGGCCCTCCGTCTTTTTCGTGATTCACTCGTGTAAATCCCTTTTCTACGACCCTTGGTCGATGCGCAATTCGCCTGTGCGGTATCCGCGTACCGGTTCAATCTTCCGATATGCGACTTATATGTGGCACACGTCGCCGTCTGTGGCTCCCAACATGGTCGATAATCCTGCTCCTGTCAGACCTTACTCTTTCTGCGTTACCCCTATCTTCTTCTAGCTCGTTATCTCTATATCATCATCTCTTTTTCGTTGGATGCACTTGCTCGTCGTCGCTTTTGCATTAGCAATTGTTTTATACCGTTCGCATATGCGCACATGCGAGGTGCAATCTCGAGTTCGAGTCCATTTGGAATAAGCGGCAAAGGCCGCGCGAGTGAAAATGCCGTTCGTATCGCGGTAGACGCGTACTTCCGTCGATGTATAAAAAGATGAAAAAAAAAAGGAAACGAAACAAGTGCGCCGAGGTCTCAGGCGGTGAATCATTAATTATTATGCGGCTCTATATACGTGTTTTTTGGTTTTTTCCTCGAATGCTCATTTCTCACGCACATCATATATATATATATATATATATATATATATATATATATATATATATATATATATATATATATATATATATATATATATATATATATATATATATATATATATATATATATATATATATATATATATATGTACAAACTCCCCCGACATCCCTTTGCTCTTCCGTATCGCCAGTTTTTTTTTTGGTTCTTTTTTTTTGCTCCCCACTCCCTACTGCTCTCGTCCCTCGGGTCAGGCTTGTACTGTGGACCCTTCAGCCCCTAATGCGTTTCCCAGCACCAAGCCCCAAACGGGTTCGACCTTAACCTTCGCCTTATCGTATCCCAGGCAACTTTGTACCTACCCCACGAGCATCATCGTCACCGCCATCTACACGAAAACGACCGCCACCAGCAGTGCCGGTCTCCCACGAGTCACGTATCCGAGCCTCAGAGTCCCATCTCCCGTCCAAAATCCCGGAAGGAACCTTCGGACGATAGCCGCCCGGGCACAATGGGAATTATCGACTCATCCAGCTGGCCCGACCCTGCCTTTCTGGTACCATACGCATATGTATACATTTGGACGTTGAATAAGTTCTCGCTGTTTTCCAATAGATCGCGCTACCAGAACCGCGTGCGTGTAGGCTAACCCTTTGAAGCATACATTTTTCTTCACGTGCACGTTTTTTCGCACTTTCGTTATTGATGACACCCGACACGTGAAAAATAAAAATCAAATAACAAAAATTTAAAAATTAAAAAACACTTTTGAATCGTCAAAATCTGAATTGAATTACGTGTAACACCAGTGTTGCACTATGCCGCGAAGGGTTAAGATCGTAACGCATCTATAAAGAAGTTTTAAGCAAGCTTGAAATTCAGTGTGTCATTTTGCCGAAGTATAAACAACTTTTTTTTTTCATAGTGTCAAATATGTCAAATTTCGTGCGGAAATTTTACTGCCCTACTTCATTTTGAAAAATCTGCAGCTGAAGCACACAGAATTCTTGCTGAGACTTACGGCGATCATGCTCTGTCGGAAACAACGTGCAGAGATTGGTTTAGACGCGTCAAAATAATGATTTTGATGTGTTGAATTGGAGGCATTACTTCGTGACGACTCATGTCAGACGCTAGCTGAACTTGCAGAATCATTAGGAGTTGATCACACAACAGCTTCGAAACGTTTGGGAGCATTGGGAATGATTTTGTTTTACACAGCATTCATTTTCACGAAAGAACAGCGAGTACTTATTCAACATCCCAATACATACATACGTGCACACACATACATGCGTATATATGCTCCTGGCCAAGAGGATTTGAGTATCTGAAAATCGTTGCCGAAATTAGAATGGCTGTCATTGAAGCCGAGAAAGAAATTCCGCAGGGTTAAATATTTTCGGTTATAATGAAAATGAATGAAGAAAAAAGTATTTTCGTTGCATTCCAACGATGCAAACTACAACACCGAGGTTAGCGGGGCGGTCCGCTGTAGAGCAGTGAGCGATCTGACCTTTCACAAAAATAGTCATAACTCGGTCAATTTTTGAAATTTCAAGCTTATGCAGACCCCTTAAGGTAATCGTATTATAGCAGGGTTTCTACTACTCATGGCCACCATTTTTTGCGTGTCGTGTACACACACACGCACACACACACACACACACACACACACACACACACACACACACACACACACACACACACACACACACACAGACAGACAAATACACTCAGTTATAAATATCGATATTTATTTACATTTGCATATATTTATGCGGTTGAAGTTCGCATCGTTGGAATGCAACGAAAATATTGCTTTTTTTTTTGTTGTATTTTACTGTTTTTATTATTATCCGTAATAATATTTTGCATATTTAGGTTGCAGATCTCCAAATAAGAATTCTCAATCATGTTGAGCTATTATCGCTGCCCAATTCTTCCGAAAGAATTTTTTTTTTTGCATAACAACTGACCGCGCGTTTACAATCGTCGGATTGAAGAAACACTTTTTAACTGAATTTTTCGCTGAATGGCAGTTTTACGCAGAAAATAGTGTGAAAAATGTTTAAAATGTCATGAAAAACTGTCAAATCACTCTCCGTACATTATGACAATTTCGTCTCCCTATGTTAAAAAGTGTTTTTTTTTCAATTGCAAATTTTGTAGATATAGTGTAGACGATCGATTTAAGGCGTTCGGCCACAGTAACGGGTATAAAATCATGTGCGAATTTAACCATTTTTTTGTATGAAAAAGTGATTCACTCATCAAATTAATTACATATCTATTTAGTATGAATATCAAGCTGTTAGAAAAGATATATATATTTTTTTCCATGTACAAAATAGCCGGCTACTAATGTTTTCTTCTTTAATTTTTTTTTTTAGGCGCTCCGCGGCGTGACATTTAGCATCCACAATTTTCTAGCCAGAACAAAAAACAAAAATTCTCGTCAATCTACATTAGAATACCTCGAGAAGTACGTACGGAATTAAAAAAATATTGTTTTATTCAAAAGTTGTAGGTATTTGAACTTAAGAAATGAATTTTCAGTGAAAGTTTTCGTTATAACTGCTCATAAACTGCTCATAAAATGAAAAGTTTTCGATTAATCAGAAATTCCGTACGTACTTCTCTGCGAAATGCGATTAGGAACATAACTTTTAAATTTGAAGTAAATCGAGTGAAAATTGTTGAAGTTATTTGTCACGCCAATTGGAAAAA
Source organism: Ophion ellenae (assembly GCA_963210295.1). Lineage (NCBI taxonomy): Eukaryota > Metazoa > Arthropoda > Insecta > Hymenoptera > Ichneumonidae > Ophion > Ophion ellenae. The sequence continues at coordinate 58,038,255 of OY723385.1, forward strand.
AGCTGTTTCGAGAAGTTTCGAGTAGTCGGCTATTTTGTACATCGAAGAAATATATATATATATACTTTCTAACAGCTTGATATTCATACTAGATGTTTAATTAATTTTATAAATGAATCACTTTTTCATACGAAAAAAAATTGTTAAATTCACGCATGATTTTATACCCGTTACTGTGGCCTAACCCCTTAGAAATTGGAGGGGGCATTCAGTATATGACAAAGAATTCACTGTATACATTTGAATCAAATGGTAACATATAGTCAACTGTCCCGAAACTTCTTAAGTCGAAGTGAGAAATGTCCGATTTCCAGTTTCTTAACGTCGCCAATTTGTCGTAAATATTCCAATATTTTTGGAATAGTAACTTTAAGGGGCCAGTCCACTTTGGAGCCACGAAAAAGGCTATTTTCGCGATTTTTTGTTTGAGGATTTTATAAAAGATATGAATATAAAAGTCGTCGGGCTTGATAGATAAAGTCTTGAAATACGTTTTTAAAAAATGTTCAATTCATTTTTATCATTATTAAGTACAAAAACTATAGTTTAACGTAACGCCTCAAAAATAGGTGGGCTAGGTAGCTCCATCACAACTCGGCAACGGCTTGTCTGAAACAAAAAAATCCAAGTCCATTATATTCAGTATGACACCAACTACAAAATGACCCTCGGTTATAAAGTTTTATCAAAAAATAAAAAAATGGCAAATGAGAAAAGAAAAAAGTATAAAAAAACGCGTTTTTTTCGCAGTTTTTCGAAAAAAAAAGAGTAAAGATCAAAATTTTAAAACCATCGAGGGTCATCTTGTTGCGAATCATGTTTACAATATGTGGTTCAAATATCAAGAGAATCGGTTTATTCGTTTTAGAGATACGACGGAGCTAGATTTTGAAAACGTTTCGAGAAAAACGCGTTTGAAGTTTATAATATGAAAAACTCTTACCTAAACTTAATCGGCAATTCCTGCACCGTACAAAATCCCTCCTGATTGCTCATCATCGTCGATTTCTTCGTCTTGCTTGCTTTCGATTTTTTTAAATTTTCAAAGTGGACTGGCCCCTTCAAGCTTGTTGCTAATTCACGTCTAGTTTGCGATGTACCTGTTTCCACTGCAGCTTTTAGCTCATCATTATCCATTCTGCTCTCAGGTCACCCACGCGGTTTATTTTGAAGATCGAAATCGGCCATCGAAACTTCTCAAACTACCGACGTACTGTGCGTGCATTAGCCGCATCCTTGCCCAAACACTTAGTCGACACTTCGAGTTGTCTGCGTTGCATTGGTCCCATGACGGTACTCATATTCGAAAATAACGCCATTTTTTTCACTCATCCATGGTTTACGCAATTGAAATGGTATTGACGTATGCATCGTTGGAACGCAATGAATGTTTGGTACCCCGAACGTTTTTTTTGGGCAAATTTGGGCAACAAAGAATGCACGAACTTTTTTTAGGATCCTTATAAGCAAGCTACAGCCTAAATATGCAGGATAAGGTTTTGAATGATGAGGAAAATGACGATATAGAAGAATAAAAAAGCATTTTCGCTGTATTTCAACGATGCAAACTGCAACATCGTAAATTGATTCAGCAAAAAGCAATTCGAAAGATAATCAGAAACCCAAACGTGCGTTTGAAAGGCTCTTGACGTATCTTCACAATAATAATAAAAAAAAAACTAAGAACTGTCAAAATGCAATATGAGAAATATAGGGTATGCAACTTGGTACTTGAGGTAACCGAACATTTCATACTTAATGACCTAAGAAGAAGGCTCCGCGAAGTAGTCCAGTAAAAGAGACTAAAACCCAGCACTTTTTAGAGTAGAATATGAATTCTTGACTGAAGGTAGATAGTTGCATACTGAAAGTAACCCCAATAAAATGTTGCCCCTCAACTCGCCCCAAGCTTGACAAATAGGGGTTGAAAACTTAGAAATCGCCGTATCTCGATAATTAATAGCCCGATGAAAAAATGTTTCAAACAAAAGTTGTTTGGAATAATAAAATTCGTATAAAGTTGTGTAACGTCCAACCCCCTATCTTTGAAAATAGCGGCACAAAAACGATTCGAAAATTCGCAGTGGTGCTCTCGTGTTTTTGTGCCGCGTATTTTCAAAGATAGGGGATTGGATGTTAGATAACTTTATACCGATTTTATTATTCCAAACAACTTTCGTTTGAAACCTTTTTTGATCGGGCTATTAAATATCGAGATACGGCGATTTTTAAGTTTTCAACCCCTATTTCTTAGGGTTGGGGCGAGTTGAGGGGCAACATTTTATTGGGGTTATTTTCAGTATGCAACCATCTACCTTCAGTCAAAAATTCATATTCTACGCTAAAAAGTGCTGGCTTTTCGTCTCTTTTACTGGACTCAAGTTTTCGAGGCAACGTGAAACCGAGGAACACGAGCGAGGCTACGAGTGATAAGGGCTTGAGAAGGGGAGGGGTGACAGCCGACGTCACTGCTTACAAAATCATTACGTGCTCTCGCATTATTCAGGATGCAATCGGTCTTACTGAGAAAAAGGTTGAAAATTGAATGCAAATAACGATACTGATGAAAATAATCGTCAATCCGGCGAACAAAATTGATCGAGGAGAGAGCTTCAATCTCCGTTCTCGAAATCCGCGTGGTAATCTTATTTGGAGTTACATCTTCCATCGTTCCCGTACACTATACAGATATACATACACACACACACACGCACACTCGTATATCAATGAGCTATTACTTACCTCAGTTTGTCGATGTGATCGTGTTCGCGTGACTTTGGTCTAGTCGTCATTACCCGTGGGGTTCAATGACACGAAAGAGGCCACTTCGAGGTCTTCACTGTATTACCGCAAAAAGGTCTAGTTTTCTTTTCCTTTTTTCGAGGCACAGTATTTGCCTCACAGTGCAACTATTGATGAATTCAAGTAGTTATAAAGGGTGTCTCAAAATGACCTGGCATTTTCGATAGCGTGCCATTTTGTGGCGAACATAGAGTACTAATCTTTGACAACTGGCATCAGGAAGTATTGAGGTTTAGTCATGGAGAATTACACGATCGCGCAACGCATAGAAATAATTATTTGCTGCATTGTTACTGGATAGTTATTACAGACGAAGTTTTATGGTCGTGTTATCTCGCGCCGCGGCGATGTAAATTGGCCACCAAGAACGTGTGATTTGACACCATAGGACTTCTTTCTTTGGGGTTGTCTGAAAGGAAAAGTGTATGCCAATGATCCACAGAGCATTGCGGAGCTCAAGGAAGCAATTGGACGCACCATTAATGAAATTAGGCCGCAATTATGCCAAAATGTTATTAAAAATTTCGTCAAAAGAGTCAACATTTGCAAACAGGTACAGGGCGGTCATTTATCGGATATTGTGTTCCACACATAACCTCCATGTTTGTGCTTTATATTGAAATAAAAGTATTCGTACTTTTCAAATAAATAATACGTTTTTATTAATAAACTAGCTTTTGCCCGCGGCTTCGCCCGCGTGGATGTCGGAAAATATCCCACGGGAACATACTACCGTGATTAAAAGTACCCCATTTGTTAATCTGGGTAAACAATGTCTTCTCGCACTGCTTATATAGTATCCGAGGAGCGGCGCGCGGATTGATATATGATTGATGGAGGATAAAATCTCTAAAACCTAATAATATAACCTAATAACGGGACGGAAAATTACCTACTTAAATGTCAAATACGAAGGCAACTTTAAAGTGAAAATATTAAATCCTCTTTATTCTCTATCCTGTGAGAATTAGAAAAAAATAGTTACGTGAATAATCCCCGTTAACCACCCCCCCCCCCCCTAAACCCCTAAATGACAAGCTTTATTACATAGGCAAGTATTTGTGTCAAGTTTCAAATAAGATCAAAGAAGATGTTTCAAAGAAGATAAGCCCCGCGATAAAATCCTCCCCTGTAAAAATGACTATCCCTTTTTAACCCGTTAGAGGTCGATTTTCGAAAAACCCTGATACACGTTATTCTTTATTTTTGTTCTCAAGCATAAATACTGAGTTTCGAGTTAATCGAACCGCGCGTTAAAATTCTTCCATACAAACTTTGATACCCCCAAATCCCCTCTTAGGGGGTAGTTTAGGAAAAATAAAAGTGACAAAGTTTATCATTTACTTTATAATTTATTTGTGTTAAGTTTTCAAGTATATTAACTCAAGGAATAAGATTTTTCATACAAACTTTCACCCCCAATTTAACTCCCTTAGGGGTTGAATTTCGAAAAATCCTTCCTTATTCCTTGTCTACATTATAAAGGGAACCTTTGTGCAAAATTTCAGCTTTCTAGGTCCGAGGGTTTGGGCTGGGCGTTGATGAGTCAGTCAGTCAGTCAGTCAGGACTTCTCTTTTTATTTATATAGAAGATTAAAATGTCAGGTCATTTCGAGACACCATTTACAGTGAGACTCTCCAAAAATGCTGAGTTAATTTCGTCAATGATTAAATTATGAGCATTCGAAAATTCGATTCCTACGAAACGGAAAAAACGGTAGGATTACACAAATCCATATGTAAATACGTACGAGTATCTGTGTGTGCATATGTATGCAGATATCTATACGTGCATAAAAATGAATGATGTTCGAATTTGCATCGTTGGAATGCACCGAAAGTTAATTGTTTTTCTTCTATTCCTCACATTTTTTTTGCCGATTTAGCGTACGAAAATCACCCCAACGGCATTTGCCATACTCACAAAAGATACACGATTTTCATCCATTAGAAACATAGATTGTAATAAAAATGGAAGGATAAATAAATATTTTAAGGGCTTTCGTTGCATTCCAACGATGCAAACTCCAGCGCCATAAAAATTGATCGCGTTTGTGTTTATTTATTTTTGAATGTGTTATTGGGTTCGTCATCCTTATGTCATACATTTATACATAGGGGTCGGACTAGAATAATTTCAGAAGTACACGCAGGAATATTACGTTATTTCAAATGGTTTGCTTGGCTTTGTTTCGGTGTATTTGGGTAATTCCTTGGATATATATGTTCATTTTTTGTCAGCCGAGATTTTCAACACGATTCAAGTCCGACCCTTACGCAAACATACACACGCATTATGTGCAAATACATATGCAATTACTCAGTACGGCTGCGACAACGCGTTTCGAATTTTTTCAATCGGCGTTGTGACGTCTTGGCGTATAATATATACACATATATATATACATCAGTTTACTTTTATATATATCTATAAAATGGCGTCGATAATTGGACATTTTATGCAAAATCGTACGATGCTCGGTTGCCCCACGTATAATTTTTCTTGTGAGAATTTATTTTGCGATTAATCTTGGTTGATTTTTATTTTATTACAAGAAATTTGGGTTTCTTGGGTTTTTTCAAAATTATGTCCTCTGTCAATGTGTCTCTTTCTCTCTCTCTCTCTGTCTTTCTGTTTCTCTTTTTCTCTGTACCTCAAAACTGAAGGATCAACGCAACGTTTCTTAAAATCGAACATTTTGCTTGCAGGATAGCTGGGAGTATGCAGGACTGGTTTGTACTTATTTAAGAATAATCAATAATTTCGCGTCCACACAATTTGATGCGCTACATACTATATTATATATATATATATATTTATATTTGGAATTGACGAGAGTTGATCGAACTCTGACTCACTAACGTCGCGTCAACCGGTAACCAGTCTCCCTCCTCAATGTCCGACCTCGAACGTTTTCTACCCTTCGTTCCTTCTCACGTAACCCGCGGCAATGACGCAAATATGCCTGGTGGTTTTACACGAACCCCGAAGTCTCGTTTCTGTATACATGTTTCGCGCATATATGTATACTCCAACAGTCGCGACGACATTTTATAGATTTTTCACTTGCACCTGCTGACTCTGCAATCTCTCTCTCTCTCTCTCTCTCTCTCTCTCTCTCTCTCTCTCTCTCTCCCCCTCTCCCCCTCTCTCTCTCCCCCTCCCGCTCCGTCTCTTTCTCTCTGGGTCTGTCCTCCTTTTTGCCGAATGACGCATTATTCTCACAAGGATCAACAGGAACCCGGTTCTTCCGTTGGCCAAACGCGAACATTGTTTCGTACAGTAATAATCGATTCAACGATTGCTCCTGGATCAATAGTCAGGGCGAAAAACGAATGCGTTTCTTTTGTTATCAATTTTTTGTGAATGAAAAAAAAAACTCATAAGAATAGCCTGAAGCATGCGACACACGTAGCTCGAAGAGTTTTTTTTGTAAGTCCCGAATAAACATGGCCCTGAAGTTTGCATCGTGCGCTATGTTTATGAGTTATTATAATTTTTTTAACTTGTTTTAATCGTCGCACGAAATATTTATTGGCAGATTTAGACAGTAGAACTTGGAAAAATTTAATTAAAAAAACTTTGATTCGCGTAGAGTAAAATTGCCGAAAGATGTGAATGAATTTTTGTTTCGTCCCAACGATGCAAACTTCAACATCGTGAATGAACGTAATTGCAAGCTGTGGAATGGTCTTGAAGTTTGCATCGTTGGAATGCAACGAAAACCCTTTTTTTATATTTTTATCTCATATTTGTTATTTTACGAAATATTGAAAAAGAATATTGTCATCTATTTTATTTATTTATTTATCGAGGTCTCAATTTATTCCTGAGTTTCAACGTATACCCTTGTGGGCTTTTACGTATTACCCTTTCCAATTGAACCCTTTCTTATCGTCCCTAGCTGCACTTTGCTGATATAACCTAACTTCTGGGGAAAACCCGTAACGGTATAGACGGCCCCATATTCTTCTGATTTTCTAATGCCCAGACTCTTACCCAAGTATCTTCACGAAGGCCTCTGAAGTATTGGCCTTCCGCGCACTGGTTGACTGGCCAACTGGTGTACGGCCAAGCGGTCACCGCTCCGCGTATTGGCCATGCACAACACTGCTTAACTCTATTTACCGCCATCCACCAGAGTTGATTTTCTTACATTTCAATTCTAGATGTCTATAAGTAAAAATGAGGAAATGAAAATGTATTTATCTGTTCAGAGATCTAGATATATATACACGCACACATTGTAAAATAACAGTATAAAAAAGAATTTTCGTTGCATTCCAACGATGCAAACTTCAAGACCATACTTTCGAACTATGTACAGGGGATGTACGAAATTCTCGTTGCACTAGGTGAGAACGGTTTCGATTATTAGTTTTTTCTTCGTGACGAAAGCTCCTTTTCCGACAACTGTTGCTGCGATGATTAGAAAAAAGAAGAAAATAAATTGGTGTCGATTGCGAATTCTTCGGCTCGCAAGTTGCCGGTGTTACGATGGTCTTGTCGTTAAGGGCTCTCGAATGACGTCGGATGCAATAACGATATATATATATATATATATATATATATATATATATATATATATATATATATATATATATATATATATATATATATATATATATATATATATATATATATATATGTGTGTATGTATATATAGGCAAAGATGCACACACACCGTGCACTTCCCGAGTGCACAGTGCGCTCCTCTCAGCTGTCCTATTCGCGCGAATTCCAACCGGTTTACACCCCGTCCCATTGGGAAAACCCGTTCGATTTTTCCGAATGTCTCTTCCTCCCTTGCTGCCTCTCTCCTGCGAGGCTGCCTCGCCAGCCACTCCCGCCTTGCTCACCACCCGCCCTCCCGAGACCTCATCGTCTTTTCTCGTCACAGTCCTATACACTACACCGCAATGCGCCGGTAACACGATTGTACACTATTTTATATTGCTTTGAATATTGAGCCGTCAGTAATGCGGTATTGCAATCAATCAAGCAAATCAACTGTCCCATAATTAGTCTTACTTGTTATAGTTGTGTTATGTTGATTATTTATTCGCATGTATGAATATACGCGCGCGCACGCACACCCACACACAAATATATATATATATATATATGTATATATTTTATAATTAAAATTCGATTTTGCCCTTAAGGGCAAGTCTAATATATATATATATATATATATATATATATATATATATATATATATATATATATATATATATATATATATATATATATATATTAGACTTAAGAAGGGCAAAATCGAATTTTAATGGTCTTACCCCCCAAATTGGTTCGAAATACTTTTTAGAAAATGTCGGAATTAAAAAGAAAAAATTCCCTCCATATTTACCCACCACTAGGAAGCCTTACTTTTTCCCATAAGAAAAGCATTGATTGTTCGTGATTTTTAATCTTTTTTTTACCGTTGCCCTAATTATCAGCTAAAAAATCGTACATTCTCAGAAAATTATGACAGTAATGTTACCTTTTTGTCGGATTTTTTGGAATTCGATACGAGCATTTTTGGGCTAGACCAATCACATCTTTATTCTCTGTATGTTGTGAAGAACGCGGAAAAAAAGCAAAAAAAAGGTTATAAATATTATTTATAAACTAGAAGTTCTGTTCTATAATAATAATAAAATGTGTGAAGACTTAACCGATTTTAACTTCTATATTTAGACCTCTGAAAGATACTTTTCGACTTCTTTTTCTATTTTCAGCGATTTCTGAGAATTTATCATCTTGGGCGAAAAGTTTCCTATTTTTTTTAACCTCTGTCGTTTTATTCCTCCTATTTTTAGCTCTCAAAGCGACGCTCTACGACTTTTTTTTGCTTTTTTCCGCGCACTTCGCAACATACAGAGAATAAAGATGTGATTGATCTAGCCCAAAAATGCTTGTATCGAATTCCAAAAAATCCGACAAAAAGGTAACATTACTGTCAACATTTTCTGAGAATTTACGGTTTTTTAGCTGATAATTAGGGCAACGGTAAAAAAAAAGATTAAAGATCACGAAAAATCAAGGCTTTTCTTATGGGAAAAAGTAAGGCTTCCTAGCGGTGGGTAAATATGGAGGGAAAAAATTGAAAAAATTCTGACATTTTTTTAAAATTATTTCGTACCAATTTGGGGGGTAAGACCATTAAAATTCGATTTTGCCCTTCTTAAGGACAGGTCTAATATATATATAATTATATTGTATTGTATTGTATTTGTATTGTTTCCTCTTGTACAACGCTTTGCGCTTTTTACATACCCCTCGCCAGTTTATACAATATATATAATTATATATATATATATATACATATATATATATATATATATATATAAACATACCTATACATATAAATAATGATTTAAAACAATAAATCCACCATTAATGGTGGATTTATTGTTTTAAATCATTATTTATATGTATAGGTATGTTTTTTTTAAGTATTATGCTTCCTTGTAGTCAAAATCGCAAACCATCGCCGCGTCAGTGATAAATCCAGCATATGCGTAAATACTTTCGGTTTCGCGTTCAGTCGGAATAAAACTATTGAATTTGTTCGATACAATTATACACACCCCCCCCCCCCCCCCCCCCCACCCTTCCTGATGCAAATCAGCATCACGCAACCATCGAATGGACCACGTCGTTCGAAAAAACAACTTCGCTTTCTTTTTAATGGGTTACACCTAGCTTGTGGCCGGAAAATAGGAGAATTTTTGTGAATTTATTCTGAGAAAGCGTCTGCAGGTTTTCTATTTTTTTTCTCTTACATTACAGAGTATGATTTTGGGCACCTTTTACGATTCTTTAATTGAAAAATATTTACAAATGTGGTAGATTTGCTGGTTTGTGCAGAGCGCTGTTTGAAAAACGTTCTTCGCTGTGACCACTACTGCTCGGAAAAATATAATCTGAAGTAAAAAAAATCAAACGCATTTAGTTTTGCATGAAATGATCAAGTGCTTGGACGAAGGAATTAATAAAATATTGATTTTTGATAAAAATGAGCGCATAACAAAGTGAAAGTATCGATTTTCGGCGAAGAAGATCCTCTACTTTTGTAGAAAAAATAATATGCAGAGAAAAAAAAATTCCTTCGTTCAAGCACTGCTTTTTATATGTAAGAGAAGCTCGTAAAATTTGAAGTTGATCGGTGCAGTGATTTTTGACATATCGTGGTTATCAATTTTTTAAAGTAGTTTTGAGATAAACGTGTTTAAGGGGGGAAATCCGTTTAGACGCCTGAAAATGCGTCATTTTTCATCAATTTTTTTTAAGGTGACAAAATAATCGCATTATTAAACAATTTTGACATTATCTTATTACAAATTTTAAGTTAAAAAAAAAAATTTTAACAAAACAAAATAGCGTCGTTACGGGGTATTCTTTTAGGCGTCTTTTGCAAAACTGCTCATGTTATAGCTCAAAAAGTTATTGATCGATCTGCCTGAAATTTTGGCAGGTTTCGCACTATAGCATTATTGGAAGGATATGCCTATAAAAATATAAAAAAGTACAAAATAAAAAATAAGTAGGCTTTGTAATCAAATTTTCATATTTTTCACCATTTTCTCGACAATTTTTACCCCACAAAAGTAATTTATTTAGACGATAACCTTAAAACTTTAGGTACATCCTTCCAATAATGTTATAGTGAGAAACCTCCCAAAATTTCATCCAGATCGATCAATAACTTTTTGAGCTATAACATGAGCAGATTTTCAAAATACGCCTAAAGGAATACCTTAGAATGTCGCCATTTTGTTTTGTTTGAAAAATAATTGTTTTTACACTTGAAAGTTGTAATAAGATAATGTCAACATTTTATAATGATGTGATTGTTTTATCACCTTACAAAAAATTCATGAAATATGACTCATTTTCGGGCATCTAAAGGGATTTCCTCCTTAAAGTTCGCCGGTTCGCGGAACCTACCTTCAACCCCCCATCTTGAACGGACCGACTTGGAATTTTCCGCGAATATTTTTGGAATGTTATACTTTAAAATTCCGTCGCATACGAAAAATCGATATTTTCCAAAATTTCAACTAGGTGTAGGCCCTTATTTTATCAGTTACGGTCAATATTCGCAACTACCCGTTCGTAAAATGATTCAGTAAGTTTTTTTTTAAGCTCTCACTTCGTTTATTAATTCACGCGAAGCTCGTTCACGGCGATTTCCTACGAAGGACTTTCGAGGAGTTTGACAACGCGATATTCAACATTGCAAATAGATCGCGCGGTTAGACCGCAGTGCGATCCGTGAGAAGAGGCGCGGTGATGATTTCATTACGTACAGCGAAGCACAAGTATTGCGAGATTGCGATCGCATCGAATTGATGCATAATTCGATAAATACACCGATCGATAATTAAGATAATTTCAGGCGAGTGCCTCGTGTCATCGTGGCCAGATCAGTAGAGCAACAATGTTTCGTTGTCGCGGGGCAGGTGGGCGTAAACCTTATTAGAACTTCGATTTTAGACGTACTTTGTGATCGAACGAAAAGAAAAGTTCGATCGAACCGCAACGCGAGTACATCGCGGTACGAAACAAAATATTTATGAAAATCGAACATATTAAAGCCGATGAGGTGGTCGATTTGCGATAAGCCTGAGATCGACAAGTTATAGATACATTCTTTGCCAAAAGTTTACCTTAAGGCGTTACCCCCACTTGTAGCGCAAAAAAGGCCTTTTTCATGAATTTTTTCAAAGAAAACTACAAAACTTTTTTAATCGATCAATATACCATCTTAAAGAACACATCTTGAAGAACTTTCAGTAATTTTTTTATTGAAAAATATTTCATTGTTTAGTGGCAAATGGCCGTCAATGAAATAATGTTTTTATATACACGGTTTGCGGTGACCAACATTGCGGCGAAGTGGATCATCTGAAAAAAAAAAATGCGGATGGATTTAGTCAAATATAAGTATAAACTAGTCTTTAATCGAAGGATTTTAAAAAATATTCATTTCTCTCAAAATGGCGGACAGTCAAAGTTAATGGTTCGATTTTAACGAAAAAAAACGGCCGTTTTTTTGGCTATAAAACGACCATTTTTTTTTCGAAAAAAAAAATCGAACGATTAAAGACTACATTTTTATGTATTAAATAAGCCTGCAAAATTTTAAGAAGATCGGTTCATTAGTGTTCGAGTAATCTTGGTCACCGACTTCAGAAATGCCATTTTGAGAAAAACGCATTTAAAGTTTCTCTTTCAACGCTCTTTCAACGCGGATTCTTCTCTTTCAACGCTCATATCTCAGTCAATTTTGTTCGGATCGACTTGAAATTTTCAGGACATATTCTCAGATACTTATACTTCAAAAAAATGCAATAAAAAAAATCGATTTTTTCAAAATCGCAAGTGGTGGTAACCCCTTAATCAGTATTTATGTAGTTCGCAATTTGACGAAAAACTGGAGGACTTTAGACGTATTCAACCCAAGAACATTAATTTCGAAAAATAATGTTAAAAAGTTGGTGAGATATTGTTTCAACAAATAATTGTTCAACAAATCCAGACGTGTTCAAGATCTCAAGCACGGTAGTTTCGAATATTAATGTGAAAAGGTTGGTCGGAAATTGTTTGAACAAATAATGGGTAAAGGAAGTTTTTCTATATTTCGATATAGAACAACTATATCGGATCATACAAAACCTAGATTATAAATAGATTTCAAATAGATATAAAACTATAGATATAGAAAAACTATATCGGAATATAGTTTTTCTATATTCCGATAAAAACTTCCTCTACCCGAGAAAAACTTCCTCATCTTATTATTTGAATTCATATCTCTAAATACTTCTTGGCTTTTTTTTAGTATTTTTCACTGTTTAAAAGCCTTTCATGCGATTTTTTCAAGGCTGTATTTATGAAACCGTTGGTTCCATGATTTGAAAGTTTTCGAAAGTTAGCGCTATATCTTTCTACATAAAAAAAACTTACAAACCCGCGACGATTTATCCATTTTTTAAGAGTTGAAACGAAATTCAAAAATTCAAAATTTTGAACGAATGCATGAGCGTTTAAAAAATCAATAACGTCATTCGATATGAAAAAATATTTTGGTAATTATGCAGGTTGAGGACTTTTCCGTAAAACGACGGGAACATTTTTTTTTTCACCGTGAACTTGTTTATTCCATTATATTGAGTGATATTCCGTCGGGGGAGGCTGACACTTTCCATTAATTCCATAACTTGTGGGGTTTTGAAGTTCGCGGAGACACGTGATAAAATAGGGCATTTTAATATATTTTGACGTCTATATTGGGGGTGGGGGGTGGGGGCATTTATGAAAAATGCCTTTCTAAATGCAATGCCGAGAATCAATCACGACGGTCACCATTATATTGAGTGATATTCCGTCGGGGGAGGCTGACACTTTCCATTAATTCCATAACTTGTGGGGTTTTGAAGTTCGCGGAGACACGTGATAAAATAGGGCATTTTAATATATTTTGACGTCTATATTGGGGGTGGGGGGTGGGGGCATTTATGAAAAATGCCTTTCTAAATGCAATGCCGAGAATCAATCACGACGGTCACCCTTCCATAAAAAGGTATATGGTTTTGAAGTTTACGAAAATACGTTATAAAATAGCGTATTTTCGAACATTTTCGGAACACCTATATTGGATGTGGGGAGTGAGGGGATTCATAAAAAAAACTTTCCTAAATACCCCCTAGGCCCCTCTGTTTTTGTGTGTTGTTTGCGGCAGGTGTCTGATGCGGCCATACAGGGGGTCCGGGGGTGCAATCCCCCGGTGGGATCAAGGGGCAGAACCCCATTGCGGGGCGGAGGGGGTGGAGCACCTCTCGAAAGACACTAAACGTAGTTTTTTAATATATTTTGATGAACTACAATTGTACTATATTGATAATTTTTGGGGCCCTAATAGTTACCCAAACAAACAACTCAAACGAACCCAAACAAACCAACAAACAAACGGAACCCAAAACAACGGAACCTAAACAAACGGAACCCAAACGGATGGAAGCCAAACAAAAGAAGTCAAACAAATGAACCCATACAAACGAATCCAAACAAACCCAAACAACGGCTGCAGGGGAGTGGGGGAAGGGACCGCCACGATATATCTTCGGCATTATATTCGGGAAGGTTTCTTTTATAAATCCCCCCACCTCCCACCCCCAATGTAGGCGACGAAATATTTAAAAAACTGCCCTATTTTATTACGTGTTTCCGGGAACTGCGAAATCCCATAACTTATGGAATTAATAGAAAATGTGAGCCTCCTCGATGGAATATCAATAGTGGTGACCAATTATAGTAGCTCACGGCAAAAAAAGAATTCCGTCGTTTTTTGGAAAAGTCCTCAAACTGCATAATTACCAATATTTTTTTCAATAAGGGGGCATCCATTAATTACGTGAGGTGATTTTGGCAATTTTTCGACCCCCCCCCCCCCCCCTCCCCCTGGTTAGATGTCGTGAGATTTTGCTCGACCCCCTCCCCCCTCCCCTAATCTCACGTGAGATTTTTCAAAATGCATACGTTCACGGAAAATAAATTGTAGTAGAAGTAACTGCGGTTGTAGTACCATTTACTCCACCATGTAAAGTAGTAGGGAGACTCTCCCTACGTGATAAAAATTACGTGATTACTAAAATTACAAAAATTACTAAAATTACGTGATATTTGCCGAAGCCCCCCCTCTCCCCCACGTGAGATTGGGTGAGATTTCGCTCGCCCCCCTAACCCCCCTAAACGCCTCACGTAATTAATGGACGCTCCCTAATTACTTTCCCGAACAATAGTTTGTTCAAACTCTGTGGATAACTTTTAGGCATTATTATCATTCGATATCGATGTTCACAGCAATTTGGATACGTCTGAATTTTTTAAACCAGATTTTGGTCGAATCGCCACGGACCGAGATTCCGATAGAGTCGAACTTTTGGCCGGTGATGTACGTGTGCCGATTTGTCCTTAAATGGCAAAATGCGATACTCGTGACGCAATCGCTATCTTAGCCAGCATCCGCAATAGCTCAATTCCGCATTATTATTATTATTATTTTTTTTATCGAATCAAAATGCATACCCGAGCGAGCACATTTCTCGGAGCAATCGATGCGCGAGGGCAGGCCCAACTGGGCCATTTTCCAGTCGGTTGAGTCATCGGGGAGTAGAGCGTGTTGGAAATATTTTAGCTCCGTCGTTCGTCGCACTTCGAGGGTACGACAACGCTTTGCGGGGACTCGGGGTGCAGAAGGAAGGAGAGCCCTGTGCCTACCGATGAGTCATTAAAACTGCAAATTAACGCAGCGTCGACGTAGTATTTTCATCGTCCGCACATAGATCCTCCTTTAGTTCCTTTTTTGGATGTCGTTTTCTCAAAACTGTCAGAACTGTAGGTTGAAAAAGGAAAAAAAAAATACAGCTACGTACGAATTCGTTGCAACTGGCTCAAGATGGTGTTGCATAATCGACAACCTCTTCGCGTCCGGGTCAGTGCACACTGGTCGAAATTGGAGCGAGTCACCTGGATGAAATTTTTCCATTCTCGAGATTTTCGTTTTTCACTGGGCCCTTATTCGATCCGTACACCGAGTTTGAAGGTTTTGTTTTTTGGCATGGCAATTTGAAATGGTCTTGAAGTCTGCATCGTTGGAGCGCAACGAAAATTCTTTTTTTATGTTTGTATTTTTTCGTTTTTATCATTCTACGCAATATTTCGTTGCATATTTGAATTTTTGTAAAATAACGAAAACAACAGAAAAAAAATATAAAAAAAGAATTCTTGTTGCATTTCGAGGATGCAAACTTCGGACCATAATTATAACTAATTCGATTGAAAGCCTCGAACACGCTTTGCACGAACTTCGAAAACGTGATGACATTGACGTTTTACTGCTTTTAAATTTTAATTAGACAAATGAGATCAAATCGATAATTGGAAATTCCAATCGAATAATTGATTATGCGAAATAATGGTTAAGCCAATCGCTATGGGCAAATTTGCCGTGTCTCTCGTAAAATTAAATTTTTGATATTTTTTATATTCGGTTATTTCGCAAAACGATGTTACAAAAAACATGCTTTCGTCTCGTGAGTTATCTAAAAAAAATCATAGAAGGGAATTCGCGTCAAAATATTTATAAAAAAATTGATTCAATTATCAATCGAGCAGTGTTGATCTTTAAGAAGTTATCAATATTCGAGTGTTACGATTAAGGCGGGATATACATTTACAACGACCAAAGAATCGATCAAAGAGCGTGAACTACAAACGCGTTTTTCTCAAAACTGCATTATCGAAATTGGCGTGCAGGATTACTCAAAAACTATAATGCCGATTGAGTTGAAACTTGGTAGAAATATTGATAATATTGGTACCTCCTACTTGACGAAAATTGTTTTTTGAAAAAAATAATAAAAAATTAGAAAACTACTTTTTTAATCCACATTTTACAAAAATGTTGCGTGAAATGATGATTTTTGTTGTTGTTAATGTGTCAATTTTCTCAAATTTGCATTTTCTTCATTTTAATTACCAACACATGGAAACTAGACATGTTCTAACTGAAAAAATGTTTGAGCTTTTTTGCAAATCGAAGTCTACGGGAAGCTAGACTGCACGCCGATTCGTAACTCCCGCGGTGACCTTGCTGTAACACTCTGCCAAAGCTCCGCCATTTTGATGATGAATTAATTCAAAAAAATTGTTTCGTATACTTAAATATACTATTGAAGTATACCTAAAGTTTGATAATTGTAGAATAATTATTGCTTAGTTCAAAAAATCCCTCAATACAGCTTATTTTTTTTCCTGTCTAAATGTCTGCATGCTCTCAGCATCCTCTTTACGACTGATTGTCTCTCTCCCTTTTTCGATATTCATTCCTACACAGCCAGAGAAAAGCGAGATTAGTTTCCCTAACTCTTCGTTGAAAAATGTGCCCGTTCGTGTGATCTCGACTCACCGGCATGGCTGGACGGGTGTAAAAACCCCTCGACCCGTTCGTTCCTCCATACGTGCGTCACGGTTCAATGAATTCGCGGCCGAGTCGAATATCAACGATTCGTAACCTTACCCTCGAGACGACTTTTCACGCGTTCGCCGTTGTTTTTTTTTTTTCTTTTCCAGTAATAATTTAATGAAACGAGAGGCCGAGAGGAAACTCGTTGCAAAACCAGATCGTTTCAAGCTCTTCGTCAACTTATCACGACCCATATTTCTTCTTTACGTTTTTCTCTCTTTTTTCTCCTTCTCCCTCTTATCCTCGCGCTCCCACTTTTCCGCACTTCTTCCCTCTCACGACCGAATGCGAACACGCGCGAAAGAAAAACAGAGCAAAAGAGAAGAAAAAAAAAAAGAAACAACATTCGAGACATTGATCGAAACGAGGGAAAAAAGTCCCCGAGAAACTCGATGGGTCAACGTGGTCGTTGAACTCTCGCTAAAATCTCCTCTCTGTATGCAATATTAACGATACAAGCAATCATAATAATAACGATAATGATAATGTTAATGACAGTGTGTGGCGTAGAATGATGATGTTTGAACGGCTCGTAACCCTAGTGCCATGGTTTACTCTACATCTTTATTTCTCTTCTTTTCAGATCGCACCCTCGGCGAAAAAGCTCTGGGGCGTAGACGAGGGAGGCTCCAAGGATGAAGGGGGTGTAAAAGGCGGTGGGATACTTCATCTCGGCGACCATCAAATGTGGCGGGACTCGACCTGGAGCACGCCAGGTAATTCAATATCGCGCTAAGACGTTAATAGCATATCACGGTACATCGTTGTACACCAGGGTGCGGAGCCTCGGTTCATATGTTCCAACCAATCGAGTTTTCATTCTCTCTCTCTTGCTTTCCAGAATCAAATGTCCCATTCTCATTCACACGAAAAATAGAGGAAGCAATTTTCATCTAATTTTTTACGCTTCAGCATCTTATGATCTTGCAATTTTCGTTTCGAACGTTTTTCAAGAATACTTGTTGTTATGGAATCGGCTTCGATTCGGCCAATGAAGGATTCCAAGGTCGCGATGGAAATAAACGTTCTTATGTTTTACGTTTCGATCCTTGATTCGGATCCTCTTCAGAATTTTATTTATTCTATAAGAGTTTTTTTTTATTATTTATTATTTATTGTTATCTCTTATAGAATAAATTAATAAATAGTGAAAAATAAATAATATCAAATAATAAATAAATAAGAATTAATAATCTTATAAATATAAATAAATAAGAATAAATAATAAATAAAAAATATATATTTTTATTATTTATTATTATCTCTTATAGAATAAACTCTTATTCTATAAGTTTTTCAAGAATGACATTGAGGTTTCCCCTTTTAAGGGGTCTTCTCACTTTGGACGCTAATAAAAAGGCTATTATTATGAATTTTTTTGATAGGTTTATATTATTGATATTGATACAAAAGTTGTTACACTTCATAAATACACTTTCGAAATACATTTAAAATTCGTATTTATTTATTTAAGACACTATTTATAAACGAAAATGTCCTAAAAAAATGGTAGGTCTGCGCTGTTGATGAAATCTCGGAAATGAGTCATCCGTAACGAAAAAATCAAACGGTTTCATATTCAGTATGTTAATGGCTATAGCGCATATCATACGATTTTTTATGTATGCAAAAATAACAAAATAGCGGACATTTTTCGAAAAAAAAACCGTTTTTTTTCACCGTTTTTGGCACAAAAAAATGGTAAATATCAAAACTTAAAAAATCCTTGATATGCGCTATAGCTATAGTTGTAAAGAATATGTGGCTAAAATTTGACAAGGATCGATTCAGTAGTTTCGAAGATTTTTTAACAAACCGTCGAAAAACGTTGTTTCGAGAAAAAAACGCGTTTGAAGTTTGTTGGGGTTACATAAATACATAAAAACATTTTTTTAATGTATTTCGAAAGTGTATTTATTAAGTGTAACAACTTTCATACCAATATCTATAATATAAACCTATCAAAAAAATTAATGATAATAGCCCTTTTTAGCGTCTAAAGTGAGAAGACCCCTTAAAATGCAACGAAAATGACTTCTTTTTAAGGGGCTATACCCGTGTGAACGCTGAAAATTTGGGATTTGGGAATCAAATGTTTCAGAGAATTAAGAATATATTTGGCTATATTTGACCTATATTACATATTTTTTTCATAGAGAAATATTGAGATCCAAGCGACTTATGCGCTGCCTTTAGATGCGCCAAAAGAAAGTTCTTCCAGGAAGGTAAAAATGACGTTACACTGGAAGCTATTTCTTGTACAATGACGTAGGATTTTCGAAAAATCTAAATCTAACAAAATGGCGTAGTTATGAAAAAAAGTCTGTTTTCTTGCCTATAAAATGGTCGTTTTTTTCAATGCCAAATCGTCAATTTTCATTCAATCAAAAATATCCTACGTCATTGTAGAGTATATATATTCAAGAGCAATTAGTTCAAAATTAAAGTCAATCGGATAATTGCTCTTTGAGTTACAATGTCAGCAGATTTGGAAAAATCTCATCTCATATTCTTGAAAGTATAAACTGTCGAAGAAAGCAAAAAAAAAATAGATTTTTTTTTAAGTGTCACACCGGTATAGCCCTTTAACCTTTCGTTGACACATTTATATTTGGCCACGATTTTGACCCACTGGCTCAATTTCACCCGGATAGTACTTCATCACGGCATTGCAGTTTGCATCGTTGGAGCGCGACGAAAATGTTCTCAAATTTTTCTGCTTCTTTACTTTCTTCGTCATTTACAATCTTATCCTGCAAATTTATGCTGTAAATTTCTGATGAGTATCCTAAAAAACGATTTGGTAATTTTTATAGCCCAAATTGCCAAAAAAAAGTTCGGGCTTCTAAACTTTCGTTGTGTTCCAACGATGCAAACTTAAGTATCATACTTCATCCACCCGCCATTAACAAACCTTCGGTTGGTTTTTATTGAAAAAAATCGGGGATACACTTAAAACGTTTCTCAAGATGTCAACATTATTGAAATTCGTAGAGAATACAGTTAAAACGTTGTAAACAATTATTGACAACTTTTACAAAAGTGAAAGTCTTGAATAATTCTTTACAACAATTTAATTGTATACTTTAGGGACATACAAAAGGGGAAGTGAGAATTTTAGTTCGATTTCGTCCGGGTGAAAGTGACCCAGTGTGTCAACGCAGGGTTAATTTGCCAATTTTTACTTGGCAGACTTGAGCCATGTAGATTACGCGAACATTTTTGAGGGTTTTTATTAGTCCTTATGAGATCATTAAGGCCCTACATCATGCATCTACGAAATATTATTTCCGATACTACTGAAAGCGAGAAAGTAAAAAAAATCTCCGTTGCATTCCAACGATACAAACTTCAACCTCATTTTTGAGGCTTCTAATTTTGAAAAACTGGAGTTCTTCTAATAAAAAATGTGCACATGACCTTGATGTCCCCAAAGCTCCTCCATCTCGATGAACATTGTAATCTCCTGCTGATGAAATGAATTTTTCGATTGCCCTCCGAAATGGGCAATACAAAAAATTAAAAAACAAAATTATACAAAATTTGATAAATTTCGAGGTATAGAAGTGCTAAGGGTTTACAGCTCCACTCTATATTAACATTTATGTATGTGTATAAGGATTTACGTACGAACGAGTAGACCTGCGAAAATTCCTTGCCATCAAGTATACGAGTTCCTACGAGTCCCGTACGCCGGGCGCGAGCGATCCTTTCCTCCCCATCCTTCTCTTCCATACCAGAATTTCACGGATGGAGAATTTTTCGAAGTTTCTCCGCGTATCCACCTTGCCAATGACAAAAAGTCCTATTCCCTAAGAATTCCAGTGCTTCGGGAACGAGGCAGTGGGGCTGAAAAAAGTTGAGCTTGCCAAAGATATGAAGAATTTATTGATTTCCGATAAGACTAGTGCCGAAAAAGTCGCTGGTTACGTCACTTTTTTTAAATGATTTTTTTTTTCCCGGTCGAAGTTACGGCGAAGTCCGGGCATTGAAGTTCATTATTTTTCCTTCACAATTGAGGGTAAGGAATGAAGAATCACCGGTGCATGCGTTTATTCGTAATGGAATCTCGAAGAATTATACACCTGTCAAGGAACCATTCCAGTGTGACGCTTGGAAATTGCTGATATTCATGATTTTTATAAAAATGAAATTCGATTTTTTTTCGTTTATTCAAACGACTTATGTTGTACATGATAATATTTTTGAATGTTTCAGCTTTATTTTTCATATAATTTTTTTGACGAGTGCAAAATGATGAGAAAGGAAGGTGGTACTGTTCAAAAAATTGTCTGAAAGAAAAAAAAAGAGAAAAAAGGATTATTAATCAGTATGAAAAACTATAGAGGCGTACGGCGGATTTTTTTTCGATGTAAATTAACGAAATCGTGGCCACTTCAAAATTAAGTGTCAAATTGGGTATTTTTTTCGACAATTTTTCGTTTGAAAAAATGTGAAATTAAAAAAAAAAACGCTTCCGTACGACGTTAAGGAATGGCGTGAAAAATGATGTGGCAACATTTGATACGGATAGCTTGAAAACTCTTCGTTCAAAATCGTCCACCGTTTTGAAAAACAACGTTTCGAGAAAAACGCGTCCGTCCGCGCCAGGTGTCACGCAGCTGGTCGAATCCCTTTATTTCAAGAAGGGCTGTAGCGAACGGAATAATTCGAATTTCACGACCAAAATTTAACGGCATGTTTATGAAAGTCCATATTTTTGGACACTGCAAAAAAAAACGATTTCAAAAAATGTTACACTGGAATGGTCCCTCAATGGGGATGAGACGGTCAGGAGCTTGTGTAGCTTCGCGTAAGACTAATGCGATAAAGGCTCGACTGTATGCGCTACAAAAAAAATCCGGCCTTTCCAATAACTTTTCCAACGAGTGCCGATGCTTTGAATGTAGTGATAAGAGTAAGCACGTAACAGTCGATGATACGCGGCAATGACATTATCATTTCTTTTTTCTATGGCAAAGCTTAGGCAGTCAATATATATCGCTATTCTGATATCGGTCTCAATATTCATCAACTTACACCACATATTACACTGTCAATAAATATTGACCTCGATTACCCTCAGAACAAGACGGTACATCGTTCCAAACAGACGTTTGCACACATCGTAATGAACTACAAAACCAAAGCTTGTATCGCCATTATCATGGCGAGTATTGATGGATCACAAAAAATCCAGACTTGTCAATATGCAGTGGAACCTCGATATAACAAATCTCTAGGGAAGTTCGTAAAATCGAGTTTTCGTTACATCGAGATCATGTTCGTTAAGGTAGTTCGGAAGAAAAACCGGAAGTCAAACTGTCAAATTCAACGATTCTTATTTTCTTCTTTCGAATGTTTAAAATACATAATATTTAATCTCATAAAAAAGTATTTTTATTTTGGTACCCATTAGAATGAAAATTTATGATTTTCATAAATACTTACAATCGACATTGGTTATTGAGCACAAGGTTGATCATTATCGACTTTACTAGTGAGTTCATGTTTTAAGCAGTTGGCAACGCTACATAACCTCACTTTAGAAGAATTCAAACATCACCTCTCAACGACTCAACAAATGTCCAAACATGGCACATTTACGTTTAAGTGGTCGTTTCTTTTTTTACAAAAAATAATCTGCTTTTGTTCACGCAGATAAATAATAAGAGATTGATTAGGCAGTTTTTAAAGTTTTATCTTCAGATATATATACAGAACGAAAACAGAAAGAAATTTTTTAGTTTTCTAAATAAAAATGTTTACAGCCGTTCTTCATATGTATATTTGTATACGTAATAATCAATTGAAAAAAAATTAAGATCTACATTCAACATATTTTTATTCATTTTTTATCCTTCGTTTTATTATTACTTTTATTCTATTCTTATTGTATTGTGCATGATCTGCAGCGTAGGCATTCGGCGACATTCATATCGCATTCTGCGTGAATTGCCATCTATGAACTTCCCCTAGCAATCACAGCTGACGCTCCGATCACCGTTTAGAGAGAGACAGATGCCGCATAGCAAAATTTAATAAATTATTGTGAAAGAATTTTTGCAGGTGAATTTCGTATTAATCGACGATTCGAATAAGAAGTTTTGTTCGTTGGGTCAAGCGACTGAATTTTACGTAAAGTTATCAGTTTCGGTAACTTTTTCGGAGGTTATGTTTGAGTGCGTGTATTTTAGGCCAACTTTCAACGTTCATATCTCGGAAATAGTACGGCGGAGTGGCTTAAATTTTTTTTCTTCTACGTGGTTAATGACATACTATCTCTTTCTCACAAAAAATAGGAGCTTAAACGTTAGTCGATTTTTGAATTGTTTCGTCCGAACCACCTTAACATGTTAAAAAAATATATATTACTATACTATAAATATAGTACTATAAATACTTAAGTACTATAAATATACTATAGTACTATAAATATACGAAAATTTGAGGCGTATCTGTGAGTGTGGGGGAGCGAAAAGAAATGAATAGGGTAATAGTGGACAAACTGGATCAGTGGCTAGGGAATAGTAAGAGGGTGGAATTAAAGCGCAAAATTGAAGCACAACTAAAATGGAAACCGGCAAAGGAACTATGCAATTATATACAACAATTTGAAAAACTACGAACTTAGAATAGAAATAAGCAAACTGATGTAAAAATACTATTGTAAAGAAGGAGGGAAGGGCACTCATGTAAAAACCCTCAAAAGGGCATATTCGGAACAAATACTAGTACTACTACTATAAATATAGGGATATTTTTTAAAGAAAGAAAGGTCTCATTTCGATTTCTATAGATTTTGTTCGAATTTTAACCAGGCATTGTTCATATCATTATGCATGTTTGAGTGAAACTTCAGAACAGTCGACTATTTAGTTTGGCAGATAATGGGTTTTAAAATTGCACCTTTCAACACTGCAGGATCTGCATCGAAATTTAGACAGAATAATTTCCCGTAATAAATATTTGTGATAAGAAGACATGTTGCCACACCTCATCGTTCCACGTATCCAATGACGTAAGTTTGCGCGGCACATTTAAAATAATACCGCAACACACATTTTTATTTGGAAGTAATTTTTAATCGAACAAACTTTTTCATTGCATATGAAAATTGACCATCACTTTTGTTTGTTAATGAAGATAACATAAACAATGCAAATCTTATTTTTTACGATAAAACTTTAACTTTAGGAACACGATAATTTTTTTCTCCAAATATTGAACAATACTGTTCTGCGGTGTTGCCATATGTCTTCTTATTATAGGGGACAGATACTTTTTAACGGAGAATTATTCGGTCTTTACTGAACGTTTTTAGCAAAACTGAATAGTAAAGGCAAACCAAACTTTTTTCACTCTTTCCCTGACTAGTTTGCTATTTAAACATAATTTTTTTTTCAACATTTGTAAACCTATTAGAATGGTACGACGAATTGTGTGACCTGACTATTGGTCAATGCAGACCCTGCAGTGTTAAAAGTTGCAATTTCAAAACCCATTATCTCCCAACCTAAATAGTCGTCTGTTCTGAAGTTTCACTCAAACATGCACAATGATATGAACAATGTCTGCTTAAAATTTGAACAAAATCTATACAGATCAAGAGCGCGCTCGTTCTACCTTAAGGCGTTACCCCCACTTGTAGCGCAAAAAAGGCCTTTTTCATGAATTTTTTTAAAGAAAACTACAAAACTTTTTCAATCGATCAATATCCCATCTTAAAGAACACATCTTGAAGAACTTTCAGTCATTTTTTTATTTAAAAATATTACATTGTTTAGTGGCAAATGGCCGTCAATGAAATAATGTTTTTATATACACGGTTTGCGGTGACCAACATTGCGGCGAAGTGGATCATCTGAAAAAAAAAATGCGGATGGATTTAGTCAAATATAAGTATAAACTAGTCTGTAATCGAAGGATTTTTAAAAATATTCATTTTTCACAAAATGGCGGACAGTCAAAGTTAATGGTTCGATTTTAACGAAAAAAAAAACGGCCGTTTTTTGGCTATAAAAAGGCCATTTTTTTCGAAAAAAAATCGAACGATTAAAGACTACATTTTTATGTATTAAATATGCCTGCAAAATTTCAAGAAGATCGGTTCATTAGTGTTCGAGTAATCTTGGTCACCGACTTCAGAAATACCATTTTGAGAAAAAACGCGTATAAAGTTTCTCTTTCAACGCTCTTTCAACGCGGATTCTTCTCTTTCAACGCTCATATCTCAGTCAATTTTGTTCGGATCGACTTGAAATTTTCAGGACATATTCTCAGATACTTATACTACAAAAAAATGCAATAAAAAAAATCGATTTTTTCAAAATCGCAAGTGGGGGTAACCCCTTACCGTAATGTCGCTTTCTCTCTTTCTTGTACGTACCCCTCCCTTTTCTTTTCCTCCTCTCTCTCTCTATCTCTTTCCATTTCGACTAGCCCGATCTTCGACACTACCACACGTACTCGTACAGTGTTATAGAGCGAACTCTGCGTGCACAGATGCGAAAGGAGTAAGGCTATTTTGTGTTTTCGACTGCGTGTGTGTGTGTGTACGTGTGTCGGTTGAGAACTGCATAGTTTGTGCATGTGGAGTATTACGACGATGGGTGCAACGCGGCTGTTGCCATGGCGACAGACGCCCGGCATCGCCAACCGGGTGGGGGCAACGTCCCAACCACCAGGGTCGTCTCCTCTGCTCATCAACCCTGGGCGTATACTCGGGCAACCCTTCGCCTCATCAGAATCCCTCCCCCGCCTTCCGCTTGCTCCCCCCCCCCTCCCCCCGAGGCCCTTCGTACTCGCTGTACGTCTTCCTCAACGATTTCCCCCGTTTTTTCCACTGCCGCTATATTTCTTCGCTTCGTGGCAATAATCTCGGCGTGTCATACCCAAGAGAGCACACGTCGTTGAACGGGACCTCAGAGTCGATGATAAATCCGCATGCACTTATCGAATGTGTTGCTCGGCAATGAGTTTATCTTTGTTTGTTTTCGTGAATTAGTTTGGGGTTCTTACGATTGCACCGTCCCTGATTCAGGCACGATCCTCGTCGCACTGCTATTTCCCAGTTCCTCGCCGTCTCCTTCGTTGATTTTTTTTCTCTAGCTGCCTGCTCACGTGCCTGGAAGAGCGAGCGATACTTGGTGAAAAGGCGCCAAGGGCCCACGGCGTTTGGTATTTTTATATGGTATTTTTAATTATCGCTATGCCGAGGAAAAATCTCCGGGATCGATCATGCGAGACGAATCAGAGACAGATCAAGGGACGGAAAATCAGGGTTATTCGAAAAAATTAAGGGGCGAGATACCTTTAGGTGGGCAATGGTCACGGGGTATTTTTCTTTTTTTAAATCTTCGAAAATGCCGGAGGTATTGCACGCGTTGAGGCAGACGTCAGACGGCGGGATTAATCTGAGAAAAAAAAACCAACGAAGATGGTTCTTTTATTAACGCAGAATATGAACCAAGAAAAAGTGAGGAATGTTGAAAATCGTTAAAATCGTACGCTTTGAAATAAAAAGATCGAATTTTACGGAAAAAAATGGGTAGGTTTTGCAGTGAAAAAATACTTTTTAAAAATGTTCAAGACATTTAGGGTCATATAGTTCTATACGTTACGCCAGTTTTGAAAATGAATAAAAAAATACCATATGACAGCCAAAAGTAGTAACGAAACATACCCTAAGCCTCAAATGGTGAAAAATTTTTTCCTTTAACCCTCGCATGCCCTACTCGGGTCTGAGGAACCCGAACAAATTCCGTAAAATCACAATTTTTTCGCTTTTCTCGAGAGAAAATATTTTTTAAACGTGTAAATGTCAGAAGTTCTCAACTTTGACGATTCGGTCAATGCATAGATAGATTTCTCGACTAATTGGCCATCGATTTTTTTAAAGACCTTCGAAATACGATTATTTTACTCGGAGTTGATTTAAAATGTGAATGGGGTCCCTCAAATCCGAGCGTGGCAAGTATGTTCCGAAAAAATAAGTCTAACATGCTAGGGTTAAAAAAAAATAATGAAAATCAGAAAAAAAAATGCCTCGCCTAAAGGTATCTCCGCCCATAATTTCGAAGGAATAGAATATATGATTGAAAAAACGTTTGGATATTTATTTGTATGTACATTACCAAAATTGTGTACCAAATTTCATTAAAAAATATTAATAACTAAGAAGTTGCGAATAAGCTCGTGAAGGACCCTTTGAACGTGAGGGGCTACTTGATTTTGGCTACCCGGTTGATCTCAAACAAACAAAAAACGAATTTTTTCTTACAGTAGATAATATTGGCTAAGACCGAGCTTTTTTTGTTGCACAGTTTCAATCATCGGAAAATTCTGATTTTTATTCCTCGATTTTTCGGTACAAAATGACATCATTGTTAATGAGTGATGAAAAAAATATACTGAGAAAAAAAGTCGACCAGTACTAAACTGCTATTACACTGAATGAGTGTACCAAATTTCAAGTCAATCCGTTAATTAGACGTCGAGAAATCGTGTGCAACGTTTTCAAAAACATAGTTTCGAGAAAAACGCATTTAAAGTTTTACTAGCAGTTCTATCGTTGTAATCATAAGTTTCCCTTCAATCTGCAATTCCTGCCCCGTATGTTGAACCTTCCTATCCAATTTGCGTTGCCTCAATCGACGAACGAGTGTTCGTTATTTTCACAGTAGCCTAACCCCTTAATATGATTGTCAGTAGAGTACACAGATAAACAAAAGGTTGTTGTTGAGCCCGATTTAACATCTTATTTCTTGACTTTCTACGTCGGTAAAAAAAAGCACAATTCCAACTACTCCTGCTAAATTATGATGTTGAAGTCTCCATCGTTGGAAAGCAACGAAAGTTCTTTTTTCATTTTTATTTCTTAGCTTACTTCATCGTCCAAAACCTTATCTCCCAAATTTGGGATACACATTTTCGACGAGTTCTAAAAAAACCTTGTCGGATTTTCGTAACCCAAATTGTCCAAAAAAATTCGAGTTCCTAAACTTTCGTTGTGTTCCAACGATGCGAACTTCGATATTATGCTAAATTGTGTGTTGCATGGCTAGGGTGAAGATATTTCGAATATTTTTTTTTCTTTAAATATATTGTCGCGGTGAATAAACGACTTGTTCAACGTCAAATTTCTTTCTATTCGCTTGAGCGAGTGCAGACGACAGAGAGCGGTCCAGACAGAGCGATAAAGGAGTGGAAGAGTCAGACGGAAAGTGAAAGTGTGATGGGGGATCATATGTGGGGGCCAATTCGGGAGAGTGATTTTAATCCTAAAAAGAGCACACCCGTTCATTTTGAATTTCAAGTTTATATTTAACAAAATATTACTTGAAAATGAAGCCGCCTGAAACTCTGTATATACTGTTTTTTGTTAACCTGAATACCTGTTGCAAATTAAGTTAATTTTGTTTCAGCAGATTTCGTCAAATCGTTCTGCCAGTAACAAAAACCAACGTCTCAAAACAAAATACACTTTTCTCCGTTTCTAAACCAAAGAATAATAAAAATCGAGCTTGCACAACCCAGATTAAAAAATCGTGGTGACCGGTGTCAATAATCCGTACCAATAAATCTGATCATGCAGTCCTCTTAATGAGTCCTCTTGCACTCTGAATCGCTTTTTTATACCCGAAAATGGTGGATTCATTGCATTTCGTCAAAATCCATACGTCCGCTTTTGGGCCAAACCCTGATGACGTTGAAGTTTGCATCTTCGGAATTCAACGGGAATTAATTCTTTTTAATTCAGAAAATTAATTATCAATTCAGGAAATTAATTCTTTTCAGTTCAGACGCTTTTACGTATTCTTATTAGAGATTTTCGACATCGATTTGCAAAGAAGGCTTTGGATAATGATAAAACTAAAAATAAGAAGAAGAAATAATAAATTTAAGAAAGCAACATTTGTTGCATTCCAACGATGCAAACTCCAACGTCATTAAGGTAATCCTATCGCTTCACACTAGTCATACCACTGATCATACTTCAGACTTGTTCAATTTATATTTTTAAAATACGCAACAAAAAAAATTTGTAACAACTGAAATTTTCCATCTGTAAACTGTTTAATGAATGTTCACATTTAATTAGAAAAATGAAAAATATTTATTCCAGCGAGTCGCGCAGTATTCCTAGGTTTGACATTTGGCAACATTGGTTCTATCTCCGTCTCTTTTTACTCAACCAGGCGAGTTTAACTTCCATGCTTTTCAACGTCGATCTGTCAAAACAATGTCAGGTGCGGGAAACATAAAACATTGTATTCGGGCCACGACTGGTAAAAAGCGTGGAAAATTTGTATCTGCGAAATATGTCGGTTGAAAATGAAATATGTGTGGAAATTCGAATGAGTGAGATGAGGTTAGGACTACAGTCAGCTGTTGCCTTGCTGTCACGTCTCTTTATCGTAGCAAGTGGTAATAAATCCAATACGGGAAGTTCAAATTAAACTTGATATTACATAAAAATTAGGTCAATAAGCGTAATTTTTTCTAAGAGCATTGGATTACCACAAGTGTTAAGTATGCAAATCTGATTATTTTTAAGAATCTGACGGATTCCCACTATTATATACACTTTTACAGCGGGCGGAGATTGGGTTTTTGCATGTCGTGTTGGAATTCCTCCGCAAAAATACGCGATTTTAATGTTTTTTTTTCTCTGTAATTAGGTCGATAACCGACCCTGGAATTTTACAGAGACGATTATTAATATATGAAGCTCAAACAAAAAAAAATGAAAATCCTATGGCTTGAAGCCTGGCGATAGGATTACCTTAAACCCTGCGAGTACACAAGATTGGCCGTCTTCCTTCGTAGATGATATGTCAAGGTAGCTTGAACTAATTTGTGGGAGGCACGCTGGAAAGATGTTTCTATCCCTTTTGCGGCTACGAGTATACTCTCTAGCGTTAGTAATATTCTAGTGGATCGATAGTTGCGAAAGATAGAATAAAGTGCCCGGTCCACCATTGTAATATTGCACAATCTCGAAGAACCTTTAATCTGGGAACGAATGAGGGACAATACAGATTTCCGGGTAGAATTTCGGAAGAGATTTTCTCGTCCGAGGATCTTGATTCGAAACAGACAGAAGATTACCAGAGTTCAAGAAGAGCGGGCAGTGGCACAGTCGCTGGAGCTCTGGACTGACATTTAGAAGGTCGTGGGTTCTATACTTAGCGGCATTCATTGTTCATTTCGGTTTGAAACCCGTAGCACAGTTGGCAGGTAGGCTGTCTGGGTCTTACAGGACTGCTAACGTTCTTATGGGACGATGTTTTACTCTCAGATATGGCGAGAAAAGACGCAACGATGAATCAGTCCAGAATGCTTTAGATTGATTTGTTCGGGTGATTTATCTTTGGGAGAAACTATTTCGGGAAATTTCCCAATTAACGTACACAAAATTGTAGGGCCGAACTATACCATCAAAATTCCAGTACGTTTTAATTATGTAACGTACTGGAATTTTGATGGTCTTTTTTGGTCCTCCCATACATCCTCTCCAATCCGTATGGCAGTTTTGTCAACTGCCTTTTAACTGGCAGTTTTGTTGGCTGCTCAAAAATTGCGGTGCTTGCAACGTGCGGCATATTCTCTTGCGGGAATTTCGCCCTATTATAATTTATTATAAACAAATAGAGATGAAACAATTATAACAAAAAGAAAACGCTCTGACACGTCATTACAAATGTGCGTGGAACTTCGAGACTATTCGCCGGATTGACAAGAAATTTTCCGTGTGTGTACTTAAATATATGTACATTACGAAAAAAAAATATTTAAAGAATCGATTTTTCAAAAATTTGAACTGCATATAACCCCTTAAAGCCAAGAGGAGGTCCTTACAAGCTACAACCAACCTACGATACTTTCGTACGTCCGTGACTACGAGTAGTAATTGATATTGTTTCTCTCGGTGAATTTTTCAGATCATGCAGTTTCACAACCGATCTCAATGGGAACAGAAAGACGCGTCGGCGTTGGAACAGGATATCATCATCAAACGTCAGAGGTCGGCGCTGTTCTCAGTCCCAGAAGCAGGTTCGTTGATCTTTGCAATCACTTTCCTCATTTTTCAAACAAAAAGCTCGAAAAGTCTAATTGTTTCACGTCTTTTCTTGCAGTGAGACTGGTGGTCTCGGTGTCAAAATGGTCGAGTACGTCCTGGGATCGAGTCCCACAACGCCCAAGGATTTGGAGCCACGAATGGTCTCGCTCAGGCTGGTACGACAATGACGAACGAAAATGTCCACCCTTTTTTCGTTGCTATTAGCTCTCTGTCCGTATTGTGGGTCGTGCGTTCGTGTCTCGAAGGTTTCGCATGGAATTCGGAAAAAAAAAGTTTGTGTCTCGAAAAATGGCAATTTGGCCATGTTTGCGTGGCATGACAAAAGGCGTGGAACATGTATACGAATTGACAGAAAGTTCGAACTAGTTGCGAAAAATGCTCGCGACACGAATGAGCTCACACTCTACTGTGCACTGAGAGAAATGGTTTGTTTGAATCCTGGCCGGATTGTTCGGTACGCGATGATAACCGATACCTACTTCATATAAATGTTAAAATCGATTACAATCAACTCGGAGACAAACCGTATATTTGACTCAATAAACTTTCGTTTAAGCTGGATAGACTTTTTTATTTATTGTATTAGAATCGTAAAATCATATAAAACAAATGTTTTATTTTGTTTGTGCAACGAAAATTTAGTTTTTTTTATTAACTCGATTTAAAAAAATTAATTTTGGCTTTGAAAATCGTACAAACGTTTCTACGTATTCTTATTAGAAATTTACGATCTCAATTTCCGAAAAATAGCTTCGGATAATAATAAAAATCAAGAAATAAAAAAATTAATAAATTGATATCATTGCATTCCAGCTGTGCAAACTTCAACGTCATAAAATGTACGTTTGAGGGGTCAGGCCGCTCTAGAGGCCGAAAAAATAGGCTTTCTGGGGATTTTTTTCTCAGAAAAACTACAAAATAAATCGAGATTACAAAAAAGGGTGTTTATCATACATATCAGTGACTGTGTACAATATTTTTTTTGAAGCAGTTAACTTCTTAATGGCGGCTGTGCAGCGTTTATCTCAAAACTGCATTTTTTTAAGTTGGTCGAAACAAAATTCAGACAATTTTCAACCGATTCACTTGAAATGTTGAATATATCTTGACAAATACATTGTCTATGAAAGTACGTAGGATTTTTTTTTATATTGCATAGTTCATTTGTTATTAACAATCATCCGACGATTTTTTAAGCAAATTTTTCACTCCAAAAGAATCGTCAGATAATTGTTTAACTAAATTTTTATCCCCCCGTCGATGTCATACATCTCATGAGTTGCGTGCTCTTCACGCGTTTCACACTCGTCACAATTTTGCAACCGTTATGGAATATCAAACTTGTCGGTTCGATTACAAAGGAAAATCCACGAACATACAATGAACACTTTAAAATAGGTAGCAAAAGCCACTATGAGCAAAATCAATTGGAAACGTGAAGAGAAAAAGTTAATTTGCAGAAGACATTTTACCCGTTGGACGCTGACTCAATTCGATTCTATATGACCACGGAGGGTTTGAGGGATAAAACCACCTAGCGGCAGAAAATAAGGCCTAACTTGGACAATTTATTTCGGGAGTATGAAAAAAAGGAATAGGATTTCTTTTGAGAGGGATCATTCAACGAATATTGAAGTATAAAAAAAAATGTATTATAATTTTCATACAAAATGGCGGCGACACGGCCCATCTTGAAAAACGTGTTTTTTTACAAATACCTTCACGTGAGGACGGTTTTATCGTAAAGTATAAGACGTGGAACAAAAACCAAAAAAATTATAATCTATATATTACTAGCTATGGGACTACGTAGAGATGTTTTTTATCAAATTTTGAAAAAATGGCGCACTTTGAAAGAAATGAATCAATTTTTTGCCCAAGAAATAAGCAATAAATTGTTTTTAAAATAAGTTTACATTTAATAAAAAAACGGCTACGTACTCCTATAGAGAATGTAGTTGTGAAGTTACTGGCAAAATTTCAAATCGATCCATGCAAAGGTGTTCGAGTAATCCGTCCTCCCAGTTTGAAAAAAGTGGTTTCGAGAAAAATGCCTTTACAGTTGTACGAAGCGCTGCGACAAAATCGATAATTGAACATTAAAAAAAAATCGCTACAGGACCAATTGCACATTGTTTTTATGACGCCAAAGTATTTTTTAACAAAAAAAAAACGATTTTTCCCAAATCCTAGAGCGGTGTTATTCATAAAAAATTACGATGTTCTGGTTTTGAGGTTGTTCGTAATACGATACGATCACTATATAAGACAATGTTGGCACAGTGCGCTTTTGTTCTTTCTACTAAATATTGTTTCGAATCTAATAAACCATTGAGGTCGTAAATTTCTAATAAGGATAGGTAGAAACGTTTGAGCGATTTTCACAGCCTAAATCGACCACAACAATTTGTATTATTGGAAAAGAAACGAATGTTCATTGCATTCTAACGCTGCAACGAACATGAATATTTCTGAACATCCTTAACACTTTTTGGTAGATTTTGCCTCCAAAGGTCCCACGACAATTTTTCAAGATATTCATCGATCTGCAATATAAATTTACAAGAAAATATTTCGCATAATGATAAATATAAGGAAATTAAAGTATAAAAAAGAATTTCCATTGCATTCCGGCGGTGCAAACTTCAACATCTTGAATCAATTATTTCTACGAAGTTAAGACTCAATGAGAGGTTATTCGGAGCGACAAACATGCTCCAAATATAATTATTTCTCTGAGTAATGAATATTTCCGTACGAGTAAAGCAAACTAGAGTCGCTCCAAGCAAATATACGGCAAGAGTATCGCATCGTGTTAATTCAAACAAACGATTTCTCTCAGAGACTACGGCGAATCACTGCAAACAGCGAAGGGTTAATTTGTACCATACATTAATGCTTATTATGTATTATTTTCGGCATATCCCGTAGGTTGACACTTGGCACGCGTGATTACTACATTCTGTTTTGTTTCCCGTTGCAGAATCCCGAGGGTGATAAGAAAGAGAAGGACAAAGGTTCGGCGAGTCCATTCGATGGCTCGAAAGACGACAACGGGCCTCAGGGCAATGGACTCGCGTCACAAAATGGTCTCGACGATGACAAAGGGTTCAAGTGAGTCGCTTCGGTTATTTCCCATTCCCGAAGAGACAAGAGTCAAGTAGGCGACGGAGGAAGAAGGGCGATAGCGAAAAAGGGGGCAAAAAAAACGCTACGAGTGACCATGTACGGTTTCCCTGGGTCTTAAGACGATTAAGCATCGTTTCATTATTCGAAACCGATCGTTCTCGGCAACTTTTCAACGTCCCTTCGGTATGGTCTTGAAGTTTGCTCAACGAAAATTCTTTGTTATATTTTTATTATTTTGTAAAACAGTAAAAATGGGGAAATTGAAATTCTTTTTACAATTTTCATTCCCTCATTTTTGATATTTTACAAAATAATGAAAATGGGGCAATGAAGATATAAAAAAGAATGTTCGTTGTGTTCCAACGATGCAAACTTCAAGACCATCCTTAGTTGTCGAATGTTTAGTCATTGGATGTTTCGCATAATTTCCAAAAACGCAACGAGCCTCGAACCTACGGCTCCCCTGGCTCTCTTTCTCTTTCTGCTTCTGTCTCGTCGCTCTGTCGTTAAGAACGGAAAAACCACTCGAGCGTGAGTACGGAGTCTCTCGCAACGACAGTCGTCGAGGGCCCAACTCGAGAGGCTCGATCACGTGAAAGATGCCGCGCGCCAACGACCGAGCTTCGAAATCTCACGGTTTCATTCGTCGATTCACCGCGACGCCGGCTCGTTACTCGCTTCCTCGTTTTCACGCCAGATGGCGCCATCGTCCCGGGATCCTTTGGAACGGAGAGATTTTTCTTACCGACCCGGGTATCCGGAGATTCCTCCCGAGCTCTTCCGACGATACAATGGGAAGCTTTCAGCGTCTTCTCTTTCTACCGCTTTTTCTCTTGCTCTCTCGCCCCTTCGCCACTCAACGACCGATTGGGGCTCGTCAGGCCTTTTGTCTTTTGCTGGGTACTCTCGTACTCGGCAAACGCAAAAGCTACGATTCTTTTTTAGGGCTACATAGCCACCCTTGTCATTACACCATTTCTATCCGTTCGTCCGTCACGGCGAAGTATACCCCGGCTCTCTAGTCTTCTAATTCTTTTGTTTAAAGACGCGAAATAATTCACGAAAATAACGTTTCGCGAGTAGTTTCGAGGAAAATTATTGCGATCATTGTAAAGTGAGTTTCGGAAAATAATGAAAGTAAAGCACTTTCTAATTCGACAATATTCACCTATATTTTCGCAATTATTCGGAAAAAATGCCAAATACCGATAACACTGATCAACTTCAATTCTGAGTCTGAGTTGTGCACGAGTGATTTGCATTGCTCTTTTTAAAAGGGTTGACGTTTGAGAAGTCTAGAGCATTGAGAAGTTTTATATTAAAGACTTTTGTTTTCGTGACTAGAAGAACGATGTTATATCTGATGAAAAAAAAGTATTAGCTCCGTACAATAGCTACGTCTACAAACTAATGTAGTGCCGAAGTTTGCATCGTTGAAAAGCAACGAAAATCTTTCGTTATTTTTTTAAATTTCTTTATTTTGATTATCGTCTAAACTGCTCTTTTGCAGGTTAAGGTCTGGATCCCTAGCAGGGGTCTTCAAAAATATTGTCATGATATTTTTAGCCTGAATGTGCCAAAAGAAAATATGATGGTGTGAAAAAAAATCGTTGCATTCCAACGAACTAATTGCCATTGAACTAATTGCAGATAAAATAAATACCGAATCTTCCCTTTTGTTCGTACGAAATAAGTTGCTACAATATTTAACTCAATTGTTCCGGTAGCTTCAGCCGGATCGCGTGAGAAACGAACGGAGAGAGATCCTTTTGCAAAATTGATACATCGGTAGGATAACGGAGTGGATCATGGGAGCATCACCGTGTAACGGGTCGAAAAATATCTGATTTTCGCGATTCTTTCTTATCGTTAAAATGCGCTAATCAGTTCGATTTTTTTAATGTCAAATCAAAGCACTCATGAAGAACAGAAAATACATTTTTAAACGTTTATTTTCTTTTTTGTTTGCATTTTTTTAACGGTTGAAAACGTCTTCGAAAAAAAGGAGTCCTCACGGTGTACACGGTTGTGGCCGTAAATATAATCTGAAACAAAATATGTAAAAAGATTATTAATCAGTATGAAAGCCGCTATCGTGCTATGGAGGTTTTTCAAAAATCAGAATTGACAAAATGGCGGTTTGAAAAAGAAGTATCGAATTTTGCCGACTTATACGACAGTGTTTCGTTAAAAAAAATATGAAGATTTCGAAAAAAGCTTCCATAGCGCAAAATGAAAAAAAGGCGTGCAGAATGTTGTGTGAACATTTGAGACGGATAGCTTGAAAACTCATGAGAGTGTATTCCGTTTTGAAAAACGCGTTTAAAGTTTCGAGTGCGGTTTTTTTCATATAAATTGGCTACTTACGATCAATCGGCGATTCCAGGTCCATGTTTATAACCGTCTATACTATCAGATAATGCGAAAAGGAGAAAAATGAATCTTTTAAAAATTTTACACTGCGATGATCCCGTATAGGACGCGTTCGATCATTCTATTGCGATCGTCGTTTTCCCTAAAGTATATCATTGTTTACGACACAGTGAAGATGTTGAAGTTTGCATAGTTGGAATGCAACGAAAGTTCTTTTTTATATTTTTACCTTCTTATATTCATTGTCAGCAAAATATTTTTTCGCAGTTTCACATTTTTGATGTCTAAATAAGCATTCGATAAAATGGTTGAAAAATGTTTATATGCAAAATTTGCCAAGAAACGTGCAAGCAATTCAGCAACGTCAATTTTTATTGCATTCCAACGATGCCAACTCCAGTCCCATTTACAGCGCTCATACCCTGATGCGTCCTCTACGCGTTTGTTCTTTTTCTTCTTTCTTTACATTCCTCGAATTTTTTTCTCGCGCCTCATCTCACCTCGACTCCGGTATGTGTCGATGAACTAATGACTAGATAATATCGCGCCTCGTTTGCAATCGCTGATCGAGGGCAACTCGGGAAATTCTACCCGAGAGACGAGACATCTGACATTTACGATCGGCACGGAGTTATCCTCTCGTAGAGGTGGGAATAATTGCTCGGTGGTTAAGACTGTTTTGAACAACGAGTCGACGACGGATCCAGCAACGATTTTCCGCTCCCAGGGATTTTCATCGCATCCACCAATTTTTAGAGGGAAGAGTTTTTTTTAAGTTTCGCATTGAGTATGGATTGGGGTCGCTGGCGGTAGTCAGCGGGCAAGCTATTGCCAGGCTAATCGGTCACCCATCCAAGTATCGGCCTGGGGCAACGCGGCTTGACCTGAGAGATCACCGAAGCTACAGACCCAACGCGTCTTACCGCTGTCCGTTTCCATCTTTTTATTATTCCATCTCGAATTTCGATTAAAAGGTGGAACACGTTCAATCTTCTTTCGAAAGCTGTAGAGCCTTGGGCTTAAGATGACATACTTTTTCTTTTACAATAAATATTTAAATAAATATGGTGTTGAAGTTTGCATCGTTGGAACGCAACGAAAGTTCCATTTTCCACTTTATTTTTCCTACTTTTAATATTATAGGCGATTTTTAAAAATAGATTACAATGTAAATCGCTAACTAAATATCTGAAAAAATGGTTGAAGACCTTTTGTAGGCGTAATTTGTCAAAAGAAATTAAATTCGTTGCAGTCCAACGATGCAAACTTCAATATCGTAAATAAATAACGCCGTAGGAATTCGAAGCCAAGTGTATATCCATAAAGGTTAATTATTATAATGAAATAGAATCAGTTTCAGGACATTAGTTACTTGAATGAAAAATAGAAAAATAAACCACTTGTAGGTCACCATGTGTAAGTCGACTTGCTTCAGTCTAAGATGACATATGTATGTTACCTTACACAAGTCGACCGAATTATGCTCAGATACATTAATTTCTAAGTTGAAGGTTAGTTTATAGCAATCAATATTACCGGGACATTATTATAGTGACGAAGAAATGTTGCCAGCGGCACGTTAAAAAGTTTGTACGCTAAAAGCCAACCGATTCTATTCTTCTTTACAGCTTCAATGGTCTTGGTCATGTGTTCTCGTGACTAGCTCTTACGTGACGAGGTTCGTTGATAATAGCCAGGCATCCTATGGGTAGGGGTCAAAACTTCGAATGGCCAAATATAAAACGACAAAGATTTCGAAATGACAGAATTCTAAACTCAAAATAACGAAGGTTAAATTATTCGAAATTTTATCCTTCGACCGATGATGAAATCGAATAACTATTACACCAAAGGATTATTTATTCGAGAGCTCATTTATTCGGGAACATCTATTCAGATAGTCCGCAGTTTGAGTTATACAAATACAGATTCGAACAATCTACAATATTCATACCCCGAAATAGAAAAAAGTGAGTATCTGATATTGGTAATACCATCAATAGCAAAAAGCCATATATCGAGAATACAAACTTCGAATGTGCAGATCTTAGATACGGAAGTGATCGATGGTCCAAAATAGCGAATACCTAAATAGCGAGCATGGGATGACTGCCTTACCCGACTACCCACCAGCGCCATCTGCCAGCTTCACTCTGAAGTGCAAGTAACGTATTGCTCGATCATAAGTTTTCGCTATCCGGACCCGTCGCCATTTCGGCCTATCGCTATTTTAACTGATCGATTCTTTGGCCCTTCGCTTTAATGAATTCGAAATTGTAAACCATCATAATATTTACAATTCGATGATTTGTCGTCTCGAATTTTTCGGTGTATTTATACCGGAAAGTCGATGTTATATCTCTCATGATTTTGTTAAATCTGATATTTCTTTTCGCTATAAATCAATTTCGAGATTAGTATTCACAATTTTTATAAACTATTTTACAGACTGTCATAAGATTGATCTATCTATATCGGAACGTCGTCATTAATGAATTCGAAATTTCGGTTCTCCTGAATATTGATCGATCGAATTTCCGACACCCACCCCATCCTATAACGAGAAGCCAAAAATCTGATTTTATATCCGGTTTTATACGCAGCAGGGTAAGATCGCATAGTGTATCATTGTACACCGACGACTGGCATGT
This sequence comes from Ophion ellenae, assembly GCA_963210295.1. Lineage (NCBI taxonomy): Eukaryota > Metazoa > Arthropoda > Insecta > Hymenoptera > Ichneumonidae > Ophion > Ophion ellenae. The sequence goes on from OY723385.1 coordinate 58,077,332, forward strand.
CAACTTACCCAAAAGTGAATGGAAATTTTGTTTATTTTGTTCTGACAAAAACTTTGGAGTTAGAATATCCGTTGTGCAGTATTTGTGAAGCACAATGATCCTAGATTACGAATAAATTAGTTCAACTAGAAAAAAGTCTTACCCGACGAGTATTTTTAGCACCAGACGAGTATTTTTAGCACCAGGTGGTCCGTTTTTTTTTGCATTTCGAAATCACGAAAATATTTACTACGTAAAAGCGTTCACTGACGGCTATGCTAGATTTTGTTACTAGCAACACTTATCGGCCGACGATAGAACGTCATCGTTACTTGTATAGCGCGAATATTGGAAAAGATATTGAGAGTGTGTCGTCTTATCTGACTACGTCATCTTGAGCACGACTCCATTAATATCTTGAAACATAAGCAAAAAATGAACCGTCGCGTCTTAGGTTTCGTGAGGAAGGAGGAAGAAAGGGAGAGAGAGAGAGACTTGCCAGCGATATACGCAGTGGTCCGTTGGGATAATTGATCTATTAGATTGGTGGCGAATGAACGGAGATATTTTCGCGCGAAAGCCCATTCCAGCAATTGTCCCTGTACCGTCCCCACATTGATTCGACTTTCTTCGCGTTCGCAGTATTCTCCTCGTTAATTTTCGCTCGACGTAATCGTTCTATACGAGACCTAAGGAAAGATAGAGCCAAAAATCCTAATAAATAAGAAGATTGTCACTCGTTTGCGACAGAAGGCCACATCGTACAATATTGTACACGTCAGAGCAATAGATTGAGATTTACTTATTCCATTCGTGTTGCGATTGCTATGACATTCATCAGCATAGCGTTCAGTACATTTTTTTCATTTTTGCATTCTGCCCAGAAAATACATGAAAGACTATAACTACTAGCACTATATCACGGCCAGAGTAGTATATTGTATGCTTGTAAATTTTGCATTCAAATCAGGACTATAGGATTTCTTTACTTTCTCAGTTTTTTTCGCTGCCTTTAGGTACGAAAATCACTGAAACTCTGTCCCTATAATTTAAAGGGGTACATCTACCTAGAGGCTCGAAAAAATGGCCGCATTTCCATTTTTCCCCCCTGAGACAACGGTCGGTGAAAAAGAAACGCATATATATATTGAGAGCCTTAAAAAACAAATCACCAGAAAATACAGAAAAACTACGAAAACCTGGCCGCCGATAGATTATGAAATTTTTTCCGCGGCGTTTGACGGTGGACACTTACAGCTTTAACGGTCTTGAGAAAAGTGCATTAAAAAAATATAAATGCCATTATGCAAAAACGAATTATCCGACGGTGTCTGGGTTGTGCACACATAGTGTACCTATCAATTACTATTATCTCGCGGAGAACCTGCGCTACAACTTGAAAAATGGCGGCGTTGTGCATTTAAAAAAAACGCCGATTTTTCCGGTTTTTCTTCGTTAATAACAATCCGATCGAGTCGTTCAAACGCTCATTTTCTTTGCATTTTGATTCTCTACATTTTATCTCCTTAGAGCATAAAGATTGCTTCAATAGTTTTCATTTTACGATCGAAAAACGAAGAAAAGAAGCACGACGTTTTCCTTTTAAATGTTTATACAAAATTAAGGTATTCCTTTCACGAACCCAAATATTTTACACTTAACTGATTTTCGTCTATAATGAAGTAAAAATGCATCCTAGTATACTGGTAAAATTTCAAGCCAAGTTACCGAACCTTGAACGAAAAATTACGGCCCTAAAAATCGTCACGTTTATACGGCGCTTTATGGACATGTCACGCTGGCCACATTTCTATCAAATAATTTATATACTAAATAACTTTAGATGCCTGGTATAAACTGCTCACAGGTGTAAAAAAGTCTAAAGATTCCGTAACGACAATAAAAACAGAGGGTCACCGAACGTTTAAAGAAAATAACAATGTTAAAACTTGGAAAAATGTGACTAACAGATGAATTTTCGTAGCCGTGACGTTTCAAATAAATGTAAAAATGTCTCAATCTACTGAATTTGCACGAAATTTTTAATTCTAGTTTATCGTTGCGTTATTTTTTTATTATGCGCAATTGTAATTTTCCGACGATTCAGAAGGCCCTGCTTATGCCCCCACAAAATACGGCCCTCCGCGAAAGGAATACCTTAATAAATGACAGTTGCAAGTCGAAAACATAACAGAATATAACTACGGACTGTCTTTCGTGTGATGGCACAGGCAGTATCCTGGTAGTATTTTTGTCACCGAATCACTCATTATCTGCTCTATTGCTTGGTCTATAAGTACATGTAGCCTCTTAAGGGGTTAGGCCACAGTAACGGGTATAAAATCATGGGCGAATTTGACCATTTTTTCGTATGATATAGTGATTCACTCGTAAAATTCATTACACATCTATTTAGTATGAATATCAAGCTGTTAGAAAAAAAATATATTTTTTTTCGATGTACAAAATGGCCGACTACTCGAAACTTCTCGAAACAGCTTTTTTCCAATTGGCGTGACGAATAACTTCAACAATTTTCACTCGATTTACTTCAAATTTAAAAGTTATGTTCCTAATTGCATTTCGCAGAGAAGTACGTGCGGAATTTCTGATTAATGGAAAATTTTTCATTTTATCAGTAGTTTATGAGCAGTTATAACGAAATTTTTCACTGAACATTCATTTCTTAAGTTCAAATACCTACAACTTTTGAATAAAACAATATTTTTTAAATTCCGTACGTACTTCTTTAGGTATTCTAATGTAGATTGACGAGAATTTTGGTTTTTTGTTCTAGGTAAAAAATTGTGGATGCTAAATGTCACGCCGCGGAGCGCCTAAAAATATATAACAAAAGAAAATATTAGTAGTCGGCCATTTTTTACGTCGAAAAAAAATATATATATTTTCCAACAGCTTGATATTCATACTAAATAGATGTGTAATTAATTTTATAATTCAATCACTTTTTCACACGAAAAAAAATTGTTAAATTCGCACATGATTTTATACCCGTTACTGTGTCCTAACCCCTTAAGGCCCGAGCATCTCTCAGTCTTCAAGGTACCAGTTCCTATATGTATGCAAAGTAAAAAAAAGTCGAATATCCACAGAAAGTATCAATTTGCAAATGATCGAATTGAACGATCTGATCGTCTCCGGAATCTGCGCATTCCGCCAAAATGCTCCGTCTGTTACTTTGTTTTCCCACATGATTCGCCTCTCGTGTGACTTGTCAAAACATTGTGCGGCGTTGTAACATTTCTTTGACGAACTTGCAGTCGTACACCCGGGAGCAGACAACCGTCACCAGGCGAGGAAGAATTTCAGAAGAACGCCGCGGCGACCTTGGCCGTGAGCACGGGCGGCGGCGGGGTCGTGTTACTCAAGCCGGGAGTCGACGGTATCGGTGGCGAGGAACACTTCATGCCCGCTTTCGCGCCCGCGCCCCCTCACCATCTCCAGCATCATCAGGCACCACCGAATCATCACCTTCAGCATCCTCATTCACACGCCGCCCAGCTTTTCGGGGCCCAGGGACCTCCACCGCCCCAGGTACCACCACCGTCCCAGCAGCAGCAACAGCAGCAACAACAACAACAACAACAGCAACAACAACAGCAGCAACAGCAACAGGGACCACCGCAGCAACAGCAGCAAGGTCCCCCCCAGCAACAGGACACGACTACGCACTTTGACGTCCAGGTAAGCCCAATTATATTCTGAACTACGAGGCACCTTCGTTCTCGTCTCTTTCACCGGCACAGGAACATTTTCGAATTCATCCGTTCCCGCGACATCACTTGTTCGACCTGCGCACGTAATTCGTGCGCCGTTTACGTCTACGTGGAGACTTAATTCTTTATCTGCGTGGCAATGTGCCTGTCTGGTTTGATTGTTGATTTTCGTGCTTCCGCGATACGACAAAAATCTCAACGGACTCAATCAACCGAGTGGATCGGGAGCATCGGTTGCCAGTAACAATAGTGGGAAAAACATCATTTATACGAGTGACGAATATCCGTGTGAGAAATAGTGAGAAATGATACATAATTAAATCTTATGTATTGTACATACTATTACATCTTTTAGCTGAATCTTTTTTTTATATTTAAAAATGCCGGCTGTACAACACTTGCTTCGGAGATGGTTGCCGCCTGCGTTGTTCCACGGCGTACAACCTACCGTCGGGTGCATTGATCCGGAATATCAGAGCCGAGAAGTTTTAGATTTCTAAGACCCACACGCTCTATGGGAAACGAAAAAAAATCAAAAGAAAAGTGAAAATTCGAAACGTGGAACGTGTTTGATAAAATGTTCTATTTTTCGTGAAATGTTTACTATAGTATTAGGTAATGAAGATGTAGGTTTTTAAATGACTTACCTCAGGAAAGCCTAAGGAACTTTAGGTTCAAATGCATATTCAAACAGTCGATGTTTTTCAAGTGTGTATTCATTTCATATTAACATTCTTTTTTGACGTATTTTTTTTCCAATATATTTACGTGTTTTAGACGCGGACCTTTGTGAGTTTGCTGCGATTTAAATATGTTATTGTTTCCTTCTAAAAAGGCTTGTATGATTTTTTCAATTTTTAGTGATGAGCTTTTGAATTAGCCGACTTTTTTTCCAAATGCTCATAACGTTCCCAAAAATCGACCAAATTTTTTTTTTTTTCTTCAAATTTTTGTTTCGAATTGTACATGAAAATGTTGTGATATGTACATGTTTTGAAATGTACACGAAATGTAAATGTTTTGAAATGTACATGAAAATATTCAAGAAATATTGAGTCATCTTCGACATCATTTTTTAGTTGTTTATAAGGGCAATTTTTCAAAGTTCGACATTTTTTATAAAAAAAACGTATGATAAACTAAGCGATTTCGCTGCAAGGCCCACCGTGGTAAGATTTTTCTTTCTATTTTTTATTCTAAATTGAAAAACTTTATTCTTGTTATTTTCAAAATTCAGCTGTTCCCTACGATGCAACAATGTCAATTGATAAATTCTACCGTTAAAAAAAATGCAGCGTACTATTTCATCTAGATTAATGTTTTGCTCGGAGATTTCACAAGTAGTATTAGAATTTGCCGCTAAAATGATTAAAAAGGATTGAAAAACTTTTTTTAATATGTTAATATAACATGCAAAGTATTGAATATCATAGTATGAACCATTTTTAATTATTTCACCATAGGAAAAAGCTAAATTTAGAGAAAATAAAGAATAACAATTTCAATTTAGAACAAAAATAGAAAGTAAAATCTTACCACCATGGGTCTCGCGGTAAAAAACGTTAAATTTGTCAATTGTTTTTTTTACAAAAAGAAAAAATTAAAATGTCGAACCTCGAAGAATTCGTTCTTTTTTCTCTAAACAACTAAACGAAATATATCGAAGATGACTGAATATTTTTTATAAACTTTTTTCATAAGGAATTGCAAAATAAAAAGTGAACGGATCTTATTTGGTCAATTTTCCAAAAAGTTATGAGCGAAAAAAGACATCGATTTTTTTTTTAAATTCACCACATATGTCCGATGATGTAAAAAAAATTGGGAAAATCACACAAGTGTTTTGAGAAGGAAACAATAACATATTTAAATTTCAGCCAAATCAAATGGGGCTGGGCTTAATAGTGGTCGATGTGGGATAGAATGTCCCAAATGTGTGCGTGTATATATGGATACACACATCAATCTTCTCAAAACAATTTCTCGAAAACGTTCCCCTACTATTATATAAAAAAAAATTCTCATTATATCATCCATACAGTCGATGTTTTATCGATTTTTGGTCACATCCGAAGCATTCTACGTGCGAACCAACTCCGAGCCTCATCGTAAACCTGTGACCTGATAGAAAAAAAAAGAATTCGCGGACAACCAGAGTGTTACAATTCTTACGAAGAGTTGTACGCGTTACGAGGCCAGGTTAATTCGACGGCCGTGCTATTTTAAAGCAGTGCCGCGAACGCTAACGAGCCATCCACCCAGCAATGGTACAACCCGCACTTTTTTTTTTCTTGTCTTTTCTTCTTCTTCGTCTTTTTTTGTGCCTCCTTTTTTTTTTTTCTTTTTAATCAGCACACCTCGCTATGAGGCTCCTAAGCACACGTGAGCTCTTGTTCGACGACATGTATACGAAGCATTTTCTAGGGGCGACGCGGGTATTTCAGTCTACATTTCGCGAGATTCTCGCCTTATCGGCCTTGAACGCCCACTTGCTCTCTTATTCTCCTTTTTTTTCTCACCCCTCAGCCGACCCGCTCTTTTCCGCGCCTTTTTTTTCATTTTTTTTTTCGTCCGCAATATTCGCCGACACGTTTACCCGTTGGTCAGCAACGGTATCGCTCCTTTATCTTCGTGACTGCTCTGGCGCTTTTATCTTTTTACCACCACCGCCGCCCCTTCCCCCGTTTCATTGGTCGCGCTTTTTCTCCTTTCCGTTCTGCGGAGCACTTCCGGAATACCCGGTAAAATGACCTCCGAGAAGGGCGCCTCTACAGAATGATAATAAACCGAAACATTTTTCCGGAAATATAGTTTCGATGCACTTTTCATTTAATCTTATTTCTTTACATCAATATATTGGTATCCTCTTTCGTATTTGAGGGTGCTAATTACCAGAAAATCCTTATTCACTTGTTTTATAATGTATATCGACGTTTTATTTGTTTTATTGTTCCTTTTTTGATCTATTGATACGTTTATTGGTTCACCTTTTTATTCACCTAGAGTCGAACCTCGAATATCCGTATAAATTGGGAGCGAATCTGGCTCGGATAATGGAAACGTAATTTTGTTACAAAGGGATAATATACTACAGAAATTGAAATGAATACACATCTATATTTTACATATAAATTATTTATATTATTTTAGATATATATTAATTATATATGAAAATAAACTATACATATATATATATATATATATATATATATATATATATATATATATAACCTTTTGTCGAACACCAAATGCTTATTTTATTTCTTTGCTTTTATATCTCTTTTTAATTATATTCTCTTTACATCGGAGATCGTGGTTTTTCCAACATCATAAAGGCGTGCTAGAGCTGCGCTAGTATCGCTCTTGTCTAGCTGCGAAAGAATTTCCAGTACTTTCTCTAACGTAAGAACATTACGTTTACGCTTAGGAATCGAAGGACTTGGACTTGCAGTCCCGACACAGACGAACTAAGCGAAATAAACGGGATGTAAACAATTGCCAACAATTAACATTTATCTGTGCGCGCTGCAAGGAACAAATAAAAATTGCCGATAGAAGCCAGTGTTTAATCGGACTAACACTGGAAGATGAAAAACGCGCTGCAAACTCGGTTATTGCAAGACTACACCGCATATTTCGAGCGGTATATTTCGCGACACAATGCATGGGGTGTCTCAAAATGACCTGACATTTTTATTTATTAATAAAACGTATTATTTATTTGAAAAGCACGAATATTTTTATTTTGGTATAAGGTACAAACATGGAGGATATGTGTGGAACACAATATCCGATAAATGTTTGCAAACGTTCACTCGTTTGACGAAATTTTCAATAACATTTTCGCATACCCAGGTAACGAATCAAAAGGCTGACGATGGAAACAAACTTGTGCGAGCCTTGTTTCACCGAGCCTGAGTGAGACAGACCTGGGCCAGGTTTCATTGCATCGTTTGGAGCAGCCTGGAACCAAGACTGGCTGCTTAGCCTAAACTCAGGGTTATTTCAAGCTTTATTCAGCCAGTGAATTTTAAGGCTAAAAAATCAAGGCTGTATGCAGGCTTGTTTCAGGTTGTGATAAAATAAAATAAATTTTAAATAATATTTTTTCTGTACTTTTATGAAAAAAAAATTAGCAGTAAATTCGTCGGTTGCGAAGGCACGAAAAACGAAAGCGAAGGAGGCAGCTCAGAACATTTAAACATATTCTCTTATCGATATTTATGAGGTACACAAAAAAGTTTTTTTCTCGTCACATACCCATTTTGTATATACTCTCTGGGGTTTGCGTACACTCTGTGTATTACGTATCCCATAAACAATAAATAAAATAAAGTATTGTGTTTAAAATATTTTATATATATTTTATAACAAATAATATAATGGATAATAAATATATATAATAAATCAAATGAATTCTTTACAAATTTATTAAATTTACCCCAATGTAGAATATAAAAAACTAAAAACAGGCCTCATATAGTCTCGAGAAGAGTTTGGGATAAGCTTGGTCCTAAATGCTCGTGAAGGCTTCATTAAGGCTCGTTTTGAACCTTGTTGTTTCGTCGTTTCAGGCTTAGTACAGGCTTTTCTACCAGCCTTTGGTCAAGCCTGTGTGCAACAGCCTGAAACCGCGTTATCATTCAGGGGTTGAGCTAGGCCTGAAATCAGGCTGGTGCTCAGCCTGAATTAAAAAATGTGAGCCTTGTTTCAGAGCTTGGCGAGCCCTTTTTTCATCGTCAATTCCTACCTGGGTAATTGCGGACCAATTTCATTAATTGTGCGTCCAATTGCTTCCTTGAGCTCCGGAACAGTCTGTGGATCATTGGCATACAGTTTTACGTTCAGAAAAGCGCGAAGAAAGAAGTCCTATGGCGTCAAATCGTACGATCTTGGTTGCCAATTCACATCGCCGCGGCGCGAGATAACACGACCATGAACGTCTGCAATAACTGTGCACTAACAATGCAGCAAATAACAATTTCTATGCGTTGCTCGATCGTGTAATTCTCCATGACTAAACCTCAATACTTCTTGACGCCAGTTGTCAAAGATTAGTACTCTATGTTCGCCACGAAAGAAATGACGCGCCATTTATAATCTCGGGTGATTTTGCGACAACCTTCATAAAACAGCTTTTTTTTTCTTTCTGCTCTTGTTAGTTCTCCCGAATGAAATTTAAGATAATCCTTCAATTTTTTAAGTTGCTTGTTTGGAGATCTAGGATCTCTGCACCGGCAGAAAAATATCTTGTAGAATAATGACGATGCACTGCTAAAAAAACATATTTAATTCTCCATGACCAAACCTCAATACTTCCTGATGCCAGTTGTCAAAGATTAGTACTCTATGTTCGCCACAACAAAATGGCGCGCAATTAAGATTGTCTTTTTTTTCGCAAAATTTACCGCTTTTTGGGAATTTTTTTGTGAAGAAAGTATACAACGGAAAACTTTTGAAACTTGGCATATAGTTTTATTGATCTGTTTACTACATACAAAAAATTTTTTAAACAATTTCATCAAAAAATCCGCCTCCCACCCCCCTCGGCGCGCGATGGTCCTTTTTTGATGGTGTGCACGATTACAGCCTTCACGTTCATCCTGCAACAAAAACCCAAAAAGCATTTTACTTTAGACACATATAGCTATCGTTCGATGAAAGGAAAAAAAAATTGACGATTTGGTGACGTTTTGAACTTGAAGTATCGATTTTTCGAAAAAAATTGATCGATTTTTTGTTATACATAAAAAACTATTAAACGTATTGCTTTTTTGCTTCATCAAACGATAAAAGGATGTTAGCTGAGCATTCTGTCCAAATTTGAAGGCAATCGGTTGAATAGTTTTTGAGAAATCGTGCACACCAGTTGTGAAAAAGCTGTTTCGAGAAAAACGCGTTTAAGGGGGGATTTCTTGATGAAATTGTTAAAAAAAAATTTTGTATGTAGTAAACAGATCAATAAAACTATATGCCAAGTTTCACAAGCTTTCCGTTGTATACTTTCTTCACAAAAAAATTCCCAAAAAGCGGTAAATTTTGCGAAAAAAAAAGACAATCCCCCCTTAAAGATGTCAGGTCATTTTGAGACACCGTTTATGTTTCGCGCCAACGTTTGGATAATTGAGCGTTCGGAGAAACAAAATCGTGGTTCGAATAATTGAGGATTTGGATGATTGAGGTTCTACGGTATTCATTTGTCTCTTCATTTACTTGTTTGCGCGTTATGATGTTAAATATGGCGGCAGAATGTAATTTTTACCAGGTCATTCGTTCGTGCCAGGGGTGCTCATCCGCGGATAACTGCAGGGCTTGTAATAATGTCACAGGTGTCGTTAACGAGGAGCGTTGAAAGTCCAACATAGATCATCCAGTGACAGTTTTGCCCCTTCCTTGTCTCTCGTCGCTCTTGCGCGCCCTGCTTCGGTCCTCGCTATTTCTTATTACCTCGCGGCTTCCCCACCCTCCGCTCTTTCTCAGCAGAATCGCCTCTGTCTCGATGTGTGTCGAAGACCCAAAAGCGGCCTCGCGAATACTGGCTGCTATCCACCCTCGTAATTACCCACAGCTACGTTAAATTTTACTCAAAACTCATCACTCTCCCTGCTCTTGCTACTACATTTTCGAAAATCATTCTTTCGCAGTATTACAATATCCGTGTCAAAATAAGACTTTTTTCAAGAATGGTAAAAATTGATAATCTACCCTTAAGGGGGTGAAACGGGGTTTTAAAGTTTATGTGAAACAACATACTTTTTGGTCAGATTTGCTTGAAACTTGGTATAAATACACTCGAAAACAAATGATCAAACATGCATTTGTTTGACCTCGGTTGGTGTATTTATGCCAACCCAAACAAACATAGTTAAGGGGTTGAAAGTACACTGGAAAAAAAAATTCGCTCATCCATCGCAAATTCCGTTGGTTTAACAAAATGTATCTTTAAATACGTTGAACTTGATTTTTGATTGGCATAACAAAACAGTGGTGGTAAAATAGTATAGTGGTGTGAACTGTAGCTTATTTAGCATGTCTGAGCAACTGTTGAAACAACAAAATTTCGAGACAACAAAATGCATTTTGCACATTCAACGATTATTTTTTCTCAGTGTACTATTTGACTGTATACGTGCATCGAACAGCGAGGAAAACGTATAGTGTTGTATATAAAGTAAATTTGGTAAGTTTCAAGTAAATCTGGACAAACAATGTTTTCTCATACAAACGTCAACACTCCCGTTTAACCCCCTTAATGGTCAAATTTTGGAAATTGCTGAAATACATGGTTAATTATTTGTATTTTAGCTTATTTGTGCCAAGTTTCAAGTAAATCTGACAAAAAAAAATGTCATACAAACTTTAACACCCCCGTTTAACCCTCTTAAGGGTCAAATTTTAGAAAATGCTGACACACGTGTTCAATTATTGGTATTGTATAGTATTTACGCTAAGTTACAAGCAAATCTGACAAAAAATATCTCGTCTCATACAAACTTTAAAACCCCTGTTTCACCCCCTTAAGGGCCGAATTTCGATTTTTACCACTTTTGAAAAAAGTCTGATTTTTGGGTCATATGTGAAGGCTGCATGGTCAGAATTAGAGGCCCCAGATATCGTAATATCTCCCATTTTTTCTTCTATCTTCGAAGAAATCGACGATTTGCAAAATAAAACGTATAAAGAGGAAAATAATCTTTCAAGTTTCGTTCAAGTTTGATTCGATCGAATTGCATTAACAGTTACCACGACGAAACTTCGTTGTGATCGGATAAATTGAATTTTCTCCATTTCTGCACTGAATTTGGAAACTTGAGAATTCTCGTTAGGAGCAGCTTAACCTTTACTCGCCATACCGTTCGACTCAAATTCTTATTTCACTTCGATGAATTTTTTCTTGATACGAACTAACTCTGTCCGCGTGTAAAGTAAAAAGTGATTTTTTTTTCATACGCCCATACACGGTGCACTCGCTAACTCGAGACGTCTCACGAACCATGTACGCTCGTCCTTTTTCTTGTTTTTTTTTCTTTTTTTTTTTCTTCTACCCGCCTTCGCCCGACAGTTCACCCGTGGATAAATCCTCCACCGAGTCACGAGGGAAACACGAAGAAAAAAAAACTCTCTCTCACCTCAAAAGCGTAAGCGCGCAGTGCATTCAGTCGCGTTTTGCGAGCTCCCTCTTGTTCCGCTCGCCGGCGCAAGGGATCGCGGTCTTGAGGGCAAAAAAAAAGAACAGAGAAACGAGAAAGAAGCAAAGCGAAGAAACAGCCTTGTGGAAAAGGGACTCGTTCGTTCGTCTCGTTTAATTCAGGCTTTGATTCGGCGCGAAACGAGCTCGATCGAGAAAGTGCGCAGGGAAAAAGGAAGCGACGAGAGGAAAAGAAGCGAGTGAGTCGGAAAAATATTATATTTCCATTACCGAGATGTAAACATATTAGAAAGAAAATTCGCGTTTTACGTTTCGGGATGCTTCGTAAATATATCGTGATGAAAAGTGAGATTGAGTTTGAATTTCAAGTATGGCGAGAAAAATGGTTTGCTTAAATTGAAGAAAATTAAATAGAACATTCAATAACAATTAAAAAATTTAATAGAATTTTGGTTGAATCTCGGCCCAATGGACTGTTATTATAGATATTCGATGTAATGGAATGTATGATCTTCAAGCTTGCATTGTTGGAATGCAACGAAAATTCTTTTATGTATTTTTATTTTCTTATTTTTGTTATTTTTATATTTTTACATTCATATTCAAATTGCGTAAAACAATGAAAATGAGGAAAGAAAAATACAAAAGAGAGTCTTTGTTGCATTCCAACGATGTAAATTTTAAGACCATTGGAATGATGTTTTTAACCGAATGTTCCAATTGATGACAACTCACTGAAAAACCATATATTGTACTCTGATACAAATATATCTGTCATGAACTTATTTACCCACCGCAATGAAATCATTGATTCAACTTGAACAAATATTTTATTCCGTCTACAAAAGATACTGCGTCTAATAGAAAAATGGACGACCGATTCTAAACTTGTCGTTTTGAAATTCGCTTTAAAAAACTGAGCACGTAAACTAGTTCTTGTAAAAAAAATGACATGGCTTTGAGGTTATTCGTAATTCGATTACTACCCTATTGCTCCACCTATTGAACGTTTGTTTGAGTTTAATCAATTCAGCATCAGGTAAAGTGAATACTCGGCTGAAACATTTATTCGACTTGAATAAATTATTTCTTCGAGGTTAACACTGAAAGAAAAGTTTATTCTAAATGACGTGTATGCTCAAAATATAACCATTTTTTTTAACCATAACAGATATTTTGGCAGCAGTAGGTAAAAATATAACTGGTTTGAACAAAAATGCGCCGAATGTATTGCATTTAGTTGACTCTGAAAAATCATTTCTCTCAGTGCACTTGGCGCTGCTCTGTAAAAATGAAAATGACCACATACGGAATATCGCAATGGCGTTTATTCCTAGTAAAAATTACACGAAAAAGTCATCGGCAAATTGCGTTGCAAAGGTGCAAATGTAGGTCAATAAACGTTACGAAGATTGTCCGTTTGTCGTAAAGAAAAAAAAAATTCTTCCGTGAATGCATAAGACTTATTTGAGAACTGACGGAATATTTTCAAATTATAGTTTTCTTGCACCATCTTCAAGGCTCTATGAATAAAGCTGTTTGCTTCGCGGCTTTGAGTTTTTTTAAGTACAACTTCTTCCAGAATCAAAGCATGAACGATTTATGCCTTTTCGCCCATCTTAATATTTCGATTTTTTAAATAAATTCCCGGAACACTAAAACGTGTTTGGAAAAATTAACAATTTCATCTCAAATCATAGAAAAGCAATGTGTTGTCAACCATATGTTTGTTTTTCACGACTGCATCAACATGTTGTCATTGGTGGCTAAAAATTCGAACGTATCGAACTTTTGGCTGTCTATAGTATAGGCACTCAAACAGAATTCTAGTTATCGAAACTGCTTCTTCAAATATTTAAATGACGACATTGTTTCTTTTTTTTTTCTTCTGAAGATGAACATTCGAAACAGCTATGCATTTTGTAGTGCCAACTAAGATCCTGACTGGACGTTATACCAAATCGAAAAAGCTCCATTTTTTTCCCTTATTTACACAATTCGCTTGGTGATAAATCTTGATATTGGATCTTCGACTTGTTCTTTCCATCTTCCTCACTCGTCGTTCTTTGTTCTCTCGCCAAAGATGAGTATCGCGGCTCTCCTCGAGTCGCGAAACATTTCTTTTCTTTTTTTTTTTTTCTTCTTCTCGTCGTACTCGTAGAGACCCTCTACCTCGTTTTATCGTTCCGTAGAACCTTCAGCCAGCCGCGGTTCGCGCGATTCTCAATACTCGCGAACCGCTACTCGACGCGCCACGGAATTCGCCCGTTTACCGCGGTCTGATCCGAAACGAACCTATTCTACTGGAACTACTTCACGTGTATTCAGACGCGTCTCGCGCTCCTCAAGTCGTTTGTCGAACGATCTGACAATGAGACGCGCGAGACTCGTTCTCTCGTTGTCTCTCGTACCCCGTTCGGTATCGATCTGCAAAATAGATTCGTCCCCTTTGCCAATCTGCGCCATAATTCGTTCGGTAAGCGCGAATGGATATTGGGTGTGGCGAAAAAAAATCTTAACATTTATCGCTCCAAACATTATTATTGGTGAGAGAAAAAATCATGACAAATGTGAACCCTCCAATTCGAGTCTGAGTGATAGAGCTGGATCATTTTTTCCCATTGGATTTAGGGGCTTACACCTGGTTGAACATTTTTTAACGACAATTTTTTTTTAGTTTCGACTTATTTTCAAAGTATAACATTTCAAAAATATTGTTTGAATGTTTCGAGTCGATCCGTTCAAAATTGACGAGTTATGTTGGGACATTGGGTCATTTTGACCCGGACGAATTTGAAAGAAAATGCTCACTTTCCCTAAATTGAAAGTTTTTAATCATTTTTTACAACAATCCAATTTTATACTTTCCAAATTTCAATCATGCAAACATATTAAGAAATGTTTAAAGTGCATCTCGGATTTTTTACAATAAAAACCGACCGAAGGGTTGTTAATGCCAAGTGGATAAAATAATATCCGGGTCCAATTGATCCAGTCAGGGTGTCTACCCTACCTAAAAGGTACCTACCTTTTTAGGTCTACCGACCTAAAAAGTCATGAAAAATCTTAAATGTCATGAAATTACACTCGACCCTGAAAAAGTCATGAAATGTCATGAAAAATTATCAGTCTACCTGAATTACTATACCCTACTAAATTATCGTTGAGTCTATATTCAATATGAACTAATTTTGCGGTACTTGTCGATAGAGACGCAAATATCGAATCGATAGAAAATAAAATAGAAGAAAGTAAAAGAAAATGATGCGTTATCTCAACATATTAGTTTTTCTTTGTTATTCGTGTAAAGCGACTAGATGATATTACTCAAAGTTCCTAAATGTATGTAATACATTTTTCTAGATGTTCCCAAAATATATTTCTTTATAGCAATCTTGAAATCATGTTTGTCTCCCATTTTTTACTACCTATGGAATTGTACAGTTTGGTGACTTTTCGTTTATTCCGTATACTTTTTGTTGGCATACGACACACATCTGTTTCAAACAGCAAAATAAAAATATAAAAATTTAGAAAATCGGTCGCACTGTAGAATCATTACTTATATGCCAGAAAGTCATACTAAGAGTCATGAAAAAAAATCCCCATTCCTTGCCTTAAAAGTCCTTAAATGTCATGCAATTTCAGTTCTGGTCAAAATTACACAGCCTGCCAGTGTGTCAGACTCGTGGCCAAATATAAGTGTGTAAAGGAAAGGTCAAACGCGTTTTTCTCAATTTGACTCAAAATCGGTGACCACGATACCTTGGAAATCACTGCACCGATCATCTTCAAATTTTACAAGCTTCTTTTACGTATCGAAAAGCAATGTTTCGAACGAAATAATGTTTTTCATGCTTAGGTTTTTTTTAAATGAAAATGGTGCTTTCTTTCACCGAAAATCGATACTTTTACTTCGGACCGGGGCCTTTTTTTTTTTTTTTTTTTTTTTTTCAAAAATCCATATTTTATTGAATCTTTCGTCCAAGCACTAGATAGTTTCATGCAAAAACTAAATGCGTTTGATTTTTTTTGGATACTTATGATACCACATCTATAAATATTTTTCAATCCAAAAATCGTAAAAGATACTTGAAACCGTACCCTTTAATGTAAAAAAAAATTGAAAACCTACGCACGTTTTCCCAGAAAAAAATCACCGAAGCTCTTCTTTTTTCGGGTCACGAGCTAGATGTACCCCTTTAACATGGGAAATTCGCGCATCACACATCAGCCTCAATAACTCAACGACTAGTTAATCTTTCTCAAATTCTGTAAGAGATTCCTAAAGCTGCCTTTTGAAGCTTTAAAGCGCCTTTCAAAAAATCTCCATATCATTTTTACACGAATCGGAGCAATTGAAATGCCACTTTTTATTTTCGAAAGGAATACCTGCATCTCTCAAGTAGCTGTAATGTGTGTAAAAATGATGATACCGAGGTTTTTTTTTAATCTGTGAGGGTCAGCTTCACGAATCTCCGACCGGGTTTGGAAAATATTCCTAAAATGTTGATTTTTTGGAATACTAAGAAGTTAGAATATACATAACGTACTTCGCGTGTAATTAAAATAGGAAAAACATTATCAAGCCCAAACACTTACACTTGAGTTACGGAGCCCAAATTTGCCATGAATTTTTCTTATAATTAATAATATTACTCAACGAAATCAGAGATGAACTTTTTTTCGTCACACTCTAATTTACGTATCCTGTGTTATTAAAGAAGCAATTTTTTTTAACTTCAACAATTTTTTTGGGGGTGACGATATTATCGGAGAGGGACGATCAAATACCCGATCGACGCGTCTTTTCCAGGTCTACAACGTTCCCATTTGAACAAAAATTCTATAAATTTCTCCTAAAGAGTTATCGAAGAAAAACTGATTTTTCAAAATTGCACCCCACTATTTCACCTCCAAAATGAACTTCTACGACTTCGGCGCTGCGGACAAAAATGAAGCCCGGATTTTTTTGAACATTTTGTCTCCCGGCGCCGACCGCGTAGGGGTTGTAGTTTGGCGTTAATCCACCCCCATCCTCTAAAAAAACCCTACACCCCGATTTTTAGGCAAACTTGGATTTAGCACCCGCGGCAATTCTTCTAATCTTCTAATTTAAAAAATTCTTCTAGTTTTTCCGATTCCCATATACAGCACGACTACTATACCTGAAGACTACCAAGAATAGATCTCAATGTTTTCGATTCCGTATAAAAATCTTCGAAATCAAGTGAAATTCTTATAAAAAAATTGAAAATCATACAATTATTTATTCACTCAAATGCTGTACCTTCTACATTAAGTGAAGATAAAGAAAAAATTAATTAAAAAAGAAATGAGAATAACGTGATTGCGACATTGCGTGATGAAAAGAGGGGAATTTGTTAATTAATTCTCCACGGTACTATGGGTTCTTACGTTGAATCGGCGCCTCCCGCGATAATGCGCCACTCGTTATTGTCAATTTGCTTCCCCGTACAACTTCGTTCTACCGTAACAAACCATTAATTCAACCGTTATAATTGGAGTAGATGGCCGCGACTTGAACTCGTGTGAGAGCGAGAGAGGCCGAGCGGGGGGGGGGGGGGTGGCAAGACCGCGAAACATTCTTGTATACAAATCGTTCAGGATTCCTTACGCAACGTCGAGAATACGCGAAATGCTTCATTCACTCGATGCCCTTCATTCACTTTCGCCACTCAAGAGGACGGCACTGAAGTTTGCATCGTTGGAATGCAGCAGAAGTTCTTATATTTTTTCCCTCTACACTGACAGAAGAATGCTATTGATTTTAACTGACCGAGACTTTTTTTTTTTATTTGAATTAACTAGATTTTTCGTCGAATCAAATTTTTCCTATTGCATTCCATTATTGGAATTATTTATTTTAAATATATTTATTTATTCAAATCAAAACCTATTCAATATCGTCCAATAACTAAATATCTTATTTAATCCTAACAAATCTGTGATTCGGTTTCATCTGTTCAAAAATAATTTAGTTGAGTCCACTAAATGGAACCATTTAATTTTTGAAAATTTAAATTGAGTAGAACATTGGTAGAGTCAACCATTGTTCTATTTGATTAAACTAATGGTCTGTCTTTATTGCAACACACATACCAAAGGGGTGTGGGGTAGAGAGGGTGGAGAAAGGAATTTTATATATATATATATATATCTGCGACCAAAATATTTTCAAAGGGCCAGGGCATGACGAATTTCGGTACACAATCGTTGTGGTAAAATTCTCAATTAAGTGTTTCATTTCATTTTGGATTTATGAAATATTTTATGTATATCGTACTCTTAGATTTAGAGTGTACATTGTAAGCAAAATTTATTTGAATCGAACCTTTATTTATTCAATTTGAATATATTTAACATTTAAAAAGAATAGCTGACAAAAATTAAAAAATGTCTGACGCAAATAAGATGGTAGTAGGCCGTGAGACGAGGAAAAAACCTATTTGATTTGAATAAATCCTATTTAAATTAAATATTCTTTTTGGCAGTGTATCGTCATTATTATACAAGATATTTTTCTGCAGGTGCAGAGATCCTAGATCTCCGAACAAGCAAATTTAAGAAATTAAAGGATTGTCTTCAATTTCATTCGAGAGACCTAAAAAGACCCGAAAGAAAAAAGCAGATTTATAAAGGCTGTCTCAAAATCACTTGACATAAATTGCGCGCCACTTTTTTTTGTCGCGAACATAGAGTACTAATCTTTGACAACTGGCGTCATGAAGTCTTGGGGTTTAGTCATGGAGAATTACACGATCGAGCAACGCATGGAAATGGTTATTTGCTGTATTGTTACCGCAAAGTTATTGCAGACGAAGTTTCATGGTCGTGTTATCTCGCGCCGCGGCGATGTGAATTGGCCACCAAGATCGTGCAATTTAACGCCATTGGACTTCATTCTTTGGGCTTTTCTGAAAGAAAAAGCGTATGCCAATGATCCACAGATCATTCCGGAGCTCATGGAAGCAATTGGACGCACCATTAATGAAATTAGTCCGCAATTATGCGAAAATGTTATTGAAAATTTCGTCAAAAGAGTGAACGAGCAAACAGAAACGAGGCGGCCATTTATCGGATATTGCGTTCCACACCTAACCCTCCATGTGTGTACCTTATATTAAGGGGGGATTGTCTTTTTTTTTCGCAAAATTTACCGCTTTTTGGGAATTTTTTTGTGAAGAAAGTATACAACGGAAAACTTGTGAAACTTGGCATACAGTTTTATTGATCTGTTCACTACATACAAAAAATTTTTTAAACAATTTCATCAAAAAATCCGCCTCCCACCCCCCTCGACGCGCGATGGTCCTTTTTTGATGGTGTGCACGATTACAGCCTTCACGTTCATCCTGCAACAAAAACCCAAAAAGCATTTTACTTTAGACACATATAGCTATCGTTCGATGAAGGGGAAAAAAAAAATTGACGATTTGGTGACGTTTTGAACTTGAAGTATCGATTTTTCGAAAAAAATTGATCGATTTTTTGTTATAAATAAAAAACTATTAAACGTATTGCTTTTTTGCTTCATCAAACGATAAAAGGATGTCAGCTGAGCATTCTGTCCAAAATATGAAGGCAATCGGTTGAATAGTTTTTGAGAAATCGTGCACACCAGTTGTGAAAAAGCTGTTTCGAGAAAAACGCGTTTAAGGGGGGATTTTTTGATGAAATTGTTTAAAAATTTTTTTGTATGTAGTAAACAGATCAATAAAACTATATGCCAAGTTTCACAAGTTTTCCGTTGTATACTTTCTTCACAAAAAAATTCCCAAAAAGCGGTAAATTTTGCGAAAAAAAAAGACAATCCCCCCTTGAAACAAAAATAATCGTACTTTTAAAATAAATAATACGTTTTTATTAATAAATAACAATCCAGATCATTTTCAGACACCCTATAAGATGAACGATGAAGCCAAAGAAATGAGTTGTTCGCTCCACCTGAGTGGCCGATCAAACTTTCTTATTTTTTTCTTCGCATTTTTTATTCTCATTTTCTCTTCACAATAATCGCGCCCCCTGTAGGATTTTCCATAGATCGCGTATAAGAAACAAAGGAAGGCTTGCCCAGTTCACCGACGTTGCGTTGAACGAGGCAGAGCGGTGATCGTGATCGCGTTATTACGCAGGGCCCCCTCGTGCCCTCCGGTGCATGAAGTGATTCTTCTTCCTTCTCTTCCTCCACCTCCTCCCCCGTCGCTCATCTCGTACACTTTCCATTATTCGCCTTCGTATTCCCCGATTCGTTGCCTCTGTGACCTCGAGAACGAGCCGCCTCGCCAGTGAGAACTAACGCAGGGGAAAAATCCGCAGATTTCGAGCCCGGACGGAAAGAAAGATACATGCTCGTGGACGATTATACACCGTATGCATGTCGTACATGTAGCGCAGCCCGTGGCCGCGACGAAGACAGCGACGGGAGGGTTTGTTGACTCGCTGCCCGTTCGGCATGAAGTCCAATGACTCTGTACGATGTAGATCTTCCAACGCGACCGGTCTTTACCTACGGGCGTTTCTTATCTCATCCCCCGCCCCGCCCCCCCCCCCCCCCCTCCTCGCCCTCAGGATGCGAAGCAATTGTTTGGACTATTTCCAGCCAAGGAATCGTGACGGGCGCGCGCTCCAATGAATTCTTCATTGCATACGACCCTGCTGAAAAATTGCAGATTTTCATGATTTTTTTTTAAGCGACGATTTTTTCACGATTTTTTTAATTTAGGGTGCGTTTTACTGCTACTTTTGGGTGTTGCGTGGTATTTTGTTTTGTTGTTAATTGTTGTGTGGTAGTTGAAAAAACTGACGAAGATTTTTCTTTCGTTAAGACTCATACGCAGAATATGAATCAGGAAAACGTGAGAAATGTTGAAAATCGATGAAACGGTGCGTTTTGAAACAAAAATGTTGAATTTTTCGAAAAGAACGGCTACATTTTGCAATAACGAAGTACTTAATTTTAATGCAAAAACAAGGTTACAAAGATTTATACCAAATTTCATCAGAATCGGTTGATTAGTTTTTTTTAGCTATACGTCACGCCAGTTTAGAAAATGAAGTTTAGAAGACCGTGCCATACGTCCGGAATTTTTAAAGATAACAAAAAAAATCCTACGTCACAGGCAAAAGTAGTAATAAAACATACTCCAAGTCTCAAAAATGGTGAAGCAATCTTTCCTGTTGAAAAAAAGTCATGAAAATCAGAAAATGTTTCCTTGTCTACGGTATCCCTCCTCCCTTGATTGCTTTCTGCACGATTGGATCGGCACTTTGACGAGTTTCGCGAGAACGAAATTCATCGGAGAAAGGGATGGAACGTTGCAAGTGTTGTCGCACATTATATTTGTGTTCAAAGTTATGAGAATTCTCACTCGAAAATTCTTATATTGGAATTAACTCGTATCTACGACATTATTCAAATATATGCCGTACAATTTATCGGACCCTAGCGAAATCATACTGAAAGTCCAATCAGAATACATGATATTTATTAAACACATAACCCAATTACAATTTATAAATATATAATTTATACAATCTCCGATAAATTAAAACACACGCGAAGGACTCTCTCGACCCTTGTCGCCGTGGGGCAGCTAATTGTCAGGCAACACAATTACCTAGAACGAGAAATTTCGGTAAATAGTTGACGAGCAACGTTGGATATTCGCGCGATGGGAGTATTTTTCACAGAAAGCTGGTTCTCCAACCGGAATGGTGGCGCATCGGAGTTTCTAATATATATTTCTTTTCAACGCAAATGCGGGAAATCTATTCTGCCATTCGATTCCTCAACGAAAAATCAGGACCGATAGCCGATTGAACTTCCATTTCCGCCATGAGCTCAATAAACGAGCGAGGACGAAAAACTTTTGAGGCTGCCGTTTATTTTAGCCTCGCCGGCCTATTTAATACGACATTAGCTCCGATTTTTTCTTCTTCGATCCAGCCTCCCGGAAAATACGCGTTACATAAATGGACGTGTGTATATATACGTATTTGTATATATATTTAGAGAATTTCAAGATGAGTTCTCGTGGGACCCGGGACCGCATGTTTCTCGTCTCTCGTGCGAGTCCAATAACGTGAGAGAAGCTAACGGTCCATTGGAGAACGTCGCACTAGTCTCCTCTGTCATTGTACGCCGGTCTCTGAACGGCGTTTCTCCGACTTTGCGAGGGAGGTCGAGTGCTTGTCACTCATAGAACGTTATTTTTGGATGGCGACTCGCGTAATCTTTCATATTTTCGTTCATCCCTCCTCTCTCTCTCTCTCTCTTTTGTGTCGGGTAACACAACGCCAAAAACTAGCCTTCTTCCTCGTTTCTCTTTGGAACTCTCTTCACTTCCAACCTCGCCGTTTTTACTTCTGCGTCTTTCGAGAACCGAATATTGCCAGGGACTTGAAAAAATCGGGGAGACACCGAGCAGCGAGAGATTTCTCGATGGCGTGTCAAACAATGAGGCGTGCACAATGGTGGACGATCGATGGCCCGAGATCTCTCGAAGTTCGAATCGCGTACCGAAACGAAATGGCGAGATTACTCGAGTGACGATTCTCGAAATGAACTTTCTTGCACGTCGTGGGAAACATCTTGTTCGCTTTTTCGCACGTACATATGTTTATATGTATATAGCAGGCAAAATAACATTAGCATTCGAAGTATATATTTATATATTGTGGGTGTATTTTATTTGTTTATTGATAATTATGATAATATTTAAAAAATAATAATATAATATGTAGGAAAGGGTGCAATTGGGAAGGGTGAAGGATTCATACGTTGGAGATCGGAAAAATGGAAGAACGTTTTCAAATTATATAATATAACAATATATATACTGATAACAATAATAATAAAACATAGATTTTTATAATAACCATTTTTGAATAACAAAATAGTCACAATAATAAGAATAATAAATATTTATGTTATTCTATGTATTTGATTCGTCCATTAATACTTATATATGTGTAATTTATGAATATTTAGTATTTTACCTCGCTTGCAAAGTTTAATCTCAATGCCCGTGAATCCAACACGTAAAACGGTACTATGAATTTGTGAGAATTTACTTCGTCACGCAAATGGCCCTTCGCCCCATTAAATCGCAAACTTTTGGGCCGTATTTAATACACGATTCATTGTTATTAGGTCATTAAGTATGGAATGTTCGATTACCTCAAGTAGGGTCAGAGTGGGATCAGTGGCTCGTTTTTTTCAGAGGTCTATAGCTGCCTAACCGTTCACACAATCTCAATGAAACCTTGACTAAACGTGAGGTGTGTTCAATGGCTTCATTTTGTTAAACGACACTGAACGGCCTGACCCAATACATATTGAGATTATATCCATTTGAAAAAAATGGGATTTGATCCACTTGGGGGTGTACACAGTGAAACATGCCTAATTTCACAGTCGAACAAAATTTCAAAATCAAGCAATTTTTGAAGAAAATTACCCTGATCCACTGTATACCTGTAGGTAATGGAGTGCTTTTCTCTATACAATGGGGAGTATTGTACAGTAAACTATTGGAAATTAATTTTACAAAACAGCATATCATGAGATCAATCACAACAATTTATTGAATATTAATCAACAATGAGTACCTACCTAATGAGGTAGTATCAGTACCTATCTAAATCACAACGCGAAAATATTCATATTATGACTTACCTCTGTGTACCTCGAAAAATTGAGCCACTGTGTACCGACCCTCTCCTTTTTCCAAAGCGGCTACTGACAAGTTTCTATTTTTGTTAGGTTAACAAACACAATGCTCAAATACCGCAATATAGCTGTATATTGGGGGTGAACAATGACTTCGAACATAACTGCGATAGGTAAAGAAGCAAAATACATACAAACTCGGCAGGTTTTTCAACTTTTGACACCTAAAATAATACAAAATCATCTCTCACAAACGAATTGCGCGGGAGCGACTCACAGACAGGTTCAAACTTATTGGCATCCGAGGGTGGTTCTGATGTGAAAAAGACGCACACATATGCATGTCCACTTCTGAGTTTAACGTCACTATTCCAACTATATTAAATCATTTGAAACCATCAGGTTAGATTAAAAAGCTGGAAATCTGACATTTTATACCTGATGACAATACAATTATGTCCATACCAGTAACAAGCTATCCGAGGGGACGTCTTTACTGCAATGCATGCGGTCCGCGACGGGTGCTTGACCGCTTTTCTTTCTCGCGACGTATTTACTCCTCACGTGTCTCGTTGTTCCCGAGCGGTAAAAGCTGGCAAATATATCCCGAGATACTTCCGGATGTACACGCGAACGAAACGCCTTTGGTCCCATTTTACAATAAGTATAGGAGCACCGAGAAAATTAGTACTGCGGTGAGGAGATATAAATTTACGCGTTCGACTTTACGAGGTCCGGGACCACCGGTGGTTGTCTCCGCACGAACGACAGTCCGTTGGCTATGTGGCGTATGGGCTCCTCGCCGATGCGGAACACTCGACCCGAAGGTCAACGTTGTGTCTTCACTTCACGTGGATCGTTTGTCGCGTCGGACAAGCAATCAATTTTGGTCACCATCAAATGCGCCCCGTTTCTCTACCACTATTCCTCCTCTGTCTCTTTCCCTCTCTATCTTTCTTGCAATCTCTCTTCTGCTGTACTTCTCTATCTCTCTTCACTTTAGCACAACCAAGGGACGCTTGTACACCCGTCTATCCACTTCTCCATTCGCTGCTCTCGTTGGCAATTTGCTGAATTATTTTGGTGCTCGCGCAATCCTCGTGATCCAATACATTGACATTCAGCCCTTGACATTCATGTTTCGGTAATTAGGTGGACAAAACGGTGCATTCGAATATATCGATATTTTTTCTCAATGTATTAAAATTTATTTTAGATGCATATATTCGATTGGTAAGAAAGTCGTTGCGATAGAAGCGACACTTTTTTTTAATAAACATAACATTTTATTAAAGGGTCTTCTCACTTTAGACGCTAAAAAAGGCTATTTTCATGCATTTTTTTGATAGGTTTATATTATAGATACTAGTATAAAAGTCGTTACACGTTATAGACGAAAATGGTAGGTCAAAAAAATGTCTTAAAAAAATTGTAGGTCTGCGCTGTTGATGAAATCTCGGAGATGAATCATCTGAAACAAAAAAAATCAAAAGGTTTTAGATTCAGTATGTCAATATAGAATATAGCTAAAGCGCATATCATACGATTTTTGATATATGCAAAAATAACCAAGTGGCGGACATTTTTTCGAAAAAAAAAAATTAAAAAATAAATAATAATAAAAAAATAAAGTTTTTTTTACCGTTTTTGGCAGAAAAATAGTAAATATAAAAATTTCAAAAAATCCTTTATATGCACTAAGCTATATTTGTGGAGAATATGTGGTTAAAATTTCATAAGGATTGGTTCGGTAGTTTCGAAGATTTTATCAACAAGCCGTCGAAAAACGTTGTTTCGAGAAAAACGCGTTTTAAGTTTTTTTTGAGTCACATAAATACATACAATTTTTTTTACGTATTTCGAAAGTGTATTTATGAAGTGTAACAACGTTAATATCAATATCTATAATATAAACTCAAAAAAAATGCGTGAAAATAACCTCTTTTTTAGCGTCCAAAGTGAGAAGACCCCTTAACATACGATTCATTTACAATATAGTCTCCCTCTTCATCTACACTTCGTATCCAACGCTCTGGTGAACTTTGAATGTCAGCTGTCCCGGAGTCCTTATGTCTCGCAATGAAAAACTCTTTGAAGATATTTTGAAGATCCGTTTGATTATCAAATTGTTTACGACGTAAATAGTTTTTCATAGCCCGAAATAAATGATAATCTAATGGCTAAGTGTATGGTGCAGGTAGTAGTACTTCCTATTCTAATTCGGAACTAGGTTTTTTGTTTCATTTTACAAGGGGCTGTTTCGAGGTTTGCATTTTTGTAATTTTTGCCACTTATCATACTGAAAGGTCTGCCCTCGAATGACAATTCCCCAAAGCCATTGGGCTAGATGGCCAGAAGTTTTCGAGATAATCGACTTTGAAATAATCCGAGCGAATTAGAAAGACTGGCGGTGGTGTAATTTTCAACAGGCCGCGTGGCTCACTGGGTAGCGAACGAGACTAGGAAGCGGAGAGTTCCGGTTCGATTCCCGCTGGGCGCATTTTTTTATTAAAATTTTTTTTTTGGTAATACGTCGTTTACGTGTAAAATTTTTCAACTTTAAATTCGTTGACGAACAATATTTATAATGAATTAAATTTTGGTACAAAAAAAAACGACCGTCGGGTAGAGTGTTAATGGATCCTTTATTTTCGTCACAATTTATAAATACAACGCATCAAAGTTATACAATGGATCGCAGCTTTTTTTTCCTCAGTCGCGCTTCCGCAGGAGGCCGGGTGATAGGCGCCGTAGAAACAAGAGAAGCAAAAAGTACTACGGCACCTTGCACAGTGCACGAATGATGCATTATTACAGGAGCATTTTTTTCAGTATATCAATCGGAAAACACACTTCATTAACATTTGAAAAAATGTCCCTGTCATCGCACAATTTGGAAGCAAATCATGCGCATTGGATCATATTGCCGAAAATTAGGGAGGACAGCAGGTGATGTACAATTGATTGAATTTTTAGGTAAGATTTAGGTCGTAGATCGCTAATAAGAATACGTCGCAACGGTAAAGTGATTGGCGTAGTCTAGCCCGGCCAAAAAAATTGCTTTTGCGCAATCGAAAAGAATTTCCTTCCATTGCATTCCAACTTTGCAAACTCCAACTCCGTGCGGTCTGACTCTTCACAAAAATCATAACTGGGTTGTATTTTCAAATTTTTTACATAATCTTCGCTGCGAATCAAGGTCGAGACCCGAGCCTAAAGAACCGTCCGAAAAAAATCGTACTTCCCATGTAGAGATTGACCGTTGGCCCTGGGACGGGCCTTCACAGTTAGCCTTTCTCGAATATTGGGCCGTGAGTATTTACCAATGAGGTGCCTTTGTAGAAATGATAAGAACGGCCCGATATCGGCCAACAGAGCCAACAATTATTGGGCCAATTATTTAATTCATTGTAGCGCCAATGTTGGTGATTGCACTTGGCCCTATGTGGGCCCTCTTAAAGGGCCTATGTAGAAATTGACCACTGGCTCTATGATGGGCCTTCACAGTTGGTCTATCTAGAAGTTAGTCTATCTAGAATATTGGGCCGTGAGTTTGTTTGGGTTTGTTTGGGTGCGTGATAAATATTCAACCTATATCGGGCCATGATTGGCCCGAAATTGGTCCTTATGGATACATATTTCATGGAATAACCTTAAAATAAATTGTGATTTGCGTATATGACAGGTTTCAAAATTGGCATATTTTACTTACTTATGTTGGTTATTCACAAATGCCAATAATAGGCCAAGACTTGATTACAAAAACTGAACTACAAAATATAGACGATTAATATATGACGTGCCAGTTATTTGCCTATTCTGGCACAATATACAGATAGTGAATAACCCAAGGCTTAAATAAAATAAAAGCAGGTATGGTCTGACCCACTTAGCCAATAAAGGGCTTAGATTAATTAAATGTAATTTCCAGTATTTTAGCATTGCCAGTTTTAAAATTGGCAAATTTCGATGAACTATCACGGCTGTTTATTGGTTTTGAAAGATGGGCCAGGATAATCTTTAGTAATGGGCCGATATTGTGCCGGTTCTCAATTTATGACGGGACAATAATGGGCCAATGTAATTGCTTGTATTTTAGCATTACCAGTTTTGAAATTGGCAAATATAGTTCAACCATCGCGGCTATTTATTGGTTTTAAACGATGGGCCGATATTGTGCCGGTTTTCAATTTATAACGGAACAATATTGGACCAATGGAATTATCAGTATTTTAGTATCCCTAGTTTTTAAATTGGCAAATTTAGTTTAACTATCACGGCTATTTATTAGTTTTTAAAGATGGGCCAGGACAGGCTTTTGGGATGTGCCGATATTGTGCCAGTTTTCAGTTTGGAGCGGAACAGTAATGGGCCAATATTATTTCTCTTTTGTTGGCTTATACGATAGTCCCAATATTGGCCTGATCGTAACATTGGGCAACTCATGGCAACCTCTACATGGGTTCAGAAATGTCATGCTTATGCAGGCCCCTTGAAGCAGTCAGATGCGCTGATACTCAATGCATACATACTCATATACGCGTTTCCGATACGTGGACGATTCATGGCAGCCTTATCGAATACAGGCGCACTCGAATACAGGCGCACTCGGGGAAAAGGGTTTTTATTTTTACCTCAGTTTCCTCCACGTTGAAGCCGCTGGATGTCCAAAAATAAGAACGCTCGATCTATTTTCCGGGTGATATTAATTCACCCAGCTTTTTTCACTCATCTAACTCGGCCTCTCGATTTCCCCGGGGCCAAATGAAAAAGGACTCCTTTCGTAATATTTGCACTATTATTATTATCACCATCATGATGATGATTATTATTATTATTATTAGTCTGATATAGGATCTATTCTGGGCCACGTAGGTGGAAAGGTCAGCTCTGTTGTTCCAATTCCATCGCCTTTTCCGCTTTTTCCTTGCTCGCGTTCATGCCGAGAATTGAAACCGTTCGAATTTTCATACGTCACTTTCAACGATATCTAAAAGCGTTTGAGAAATTATCGTACGATTCACTTTAGTTCTTTGTGGCTTTCGGGCCTGCTGAGTTCGTTCGATCCTGGCTGAAGGAAAATTGAGCTGACTTGGAGAAACGAGTTTAGGTCGTTGGGCTAGCAAATATCAGAAACGGATCGAAGGATAATCTCCGAAATTTCGATACCGAACTTGTGGAGGTGCGTGTTTTGTTGCCGTATTGAACCGATGACCTATATATTTGAAAAATCGGTCCTCAATAACACTCAATAACAATTTTGTTGCCTCGTCGTTGAGGTAACTTTGGCTTCGTGAAAAAATGAAGACGTGCCAGAGTGATCTAAATGTTGGAATCATTAGATGGCAATGTGCAAATATCCAATTTTGTAACATTGTCTTACTGTTCACCATGGCCAGGAAAACACGATCGTTGGGGATTCGGGCGGCGTGTAGCGCATAACCTCTTCATGAATAGGCGATGACGGAGAGAACCAACACAGGAAAACAAACAAAAAGAGGAATAGAACCATTACATTGTCGAGACAGCTGACAGACCGTGTATCTTCGATTTCCATGTTTTCCGTGTCGCCGAGGGTTTCTGATTAAAATACCGCTGAGCTCTTTCTCTCTCTCTCTTTCGCTCATTCTTTCTGTCTCGGCGGAGTTTGAAAATCTAGGCTAAAATAGAGCCAGCGTTGCAAGTATTCGCCCTCTATCCTCCACCTTCACCTACAACCCCTTTTCAACAATGCCGTTTTTCTTTTTCGTTTTTCCTTTCTTCTTTTTCTTCTCCTATATTTCTATCGTCGCAGACCTCGTGTCTCTCTCTCTCTCTCTCTCTCTCTCTCTCTCTCTCTTTCTCTCTCTCTCCGTGCTTCTCCTTTTCCCTTGCTGCTCTCGTTTAAACCTCTCTCGGGCGGTCCCCCTTTTCTCACGTCTTCGTCATACCTCTCGTCCTTCTCCTCCTCTTCCTACCTAGCTTTGCGGTTTACCCCTCCTCAAGAGGAGCGCTGCGGTAGAAAACACGGGCCAAACGCTGAAATCGTGATTAAGTGCGGGATTGAGCATTCGCGACTCTTAAATCCATTAGGTCTTTTTTGGTAAGCACTATTACACACGAAGACTCATTGGTATATATATGCATAATACACCTGTTTATACACGGTGGCCTGAAAAGTGATTTTCGAAAAGAAAATATACACGTCGTGCATCAATACCTATCCGAATCACACTCATGTATCTTCTAAAATCTTTTTTAGTTTTCCAGCAAGCACCATTTATCTTTCTCTATTGTGTATGTACTTTCCTACTGATTTCTTAAACTTGTGTTATCGTCATTAAATTCACTGTTAAGCAATAAAAAATTGTCCAACTGAAGACTAACGTGCCTTAGATTTTGATCAAAAGTTTAAAAAATAGCTTTGATAGGATCAGTCATTAAAGTCCAGATAATGAAAAAAAAAAAAAATACTTTTCACTACACAAACGGAAGAGTCTGTCTTTTGATCTGTCGGTTTGTCTTTATCCAAAAACGTCGGAACCAACGGTCCGATTTTGATGCGGTTTCCACCAGTGCATAGTGCATTTTCCGGTGCAGGTATTGAGCTACGTATCATGACGGTAAGATATCGGGGGGCAGGGGGGGGGGGCTGAGCAGTGAATAACAATGCGAGACGCCCAGTGAGAAAATTGACCGCGTGAACATGCGCAAGCGAGCCCGTGCCTCGTACCTTGCACCCGAGCGGAGCCGGGTACGGCAGCCAGCACCAGGACTCCCAATTGCTTTTGAAAACTTCCAGAGTACATACACAAAGGAGAAGAAAAGATAAAAGCGCACGCAACCGGAAAACTCGAAAAAAAGCTTTTTTTCGAAAACCAAAAAAGCTTGCAGAACATACATGGAGGGTGGATTCGAATAGGTATTGATACGAAGCATCTTGGTTTTCTTTTCGGACGTCACTTTTCAGACCACCCTATATGCAAATACGTGCGGTTATTCGTTACTCAATCACACCTGTAACCACGGGAGTTTTGAATGAAATTTTCCATGCAAGTAGGTTATGACCCGTAGTGATATACAGGTTGATTTTTATCCCCATATTCGTTTCACTATTTTCGCCTGAAGGCTACACTGTAAAAAATTTCTGTATGAAAATTAATATACATGTGTAAGAAGTTTTTATGCGGATACGCTTATGAAATTTCAGATACGATTTTGAAAATCCAAAACAGGTTATTTTAAAAATGAAAGTGTAGTTCCGTAATATTAATATACTTGTGCGTTTGGACAATAATGCACGTGTAAAGAAATAATCACATGCAAGTATATTGAAATTCAAGAACCATTTGCTAATATCAATATACGGGTGTGTATTAAAATTACTGATCCTAAGTATTAAGTTTATTTCAGAAATTGATAATTGCAATACGTTTTTATGTGAAAATTATCAAATTAAGACCACTCAATTCATATACCGTATGATGCTTTCGTGATACTTGTGTATATGATTTTTTCGCAGCTTTATCCCATAATTAACATTGAATACTTGAATAATACAATTTAAATGCAGTGAAATCACTACACGTATGTATTTTTTTTCTTTATATATGTATTCCTCAGAGGCACGGGGCCTTCTCCTTTTACCATCCTCTCCTTTATTCCTTCCATCATTCACAATCCTTCCAGAGTCCCTACATTCCTTCCAGAGCCCCCCCCCCCCCCCAGAGTATTGACCGCATCCACTCTTCCTAATTCACTACTGTATCGCATTCGCACGAGGGCCCAGGGAAACTGCGTTACCTGGGCCGATACAGGCGGCCATATTTGGCTGAGTTTCAGTTGTATTACCATCAGAAACTCAGACAAACTGTTTCCCCACTCAGAGGTTGACGCGCACACCAGTGCACGGGCAAACGGTCACCGCTCCAAGTATTGGCCGCCTCCAATGCTGCTTAACTTCAGTGACCGCCGAGCCCGCACACCGACCGCGCGCCCATCTATGTCCACTGCACGCATGTATTTGAAATTCATGTGATTTTGAGATATCGTCCGGGTCAACAATTATGAAAATCATAAAATGTTTCTT
The DNA here is from genome assembly GCA_963210295.1 of Ophion ellenae. Lineage (NCBI taxonomy): Eukaryota > Metazoa > Arthropoda > Insecta > Hymenoptera > Ichneumonidae > Ophion > Ophion ellenae. Next base: position 58,108,960 of record OY723385.1, read on the forward strand.
CAGTATTAATATACGAACACATTGAATTCAACTTACCTGTGATTTGTTTTTGACAAACAATTGTTAATCTCAGTGGCTTTTGTCTTGGAAATTTCTGAATCGAATCACAGTATTCGTGTACTGGATGGTATTATTCCGAGAAGTATATCATCGATATTCCTAAAGATTTGTCTTATATTTAACTCAGCGTCGATGAGAAATAATATCAGATAGGGGTACAATCACGATACTTTCCAATTTCAATTCAGTTCCACATGTATTATACTTTTCAGGCAGCCGTAAATAAATTTCAAACTTGTTTTGTATTTTCAATACTCTGTTTTTTATAGTTGGTTTATTATACATCTGTAGTAATTTTCAATTGAAGACACGGGTTAATACAATACATTTCCCACAAATTTACAAACTTGTCTTTGAAATTCCATGTTACATCTATTAAATTCTATATCCACGTTAGCATTTCATGTTCCTGCTTTAAATTTACGGTACAAGTGTTTTAAATTTAATTTCATCTACTGAGTTCGTAAAATTCAATTCCTTTGTATCTTAAATGTATTGTAAATTTCATATAATTTTTTACAGTGTATGTAATAAATCGCAATCTCTCCAAACTTGCCTTTTAATAAACATAAGCATATTTAGTCAATATCAGGATGGGTAAATATTTACAAATGGGGATCCAGCTATAAAAGGGGTTTAGAAATTTTGCACCGAGTCGATGTAATTCAGGGCACTTTTTTTTATAATATTTAAGTCGGGGGAAGACAATTTCAACCCTTATTTCAATCCCCAAACGTTTTTTTTTACCTTTCTAAAGGTATGGAAGAAACGGGTTTGGTGACATCAAGTGGGTCAAACGGCATGGGTTTATGTTTGTTTCGGTTTGTTTGAATGAAATTAAATTTGAATGAAATTATGGTAACATTCTACAAGCAAAACATTGATATGTTCCTGTAAATATTTTTTTTCTTAATGAAATCCTCTTCCCCCATCATAAAAAACATATTTTCATACTGCAGAATAGCTCCGAACACGTGGAAAATTTTTTTGGAACCTATTAGGGCTGGAGCCCCACTTGTAAATATTGACCTCAGGATGTTAATAACAAATAGAACGAACGTGCGAGTCTCGGCTTGTTTCTCTCTCTCTCTCATTCTTCTTCTTTTTTGACATACTTTTGTTTCTTCTTTGAACGTTGTGATTAATTACATTATGCATCGAGAACGCGGAGATTGCCAAAGGCTGTGTATACGCCGTTATGCACTTAAGAGGTTACACGTGTGTCGATATACGCAAGCCCTGTACGTGTACACGCCGCGGTGCATTCCTCCTTGCATAGATTGCTTCTCTCTCTCTCTCTTTCTCTTTCTCTCTCTAGCTTCATCCTTGTGTACTTGTCTGCGTTATTCCCTCTCGCTTCTTTCTACAAAGGTATTATTAATACTCGGCCGTGTGTATGCGTGCGCGAGTGCGCGTGTGGGAGAGCTTATTTATTGCAACCCCAGCAAGTCGAGAGCAGACGCGGGCGGGTGAGCACATACACACTCGGGGTGTATTTATACGCGGTCGGACGGTCGCGAGTGCGCGGGCCAGTGCTCATGTGGAAATTCTTTTTTTTTTCACTCTCTCTCTCTCTCTTGCTTCTTTTTTTCTTATTATTATTATAATGAGAGATTCTAGGGTGCGGGCACATAACGTTGCGGCTTGTGCTCGTAGCGTGTCTCACGAGGGGGTTGGCAAAGGAGCCGAGAGAGAGAGAGAGAGAGAGAGGTGCCGATGTGTAACACGCTAGTTCGCGTGCTCGTCCATCCCTTGGAATCCGGGGGTTCTCAACCACCCGCAATTATCGCGCCCCCATCGTGACGATCGCGCACGAGCTCTCTCGCAAATGCGCTTCGACACATAACCTCCTTGTTGGAACATCCGGGGGTGGAGAGGGACGAAATGAAAAATTGCGAATTGGGGGTAGGACTCGCTGCCGGTGGTTAATCACAATGGGCTCCACGAAAACTGGCTCGATCGTCAAGGAAACTCTTCAAACTCGGCCATATCGCATGCCTGCTCGAAGACTCTCCGTTCGCACTTTATTATTTTTATACGGCTTCGCACCGACTTCATTGTACATTCCACTCTACACCCGTCTTGTGTACCGACGTATGATCCAATATTTGCTCGGCTTTTGATTGAGTTGCGAGGCCGTGTTGTCCGTAGGCTCCTCACATCGACGAGGACAAGACGCGTTGAGGCTGCAATTCAACGGAGTAATCGATAATCGAAAGTGCACGTGCACTTGGGCTACTATTTTCGCGACGAGCTTACACGCCAGCGAAGTAACGAATTTTGAGCAGCATTCGGAGGATTTCGTATTTCGGGCGAAAACGATGGTAGGATCCGTGTGCAGGTCCAAGTCCTCATTGGGACCGATGGGTTGATCGAATCGAAAAACAGTTCGCTTGTATCGAGACCTACTCGAGTTTTGATCAAGGGGCGAGGTACCTTTGGGCGACGAAAAAATTGCTGATTTTCATGATTTGTTTTACGAAGGAAAGTTTAATTCAGCATTTCTTAGACTTGCCGTTAAATCGGGGTACTTTGGATGGGTTTTGGAAGTTTTTTTGTAGGTAACTTTTTTTTAACATCATAAATTCCAACTTTTGTTGCTTTATGGAACAATGCGTCCTTTTGCTATCAAATGTATAATGAAGTCAAGCCCCGTCACCGCCCCACAATTTTATACATACTTTTTTTTTAAGTGTCAACGTAACCTCGAGTGTTGGGTTTCTTTGAGAAGGCGTTGAAATGCAACTTGTGTCGAAGATTAAGGGTTACTTTGATATAATTTTGATAGAAAACATTAATATTTTTACATTGTGCATGGAATTAAGGCGGGAGCCTGAATTAGAGGGTCCGAAAAAGGGTTTTTTCGCGATTTTTTTTAGAAGGGAAAAAAACCAAGTGAGCCCTGTAAACATTGAGATATCTCTTCATGTATATTTCGAATGTATAAAAAAAAAACGTTCAACATGAAACAATAAATGACTGCACATTTATCAGCCTATTCGACGTGCGTCTTGCCACTGTAGTCCCCAATCGGCGGGAAAGATGCAGCTCGTAATTCTTGACTGAACCAAATAAACCAATGAAATTTTCAATCGTCATATATTTTTCTTCTGGGTGAATTAAGTAAAAGCTGAAAAAGTCATAAAATCATGAATTTTCTCAGGTTTGAAAAAAAATGTGTTTTAAAAAACACTTTAACGTGCTACAAAATTTATTTAAAAAGATTTCGTCAACGACTCTTTTAATTCACTTTGGAGAGATTTTCATACTGAAGAAAATAAACTTTGGTTTGATTCAATAAGTCGTTTAGTTTTTTTTTTCTATCACGCCCGCCAATTTGGAAAAATCGTGACAATGAAAACTGGAGAAAATGCGCTTCAAAGTTTTGAATAGGAGAAAATATGAACAACAAATATCAATCGCTTCTCTGTTTTTGGCCTCGTATCTTCGAAAATATTTACGATCGGCCTCTGTAACTTTGTAAATATATTCTTGGACAGTCTATCTATCGATTTAAGCAATAAAAAAAACGATTTTTCGGACCTCCTAATTCAGGCTCCCGCCTGAAATGAAAAACAACGATTTTTGACAATCAAATTGTCATCTTTATTAAGAAAACATTTTAAATAGAAATATCAAGTACCTAGGGTACTGTAATCAGTCTTACAAATATTATTGAGATGAAAATCAACTTGCGCAACATTACAATCAACTTTAGCAACATTATAATAAACTCGAACAACACATTTAAGTGCGCACACATTTAAACCGTATTTTGGCGCTCTGTTAAAGTAGCCACAAAAACTGTCAAAGTTACCCTTAATGTCAATTTAACTCCGTTTTACGGGAGCTGGCCGCCACTGTGACGGGTGACCCAAAAACGTCGTTTTCCGAATTTTTGTTATCCACTGGATTATTCATTTTGAATTTAAAAAAAAGTTTGCTATTCAGCACACATTGACCTTATCTCATGGAAACATTTATTTAAAAAATAAATAAAAATTAACGTTATTAAGGTATACTAGAGTTTCTGTATGAAAAATGCGGACCAACGGCCGGATCGATAATTTGACAATGGTTGGTCTGAATAACAAAAATAAAAAAGTTTTATAATCCATATAAATGTCGTTCTCGTTGTACGTAGCCGTTTTTCGAAGAAAAAAAATCACAAAATCGCGGGTGTTCGAAAATAAAAGTGTAATTTTTGCAAAATTTGTCCTTATATTCGGGGGCTCAAAATGGTAAATTTCAGGGAGGGGGGGGGGAAATGGCTGGGTACAACGATAGCTACTGCAATTACGAAAATGATGATTGTTTTTTAAAAACGAAAATCGGACAATTATAGCCAGAGTTACGATTCCGGCCAGGTCGAGAAAAGTAGTTTCGAGAAAAACACAACTGAAATTTTAGTGTGCGTAAATCGTTGCGTTACCTGCTCTCACTAAATCGTCTTTAACTTGGTCAATTTTCAATACTTAAACTCGAACATTTGTTCACATATACTTAAATATGTATACTTTGCGAAAATGCATTTAAAAAATCGATTTTTTTTTCACCCGTCACAGTTAAAATCGTGTTTCTTCCCTATCGACCCTATGCCCGATAAAAATTTCTGCCGCTTCGAATTATCGTAACGTGGACGCGAATACGAATATACAGTGCTCTTCCATGCGACATTCGATTAATTAAAAACGTCGCGTATTGCCATGCGGTTTCGGTGATTGCAACAATAGCGATTGTACCCTTTGACACAAGGGAAGTAAGAACGCAATTTAATTATTGAGTCGATTCGATTATACGAAAGAATTTCATTACTTTTCACGTCAATCGTGAGCTCGCTGCCATTCGTAGGACGTAATAAGCCGTATGAACATGAAGAAGTATGGAAAACAACGTTCCCGCGCGCATATGTACGCCCACACGTCTCGTTTTCTCTCGTCGTTGTTTGGCTGATGCTTCTTCTGCATTCTGTAGCGTATCAGGGCACCGAGAGTTTCTGGCATGTAAATAATACAGTCTTCTCTCTCTCTCCCTCTCTTTCTGAATTTCCTGCCCCCCCCCCCCCCCCCCCCATATCGGTACGTGCTGAACCGGGAATGTTTCAGGCAAGAGAGAGAGAGAAAGAGAGAGAGAGTGAGGGAGCTGAGAGGACGATGCGAGGCTGCCTCCAGACAATAGGCCGTTGGCCACAGGCGACGACAATGTGCTAGCTCCTGAGGAAGAGAAAGAGAGAGAGAGAGAGAGAGCCATGAGTATCAACCTGCTTCACTCTGCTGTCGCGTTGCGGCTGCAGATCCTCTCTCTCTCTCTCTTCCTCTTTTGAATATCCTTAGTCACCTCTCTCTCTCTCCCTCTCTCTCTCTCTCTCTCTCTCTCTCCCTCTCTCTCTCTCTCTCTCTCTCTCTCTCTCTCTCTCTCTCTCTCTCTCTCCCTCTCTCTCCCTCTCTCTCCCCCTCCCCCTGTCTGGGAATCTGTCTTTCGTTCTCCGTCTCTCTCTCAACCCCCGGCGTCTCTTCATGCATCGCCCTCAATCCCTTTGCCCCCCCCCCCCGACCGCCCTACTGTATTCTCGAGGATCCAGAAGAACTCTCCACCTTGCGCATGGCGCACGTTAAAATCAAGGCACGGCCAATTAAAGTGGCGTCAAATTATCATTATTATTTTTTTTTCCCTTGCACCCATGTCATCCCCGCGACAAGATTTATTCGAGCGAAATTGCGGCAAAATTGTACCGGCCTGAAACATTCCGCAATGATAGCTGTTAAATTCATGCGAGTGTTTGAAAAAAGCAAAGCACTTTTTCGAAAAGTTGCGGTTTTCTTGATGAAGCATTATTGCGTTAAATGGAATTTGCTTTTTCACGTAGTATTGAGTTAGGAGAGGAGGATGGAGGGAGTTCCGTCATGCGGGAATTGTCGTCTATGCGAGTTCGATGAGACTTCTCTGCTTCCTCTATTCGGAATTTCCGGTGATAGGTTCTCGGGGTTGTTTGGGGAAGGAAGCTTCCATTTGGTCAGTGGCGATCACGGCAACCTTCGAGCTTCATCTCTCTGAGGATTTACTCAGGGGCAATTCCAATTTGGGAGACGAATGTTGCAGCGTTACTCAAATTGCGTTTCGTAATGACAGGATAAAGATAATTTGGAACGGTGTTCGCAGTTTCAGTCCATTCCCCCTTTTTAAGTTACCGAACTGCAGCAGTTGCTTCCAATACCCCATGGTAAAAATAAAATTAAACATCAATGAATATATACATGGTAAACAAGTAATAAACATAAATAAAACAATTAAAAAATAAAACAAATAATACATGATGAACATAAACGATAAATTTACATGGCAAAAATACGATTAAACATGAACTAAATATAAGTAAACGATACACGGTAAGAATATGATTAAAAAACGTGAAACTTGGTAGTTGCTTTTTCGTTGTATTTCGCTCGGTAAGTTTCCCCGTTAGCATGTCTACATTTCATTGGTGACTTCCTCGTGCAGGAAGTCTTGGGATGGAAATAAAATGATACGCTGCCAATGAGTTTCTATCTTGCAGGATTTTTTTCTTCCTGTTATTTCTTCTCGATACTTTACTTCTGAAAAAATACGCCTGTTATTTCGGAATGGGCGAAGGGTTGAATCGAAAAAAATTTAGTGAAATCGGAAAAATTTTAGTGACCGAACTTTCTGAAGTTCGGTCCGAAAAATTTTAGTGACCGAACTTTCTGAAAATCGGAAAAAAATTAGTGACCGAACTCAATCACTCAAGTGACTGTCAGTCAAATTCGATACCAAACGACCATTGATCATACTCTGTGCAAAAATGTTGTTTGAAAATGCGCTACCGTTTTCTGCAGTTTCATAAAATGTAATATTTTTATAGTGAAATATTGTAGTTGCAATTTTAGAAAATCCGAACCCTTTCGCCGATTCTTACCGAATTTAATTCCGATCGTTTTTTTTATGTCACTCTCCGTATTTAAAAAATGACATCGTGACATCACGAGGGTTGAAAAAGTTCGTGTTTTTTTTTCTCGAAAAAAAAATCAGAATTTTATAAAATGCGAAGCGTTACAACAATTCGCGCCAAATGTAATACGTCCGATGTTCGAGTGGCGCAGGTAACGAATCGAAAATGTCTTAAAATTCATTGCGGTCATAGCGCGAATAAAAAATTCGCACACTCGTTTATTTACATTTTTTTACCTCTCTTTCGACATTTCGGAACTCCGAGAACCTTTTCCCTTAAATTCCTATCAAAGTCTCGAGCAGAGAGCAAAGATCGGGAAACGTTGTTTGCGGACGATCCAGGCGTTGAAAGGGACCCACAAATTTGGATTTATAACCAACCGTAGAGGACCATAAAGCCAAACGACTCGGATACCCGAGTTCTTTCCACAGTGTTTTCATTGGGATGCAACGAAAATTCTTTTTCTTCTTTTACTTTTACTATTATCGAAAATATTGTCTTGCCAATTTATGTTGTAGATCCTCAATAAGGATTCTGAAAAAATGTTTGAGTGATTTTTGTAGCTCAACTCAGCCAAAAAGATGCTTCGGCAGGCTGAACAAATTAATTTCCGTTGCGTTCCAAGGGTGCAAATTTCAATACCATGTTTCTCAAAGAGTCACAGAGCAATTTTTCAATTATTCGATTACAAATTCGACAATGACGTTTTCGATTGAGCATATTCGATCGATTTGGCGAGGGCACTTTTTACCTGCCGAAGACGAAATAAGAACATCGAGGATCTGGAGAAACGAAGCCATCCGCGAAAGCCTCGATTTTCTGTGTCTCCTCGGCGAGACTTCGCGGATGCATATGAATATCCTATACTTCTCTTTTTTTCTTCAACGCAAGTGCGACTGCAAGCGAGAAACTTATCCCTTTGGGAAGGGGTACTCGAAAGAGTTTGGTGTAGCGTCTGTGTGTGTGTGTGTGTGTGTGTGTGTGTGTGTGTGTGTGTGTGTGTGTGTGTGTGTGTGCGCGTGTGTGCGTGTGTGTGTGTGTGTGTGTGTGTGTCGCATTTGAAATATCTGGGGGGTGGAAGGGCGCGCTGTGGAAAGGGAGGAGACACAACGAGGTCTCTCGGGGTGTTGCGCGCCCTCCACTCGAAATTGCGCAGGGCAGAGGAACAGGGAGAAGGGGGGTTTTGGTCTCATCTTCTTTGAATGTCAGGAAACTGAAGCCTTTGTCTCACCCCTTGTTGCCGAGTGGGCCGACACTCGGAGGGAACGCGGACATGCAAGCCTGACAAGTGAAGCTCTTCCTCTATCGGTGCAAAGAATGGTAAAAAGTGTGTAGGCTACAGGGCGGGAGAGAGAGAGAGAGAGAGAGAGCGAGAGGGAGGGAGCGAAACGTATTTCCTTGTTCCCGGCGTGAGCGCAACGAAATACTTGAAATCTTTTCGTATAATACGCCAGTCTCCTCGTCGTCTCCCATATGCAAACACAGCGACCCTTCCGCTTTGCGTCGACCATGAGTTTCTCCAAGCTCGCTGTTCCAAGCCGTAGGACACAACGAACTTACACCGTAGGGCTTCCGCTTTTTACCGTTTGACGGCGAGGAATCCCAAAAAAAAAGTCACTTTCTTAGAATTCCTCGAAGTTTCTGTACGAATGATCGGAAGGACGCTCAAGTTTCTCGTTCGTCGTGAAATTAAGGGGGGAGATACCTTTGAGTGAGGAAAAAATTGATGATTTTCATGATGTTTTTTTAACGCGAAGTTTCCTTCAGTATTCTTGAAAGGTGTACGTTTTATTACTACTTTTCTGGTAAATATTTGCAAGTGGGGCTCCAGCTAGAAAAGGGGTTTAGAAAATTTGTACCGAGTCGATGTATTTCAGGGCACTTTGTTTGGAATATTTAAGTCGGGGGAAGACAATTTCAACCCTTATTTCAACCCCAACCCAAACCCAAACAAACAATCTAAGTCCATTTAGAGTAAGCATACAGAAAACGTATTTCAAAAATCGAATATTTTCCGGAAATATATTTTTTTTTAAATAAAATACCCCTCCCGCATCATAAAAAAACATATTTTCATACTGCAGAATAGCCCCGAACACGTAGAAAAAAATTTGGAGCCGATTAGGGCTGGAGTCCCACTTGTAAATATATACCACTTTTCCTTCACCATTCTTGAGACGGGTACTTTTTATTACCACTTTTGGCTGTTACATGGTATTTTTTAAAATTTATCTTTAAAAATGGCGGAGGTACGGCACGGTCTTGTAAATGGGTTCCGGCGGATGTTGTCAGATGGCGTGACAGGTAGACGAAAATGTTTCTTCCATTAACACTCATACGAAGAATATCAACCAAGAGAAAGTGAGAAATGTTGAAAATCGATTAAATGGTACGCTTTGAAACAACAAAATGAAATTTCCCCAAGAAAATTGCCTACATTTTGCAATAACAAATACTTTTTGTTTCATTTTTCGAAAACATTTACGGTCATGTTTTAGATGATAAGGTTAGAAAGATTTATATCAAATGTCATCAGAATCGGTCGATTAGTTTCGTAGCTATACGTCACGCCAGTTTTGAAAATGCGGGTTAGAAAACCGTGCCATACATCCCGAATTTTTGAAGATTAATTAAAAAAAAAGTACCATGCAACAGCCAAAAGTAGCAATAAAACATACCGTAAGTCTCAAAAATGGTGGAGAAGCCGTTCCTTAAAAAAAATCATAAAAATCAGCAAATTTTTTCCTCGCCTGACGGTATTTCCCCCCTTGAATAAATTCTTTCGTATAATCGAACCAAATCAATAAATAAATTGTGCATCTCATTCCCTTTTGTCCATAATTGGTCGAGTTAAATATGAAAGGTAATGCGTAGCAATAATGACAAGTTCAACCAGTGGCTCGTTTGGTTTTTACGAATGACATTTTCCCCGAGAGCGAAAATCCACGAAATGCATCATGTCCCCGACGAAAAATTCAAATGAAATTGTCGATACTCGTATGAACGAAAATACTAATGAAAGGAATCATCGAACCCGATCGTCCCCATTGAAACAATGAGTTGTAGGTCGCGCGGGGTTCGAGTGTATCGGAGTGGTCACAAGTACGCGTGTAATCCCTTGAATATTCATTGCAACCCTCGACCCTCGTAGCTCTCGTTTTCACGTGTACGAACACGGGGCTTTCACGGGGAGCCGCCGTCCTGCGAATTCTCGCTGGGACAAATCGACAAATACGTAGTACACAACGGTCGCATGGCAAGTCTGACTTTAAACGACATCGGGCAGCGTCTGGCCTCGTTACAAGGTAGTGTAGGCGATGTCTGTAACATCGACGTTTCGCGTGTCTCTCCAAACTTTGAGCATTCCTTGAAATCTTGGCGTAACCAAACAAACCCAAACCCGCGTTGGATGGGCGGCGAATCTGCACTGGGCGAATGTTGATAACATGGGAGAGAGGGAAGGAAAAAAAAACAGAAAAATGAAACGGACGGGCGTTGAGGTTCAGCAGGTTTGTGGCTACGGCGATCTCCCGTGTCAAGCAGCATTGGCCTAGGCCGATACTTGGAGGAGTGACGATTTGGCGCATTGGCTTAAGGCAGTAGTCTGCTTTAGAAGCCGAAAAAAAGCGTTTTTTCAGCAATTTTTTTGAAAGGGAAGGAAATGATTACGGTAAACGAAATTTTGAGACGATAGTGTATTATATTCAAGCTTTAAAAAACAATTTTTATTATTAAAAAATATTGAAATTTTTCAAAGTTGTAACGATTTTTCTGGGGCGCCTGGAGTCTGCACTTGTAAATCGGTGCCGGTGATGGAGGTCGTGCGATGCATCTGAAACAGTCGAACCAAATTTTTTTTTAGTTTTTATAAGTTCCTTTTCTATATGAACTAAAAAAATACCGAAGAAATGATGAAATTCCAAATTTTTTCGAAGTTTGAAAAAAAAATTCACTTTTTTGAAAAAAAAATTCACTTCAAGTTGCAAAACAAGTAATTTAAACAGTACTTTTGTCCAACTTTTTTAGTTCAAATAGAAGATAATTTAATACTGAAGCTAGATCACTTTGATCTTTTTCGATCGGACATACATTGTTTTTGCTATCGCCGGCACCGTTTTCTAAAACTTGTGAAAATGAAAACTCAAGAAAACGGGCTTTAAAGTTTTCGGTCCAAAAAAATATAAGTTTTTGGATACTTACACTAATTAGATGTTAATCAGCTATCCCCGGGCCATACAATAATCCTTCCTCTTCTTCGAATCGATTTTTTGAAGCCTGTAAAGCAGACTGCCTTAAGGCATCTGGCCACCTGCCTTAAGGCATCCTTACAATAATCCTTCCTCTTCTTCAAATCGATTTTTTTAAGCCTGTAAAGCATACTGCCTTAAGGCATCTGGCCACCATGTAATTTGTTTTCATTTTTTAAAAATAAACCCTGAACTGTTAAAAACAATTTAAGCCATAGTACGTATTGAAAAACGCAAATTTAACCAACAGTTATTTTTCGGCAGGAAGGTTGAGCCGCTGCGGGCGGAAATACAATTTTCTTTTGCGATTATCTCGAAACTACATTTTTTGAACTGGTACTATCGAAATATCGTAAACTATCAGTCCGATTGCTTTCAAATTTGTACAAAATACTTTTAGATACATTATCTAAAATGACACGTAGGATTTTTGCGATAACTTGATTAGTTTTTGTTTTATTATTGTTTTTGCTCGAAAAATTTCGGTGAAAAATACTAATCTTTTTCTTCGGCTCACCATAATTTTTTTTAAGGTCGAAAAAAAACCGCTACGCTACATCGTAGCGACACTACTCACGAATGAGCTGTTTTTTTTAGATGTGACATGACCGGGTAACAGCTGGGAGAACGACCGCGAGTATCGTGCGGAGGGCCTCTGCGGCAATGTGCATAACGGCGCCATTTTTTAATATTTTGAACGGAAATTTATTAACGTTATTCTTAAAGCCCTTTTTGACGTTGTGTAAAAAAATTGAAATATTCCGGCCCATACTTTCGAGTTTATTTTTTATTTTTTGAATATACCCATTTTTCGATCGGCCAAGGTGGCCAGACGCCTTAAGGCCGGAGCCTGAATTAGAAGGTCCGAAAATCGTTTCTTTTTATTGCTTAAATCGATAGATAAACTAACCAGGAATACATTCACAACGTTACAGAGGGCGATTGTAAATATTTTTTAAGATACAAGGCTGAAAGCAAAGAAGCGATGGATATTTGATATTTCCTCCAGTTTTCATTTTCACGATTTTGCCAAATTGGCGGGCGTGATAGCAATAAAACTAAACGACCTATTCAATCGAACCAAAGTTTATTTTCTTCAGTCTGAAAATCTCTTCTAAGTGAATTGAAAAAGTCTTTTTAAATAATTTTTATAGCACGTTAAAGTGTTTTTTAAACACATTTTTTTTTAAACCTGAGAAAAGTTATATTTTACGCTTTTTTCAGCTTTTTCTTAATTCACCCTGAAGAAAAATGTATGACAATTGAATTTTTCTTTGGCTTATTTGGTTTAGTCAAGAATTACGAGCTGCATCTTTCCCGCCGATTGGGGACTGCAGTGGCAAAACGCACATGGAATAGGCTGATAAATCTGCAGTCATTTATTGTTTCGTGTTGACATCTTTTTTTAAATACATTTCAAATATACATGAACAGATACCTCAATGTTTACTGGGCTCACTTGTTTTTTTTCCTTCTAAATTCTCGAAAAAAACGATTTTTTGGACCTTCTTATTCAGGCTTCGACTTTAAGCACTAATTCCCAAGCTGTTAAACTCACTTTTCGGTCATGAACGCAACTACAAATCTCTAAAAACAAGCCGCCCGTTTCGCCACAGGTGTTTCACACTTTGCTTGTGCCCTCGTGCAAAAGCGGCAGGGCATTAGGTAACAGCAACTAACGGGAAACAGTGACAGACACATTTTGGAGTAATGTTGGAAGGGATCGTGAAGACCGGAAAGACGTACGGAGGAATCCGGTGCAGAAATTTGATGGGGGCGATCCTATTACATCCTTATAGGGATTTTATAAGGACGCCGCACGTACGGAGTCTACATTGAAATGCAAATGGATTCCGCGCTATTTCCCGATTGACATAATTTGAAAATTTGTTATTTGAGCCAAGCGGAATTTTTTGGGTCTCGCAAAAAAAAGTATCCTTTCGTGATTTCGTGGACAAATTTTCTGGAGAGTTCCAAGATATACCCACATCTCTATAGGGATTTGTCAGGGTCACCGCACATGGGGAGTAGTCCTCATCGGGATCTAATTGGATTCTGCACTGTTCCCCAATGAACGCCCTTTGAGAATTCTTACCACGGTCGAATAAAAAATATGTGAAAAGCCACGAGAAAAATCTCGACGTGTTGAAACATAATAACCGAGTTTTATGATAAGTTAGTTAGCTTAGTAATCGTCACTTTAAGCAGATCGCTTGACTTTGCAAATTTACATAGCTCAACTTGGAAAGTGAGTAGAAGTTATTTTAAATTATTCTCGATCAGTTTTTTTCTTATTACGAAGAAGATTGTCATTGTGAAATTCTCGTGCCTGGTACAGTTTTCGAGAAAATATTTTGTAAAGGTTACAAAACGCTATTTTACGGGTCATTGTCATGCCGCCATGTCGATTGGTCTAGTAATCGCCGTGTGAACGTTCCACTGATCGTCACATGCGTTCGAACTGCTTTACCTAATGATGCAAACGTCCGTAGGTCTTGTTGACTCGATTGTATCTACATATAGGACTGCAGTATAATTTTTATTTACTAAGTCACAAACTTTCTGCTTTTAATTAAAACATTTGACGAACACTTTGAGACAAATTTCGCATACATCCAACTTCATTAATTTTAAAAATAAAAAGAACTATGGCTATTACATCAGGATTATAATTTTTATTTACTTTCAATAATTATAAATAATTGTTTTATCATAAAATAATTTTTAAATATTTTTCGATCGAGTCGTGTTAACCCCGAGATGTACCCAGTTATTGTCTGGTTACGACCCAGTAATCGACAACGTTTATTTATATGTATATCTTTTTACTATCGCGAATATGTATATGACGATTACTGGTCCGTGGATTCTTTAGACAATGCTAATTGCACCCAATATTTATTTTCTGATTTTCTATAAATTAATATTGGGTTCATAATTTGTTGTCCATTCTTGTCCCAGTTATTGACAGTCATGGCGATTAATCGGCAGAGTGTTTACATTGCTGAATCGGTAATCGTCATATATAGAAACTCGTTGAAATTAGAAAAACTATAACTTTCTATGCTGAACGCAAAACTATGATTCTTATTCATAACTTGTAGGCAAATTTACCACGCGCATGTCCCCAGGCATTCTCAAATCACCCGAGACGTGACACAGTTCACTTTAACCTCCAAATGAAGGATTCGGCTGGAATCGCAGATAGACGCCGTGGCTGAATATATTTGATTTGATTATTCTTGAACACGTAGACTCACAAGTGTGACAATGTAATACAACGTAGTAAATACCTCCTGGGCGCTAATATATCACAGATCTGCACGAACGACTGATTCTTATCTTAACTGCAAACTCATTTTTTCCACCTTTAAACTACAAACCGGGGTGAATAATTCGCCCACGCGTTTCTTCGTAAAATCGTTCTGAAAGCAGTAATGAGACTCGTAAGTACATGAATATCTTCGTTTTTTTCATGCAGAAAAGAATGGTGAGAAGCGAATTCGATTTCATTAAAGTTTGGTCGATGAAAAATAGATTTGAATACCTGAAAGTGCTGAAAAACGGCCAAAACATTATTTTGCAAACAAATACCTGGAGCAGATATTTACCCCGGTTTGTAGTTCTAGGGTTAAAATGCTTATTTCATGTGTAAACATGATCACTAGAAACCTGACGACCACTCAGCCGACCACCTTATACTTTTTAAAGCGATTTTCGGATAAGATTTATACTTTTCCAAGATTCACTCATTTTTTATATCTATATACTTCGTTTAAAAAAAATTACGTAAAGAATGCGATTGGATCTACCAAGGATCGTATAAGACTGATCGATAATGTGGGAATCCTTTATGATTCGAATTGGATCCATCCATTGGATTCAAATGGAGAATCCTCTAGGGTCCTAATTGGATCCGTCCATTGGATTCCAACAGGGAATCCTCTAGGATTCGAATTGGATCCGTCCATTGGATTCCAATGGGAAATCCTCTAGGATTCGAATTGGATCCGTCCATTGGATTCCAATGGGAAATCCTCTAGGATTCTAATTGGATCCGTCCATTGGATTCCAATGGGAAATCCTCTAGGATTCGAATTGAATCCGTCCATTGGATTCCAATGGGAAATCCTCTAGGATTCTAATTGGATCCGTCCATTGGATTTCAATGTGAAATCCTCTAGGACTCGAATTGGATCCGTCCATGGGATTCAAATGGGGAATCCTCTAGGGTCCTAATTGGATCCGTCCATTGGATTCTGAAGGGGGAATCCTCTAGGGTCCTAATTGGATCGGTCCATTGGATTCCAATGGGGAACCCTCTAGGATTCTAATTGGATCCATCCATTGGGTTCCAATAGAGAACGTCCTAGGAATCGAATTGGATCCGTCCGTTGGATTCCAATGGGGAATGCCAATGAGAATCCAATGTATGCGCGTGACCTTTTAGTACAGGGATCCAATGCGATTCTCGATTGAATTCCTATCAGAAAGTAAGAACAAGTATGGCAACCCAATTGAATCCCTACGACAATTTCTGCACAGAATAGAAATAAAACCAAGGTGTAGAAAAAAGAAACAAGAAGGCGACAAGGAACACAGAGTGAGAGCAAGCATTTTAACGGCCAAAAAATGAGAATTAACATGAAAGAAACGCGAAAATGTGAGAAACAATCGGATCAAGAAGCATCCCTACTCGGAGCTCGAAACCCAAGACCGGAGAAAAGCGCGGTTCAAAGTATTTCGTAAAGATCAGAAGCGAGTGGAGTCTGCGTGTGCATTTTTAAAGGTCCTAGAATAGGAATGAGGGAAAGGCGAGAGAAAGTACGGAAGAGGGAAAAAAAATGCGCGATACAGGAAGAAAGGGCGAAATGCGCGCAAGGGCGAGAAGAGAAAAAATGCGACTGATAGAGAGAGAGGAAGGAGAAAGAGTCGCGAAGCGTCTCGTTGGAAGGGAGAAACCTGAGCGAGGGCAAGGAAGTGGAAGTTCAGGAGTTGCGCGCTCGGCGATAGGAGAGAGACGGAGCTACGGACGCGCGGATTCTTGATCTCTCGTCGCGGGTGCGAAAGGGACAACGCGAGAAGCTCTATAGGCTGAACGAGTGCCGGAGAGAGATGAACGCACGAGAAAAGCAGGAAAGAGAGGGAGGGAGGGAGGGAGAGAGAGAGAGAGAGAGAGAGAGAGAGAGAGAGAGAGAGAGAGAGAGACTACCGTACGCGTCACATCGGCCGCGTCGCGTCACTCAACTACAGCGAGCGTACACACATAGGAGCGCGAGGGGGAGGGGGTGGCAGTCGGAGGAAGCGTGGGGGAGGGCTATGGGAGCAAGAAGGCTCGAGGCAGTCAGTTCTCAACTGCCTTTCTATGCGGCAGCCGTGGCGAGCACGGTTCAAGCCCCGATTACACCGGACTTAGATGGGGCTCCGACACTCGATCGCATCACCGAGTACATCATACACAAAATCGGCTCTCTCTATCCGCGTGCTCCATTGCTCCATTATCTTTTCTTCCTCTTCCTCTCTTCCTCACGTGCTTCTGCCTTATCAGGCACATTTGTCCGGCTGTGCGTGCGGGCTTTTGTTTAAAAAAAAATTATTATTTTATGCGGCTTCGCGGTTGCGTTGATCCGACAAATCGAAAACTCCTTGTGAGTGAGTGTGTGTAGGGCTACGTCGCAGCCGATCATCGTCATTATAATTGTCATAAACAGGACGTCTTATCGCGCTTCCGGCGCGGGAAGGATCATTTTACAATTGCGCGAGTTCCCCTCCCCCCCCTGGCCTCACGGCGCGGGTGTCTGGTTTCGAGGTTGGAGATAACGCGCTCGCGACGGAGGATAATATTTTTTGCAACGTCGCTCGGCTAGTTCGCAACGCGCGTAGGAATGAAGAAACGCTGATTTTTTTACTTTGTTTTTATGATAATCTGTACGGTTACTTCAACTACGCTTTATCACCGGCGTTGGCGGTAATAGTTTGAAAAAATGCGGAAGGAAACGTAAAAGTTGTACACAATAACGACAAATCGAAGGACTGCCCCCCCCCCCCCCCCGCCCAGTGACGCGTGTATCGCGAAATTGTGCGTGCCCCAATCTCGAAGTGACACTTTGATCCGGACGTTTGGATGAATTAAATTGGCTGGATTAAAGATAAATAACGAACGCGGAAGAAAAAAGGTGAAGATTGAAAAGTAGAACGGAAAATTAGTGAAGACGCAGGCGAAGAGGTGAAACGACGAGACAGTGCGGTATATACGAATAGCTCGGATAAAACAACACAACTGGTGCCAAGTGAGATCGCCAGGGGTCGTCACGTGTTTTTCTCCTCGAGCTCTACGGGACCGAGATTTTCCGTCCTCCAGACCCCCCCCCCCCCCCCCCCTCGCGGCAAAGGGGGTCTTTCTGCTCTCGCTCGAGGATCCCGGTGTGCTCTCGCGGGGTTTGTTTCGACGCAGTGGTTGTGTACCCGTAGTGAAAAGCCCGCCAGACCGGAAGTCAACGATTCAGGATACGAGATACCGAGAGAGGGGGCAAACTTGCGGTGATTATATTCGCCCACTCGACGCTCTCTATCGTCGTCGGTGATATTCCGCATTTTTTTTGTTTTGTTTATTTGCTTTATTTATCAATTGTTTTTGTTTCGGCGTCACTCGGCCCGTTCTCATTATCCGCCTCGCGGTCGTCCAAGCTGACTCGTTAATGAGCGGGATAAAGGATAAATTTACGACTAACGGGGACAAGGAGAAAAATGAAATTGGATTAAAATAATAGAAGGCCCGAGACGTCGGTACGGCGTGCTGCAAATTTGCAACAAACAAAAAAAAGGAGAAAATACTTTTCTTTTTCGCTTTTTTGCCTCGTAAATTGTGGGTTCGTGCGAGCGTAAAGAAAACTTTAATCAACGCTTTACATGTATACGTATGTATGTAAAAGCACTGCAAAGAGGGCAGAGGAGATTGGACTAGCACGGTGGAGTGATACAAATGTGTTGGCCGCCGGAATAATGGAATAATATATATGCCCCGTGGATTACGCGAGAAGCGCGGCCCCGATTGCCCGAGGCCTGTTACACACAGTCCCAAGCGGCCAGGATGAGGTCCGTGTAAATTTTTCCCAAAGACGCGAGGAACCGCGGCAACCAACGATACGCGGCCGAGCGAGGAAAAAACGTCGAGCGCGCCAGTCGTGAAATCATTTTCATCCTCTTGCTTTGCGCCCGATAATCGAACGTATGTTCGGACGAAGAAAATAACGAAAAAGAGACGGAGGAAAAAAGGAGACGAATAGAGTGAGTCGGAGTGAGAGGAAAAAAGAAGCGGGCTTCGCCGCGCATTAAGAGGTTGGAAAAATGGTGGTGCTCGAGCTCGAAACGATTTACGCACAGGCAGCGCCGCACACGAAACTTTTGAACAAGAGATTCCTCGGCGCCCATCACTGGCTCGGGCCCCTCAAGGAGGCCCTCATCGCCAGACTCGCCGCTGACAAGGTACGAACATTTTTCAAACTTGCCCATTTTATTTTCACCGGCTTTTTTTGGTCTTTGAAACAAAATTAACGAAAGAGAGAAAGTTGCGGGATCGGAGCGATGAATTTCGTCGTCTTCGCTTTAGGCGGACACACACTCTTCTTTCGCCCTCTCGAAAAAAAACCGCGCGCCGACGTTGAAATGTTTTTCCACCTCACGGCCCGCGCTGCGTTTTGCCCGCGCACCCATTGCGTCGAGTGGAACAGGCGACGCAAAAAATAAAACGCGACGCGAGCTTGCGAGCTCTTGTCCACCGAAAAAGAAAGAAGAAAAAAAAAGGGCGCCACCGTGCTCGAGGATCAAATAAAAAGCGAAGACCGTATTACTTCTCTTCGGGGTGCAGGAGCTAGCCTCGGATTCGGTTTAAAAAAAATGCAGGCTTGAACTCTTTGGCTTTCTGTTCGAAGAAGGAAAAAAAAAATACTCCAACCATGCGTGTCGGGTATTTTTCGAAAGATTGAAAAAATCAAAGTGGGCCCGTATTTTACGCGAACTTTTCTCGTGGCAACGTCTCTTTTTCCCTGGCTCTGCGTTTTTTTTCAAACTTGGAGAAAAAAGGACGAGAAAGAATAATGATAATTGGACGAGAGAAGTGCGACGACGGGCTCAGCAGTGCAAATAGAACAATGGCATGTTGTATTTGTATATGCGGGGGCGGGGGGTGCTTTCTCAAGAGCAGAAATTTTGCGTTCAGATGCAGACGAAGGACCTCCGCCAAGTACACGACGGCGGGTCCGTGGACTTTTTCGTTCGAAAAAATAACAGGAAAAGTTGTAAAAAAAAAAGAAAAATAATCGTCGAGCTACCCCTGGCGAACGTGTACACGAGTTTGTGACGTTGCTGCATTGTCATTGTGCTTACTTGCGCCTCCTGCAAGTATAGAAAAAGCTCGCCATGACTTGAACGGACTCTCATTACATTCTCTCACTGCCGCCCCCTCTCTGAACCCCTCTCTCTCTCTCTCTCTCTCTCTCTCTTAGACGCGAGCTTTTCTTTCCCCACCGGTTCTCGTAAATAACCCCGCTGACTTCGAAAACTTGCCCATTCTCTCCTTCACTCATTTCAAATAAAAATTATCAATGCAAGTCCAACTGGTCTATGAAAATATTCATGAGACTGAAATTCGCCTCGCAGGAATGCACGGAAAATTAATTTTTCCGCATCGCTTTAATCTTTTTTTTTTTGCCACATTTCGTCTACCAAAATGGTTCAACAATTTATTTTCGATACTCATTTAACGATCTTCGATATGAATGTGCAAAAAAAGAGTAATAATATGAATTGCGTAATAACAAAAATAAGGAAATAGGAATGTAAAACAAAAGAACTTTCGTTTTCCAACGATGCAAACTTCAACACCATAAATATTTGACGCTGTTCTCCCCCGCTCTCCCCTTCTTTTTCCCGTGCCCAAAAATCGGAAATCCATGTGTCTGGTTGAACGCTACCGCGCGCGTAAGAATTTCGCTCGAATTTTATCGCGACGAGGCGTTGATGGACGCGAGATCGGTATGCGCGAGAGACGAGCACGCGAAATGATCGCAGCGAATGTGGGGAAAATACGAAATAGTCCGAGAGGGATCGCGATGACGAGTATCAAGCTGTTGTGATGTTCGTGATCGTCTTGGCAGAAACTCACGAGAAACGTCACTTGAGGAGGTTTTCCACCTTGAAACCGCCTTACCGCTGATTAAAAAAAAAATACAGTGGGTAAAAAAAAGTATTTGTACAGTTTGCTTTTTTTCAAATTATCCTACGAGAAAAATACAATAGTTTATTAAGTTTCTGTGTTCGATAGTTTATCCTAAATATACATGGTGTCTGTTTACCAAAATCTTGGGAAAACGCGAACAAACAAAGCCGAATTAACAACAGTTTCGTGTGAGATATACAAATACTTTTTTTTACTGGCTGTACGTGTCTAATAGTTTTCAATGCATTATCACATATGTGAGTTTCAACAAAATCGAAGGCGGGCCCTTAAGGTATTCCTTTCACGAAGCCGAACATTTAATAACATTAAAATACATCCTAGTTTAGTGGTAAAACTTCAAGCCAGTGCTTTATGGAGATGACACGCTGGCAACAGTTCTATCTAATAATTTATACACTCAATAACTCTAGATGCCTGCTGTAAACTGCTCACGCGTGTAAACAAATCTAAAGATTCCACAAAGACAATAAAAACAGGGGGTCACCGAATGTTAAAGGGATAACACGACTCTAGCGGCAGAAAATAAGGCGTTGACTATTTATCTTGGGAGTATGGAAAAAGGAATAGGATTGCATTGGAGAGGGTTAATTCAACACGTATTAAGGCGGTCCTCTAGTTTCTCGGCTGTTTTTTTACGCCTTTTTCAATAATTTTTTACGGGCAAAGCATCGAAATAATCAATCTCATTGTTTTTGCATAATCTTTATTAACATTTAAATAAGGTTTGCAAATTTTTTGAAGTAAAAATATATAATAGAATAAAAGTTATAGTGGCCGACAGGAAGACATCAAGTAAAAGAGGTGCTTGACGGTGACCAAGATTGCGGCTGTTCTGCTTATCTGAAATAAAAAAAACCAAACGGCAATTTAATCTTCACATTTAAGACTAGCGATTGAACTAGAGTGAATTCTAAATTACAAAAATTGACTTTTTTTATACACTTTTGAAAATTACATTCTATTTTTTACTCATTTTTTCTTAAGTTTTTCGCTCGTACAAAAAAAACTATCGAAGCAATCATGATAATCCTAGTTCAATCGCTGGCTTATAACATATTAAAGATGCTGTATAAATTTGAACAAGATCGGCGCTGTAGTTTCTGAAATATCGTGGTCACCGTTTCGAAAAATGGTGTTTCGAGAAAAACGCGTTTGAAATTATACCTGCTCCGTATACCTGCTCCGTTCCAGGGCCGTAACTTGTGAACCACTTCGAATATCGAAAAATCCTTTGGCACACATTTTCTACACATGTTGTAGATGTGATTTATGAAGAAAAAAAAATCGATTTTTTCGACCCGAGAAACTAGAGGACCGCCTTAAAGTATGAAGAAAAAAAATGTATTATAATTTTCAAATAGCTTCACGGGAGGACGGTTTTCTCGTAAAGTATAAGACCTGGAACAAAAACCAAAAAAATATAATCTATATATTATCAGTTATGGGAATACGTAGGGATTTTTTAAAATCAAATTTTGAAAAAATGGTGCACTTTGAAAGAAACAAATCAATTTTTTGCCCATAAAACGAGCAGTAAATTGTTTTAAAGAAAGTTAACATTTAATGAAAAAACGGCTACGTACTCCCATAGAGAATGTAATTGTGAAGCTACTATCAAAATTTCAAATCGATCCATGCAAAACGCGTTTAAAGTTGTACGAGGCGCCTGAAAGAAGTCCGAGGCTCTGCGGCAAAATCGATAATTAAACCTTTAAAAAAAAAAAATTCGCTACAGGACCAATTGCATATTGTCTTTATGACCCCAAAGTATTTTTGAAGCCGAAAAAAACGGTTATTCCAAAATCCTAGAGCGGTGTTATGCCTTAAAGAAAATATTAATGATAAAACGTAGAAAAATGTGACTAGCAGAAGAATTTTCGTAGCTGGGACGTTGCAGACAAAATGACTATACCTCAAGTGATGTTCCTTGTAAAGTGCCCGATTGCTTCTACGAACGCAAGATCCTTGGGAATTTATCACGTTGGTATTGCGTTCAAAATGATCAGTGATTGAACGAAACGTGCGCGGGTAGGCTGGATATTGGGTATATTGAAAAATTCGGTATCATGCGTATCTATGTGAGTGTGTAAATGTGGACGCATATATCAAGGCTTACAAATCACCTTTCTCATTATCTCTCTGTCTAAAGACTCACATGCACATCCACAGATGTTACTGAAAAGTATTTGGGTTCGAGGACCGTCCTCATAGTAACCTACTGTCCCCATACTCAAAATTATACGGAGCTTAACGTCAACGAAATCGTCTTCAGCCAGATGAATGCACATTTAGATGAACGTCATTTCAAGAACCAGCCTGTGTGAAAAGTTTTTCCGATCAGTTTAAAAGAAATATTCAACGATTGTCGCCGAGGCAGCTGGGTGCGCTGATAGCCAACAATACATAGATATACCGGGTTCAAAATCTTCTTTCCCCATATATTTGCGCCTATATCTTAGTATGCATATGTATATGTACGTGTGCGTGTACATATAGGAGTTGAAATAACCCAATAAAACTTCAAGAGCTTCGCCGACCTTTCATGAGCTTCTTCAATCCTCAGTTCTTGTCTTGAGACTTTTCTTCCCCCATTTATTTACAAGCATAAGTTACACGTGTCCTGGGTACGAAAAAATTTGACGCAAAAGCGATACAAAATACGGCCAATCCGGTAGATAAAAAAAACTATAAATCTCGAATATTCTATTGATTATTTTGCATTATTTTTAGCATGATGATTTTTTTTTCAAGCGACGCTGCTATTTCTTTATTTTTACGAAATTTCTCTATTTTCGCGAGGATTGAAAATAAATATCACATAGATGACGCATATCGAGTAAAATATTAGAATGCCCGAGACGTCGTTGCGGCGGTCGAATAAAAAAAAAACGTTTTTGCCACTTCGTAAATTGTCGGTTCGTGCGGTCGTGAAACTGCAATT
Organism: Ophion ellenae; assembly: GCA_963210295.1. Lineage (NCBI taxonomy): Eukaryota > Metazoa > Arthropoda > Insecta > Hymenoptera > Ichneumonidae > Ophion > Ophion ellenae. The sequence goes on from OY723385.1 coordinate 58,132,413, forward strand.
AATCTGGCCGTCTTGGCAGATGAAAAAAATTATAAACGCCTATCATTGTATTGATTATTTTTTATTGTATTTTTAATATAGATTTTTTTGTCATTGCAAAAGACCTATCTTTTTCCTTATTTTTTCACGAAATTTCTCTATTTCCACGAGGACTGAAAGTAAATATCGCGATCGACCAAAGTTGCGCTCATGTGTTCATTTTTTTTCTTTCTTTTTCTCTCATTCTGTCGTTTGTCGTTCGAGTGCACAGTGGGCGTATGTCGTTGACCCCGAAACACCGCAGCAGCAGCAGCAGCAGCATCGTCGTTGCATTTCTCCACGATTTTCACCCTGCGGTCACCCTTTACGGTCCCGGATCAACACAATGAACGGGACCTTCCCTGTCTCGCTCTCTATGCACATCTCTCTTTCTCTCTTACGCTCTCAGCGTACTTTGAAATTGTCCCGGGGACATTTAATTCCTGGCAGAAAGCGCGCCATTATCCCTGCGTGCTCTTCATCTCCGTCTGCAAGTTCGCAACAACAATTTACCTACGCGCGCATACTAATATATATGAATACGCGCATTATCTATATTTTTATGTATCTACATACGCGTACCGTAGATATCCGGTCGCATTGTCTCGCGGCGACAGTTTTTCGCGTTTGGCGTTTTCAAACTGCCGAGTTTGCCACTGACTGGAGCTTTTTTGAGTACAGTAGCAAATTCAATTACTGTTGTTTGTAATTTTTTTTTCTTCATACCTTTCATTAAGCTTAATATGTCACGATCGTACCCAAGTTAACAACACTAGGCGATTTGGGAAATCACGGAAAATATTTTAACAAGATTCGAATATATCCAGGGTAATTAACCAATTTGTTTGAAGCGGAGAAAAACCAATTCTTTGATAGCTTACCTTCAAGTAGGTAAATATCCAAAATGAAGACTTTTACGCAGATTACACACACACATTTTTTTTTCTTCCAAATATAGTAGTCTTCTTCCATCTTATTTTATCTTTTCAGTGGCAAGCATCTATTGAAAACCGTGAACAAAGGCCTGGCCGATTTTTCGGAATGGTCGAAATTTTTTGCAACCTTTTTTCGGATTTTTTAATTTATCTCCCACGGCATATTTTATTTATTTATTTCCTGAGTTCCAACGTAGTGGAAGTAGGGGCAAGATGAGAACGCTAATGTCATGTTCAAATGAAACAATACATAAGAATCAGTCAACTTTAATTACTCTTTTAAACTGATAAGCATTTATTAATCTTGTTATTTTGGAAACAAAAAATCAGTCTTTCTGACTGTTAGCATACAATATATGTTTAAAATTAAATCTTTATATTTCCCATCTTACCCCACATGCTGGGCAAGATGAAACAGCGCTCGGAGCATGATGGGACGAGAATTATTGGCATCTTTTGCCTATAATAATTGTTTCATTGTCAATGCCAGCAATTTGATAAACCAATCATTTAAGTTCTGTAGTATTTAGTCCGAATAATCTTGCTTCCATATCTTTAAATCACTTGTTTCGTTTTACCCTTTCTTATACTTCAACACCCCAGGTAGCGAATCAAAAGGCTGACGATGGAAACAAACTTGTGTGAGCCTTGTTTCACCGAGCCTGAGTGAGACAGACCTGGGCCAGGTTTCATTGCATCGTTGAGAGCAGACTGGAACCAAGACTGGCTGCTTAGCCTAAATTCAGGGTTATTTCAAGCTTTATTCAGCCAGTGAATTTTAAGGCTAAAAAATCAAGGCTGGATGTAGGCTTGTTTCAGGTTGTGATAAAATAAAATAAATTTTAAATAATATTTTTTCTGTACTTTTATGAAGAAAAAAAAAATTAGCAATAAATTTGTCGAGTGCGAAGGCACGAAAAACGAAAGCGAAGGAGGCAGCTCAGAATATTTAAACATATTCTCTTATCGATATTTATGAGGTACACAAAAAAGTTTTTTTCTCGTCACATACGCATTTCGTATATACTCACTCTCTGGGGTTTGCGTACACTCTGTGTATTACGTGTCCCATAAACAATAAATAAAATAAAGTATTGCGTTTAAAATATTTTATATATATTTTATAACATAATATAATGAATAATAAATATATATAATAAATAAAATGAATTCTTTACAAATTTATTAAATTTACCCCAATGTAGAATATAGAAAACTAAAAACAGGCCTCATATAGCCTCGAGAAGAGTTTGGGATAAGCTTGGTCATAAATGCTCGTGAAGGCTTCATTAACGCTCGTTTTGAACCTTGTTGTTTCGTCGTTTCAGGCTTAGTACAGGCTTTTCTACCAGCCTTTGGTCAAGCCTGTGAGCAACAGCCTGAAACCGTGTTATCATTCAGGGGTTCAGCTAGGCCTGAAATCAGGCTGGTGCTCAGGCTGAGTAAAAAAATGTGAGCCTTGTTTCAGAGCTTGGCGAGCCCTTTTTTCATCGTCAATTCCTACCTGGGACGTCTCTCTAACGTGTATAGTGGTACGTTGTAACATATTGCAGTTTTGCGGTAGCTTGTATCCATCTTCCTCTGTCAGACGGTTAACGAATCAACAAAAAATCACGCAATAACCTTGAACATTTCCGACAAACCGTTCCTATTATATTAATAATTAGTACTTTCATTGTGTTTACTTACCTGTCTCTCACCAACACCAACAACTCAAATGAACTGAATCGATGGTAAACTTTACCAAAAATTCGATCGTTTTGTCATCAAATCGATATTGTTTTCTCACTGGAGAGGCGTGCTTCCGCCACAGTTGATACTTATTCACCTCCCCGCCGCCACTTCGAACTCCAACGGCAGCACTGTGCACACACTGTTTAGTAGCTAGGCTTATTATCCATCTTACCCCGCACCTTCGTCTTGCCATATTAGCCTTCCCAATTGAACCCTTTCCTATCACTCCCCACCCGCGCTTCGCTGATCTAACCTCGGATTCTCTGGTGCACATACTTTTTACTCGAGTATCTGCACCAAGGTCTCAGAAGTATTGGCCTACCGCTGACTGGTTGATGCGCCATCCGATGCATGGCTAAGCGGTCACCGCTCCGAGTATCCGCCATGCACAACGCTGCTTAAGGCCTTAGGCCACTCTGAAGGCCAAAAAATAGGCTTTTTGGGGATTTTCATTCCCAGAAAAACTACAAAAAAATGCAAATTTTTCACTTTCCAAAAATTCGCCCTGAAAATCGTCAGATAATTGTTTAATAACAAATGAAATATGCAATATAAAAAAAATCCTACGTACTTCCATAGACAATGTATTTTTCAAGATATATTCAACATTTTTAAGTGAATCGGTTGGAAATTGTCTGATGTGTTTCCGGCCAATTTAAAAAATGCAGATTTGAGGCGAACGCTGCAAAGCCGCCATTTTCAAATTAATCGCCCCGAAAAAATTATTGTATACAGTCTACAGTATGATAGACACCTTTTTTGTAATCTCGATTTACTTTGTAGTTTTTCTGGAAAAAAAACCCCAAAAAGCCTATTTTTTCGGCCTTTAGAGTGACCTAACACCTTAAGTCGAAGGACCGCCGGACCCAAACCCCGGCCCCGCATCCACCAGTACCGGTATTACTCACAATATATATGTATATATCGTGGCGTTAGAATTCGCGAATAGATCTGACACTCAATGAGTATTAGCGAGTCGGGATAGGGACACCTGAGCGCCGCGCTGCTTCAGGCACACGATCATTTGGAATGAGAGAGAGAGAGAGAGAGAGAGAGAGAGAGAGAGAATTGCACAGATAAGTAGATAGATACAGTGAGAGGGAGAGGGGTAGTGCGCGAGAGCAGTGGTCGGATAAAACCGTCTCGGTCTCTTAATTACTAGCCCGCGCAAAGCCTCACCAATTAACGAGCCGCGAAGTAATAAGAAGAAAAAAATCGTATTTCCTCTCCCATTCGCGCACCTGCTTCTGTGTGTGTGTGTGTGTGCGGAGGGTGTGGAGATTGACGGGAGGAAAAGAGGGATGCGTTGGTGTACGAGCGTACTTGCATTCGCCACACGCGAGCATACGCAGAGTTTGACTCCTCTTCAGGCAGTCTCGAGTCTCGACCACCTCGCCCTCATTAACTTCTTCCTTCTACGAACAAAATTCCGAGCGTCGGAGGCGAAAAAAATGTGCCATAAAAATCGAAACGTCGGTAACTCGGTGAAGTCGTCGCCTGAACGAGCCAAGTCTGTTACAACTTTGGGTATAGAGTTTACATCGATGATTCCGTGGTTATTATGTATATATTCTTCGCGCCGAAGTTCTTTTCTAGCACGGCACCGTCGCGTTTGATCCAAATCCCGTCTGGATTCGATTTAACGATGCGTTTATATACGAGGTGGTGGAATATTGAGAGCTGTATAGGAGGATCGATTCGTGTGCTTCGCATAATCCTGTTCAAGCTCGCTCCATGTGTTGAACGCCCGATGCGAACGGTGCAGAGCCAAAGGAAGAGCAAGGTTACGCACCGGTATTAAATTCAATCAGCTCGAATTTATCGGTAAATTGAATCAAGCCTTGAAGAACTCTTTAACGCTCTCGTTCCGAAAGGTTGATCAACCTTTCGCTCACTCACCGTCTCTGAATTTTCACCGCCTCTATTTTTCACGATGCAGTAAAAAACTATAACTGTAACAGCAGCAAGAACAATACTGATAACGGGTAAAAAATAATAGCAATAATCATGATAACAATAACCATTATTGAATGTCTGATTTTTAATATTTAATGTAAAAATTACGAAAATATTCTTGGTTATGCGATATAATTCTTAAAGTCCAAATGAAACTTCAAAGATGATAAAAATCGTATTATCAATGACACTTGTTTTATATCGAGGAGCGTTAAAAGACATCGGCTCAGTGAAACATCTCGTTCAAAAATTCATTGAGTCTTTCTCTCTTAATTCTCACGGCCTTCGTTTTCTAGACACCTTTTTGTTCCGTTTTCTTCCGGCCTTTCCGCACGTTCGATTTTTTTACGATGCAACGACGACAACCCTAACAGCAGCAAAAACAATACTTATAACGTGAAGAAATAACAGCAATAATCACGATAACAATAGCCATAGTTAAATATCCGATTTTGAATATTTAATGTAAAAATTACGAAAATATTCTTGATTATGCGATACAATTCTTAAAGTCCAAATAAAACTTCCAAAAGATAACGTTTTACGCAAAGATCACCAAAATCGTATTACTAAATCGTATTACCAGTGTGAACGCTGAAAATTTGGGTGATTTTCGGGAATTTTTTTGAAGAAAGGTAATCAATTTAACGTTTCAGAAAATAAAGAATATATTTGGCTATATTTCACCCATATTACATAATTTTTTCATAGAAAAATATTGAGCTCCAAGCGGCTTATGCGCTGCCTTCGGAGGCGCCAAAAAAAGTTCCTCCACTGCTGACATGGTTCCGGCGGATGGAGTAGCTAAAACCGAAAAAGGAAAAAACGTCGTTAAACTGGAAGGTATTTCCTGTACAATGACGTAGGATTTTCGAAAAATATCAAAATCTAACAAAATGGCGTAGTTATGAAAAAAAAGTCTGTTTTCTTGCCTATAAAATGGTCGTTTTTTTCAATGCCAAATCGTCAATTTTCATTCAATCAGAAATATCGTGAGTCATTGTAGAGTAAATATATTCAAGAGTACTCAGTTCAAATTTCAAGTCAATCGGATAATTGCTCTTTGAGTTATATTATCAGCAAATTTGAATAATCTCATTTCGCGAAAAACGCGTTTAAAGATTTAACCATCGATTTTTGCAAGATAAAACGATAGAGATACGGCCTTGAAATTTACAGGATAATCTTGAAAGTATAAACTGTCGAAAAAGGCAGAAAAACAAAAATCGAATTTTTCAAAGTGTCACACTGGTACAACCCCTTAATGACATTTGTTTCATATCCAGGACCGTTGAAAGGCATCGGCTCAGTGGAATACCTCGTTAAAAAAATTGACTGCCGATTATGCGTTGGGCAATTTTATCGGAGCCCATTTAACAACTCTATTTCGATTAGATTAATATCTATTAATATACATTGAAGATAATATACATTGAAGATAATATACATTGAAGATAATATACATTGAAGATAATATACATTGAAGATAATATACATTGAAGATAATATACATTGAAGATAATATACATTGAAGATAATATACATTGAAGATAATATACATTGAAGATAATAACGAAACACGTACACATGCACATACACTCGCACACATGAGCCTATAGGAGTCTCGCGCGGGCTCGTTCGATCTTCTCGTCTTTTTTTCGCCTCGTGTGCGCCTGGAATACGCTCTTTTTCTTATATTCCCTCGTCCGTAGCGACGACTTTACCGGACACAAGACTCCGTCGTTATTCATCGGGGTCTCGGGAATCCGATCATCGAGAGAGCACACGTGAATCCGCCGTGTCCGGGGAGGGAATGTGTAAGAGGGATCCCGGTATACCGTTGCACGCGAGAATCCTCTCGGTCTCCTTTCAAAAGAAACAAAAATAAAACGAGGCAGCAGGGAGAAGGAGGAAAAGAGCAAAAAGAAGCGAAAAAAACGGTCCACATTACGTAAACGGTAGATACGATATTAAAGGTACGCTGTGACGCGGAAGAACGGAACGAAATTAAGGGGGGAGATACCTTTAGGAGAGAAAAGAAATTGCTGATTATCGTGCTTTTTTTTCAGGAAATCTTTCTTCGCTATTTTTGAGACTTAGGGTATATTTTGAAAATGACAGAACGCCAACTTCGTGTATAAAGAGTACGCGGCGCGTTCGTCCGGGACATCGAGATTTCTCGAGTTGTTTTTTTATTACTTGGCGTCGAGACGCTACTGCGTCTCTTAATCACTACTTTTGGCTGTTGTATAGTATTTTTAATTTTGAAACACGCCAGTTTCGAAAATGCAGTTCAGAAGATCGTACCGTACCTCCGCCATTTTCAAAGATTAATAAATACAAAAAATAGCATGTAAGAGCCAAAAGTAGTGATCAAACATACCCCGAGTTTCAAAAATGATAAACAAATCTTCACTTTGGGTGGTCCGGAAGAAACAATTCAAAAATCCACTGACGTTTAACCTCCTGTTTTTTGTGAGAAAGAGATAGTATGTCATTAACCACGTAGAAATAAAAAAATTTAAGCCACTCCACCGTACCATTTCCGAGATGTGAACGTTGGAAGTTGGCCTAAAATACACCCACTCAAACGTAACCTCCGAAAAATTCACCGGAATTGATAACTTTACGTAAAAATTAGTCGTTTAACCCAACGAACAAAACTTCTTGTTCGAATGTTCGATTAATACGGAATTCAGCTGCAAAAATTGTAGCTGATCCACCGTGTAATTTTTTCACAATAATTTATTAAATTTTGCCACGCGGCATCTGAAATTCCTAGACGGCAATTCACGCAGAATGCGATATGAATGTCGCCGAATGCCTGCGCTTCAGATCATGCTAAATACAATGAGAATAGAATAAAAGTAATAATAAAACGAAGGATAAAAAAAGAATAAAAATATGTTGAATGTAGATCTTATTTTTTTTTTCAATTGATCATTACGTATACAAGTATACATATGAAGAACGGCTGTAAACATTTTTATTTAGAAAACTTAAAAATTTCTTTCTGTTTTCGTTCTGTATATTTATTTGAAGATAAAACTTTAAAAACTGCCTAATCAATCTCTTATTTTCTATCTGCGTGAACAAAAGCAGATCATTTTTTGTAAAAAAAAAGAAACGACCACTTACACGTAATTGTGCCATGTTTTGACATTTGTCGAGTCGTTGAGAGGTGATGTTTGAATTCTTCTAAAGAGAGGTTATGTAGCGTTGCCAACTGCTTAAAACATGAACTCGCTAGTAAAGTCACTAATAATGATCAACCGAGTGCTCAATAGCCAATGTCGATTGTAAGTATTTATGAAAATCATCATACATTTTCATTCTAATGGGTACCAAAATAAGAATACTTTTTTATGAGATTAAATTCTATGTATTTTAAACATTCGAAAAAAAGTAAAAATTGTTGAAATTGTCAGTTTGATTTTAGGTTTTCTTCCGAACTACTTAAAAAAAAAACATGAGTCAGAATATTTTGTCCTCTAAAAGTATCTGCCCCCTTAAAAGTACGCTGTGACGCGGAAGAACGGACTGAAATTAATCGAAGTTCACGATTCGTTTCCAATATTCTGTGTACGAACGATCTTTCTTCCGCGCAGTTATATTCGCGCTTCTCCGGGCACACTCTTCGTCGTTTCCTTCCTATGAGAACGCGGGTGACAAATTTTCAATTTATTCTCGTAAAGCGCAATAAAATCAAAAGCCCCCTTGACCGATGTGCGATTGGTGCTCCGGTGTGTATGCCGCGGCGGCAATTCCACGTGTACAAAGGGTAGGAAAAAAAAGGACCACTCAATGGCCCTTCGAGAGACGGGTAGAGTCGAGGATTCCCTCGTACACTTGGAAAATTCGTCGCTTTCCCTTTCTCGCTCTTCTCCTCCCGTTGTTCGACGCTCCGGGCGTAACTTCCGGCTCGCTATTTGCAATGTAAATGCATCTCTCCTCCCCGCATAATCCGTGTCTAGCTCCTTGCGGCTGTGTATATTGTTACGTTGTACACACACTGCGCCACCCTCGGTCACGTATACCGCGGTATATTTCCTCCCGAATTGACTCCAACGTCTCGAGCCTCCCCAGGTAGGAATTGATGATGAAAAAAGGGCTCGCCAAGCTCTGAAACAAGGCATACATTTTTTAATTCAGGCTGAGCACCAGCCTGATTTCAGGCCTAGCTGAACCCCTGAATGATAACGCGGTTTCAGGCTGTTGCACAGAGGCTTGACCAAAGGCTGGTAGAAAAGCCTGTACTAAGCCTGAAACGACGAAACAAAAATGTTCAAAACGAGCCTTAATGAAGCATTCACGAGCATTTATGACCAAGCTTATCCCAAACTCTTCTCGAGGCTATATGAGGCCTGTGTTTAGTTTTCTATATTCTACATTGGGGTAAATTTAATAAATTTGTAAAGAATTCATTTAATTTATTATCTATATTTATTATTCATTATATTATGTTATAAAATATATATAAAATATTTTAAACGCAATACTTTATTTTATTTATTGTTTATGGGACACGTAATACACAGAGTGTACGCAAACCCCAGAGAGTGAGTATATACGAAATGTGTATGTGACGAGAAAAAAACTTTTTTGTGTACCTCATAAATATCGATAAGAGAATATGTTTAAATGTTCTGAGCTGCCTCCTTCGCTTTCGTTTCTCGTGCCTTCGCACCCGACAAATTTATTGCTAATTTTTTTTCTCATAGAAGTACAGAAAAAATGTTATTTAAAATTTATTTTATTTTATCACAACCTGAAACAAGCCTGCATCCAGCCTTGATTTTTTAGCCTTAAAATTCACTGGCTGAATAAAGCTTGAAATAACCCTGAGTTTAGGCTAAGCAGCCAGTCTTGGTTCCAGGCTGCTCCAAACGATGCAATGAAACCTGGCCCAGGTCTGTCTCACTCAGGCTCGGTGAAACAAGGCTCGCACAAGTTTGTTTCCATCGTCAGCCTTTTCATGACCTACCTGGGTCAAGACCCTGGATTTTTTTCCAACAAGGATCACGATTTATGAATTTTTACACGAGTGACGTTTGGAAAACGGACGGCTACTGCGGGAAAAAGCGATTCGAGTATGCTGACAGGGTCCTGTGACATATTTCTTTCTGTAAAAAAAAAAGATTTCTTTTCAACAGTCGAGGCACGTTTTCGTCGCTCGGGGAGGATGACTCGAGACTTTCCTACGCGTTTTCTCGGGCTCTCCCGCGTCGTACATTCCCGAACGAAAACACTTGTTGCGTTCGACGATTACAAAATTAACTCGAAGCCTGTATGAAACTTCATCGGAAGTGCAAAACGCTTGAGAGTGCTCGTGATGGAGTGTTAAATACTCGACAGTTGGAGAATCGGATGTTTAAAAAAAAAAAAAAAAAACGAATCGTCGATGGGAGTCGCGTATAGGTATAAGCAAGCAAACGGTGGAGTGCAACATTTTCACAGCAGCCGAACGAATGGGGAAATACCAGGGGGAGAGAGAATACGGGAGAGGATATTGTTCAATCGACGTTTCTTTTGCCTGTACGAAACCATTTTCGAAACGTTCCAACGCACTTTGAGCCAATTTATCGTCACTCGTTTGGCCAATTTATTGCCATCCATGATTTATTTATTCATTTTTGTTTACGTACACTGCCGCTTCACGGTATTTGCCCGCTGCACATTTAATAAAAAATGTGGAAACTAACGATAGTGCCTCTATTCCCTCGTCCCTACGACTCGAGCGCACGTCTACCGTTATAATTCTCAGCTTTACTGTGAAGCGGACTTATGGAGAATTCTACATGACAAGGAGGAGAAGGAACATTGCAAAGTAAATCTGCAAAATGTCAATACGTGAAGCTGTGACACAAGGACAGGAGTGGACACACAAATTAATAATAAATATGAATAAAAAATAAACAGAAAATATTCTATATAGAAATTAAAAATAAATATAAATATATATACACTGGGAAAAAAAATTGGTTCATCCATCCAAAATTCAGTTGGTTTAACAAAATGTATCTTTATATACGTTCAACTTGATTTTTGATTGACATAAAACACGTTTTGTCGATCTAACTGATAGTTTTAGTGGTGTGAACTGTAGCTTATTTAGCATGTCTGAGCAACTGTTAAAACGACAAAATTTCGAGACAAAATGCATTTTGCACATTCAACGATTTTCGCAAGGTGGGGACGTAAGGTGGGGACGTGAAGTGGAATATGGTGGGGAATGTAATAAAGGGAAGGACCCTGTACAAATAAAGGCTACAATAAAATAAAAATAAAGATAGATAAAACATATAAAATACATAAGAGTAATCCCACATATTATAAACACGAAAGTTTGAATGTTTGTCGCTCAATGTCGCCTCGATAACTGAACGGATTTGGATGAAATTTGGTAGATGGACAGTATATATACTGGATTAAGGGAGAACACCACTGTGACGGGCCGCAAAAAGGTAGTTTTTTTTCGAATTTTTTTGTTTACTAGATTATTAACTTGGGATTTGGAAAAAAGGTATGTTATTAACCATACATTGAACTTATTTCGTGTAAATTTTCTTTCGTAAAAATTAAAAATTAACAACGTTATCGAGGTATAATAGGGCCTCGGAATAAAAAAATTTCGTTCAACAGCCGAATCGATAATTTAACAGTGGTTGGTCTGAGAATAAAAATAAAACGTCTGATCATCTATTTACATGTAGTTCTGCTTTCGCGAAACTGTTTTTCGAAGAAAAAAAATCACAAAATGGCGAGTGTTCAAAAAATGTAGTTTTGGCGAAATTTTCACGTATTCCAGAGCTTGAAAAACACTAAATTGAAAAAAACGACTACGTACAACGATAGCTACTTCAATTACGGAAATTTTGTTTTTTTTTTCTATAATTTGAACATCGGACAATTATAGGTAGAGTTATGATTCGGGCCAGGACGAGAAAAGTCGTTTCGAGAAAAACGCGATCGAAAGTTTTAGTATGCGTAAATCGTTGCGCTGCCTGCTCTCACTACTCCGTCTGTAACTTGGTCAATTTTCAATATTTTAACTTCAAATTTCTACCACATATTCTTGAATATGTTTACTTTGAAAAAATGAAACGAAAAAATCGATTTTTTCGACCCGTCGCAATGGTGTCACGTCTCAACACAAAGAGTACTTTCGATTCCGAAAAATGTGTATTTCTATCGGAAATAACGAGCGATGCTCTGTTCGCACGGTTCACAAATTTAAACATTGACATGATTCTCGAAAACGTTCTGCATTTGCTGTTTGGTTTCGTATTTTTTAACCTTTGGTCGGTGATATTTTGCAATCTTCCTGTTTCCGGTTCGTGTTTATTTCAGCTTTGACTCGGTTATTGTGATAGTAAGCATAATTAATAGGTGTCACGTATTGACAATCACTTATCAGATATCCCCTCATCATACCCATCGATTAATACGATCCTCCCGTGGATAGCACGTGAATTGCTTTTGAGTTTTGGTTTGTACATGTGTGGGTAACTTCTAAGATTAGAATACGTAGACGCTGTGTAGGTATTATAATTAATAGGTAGGTAGTAGGTGTGTAACGCTGCATATGTATCAGGGTCGTAAGTCAAGTACACCACGCGGAGAAAGTCGACGATGCTGAAGTTTGCATCGTTGGACTGCAACGAATTTGCAATTTCTTTTGGCATATTTCGCCTACAAAAGTCCTTCATTCATTTTTTAAGATATTTATTTAACGATTTACATTTTAAATCCATAAAAAATATCGCTTATAATAACAAAAATATGGACAATGAAATGTGAAACGGAACTTCCGTTGCGTTCCAACGATGCAAACTTCAACACCATGAAAGTCGCCGGTAAAAGCTAGCACAGAATTATCAAAGCGAGTACTAGGATTTTTTTTTATATTGCATAGTTCATTTGTTATTAACGATTTTTTGGGCAAAATTTTGGAAAATGAAAAATTTTCCTGAAAAATCGTTAATAACAAATTAACCATGCAATATAAAAAAAATCCTACGTACTTCCATAGACAATGTATCTTTCGAGATATATTCAACATTTCAAGTGAATCGGTTGAAAATTGTCTGAGTTATGTTGCCGGCCAACTTAAAAAATGCATTTTTGAGATACACGCTGCACAGCCGTCATTTTGAAATTAATCGCTTAAAAAAAATTATTGTAGACAGTCAGTGATATGTATGATTTGTAATCTCGATTTATTTCGTAGTTTTTCCGAGAAAAAAAAAACCCCAACACGAAAAATCTTATGCTGTTGAAGCTCACGTCGTTGGAAGGCAACGAAAATGCTTTTCCATTTTCCTTTTTTTCTCCATTTCCATTGTTGAAAATCTTTTTCGAAGTTCAGCTTGAAGGTCTTCAATGAGAATCCTAAAAAAAAGTTCGCGGTTGCTTTGACCTGCCCCAAAACAAGGCAATACGAACACAATTATTTTCGTTGCGTTGCCAACTACGTAAACTTCAATATCATAAAATGTCACTCGTTCAAGTACTTCCGGTAACTGCAGGCTTTGAGAGGCTGATTTCCGCGTGTACCCCGCGGCGATGTCGCTTCGTGTATGTCCCTCCGTTTTCTGAATACTCGAGGGGTAAACATCGATTTCTATATGAGCGTGGTAGACGCATGTGTAAATATAGAAATCATTGCCGAGTGTGCGACACCACATCCCAAGGTAGATTGAAAGCGGAAGAGAGAGGTAGCGGGAGAGGGCTCAAGAACTTTCCATCTGCAGAGACAGGAGAATGGTGTGCGTGTTTCACATTTGTGCAGGAGCGAGAGTTCCATGTAACGCGCTGCCTATCCTGACAGTAGAGTCACCAACGTTTCTATGGTGCTCCGTACAGTTCCTGCTGTTCTCCATGCACGCCATTTCTATCGTTCTTGCAGCTGGCTCACTTTATATGCCAGCACGCTCACACTCCCTATTGTCTAGCCGGCAATGGAATTGATCACCCAGAACGGGAGCAAACGAGAAAAAGAGGGAGAGAGAAAGATGAAGAAAGACCGAGAAAGAACTAGAGACAGAGAGAAGGAATGAAAGACCGACTCGTCCATGTCCGCGAGTTCTCCACCATCGTCATTTAAACGATCGCACAAATGACTGAAAAAGAAAAATCCATTAGCTTCCACTGCAAACGCGCAATTATCTCTGCCACGAAAGATAACTTCTCAAGTCCTAAGAACAGTCGGGCATGACTGAGAATGAGGGACCGCGCTAAGCTTCCGCAATAACGAGAGAAACATGTAAATCAAAACTCGGCCGTGCATTCCTTCGGACTTTTGCGCACAATGGAGAAGTCTTGAGCTCTTGTAAAGTACGCGATTGCGCAAAAAATACGGCAAATCGACGAGCAATTTTCACCAAACCAGAAGTTTACACGTATTCTTGCCTTCTTTTCGTCTTTCGATTGCTCGGTGAGGCTTTTGGAAAGTCGCGGCACTAGAGGCCTTATATACACCTGTAGCGGGCGAAGGGACGTGATTTTCTTGATTTTTTTTTCGACGGGACAATAAATGTTTATTGACAAACTGTAAACAACATCGATTAGTACATATTTTCATGTACTTGTACAATTTTTTTTATTAAAAGATATTTCAAAATGGCGGAACTCCAGCTGACTTCCAGGAGCGCCTTCTTATGAGCATCAGTTGCGGTGGACATGATAACTCGAAAACGGTTCATCTGAAATCAGAATTTGAAAAATATTTCATGCATATGTGGCATTGGCTTGGGCCTGGAACAAGGATTTGTAAAAAAATTGATAAAAATAACGATAATTTCATTTAAAAAATCATTTTTTGAAGTGCTAAATTTTTGGTTTTTTTGTTACAAACAAATTTTTTTTCAACAAAATTCAGAATCCTCCGTCCAGGCCTAAGTTATTATCATAATAAATAGGTGGTAAAAATTTGGTATGGATCGGATTAATAGTTTTTTAGTAATCGTGTCCACCGCAAAGGTGTTACTAAAAAAAGACGATTTTGAGATAATCGCGTTTAAGGGGCTAAACCAGTGTGAACGCTGAAAATTTGGGTGATTTTCGGGAATTTTTTGGAAGAAAAGTACTCAATTGAATGTTTCGGAAAACTAACAACATATTTGGCTATATTTGACCTATATTGCATAATTTTTTCATAGAAAAATATTGAGATCCCAGAGACTTATGCGCTGCCTTCGGATGCGCCAAAAAAAAGTTCCTCTACTGCTGACATGATTCCGGCCGATTGAGTACCCGAAACCGAAAAAGGAAAAAATGTCGTTAAACTGGAAGGTGTTTCCTGTACAATGACGTAGGATTTTCGAAAAATATCAAAATCTAACAAAATGGCGTAGTTATGAAAAAAGTCTGTTTTCTTGCCTATAAAATGGTCGTTTTTTTCAATGCCAAATCGTCAATTTTCATCCAATCAAAAATATCCTACGTCATTGTAGAGTAAATATATTCAAGAATACTCACTTCAAATTTCAAGTCAATCGGATAATTGCTCTTTGAGTTACAATGTTAGCAAATTTGAAAAATCTCATTTCGAGAAAAACGCTTTTAAAGATTTAACTATCGATTTTTGCAAGGTAAAATGATATTGATATAAATGATGTAAATGACAATGATATTCTTGAAAGTATAAACTGTCGAAAAAGGCACAAAAAATCGATTTTTTTAAAGTGTCACACTGGTATAGCCCCTTAAGATTCAAGTATGTTTCTTTTACTTTTGAAGTTAATTTATTCATGCTAACATGGAGTCGTCGATTTCAGGGCATACAATCCTTCTCCATTCTCTGCAGCCTCTAAAACATTGATTTGATACTGCCTACGAGCTATTCTTCCTTCTCTTGTGGCTGCTTGCGCTTGCTGCTCTGCAAACGTAACACGCGACTTGCGCGGTCGTGCGGTTGAAATACCTATAACTGCGAATCTAATGCTCCGATCTTTATGAAATTTGGTGAGATCATTCTTGAGATATTGTACTTGAAGAAAATGCAATCAAAATTTTTTCCATTTTTTCCATTTTTCCGACCTTCACAAGTGTACATAAGGCCTCGAAAAAAATCTCGACATGACCGATGCAACGATAAGAGACGTTTGGTCCTTCGCGGAGTTTTTTGACGTTTCGCGAAGTGACGAAACGGGGCCGACGAGACGAGGCTTCCTAACACCCGCTTAGCTTTTTTTCTTCTTCTTTTTTACTACTTATGCATACAAAGAAAACACGAGGCATGCGAAGCCCGAGATATGCGCGTGGAAACAAAAGACACGTATTCGAGAATATACACGTAACACGGCGTTGGCAAAATGACCAGTCGTCGCGCTATCGCATTTTGCATACGGCTAATGTCAATTTCGATCGAAAAAGAGCGCCGCTAATTGTAGTGGACACGCGGCCCCGGTGCGGCTTCGGAGATCTCCGGTGATGAGCAGCCGTGGCCTGGGCCGATACTTCGTTGGGTGACCGCTCAGTCGCGCACTGATCTGGTTGCGAACTACTACAGGGCCGGGCTGTTTTGTCGAGTTTCCAGACGGTAAGCCAACTGACAGTTGGTAAAGATGGTGAAGCCGTATGGGGCCGGCTTAAAATTCCGAACTTTGTATGCTCCGACGGTTTGCAATTCTGAATTTTAATGTTCCCAAATTCAAGATGGGGCCGGGTTGAAATTCCGAACTTTGAATGATCAAAACGCTCAAAACTCCGATAGAATACTACCCCGAAAGATCAAAACTCCGAAAGACCAAAACTCCGAAAATCTGAACACCGTAAAAATAATTCGGCTATGGAAGTTTTAAAAGTGTCAAAATTTTCAATAAAACGACGAATTTTTTCAAGAATTTTTTTATTAAGAGGTGTCTTTGCTTCAATTTTGAAATTTGTCTAGACAATGTTATCCGTTCTACATAATTTACAGTCAATCGTGTAGACTTTCGCTGGCATAATCTTGACATGGGGGCCGGGTTGATATTCCGAACTGTGAATGCGCCGACGGTTTAAAATTCCTAATCCTAATGTTCCGAAATTACAAGGTTCGTCAAGATCATGCCAGCGGAGGTCCACACAGTTGACTGTAAAGGATGTAGAACGTATAACATTGTGTAGACAAATTTTAAAATTGACGGAAAATCACTTCTTGATGAAAAAAAATTTTGAATTAATTTGTCGATTTATTGAAAATTTTGAAACTTTTAAAAGTTCCATAGCCGAATTATTTTGACGGTGTTCAGAATTTTGGAGTTTTGGTCTTTCGTGTAAAATCCTTTCGGAGTTTTGATCTTTCGGGGTAGTATTCTTTCGGAGTTTTGAACGTTCTGATCATTCAAAGTTCGGAATTTTAACCTGGCCCCGTTCAGATTTTGGGAGTTTTGGTCTTTCGGGTAAAATTTTTTCGGAGTTTCGATCTTTCGTGGTAGTATTCTTTCGGAGTTTTGAGCGTTCTGATCATTCAACATTCGCAATTTCAACCTGGCCCCAGCCGTATGGGACCACCGGGTTTTCACAGTTTCCCTGTGCCCTCGTGCAAATGCGGAGGGAGCGTTTGGAAACGAGCGACTGCGGACAATACCTCGTGATTTTTCAGAAACTCAAAATCGGACATCATGAAAATTATGAGTGTGGGTTAGAAGTCAATAACAAGAAAATAAAACGAATAGGTACCGAAATAATGTCGCGTACGAATTCTTGTGATGTCGAAATGTCGTCGGTTTTCAACGGAGCCGAATCCCGTTCTCGGCCATGAACGGTGGAGAAATTCGTTGGGGAGTCTTCAGATCCTACCATATTTCTATAGGGATTTGATTGGGACGTCGCACGTAGGAAGACCACATTGGAATCCACGTGGACTCCGCGCCATTTCCGGATTGACGTCGGTTGAGAATTTTCTGCTAGAAATTCTCAACCAGAATTTGTTAGATTAAAAAAAAACAAAAAAAGACCCCTTCGTGATTTCGAGCAGTTGGATTCTGCACTGTTCCCCTATGAACGCCCTTTGAGTATTCTTACCACGTTCGAATCGCAAATATGTGAAAATTCACGAGAAAAAACTCAGCGTGCAGTAAAAAAAAACCAACGATCATTACAGTGGAGTCTCAGTGATGTCATTCAAATCGATTTTTCAGATATGCGTTTTTTAGCGATTTATACTTCTTGAGACAAGTTTTATACTTTTCAACCCTAAATTGAGACACTGGTCATTTCGACCTGGAAGAATTCGAAATAAAATGTTCACTTTCCCAAAATTGAAGGATTTCAACAATTTTTCACAATTTAATTACATACTTTCCGAACTTCAATTATGCAGGCGTATTGAGTAATGTTTAAAGTGTACACTATCGGTTAAGGCAGTAGTCTGCTTTTGAAGCCGAAAAAAAGCATTTTTTCAGCAATTTTTTTGAAAGGGAAGGAAATGATTGCGGTAAACGAAATTTTGAGACGATAGTGTATTATATTCAAGCTTTAAAAAACAATTTTTATTATTAAAAAATATTGAAATTTTTCAAATTTGTAACGATTTTTCTGGGGCGCCTGGAGTCTGCACTTGTAAATCGGTGCCGGTGATGGAGGTCGTGCGATGCATCTGAAACAGTCGAACCAAATTTTTTAAAAGTTTTTATAAGTCCCTTTTCTATATGAACTAAAAGAATACCGAAGAAATGATGAAATTCCAAATTTTTTCGAAGTTTGAAAAAAAAATTCACTTTTTTGAAAAGAAAAAATTCACTTTAAGTTGCAAAACAAGTAATTTAAATAGTACGTTTGTCCAACTTTTTTAGTTCAAATAGAAGATAATTTAATACTGAAGCTAGATCACTTTGATTTTTTTCGATCGGACATATATTGTTTTTGCTATCGCCGGCACCGTTTTCTAAAACTTGTGAAAATGAAAACTCAAGAAAACGGGCTTTAAAGTTTTCGGTCCAAAAAAATATACGTTTTTGGATACTTACACTAATTAGATGTTAATCAGCTATCCCCGGGCCATACAATAATCCTTCCTCTTCTTCAAATCGATTTTTTGAAGCCTGTAAAGCAGCCTACTGCCTTAAAAGTTTTCGGACACTTTAGATAATTGCAAAACTTTCGATCACTGGATAATTGTCAAATAATGCTAGAATAATCCAATTCATTTTACTCATTACTTTACGAAGATAATATATAGCTCTATATAATAAATTATATTATTCCAATACAATTTAGCAATTATTCAAGGTGATCGAAGGTTTTGCGATTATTTGAAGTGTCCGAAAGCAATTGACGCCGTGGATCAAAATCGTGGCCAAATATAAGTGTGTCAACGAAGGCTTAGGCGAGATATGCATTTAGACAGGAAAAAATAAGCAATATTGAGGGATTTTTTAAACTAAGAAATAATTATTCTACAATTATCAAACTTTAGGTATACTTTAATAGTATATTAAAGTATACAAAACAATTTTTTTAACCCGTAGTAGTCACTCTTAGCTAGAATCACGTTATAGTCATACTGGGTCCATGGGACCCGGGCGTTTTTAAATTGTTATAAATAATGAAGTAATGCATTGAGCGATATGAAAAAAATACCGAGGTATAATTTGAACCTTGTTAAATACAAGGATATTGGTTAGAAATCAAAAATTAAATTTTAAATATGCAACGAAAATTATGCAAAGAAAAACGTGAAAAATGACTTTTTTTTACAAAAATTGCTGTAACTCTTGTAATTATTGACAAAAAAAAATGGTTTTATAATCTGGAAACAATGTACTTTGAAACGGACATAGCGGTTTCTGTGGACTTTTCAAAAAGTATATTCATTTCATCCAACGCCGGTGCGATTTAGAAGGAAAGAATGAAACGCTTGCGCATAAAAAAAAATGTATGTTTTGTTCGAAAAAAAAAAGTTATACGGGATCGAAATAATTTGTCTGGGGGACCCAGTGTGACTATTAAGGGTTAAATCGATTCATCATCAAAATGGCGGAGCTGTGGCCGAGTATTACAGCAAGGTCGCCGCGGGAGTTGCAAATCGGCGTGCAGTCTAGCTTCCCGTAGACTTTGATTTGCAAAAAAGTTCAAACATTTTTTCAATTAGAACATGTATAGTTTCTATGTGACGGTAATTAAAATGAAGAAAACGCAAATTTAAGAAAATGGCACGCATTTACCAAAGAAATCACCATTTCACGCAACATTTCTGTAAAATGTGGATTAAAAAAGTAGTTTTTTTTTTAATTTTTCAAAAACAATTCCCGTCAAGTAGAAGGTACCAATATCATCAATATTTCTACCAAGTTTCAACTCAATCGGCTTTACAGTTTTTGAGTAATCCTGCACGCCAATTTCGATAATGCAGTTTTGAGAAAAACGCGTTTGAAGTTCACGCCCGCTCCGAATTCGAGCTGTGAGGCACAGCGTTGACGCGCTGTAACGTTTGAAGTTTTTCGAATTTCGCTTTGAAACGTTGGGAAAATATTCTACATCTGTAGTTCTATCTTTTAAAGAAGAAAAAAAGAAATCGAGTTTTTGATCGTTGTAAACGTATATACCGCCTTGAAGATCCACTCGTTTCGTATATCCATACATTTTGTCTAGAAAATTCAACGTACGGAATGCGGTGGGATCGATCAAGAATCGTATCGGATTCAGTTCGATTGTGTGGGAATTCTTTCGGATTCAAATTGTATTCGTACCTGGAATTGCAATGGAGAATGCCAATAAGGATCCAGTGTACAAGCGTGACGTTTTAGTCTAGGGATCCAATGCGAATACCTATTGGATCCCTATCAGGAAGCGAGGACAAGTATCCAATTGAATCCCTATGACAATTTCCGCACAGCCGTTTGTGTACATTCATGTGAGTGCATACACACGTGTTCGTATAACCAAGTCAAATCGCACGCGTCGCGTGCTGCAATAATCGTTTTAGACCTATGACGATAATCTCATCGTATGGCGTGTCTCTGGGCATCGCGTACCCTTTTTTTTTCTTCGATGCCTTCGACTTCTCTTTTCCCGTTCGTTTATGCGTAGTCGCCTAATGCTTGTTCCTGGCTTACATTTTGCGATCGCGAAGAGGATAAAAAATAAATAAAATAAAACTGCACTCACGCTTGATCGTCCTGTGCAGTTCGACGTTCACTGCTTTACCCATTGTTTGATTATATATGAGCACATATTACATTTACCATGTGTATGCATGTGTATCGACGTTGTGAAACGTGATAATGACAAACGTCAATTTCATTCTACGAGCAGGCTGGAATTATCAGCAGCCGGAGAAGAAATTTTCCGTCGTAGTCTCGCTGCGAAAGAATAATCGATTCTTCAAAGGTTAATAATAATGTTAATGAAAGTATAAATTTGTCTCCTATCTGCTGATCAAATAGGCCGAGAAAGTGGTGAGTTCTTTTGTTGGAAAAAGAGGGCGATTGATCCATGGTTTTGGCGGTAAAAAAGTAACGAGGAAAAAAATGCTACAATTTACACGGTAAATAAATTAGAACTGGGATAAAAATTATTTGCAGAAAACGTTTTTTCACAGAAAGCCATATTTATTTCACTATCCATATATTGAAAGAAAAAATTCAAATTCTTAGTTTTTTTTTCCAGTCGATGACGAGGGTGCTCAAGCACTATCGGAATGCAACGAGAATTCTTTTTTCAAAATCGTGTTTTTTTGGAGTGAATTTCTTGGGCTGAATCAGTAAGAGAAAAAATGTATCGAAAAATAAACAGTCAAAATACCAAAAATCAAAACAAGTCGAAGTAAAAAAAGTCAACAAGTGAAAAAAAAAATGTTTATTGCCTTTCAACGACGCAACCGTCAACGTTATCAATGCCGAGTAACCTTTCCATTGTAAAATCGTCGCAAACGACATTTTTTTCAATTTTTCCGTGGCAAATCACATAGCCGATCGTCCTGCGGGCAATGTGTCAACCCTCGAATCCTTCTTTCATCCATTCTTCGTTGTTTTGTTTTCAATTTGCATAGCGAAGCGGCGAATATCATCCGTGAGTAGCTCGAACGGAGAAAGATAGGAGAGCAGGACCATGTCCGCACGCTCGCCTCGGCGCGAAGGTCCTTCGCGACCTTCGTCACGCGAGTAAGCGTCCGCGTTTCAACGTCGTCCGCTCGTCGTTTATGGCCGTGTAGATATACGTGGGCCGAAATCGCGGTGATTATTCCATGCAATCCAACATACGTGCAGACGTAGGGCTTCCAAGGGATACGGAGAAAATATGCAAAGAGCGACGAGCAAAAAAAGACATCTTATCGATATTTCTTGTGACCTCCTTTCCTTGTCCTTTAGCATTAAGATATAGACTTTTTTTTTACAAAAGTTGCGTCATTATATCCCTCAAAAGTTTTATCCGAAATTTTTCATCGCCTGTCAAGTTTAAGCGTAGATTTTCTTTTTTAAAAATGTTAACTAAACTTCCAGTTTATTAAATGGATTTTTTTTACAAACGACGCTGCTTGTGGCAATTTCTTGCGGCCATTTTTGTACGAAAAAAGTGAACAGGTATTGCGAAAAATCTACAATGAGAATAAACAATCATCCTAATTAACCCGAGGCGAATCTTCTCAGAGAGGAAAATATCAGAAGAAGAATGAAGGGGAATGATGATTTAAGGGGAGAGATACCTTTAGGCGAGGAAAAAATTGCTGACTGGTGATTTTTTTGAAAGGAAATTTTTTTTTCACCATTCTTTAGACTTAGGGTATGTTTTACTACTACTTTCGGCGGATACATGGTTTTTTTTTCTATTTAATTAAACTTTATAATGGCGATGCTATGGCACGGTCTTCTGAACGGGTTGCGGCGGATGTTGTCAGATGGCGTGACACGTAGCGTCGGCGGGATTAATCAGAAAAAAAAACCAACAAAGATTTTTTTTTTCCATTAAGGCCTTGGCCACTCTAGAGGCCGAAAAAATAAGCTTTTTGGGGTTTTTTTTTCCCGAAAAACTACAAAATAAATCGAGATTACAAAAAGGGTGTTTATCATACATATTAGTCACTGTATACAATAATTTTTTTGAAGCGATTAATTTTAAAATGGCGGCTGTGCAGCGTTTATCTCAAAACTGCATTTTTTAAGTTGGCCGGAAACACAACTTAGACAATTTTCAACCGATTCACTTGAAATATTGAATATATCTTGAAAAATACATTGTCTATGGAAGTACGTAGACTTTTTTTTTGCATAGTTCATTTGTTATTAACAGTTATCTGGCGATTTTTCAGGCAAATTTTTGGAAAGTAAAAAATTTGCCTAAAAAATCGTTCAAGTTATGTTTCCGGCCACCTAAAAAAATGCAGTTTTGAGATAAACGCTGCACAGCGGCCATTTTGAAATTGATCGCTTCAAAAAAATTATTGGATACCGTCACTGATATGTATGATAAACACGCTTTTTTGTAAGCTCGATTTATTTTGTAGCTTTTCTGAAGAAAAAAAAACCCCAAAAAGCCTATTTTTCGGACCCTAGAGTGGCCTAACCCCTCTCGTACGCAGAATATGAGCCAAGAAAAAGTGAGAAATGTTGAAAATCGATAAAATGGTACGCTTTGAAACAAAAGGATTGAATGTTCCAAAAAATAAATAGCTACATTTTGCAATAAGAATACTTTTTTTTATTTTTAATAACATTTAGGGTCATGTTTTAACTATAGGACACTAAGGTTAGAAAGATTTATATCGAATTTTATCAGAATAGGTCGATTAGTTTTTTTTAGCCATGTCACGCCAGTTTTGAAAACGTGGTTTATAAAATCATGCCACACATCCGCCATTTTAAAAGATTAATAATAAAAATTACCATATACCAGTCAAAAGTAGTGTAAAACATACCCTAAGTCTAAAAAATGGTGAAGATATCTTATTTAAAAAAAAGAAATGATGAAAATCAGCAAATGTTTTCCTCTCCCAAAGGTATCTCCCACCTTAAACATCAGATTTAGAGCACCGCATTGAACACAAAAACAGCAACGCACTAGGGACAGCCATCTCTGGACGCCGACTAGAAACACGCAAAAACATTCACACTCAGACAAATTGCCGAATGTTATAAAAATAACAAATAGCAATTCAAACATTATAATTATTTATAAAAAAGGTGTACGTTGAGATAACACCTCAATGAGAATATTGCTGTTTATAAAAACAACAGCAACAAAAGGAGTGTCGATTCCATATGTACATTGTTCATATTTGTTAGGGGTTGTTTATTTTCAATATTTAACTGCAACTTCTTAGAGGTCTCTCTATCGTTTGCCTACATGTTCATATAGGCGATCCGTGCTTCTTCCAGTTTCACAATAACATCTCCATTTCTTCGACTGACTTTTTCCTTCTACCGCCCCTCGTCTCTTTGTCCCGCTCCTATTCCATCTTTTTTCCCCTCAAGGGAATATATAATTGCCGAGTACTGGCGGCTCTGATTACCGACGTTCTCGCATTACCGTTGAATGGACGAGCAGCAGCCATCCAACCAAGCCTTCCCTGCCCCGCATTCCCCCGCGAAGCGATGAAACGTATAGTCAGCAACTACGTGGAAGTCTCTCACGTTTTGCGACTCTCGCTTCGTGTGCCTCTTCATTATATTCCCGGTGTTATTCCCGCCTTCTCATTTATTCCATAGCTACACATCGTCATCCACTTTAAAACAAATATTCTCCATTACGTTTAGAAATCTGACACTCCATATTCCAATTTACCTATGGTTTTTCAGAAAATGTAATACTTGTACAGATATAACCGGAAAAAGTGTGGAAACGCCTATGCTTCGAAAAGAATCGGAGAAAAAGTGCGAAAATTAAATGATCGAATCACAAAAGCGTAATTAATGAAAAAGAAAAGGTGAATCTAAATAATATTAACAAAAAATAGGGCATATCAGAGTGAAAATAAAAATACAAATAAGAAAAAGAAAGAGAGAGAGAGAGAGAGAACGACCGAGCAAGAGAGGGCTCGAAGAAGCCCTTGCCGAGAACTTTATGAGAAAATGACAAGTAAGCCATTCAAGAGTTGCAACTTGCGCCTTTTTTACAGTCACTCTGAACTGCAGATTAGTCTCTTCCTCCGGGTTTCCTCTCGTGAGAACTTTCCTAGCGTTTTAATTAACGAAGTGGTGAATGAAAATCCGACAAAATGTTCACTTCGTTTCAGTAAACGAGCTACTGCGAAGTCTTTCGTATGGCCGCAACGCCGAGAGGATGCAAAGGGAAACTCGAAAAATTCATTACACGCTCACGACAAAAGGCGTGTTCTCTTGTTATTTATTCGTTTGTCAAACGCACACGGGGATTTCGAGACGTAAAAAAGGACCGATACGCAGCATTGGTTCCCTGAACTATGTAGTTGGGGCTTACCTCTTACAGGGCTCTGCTTGCTGTGCAAATCCCAGATAACTTGTGCTCAGCAATGGATTTCCCGTGTACACCGAAACGCCACTATGCGAAATTGAAAAAAGACCTCCAGGTGACACAGATCGACACGGCAAAAAACGTGACATCCGCCCTTTTTCATATCTGAAACAAGTTGGGAAACGCGAGGCGTCCGTTACCAGAGTGTTGAGATTAAGCGTGTCAAAGAATCGCAGGGAGCATGGCAAAGTCCGCAACCTCTCTGGTTACCGTCGACAAAACAAAAGTGCACTACCAGGCACGTTCGACTTTAGCGCTTTGCTGCACGTGCCGTTATCGCCATGTCCGGTCGTCTTTCTCTTAACGTTATTTTTCCTTCCTTTTATTTTACATTTCTCTTCTTCGCCCGAAGCACTCCACGAGAGATCCCTTTCCGTATCGGTAGACAACGTACAGGTTAACATTATCCATTGACGTTGGGCATTTCGTGCCAGTGGTGCTGAAGTTTGCTTAGGTTCTTCTGGGTTGCATCGTTGGAACGCAACGGAAGTAATTTTTTTCCCCATTCGCTCAGAATGTTTGGGTTTTCCCCATTCGCTCAGAATGTTTGGGTGCCAGTGGTGCTGAAGTTTGCTTGAGATTTCTCGGGTTGCATCGTTAGAACGCAACGGAAGTCATTTTTCTCATTCGCCCAAAATGTTTGGATTTGTTTGGCCATTCTGTGCCAGTGATGCTGAGGGTTGTTTAGGTTGCATCGTTGCAACGTAACGGAAGTAATTTTTTTCCCCATTCGCGGAGAACGTTTCGGTTTTTGTGCCAGTGATGCCGAAGTTTGGTTGGGTTGCATCGTTGCAACGCAACGGAAGTAATTTTGTCCCCATTCGCCCGGAATGTTTGGATTTTTGTGCCAGTGGTGGGGAAGTTTGTTCGAGTTTGTTTGAGTTGCATCGTTGAAACGCAACGGAAGTCATTACTTTTTTCGCATTTGCCCAGGATATTTGGGTTTTTGTGCCAATGGTGTTAAAGTTTGCTTGAGATTGTTTGGGTTGCACCGTTGGAACGCAACGGAAGTCAGTTTCCTCATTCGTCCAAAATGTTTGGGTTTGTGTTGGCCTTTCTGTGCCA
Organism: Ophion ellenae; assembly: GCA_963210295.1. Taxonomy (NCBI): domain Eukaryota; kingdom Metazoa; phylum Arthropoda; class Insecta; order Hymenoptera; family Ichneumonidae; genus Ophion; species Ophion ellenae. Next base: position 58,158,536 of record OY723385.1, read on the forward strand.
GTGATGCTGAAGTTTGTTTGGGTTGCATCGTTGCAACGCAACGGAAGTCATTACTTTTTTCCCACTTGCCCAGGATGTTTGAGTTTTTGTGGCAGTGGTGCTGAAGTTTGTTTGGGTTGCATCGATGGAACGCAACGGAAGTCATTATATTTTTTCCATATGTCCAAAATGTTTGGGCTTGTTTGGATTTTTGTGGCAGTGGTGCTGAAGTTTGTTTGGGTCGCATCCTTGGAACGCAACAAAAATCACTATTTTTTTCCCATTCGCCCAAAATGTTTTGGTTTGTTTGGCCATTTCGTGCCAGTAGTGCTGAAGTTTGTTTGGGTTCGTTTGGATTGCATCGTTGGATAGCAACGGTAGTCGTTCTTTTTTTTCCCCATTCGCCCAAAGTGTTTTCGACACATTGACATCGGGATGATCACTCGCACATTTTTTCGGAATCCATCGGAGAATTGCCATCTAAATCTGCAAAAAATCTGCGGTATTTTGAATAATAAGAAGAATGAGAATTGAATTTCCGTCGCGACCCAACGTTGCACACTCCAAGGCTGTGCCTTTCGTGCTACAAAAGTTCGAGCTGAATTTTTCTTTTGCCTCGTTAGGAGCGTATGCTCGTTTATCGCGGTTTCGCGGCTTCTGTGGTTCAGATCGTAGCACGATTGTTGTCATTGTCGAGCTTCGGGAGCACGCGGTTTACCGATCAAAATAATCCGTTCTCGGCAAACGTTTGGATCGCGTTTTTGCGATATTTCGTTGCTTTCCGTCTCGGTTACATTGCCGAAGCCACATACCTTCCAGAGGGTACACGAGGATCCGTCGATCTTTCGCCCCTCTCGTGCATTTCATGAATTATGGAATTCTGCGCTCTTCGCAACGTCTGCAATCGCAGAAAATCGCGTCTTTTCTTTTTTTTTTTTTGTTCCGTTCCTCTGCTTTTCCTACTAGGCGGCGACGAGACTCCCACGCCCTTTATCATTCGCCTCCCGAGTGTGCACGTTACACGGAGAAGATGAGAGAGTGAGAGAGACAGAGAGAAACAGAGATATGTGTATGCGAGAAAAGAACGAAAAAGAGGTATCCGTCGAGAAATACCTGCCGACCGGAAGTGCAGACACGAAAGGTGCAAGAACCCGAGCGCCCCCTTACAGTGACGACTGAATTATCTCCTCGTTCTGATCTCACACGCGAAAGTACGGGAACGAAAAAAAAAAGCCACGAGAGCTTGTCGAGAGTGGTATATAGGAAGAGCGATGAACGAGATGAGTTACGAGAAGAGAGCGAGAGAAAGAGAGGCCGAGTGGGAGGAATAGGCCGAATAGGGGAGAAAGAAAAGAAGAAATAGAGAATCGAATCGAATAATTCATTCGATATATGTACACGAGAGTCGTATGGATAAAGGTGGCTCATTCAGTAGTATGAATCCGGGTTGAGTCAGACGCCAAAGGAAGCATGCAAGCCACTGACTTTTGTCGTAGTTCCAATCCAACCGTATCTCTTCCGGGTGTCCTTTTTGTTTTCGTATCCTTCGCAAGTTCCTTCAATATTTATTCGTTCGGCCAATCTGCTCGCGCCTCGTTTTATTTCGCTAACGTCAAATTTCGTACTCGCCTCGCTGGATTCCAAGTTTCTGCGCTAGGTTTTTCACGAAGCAAAGAGAGAAAATAAGCGACATGATTGCGTACGTTTTTTTATGTTCTCGTCGCACATGCTGCCGTAGGAAAATAAATGGAAAAGTTAATTATGTAGGAACAATGGGGGGGGGGGGGGGGGGACAAGTAACTGGTTGCGTTTGGGCGGATGAAAAAATGATAGAAGAGAGATAGAGAGCGAGAAAGTGTGTTTTGGGGAGACCAGCTTTGGGTGGTAAGGGGATTTTTATTCAGGCTTGAGTCTCATGTGTCTTCTTGGTTCATTATTATCATTATTATTTCTGTTTCTGAACACATGCACCAGGTATCGTATACAGTGTCGTACATTTTGTACGAACGTACCGAACTGTCGAGGAGAGAATTGTCTCAGGGGAGAGCGAAGAAACAAGAAGGATGCGCGTGCTTGTTCGTGCCTTGTTGCCCCCCCCCCCTCAACCGCCCCCGCCGTAATACTCCTGGTTGAGGAACCTTCACCCATCAGTCGTCCTACAACGAATCGAACAAATATTTCGGTGTGTGTCATTCGTAGGTCCAATTGCAAGAGATAAACTTGAATTTTCATGCAGCCATATATTTGGGAACATCAATAATAGATCAATTTTAAACGACGGGACCCTTTTAGCTAATTTAAAACAAATTCGCAGATACATGAGTCTTTTTCGACAAAGCATAACTTTTTATCTCCATGCGTTTTTTGAATTTTATCTCGATATGGCAGGACATTCACGATAAAGTACATTAATTGATAGGAAAAAGCAAATGAATGTTTACAAGTGTAATATTGTAATTGGATATCCGGACGTCGTAGAGTGCTGTTATTTTTCAATATATTTTTTTTAAGAGAAAACAATTTACGTATTTAACATTTTTTACTTTACTTTATTTCAGATTTTCTTAGTGCACTTGTGCTTTGTGGTAAAAATTACTTGCCGGAAAATATCATTTTCGTTTAAAAAACGTACATTGTCTTTTGAAGCAAAAATAATTTAGGTTTTATCTACATTTTTTATACTTTGCTTCAATTGACTTTTTGAAAATACACTTGTGCTTCATAGAAAGAATTGCTCGCTAGAAAATATCATTTTGATTTTAAGAACTCTTGTAACTTCACGACTCGGTTATTCGGTATTAATTTTCTCCAGCATCGACTTTGTACATGAGCGTGTATATTATAGACGTATAAGGGTATGTGTGAGTGTGCACATATATATAATTGTTATACTTCCGTAAACATTTGACCCAAACAAGCGGATCGCAAGAACTTCCCACCGGGGGACAAAAAGCAATATCTCCTTAAAAAATTTACGAACCCATTGCGAGCGATCGATAAATCATTTTCCGCAAATTGAATTCAGCGGATTCGAGCATGAGCTCAGTAGACGCAGAAGTATTGCTATTAGAACAGCCCCGCTATCGATTGTGCCTCGTCTCCCCGCACGGTCTTTCCGCAGAAACAACTTCATCTCGAGCTCGCAGCATTGAATTCGAAAATATTTCTCGCTACGTATTACATTCCATTGTGTATGGGATTGAAGTTTGCGTCGTTGGAGTGCAATCAAGATGACTTTTTTTTACTTTCCCAAATTTCTTAAAGCCGATTTTATCTACCAAAATCCCTCGACCGTTTTCAAGATGCATATTGATATCTGCAATAAAAATTTGCCGAAGAATCTCAGTATATTTATTTTAAAAAAAGGAAAAAAAATAATGAATTTTCGTTGAATTCCAACAATGCGAACTTCAATACCACCCACTGTGTCCTCGTTCACCCGGAAACAAAAGTCGAAGATCTAACGGCCACGATATTTCGATGGACCCTTTCTCTACGATCTTTCCCACCATTATGGAATGCTTATGCAACCCTCTTTCGTCAAAATCCTCCCCTCTGTCGTTTAATGAAAGTTTCACGCTCTCCTTCCCCACACCATCGTAACAATCTTATCACGATTCGGAAATGAATTTCCCCGAGTTTTCACCCGTGGCTAACCCACGAGCGTTGCGATTGTTCGGGCTGGAGCTCCGTATCGACGAAACCGTAAATATGCGACGAGTGCAATGCCGTATATATTTCGTCGTGTGCGTACAATTGCGAGTACAGTTACGACGAGCGTTGTATATACTTGCACACACGTTCAACGTCCTCGAGTGTAGGCGTACGGCACTCGACGGCAGCGATGCAATGATGACGGAAGCATTCGATAAATACGCCGTATGCGGTGATGGCTGGTTCCCATAGGTCTTGTGCCGCTAGTTCGACTTTTTCTGCAGCATATCCATGAATTTCGTCACTCGCTATATATATATACATATATTAGGACGTTGCATAAATTCTCGCTGTTTTCCAACAGATGGCGTTACCAGAACTACGTGCGTGTAGTTTAAGATGCTAACGCATCTATAAAGAAGTACTATAAGCAAGCTTGACACTAAGTGTATGCCATTTCGCCGAAGTGTCAACAAATTTTATTTTATAGTGTTAAACATGTCAAATTTCGTGCCAAAAATAGAGTGCGGGGAATTCTATTGCACTACTTTATTTTTTAAAAATCTGCAGCTGAAGCACACAGAATTGTTGTTGAGACCTACGGCGACCATGCTCTGTCGGAAGCAACATGCAGAGATTGGTTTAGACGCTTCAAAAATAATGATTTTCATGCGTTAAATTGGAGGCATTACTTTATGAAGACTCATGTCAGACGCTAGCTGAACTTGCAGAATCATTAGGAGTTGATCACACAACAGTATCGAAACGTTTGGAAGCATTAGGAATAATGTTTTAAAATAAATGCATAAATTTTCACGAAAAAAAAACAGCGAGAACTTATTCAACGTCCTTATATATATATATATATATATATATATATATATATATATATATATATATATATATATATGCACATCTAATGCATAAAATGTGCGTGTACGTAGGTATATCTATAATAGGCAATCACATATGCAATAAGCATGATTCGCCGCAATAGTGCTTGTACATGTCCATGCAAAATCGTCTATAGATTTAAATCTCTACAGGGTAGCCCGAAAAGTGACATCCAACAGAAAAACCAACATGCCCTGGATCAATAACTATCCGAATCACTCCCATGTGTGTTCCACAATCTTTTTTAGTTTTCGAGAAAAAAGCACTTCATTTTTCTTTCTGATGTTTATTTACTTCTCTCTTGGAAGTTTTCAAAAGCAATTGGGAGTTATTCAGACTAGTATAAGTATTGTTTTTTATCATCTGAACTGACAGATACTCTCAAACCCATTGTTTAAACTTCTGATCGAAATCCACGGAATTTACGTTAGTGTTCGGTTGGCTATTTATTTATAGTTTTACAGTGCACTTCATAACGTTAACACAAGTAAAACAACTGCCAAGGAAGTACACACACGAGAGAAAATAATAAAAAATGCTTTTTTTTTTTTTTTGAAAACTGAAGAAGATCGTTGAAGATCCATGGGGGTGATTCGGATAGGGGTTGATACGATTTCTAGATTTTCCTTTTGAATGTCACTTCTCAGGCCACCCTGTATATATATTACAGAGAGGACATTCTGAACACATTATGTGTATATGATGTTTCCAGGATAGTCTTCCGATCTTGTGAACACTTCGTTGATTCTGGGACCAGGAGAATTCCGGACTCCATATAAATATGCTCACATTTATTGAAAGCATAATGTTGAATACGAGGATAATGGGCTACCGTGAGGACGGTACTCAAAGTCACTGCAATCCCCTTTCCCCATTTATATATTTCTACACACACGCACACGCACACACATACACACACACCCACGCGTATGAATTCGTATGTTCGCCACACTAGCACATCGAGTTATTCAACGCTATAGATACAAGACTAAGGCGCACATACGCGATTCGATCGCGTTCGCTTCGACCGTTGCGCATGTGACGTTCCACATTTTGCACATATATGCATAAAGGAGGCCCGCGACCGCACAACGAAGTGCATAACGATCGTTATTCGTGTCACGGATAACGTCGAGAATGTGTTCTGTATGCGACGTTACTCTCAGGGATGATTCTGTTTACAACTCGATATATAGCGGGACTCCCTGGTGCGACTCCGGTCGCTTTTCTCATTTATGAGTGTGTGTGTGTGTGTGTGTGTGTGTGTGTCAAATGCGCTGTCAATAACGGAAAATCCAACGTCAACTATATTGACCGCGAAGTTCCCATGCAATCCCGTTTTCGATATATATATATATACACACACACACACACACGAAGACCTAGAAATTCCTGCTGGCTGCATGATCTCCCTCGATGTCTAGCTAGAGCATTAATTATCTACGATTCAAGTCGCGCGAAACGGATGAGAATACTTGATCTCATACACGCGAACTTTCTCCTCCTCCTCTCTTTGGCATTTCGCTTTCAAGTGGTGGCTTTTCGAGCGGTGGGCAGGCGCATGGAGACATGTGTGGAATGGTTGTTGAAAATTGACGCCAGCAATGATCCTTCGAAACACTTAGAAGAGGGAAACAAGAGTAATTGATAATGAACCCTTAGAGATCGCGAAGAACGCGAAGAATGTATCCGTGCAGGAATTGTGGTAGGAATCCAATTGGATTCCCACTTCCTGAGAGGGATCCAATGAGTCATCACATTGGATCCCTATACTAAAAACGTCACGCCCGTACATTGGATTCAAATCGGGATTCCCCATTGGAATCCAATTTGAATCCGAAAGAATTTCCACATTATCGAAGAGAATCCGATACTTCATGGATCCCATCACATTCGGTTCGTTGGATTTTTTAAACAAAATACATAGATATATACAATGGGTGAATCTTGAAAAAGTATGAATCTTGTCTCAAAAAAGTATAAATAGCTTAAAAAGGTATATGTGAAGAATCGATTTGAATCATATTACTGTAAATCTATTGTAATGATCGTTTGTTATTTGACTGCACTTTGACGTAATATCGCGACACACGTACATGCTCACGAAGCATGCAGGTTATGCTTTAGCCCGTCGAGTTTTTGCTCGTGACTTTTCTCATATTTTCGATTCGAACGTGGTAAGAATTCTCAAACGGCGTTTATAGAAAAAAAGTGCATAATCCAATTTGATCCTAATGAGGATTCCCCATGTGTGGTGTCCCTAAGCACTCTATAGAGATGTGGGTGCGTCTTGCTACTCCCCAAAAAGTTTGTGGCGGACTCCTCAAACGCGATCACAAAAATAATTTTTTCTTGGGAGATACAATAAATTCGGTTTGAAAATTTCAAATAAAAAAATCACAAACATCTATGGGGAAATAGCCCGGAATCTATGTGGATTGCAATGTGGACTTCTACGTGCGGCGTCCCTATTAAGGGGTCTTCTCACTTTAGACGCTAAAAAAGGCTATTTTCATGAATTTTTTTGATAGGTTTATATTATAGATATTGATATAAAAGTTGTTACACTTGATAAATACTCTTTCGAAATACATTCAACATTTTTTTAAATGTATTTACGTAACCCAAACAAACTTTAAACGCATTTTTCTCGAAACAACGTTTTTCGACGGCTTCTTGATAAAATCTTTGAAACTACTGAACCTATCCTTATGAAATTTTAAGCACATATTCTTTACAAGTATGGCTATAGCGCATATCAAGATTTTTTTTTAATTTTGATATTTCCTATTTTGTTTTGCCTAAAACGGTGGAAGAAAACGTTTTTTTTTCGAAAAATGTCCGCCATTTTGTTATTTTTGCATATATAAAAAATCGTGTAATATGCGCTATAGCCATTAACTTACTGAATCCAAAACGGTTCGATTTTTTTGTTTCGGAAGATCCATCTCCGAGATTTCATCAACAGGGCAGACCTACGATTTTTTTAGGACATTTTTTTAACTACCATTTTCGTCTATAACTAGTGACTTGAATAAATAATTTAAAAAAAAACTGTATTTGAAAAGTGTATTAATAAGGTGTAACAACTTTTATATCAATATTTATAATATAAACCTATCAAAAAATTCATGAAAATCGCGTTTTTTTAGCGTCTAAAGTGAGAAGACCCCTTAAATCTCGATAGGGGTGTGGTAGGAGCTGGGGGCTCCCAGACAAATTTCTGCATGGGTACTTGCACTATCTTCTTTTTCGCTCGGACTTGGTGTTATGCTGCATTATTTTCGCAATTCCGAAAATAATTATAAGTCAAGGATCACTTGATGTTTGAAATTTAAGAAAGTGAACTTTATAAACGGTGCTTTATAAACGAGAATCTTACGAATCTTCGTGATGTACGTGTGTTCGCAGTCCATAAAGTGAAGAATTTTCTTCCTTCTGCTATGCAGCACGCGGGAGGTGGCGGAGCCTCATTCTTGGCAAGCCGGTTTATGTAATGCCGTTTGAGAGCCAAAGTTGATCGATCTGGCGAATCAAGGACGTATCTCGATTAAAATACGTAGCTCGAGGAGCGACGGTTGAACATCGTGCAGCTCCTCACGCTCCCCCCTCCTCTCTCGCTCTTTTCGCTCAGAACCTCCATCGCAATCGCCCCTTATCGTGTTCGTATAATGTAACACGTTCGCTAATTGCAGCAGTTTCCAAATCGCCTTCGCCTCTCCAACTATTCCATCTGCTCTTGCCCGTCACACGCGCACCGCCAATATCACGAGTCCTTCGCAATTCTCTCGCGCCCAATGCAAATTCCGAATTAGAAGTTACACGGTGGCCCTCCGCAGCGAACACTCGAATGAGAGAAGGCGGCGGGGGAGTAGAGAGAGAGAGAGAGAGAGAGAGTCCTGAAAGTGGTGGATACAACAGGACGCGTTTCGATTTAAAAAAAAATCTCGCCAGATAAAAAAAATTGCGAAACAATTATATATGCGACGAAATCAGTATCGGGAGGTGTAAAAAATCTGGGTTTTCCATTAACATATGTTATTTATATAAGGGGTTAAGTGGGTTTCAAAGCAAAAAAAGCATATTTTCTCTATTAAAAAAAAATAGAATACATACATTATTTTATTCAAAATGTTGAGCACATAAAAGAGCAACATTTCAACAATATTATTTAAAAATTTCATCAAAAAAATTGGAAAATTCAGACGGTGGGACCTGGTTTCCGGAGACCCCTAAAAAAAAGTGTCCTCGTGGTGGTCAGTATAACTCATGATAGCTTTATCTGAAATTGAAAAACAATTTTTTTTCTGTTAGTAGATAAGTATAGCTCGTAATTGAACAAAGGATTTAAAAAAAATTATATTTTAATTTTTGGCAGAGTTGTATGCAGAATAGTTCAATTTTTGGTACAATTTACACTACGTATAGCCTTGTAAAATTAGTTGTAATCGAAAGAAAAACGTTCGTTCAATCACCAGTCAATGCTATTTTGAAGAAGTGTGCAAAATTTCAATAAGATCGTTGCATTAGTTTTTGATAAATCGTATCCACCGACTTCAAAAATAGTGTTTTGACAAAAATGCGATTAAAATTTTAAGTAGAAACAAAACGAAGAAATATTTTTTTTTCTTCAACTTACATAGAATCGTCAATTCTAGCGCCATAAAGCAAACATCCTGCTGCAGCTGCGATGTCCAGGGCACCCTTTTGTACCTGCCTTGATTTTTTGACATTTTCAAACCCACGTAACCCCTTAACATTAGCATATATTATTTATATTTGAAATTATCTATCGCGTCAAAAGATCTCCAATACCTAATATTTTTCTTGGATAATTATTTCCGAAGTTAGGTGCCTTAGAAATTTTTAGAAGAATTTTGCACATTTTCGCTTCATTTCTTCCAGAATTGTGAAATAATTATTTTCCTTCAACAATACAATTAAAAACGTATTACCTCTTGTGATGATTTCTCGTCGTTTAAATAAAACTTCTCGTAATCTCATGGGTTCATAAAAAGAAAAGGCATAAAAATTAGAATAAAGTGGCAACTAATGAAATTTAATGAAATAGAAAGTTGACCCCTCGCTATCCCTTTGACCTACCTCTCTCTTTAACCTTTTGCACTCGGGGGTCCCCTTTGTGGGGGCATCGCACGTTTAACCCTCGTAATGGATTTGAGTCCGAAGGGTTCATTCTTTTTCGGGGGACGATTTTCCGTGTCCGTTGCAGGCTTGATTGTATACTCTCAACTGTGTCGTTGTGGATCTTTGAGAGATTTCCAATGCGTCGTCCAGACGTAACGGTTTCGCCAGCTCTCGAACGATCGAAGCGGTTCGAGTATATACCGTTATAGCCTCGACGAGATTCTCGAACGCGTTCGATGCGCGCGACACAGTGACAAATTTAGTAAGACTCTCGGATGAAATGATTCTCTGAAATTTCACGAGCGCATCATTCAATGAACCTCTCATCACTAGCATATATATATATATATATATATATATATATATATATATATATATATATATATATATATATACACCTCTCATCACTAGCATATATATATATATATATATATATATATATATATATATATATATATATATATATATATATAGGAATATATATTTATAAATATTTATTTTGCATTCCGAGGAATAATATATATACACATATATTGGGTCAACCCATAATGTGCTTTTTTCATACTTTTATTTTTCAAAATTAAGATAAAATTCTTTTTTATTGAGGCTGTTTTTTATTGGCTGAGAAAACTCAGCCAATTTCTTTTCTCCTGGAATAATCAAGAAAGGTCGGGGAATTTCGAAGATACTCTGGAATTTTTCCAGAATTTACTTTCTGCAAGAATTACGAAAAAAGAAAACAACTTAAAAAAAACTAAAAAGCATACAAATTAATATTTCCGTATATTTTTATTATTTACATTATTCTTCATTATACACAAAAAAGTGATGTCAGTCCCAAACATTGAAAATTTAAAAACCTGGAAACTATTTTACTCTAAAGCTCTATACATTTGCATTCGACTTGTCGATGCACAACCCCACAATTATCATTGTAGATAAGCGTTTGCATTTGTATATTTATTTTTCATTTATCCACCAACATGAAAAATTCTGCTTATTATAAAGAACAGGTTTTGTATTTGCTTCTAACGTATTTTTTCACTTCACAGTGTTTAAATTATCTTTCGAATTTAAATCTTTGAAATTTGATGTTGATATTTAACATTTTCATATATATGGTGATAAAAAAATGTTCTCAACTAGACCCCAATTTCCCTGGAATATTTGCAAAACCTGTGTGGAAAATCGAGAAAAGTAAGGAAATTTCGGAGTCAATAATGCGTAACGACAATGGTTTGCCTCCTTCTCTCGATTTCCCCTGGTGTTTTTCTCCCCATCGTTCGAGCCTCGCGAAGCAACACTCGAATCACCCCTGCGATATATGCGAAAAAAAAGCGTTTGAGAAAATGTTGGCAACAAATGTTATATTTCGCCCCGTAATGGCATCAGGACACTTAGGGCCGTGGCCGCGAGTACGAGAATTGCCGCAGGTCGATGTTGAGTCAACATTCTCCGCTCTCGCTCGCACTGGCCCCTGGTAGCACACGGTACCGTGGAAGTAACTTTCGAGAGTCGGTTGTGAGTTTCGTCTCGCTCTGTCGTTTCCTCGCTGTTGCAAGCTCGCGCAGCAACCTTTTCTCTCACTCTCTGCCCCATCCTGGCGTTCTACACGTCGTTTTCCGGCGTATTTTAGCCCATACATCACACATATACGTGCAGGGAGAGAGAGAGAGAGAGAGAGAGAGAGAGAGAGAGAGAGAGAGAGAGAGAGAGAGAGAGGAGAGAGAGAGGGGGGGAAATATACATTTTGCTTGGATGAAGGCTCTTCCGGTGGTACGTAGGTATATTCCCGCTCTATTGTAGGAGGCCGAGGCGCATCCAACCCTGCGGCACACCGCAGCCAGAGTTTTAACTTCCTAATCGAACTTCCACCCGTATAACGGCCGCGCATCTGGGAAAACTCGTCATTTCGTGAATATATGCCTATATACATAGGCACCGTATACGTATTTTTCTTTCCTATGTACAGATATTTGTACATGCAGATAGATTTATGAATGCGTACTCGTATGTGTGTCTATTGTATACACACGTAGGACAAGTATGGGTAGATATGAATGCTAAATGTAAAACCACGTTGCTCTACGTCTGACTCATTATTCCATTTCCCAACTTTCCCCTTTTACTTTATCTTTGACGATGCAGCGTGCACAAGGACATGCACGAGGAACGCGATGGCTCTGGAATTCACGACGATATATCCCGACCAAGATTATGCACGTTCGCGTTATCTTAGACTCACGTATATGCATGCTTTGTGGTATCGAAAATACCGAGCGATGAATGTTGAACATCAAAATAACTGCTAATTAACTCACGAATTTTGGGAGCTTATTGTTCGTAAATATTTATTCGGTTAATTTCAATTGACCCCATTCTCGATGCACGCGAGCGAACGAAGTAGCAAACCGAATTTTCCAAAATTTGCCGTCGTCTGAGGAGAGTTGAATTTCGAAAAATTTTGTTTCATCTTGCTGTCTTCGGATAAGTTTTTGAGAAGTACTCCCGCGGAGATCTGCACGCGGCCAGGCACGGATAAGTCCCGTCAACAGGGCTATCTTGTTTCGCGAGGTAGAAACTCTACTGGATATCTCACGTGAATGTACCTACACTGGGAATGTTCGTGTCGTTTTACCATTTTCCTGTGCGCCTTCTTATACCCCTCCCCTGTCAACTTTTCTCAGAGGCTCGATGAAGACTTCGAAAGATTTACAAAGTTTTTGTGTATTTTTTATACATGTTTGTTTCCATGTATCGTAAGTAGATGTTGAATCTGTTATATATACATGGTGTAATGACGATTATCGGTCCATCCGGCAATTTCGAGGACGGTTTTTAAATGTTTTTTTTTTCTTTTATGTATCGTCGATTTTGAAGACAGTGCGGTCTTTCAAATTATCTCTGAATGCTGACATTGATCTGGCGGTGAATTTGAAGACATTGGGTTTGGCATAATGTTGAGTATCGGGACTGGCTTCTCTTTAACGACGGCCTTTGATAGACACACATACACACATAGGCATAATGCCAATAAATAGGATCATCCTTGATCAATCTATCAACCCTAACCGGGAGTATGGGTGGTTCGAATTGACTAGGTTGGGGAATTATACTCTATTGTTCTGTATTGTATCCCCCACCCCTTCTGACCCTGCTCTTTATTACTACGATCTTTCAACTTCCACTTATCAGATACACGATCTTTGTGGTTGGGAGATACCTCCCCCCCACATGTATGTACGTATATAGACATTCATGTGATGCAGTGTATCGGGGGTTGGTACGAACGATCCGTTTGTATACATATGCGCCCTCATCGTGTGATATTGAACGATATTTGGACTTTCACGACCCCGCAGTGTTTCTACCGTCTTCTGTATATACAAGGTGATCCGAAAAGTGACGTCCAACAGGAAAATCTGTTTCCATAATTTCAATACCTATCAAAACCTCCCCGAAGTATGTTCTACGATCTTTTTTAATTTTCGACAAACAAAAGGCATTCTTTCACTTTTTTCTTTTGTGGATGTACTTTCATCGCGATTTTTTCACTTGTGTTATTGTTATGGAGGGCACTGTTGAGCAATAAACAAATGACCAACTGAGCTCCAACGTAAATGCCTTAGATATGATCGAAAGTTTAAAAAATAGGTTTGAAAGGATCCGTCACTACAATTCAGATGATACGGAAAATACTTACACTAGTTTGAATGACTTACCATTGCTTTTAGAAACTTCCACGAGAAACGTATACACTACAGGAGAAATAAAATCAAAACCCATGCTACAGGGAAACTCGAAATCGAATTGGATTGCTAGGAAATGTTTACCTCAACAAACACTGGTTATCGAATACTTTTGGGTTATTTATACGAAAGTAATCGTACTTTGAAAATGCAAGATCCCAAATCGCACTAGTGTGGTTTGTATGTATTCTCAATCGAGGTGTGGTTACTACGGGTTAATATATAGAACATTGCGCGTCTACACTCAGAAAAAAGATTTATCATGTTCTAATAAATTGGCACATTGGAACATAATTTATTGGAAATTGATAAATGTTTACTCGTATAGAGACAGTTTTTATGTGATTGTAACTACAGCATTTATTCGGCGTCACTAAATATGTTTTTTTACGTGCCGATTTATCACATCAATTAAACGCCATATTTAAAATAGAGCATTTGAATAAATATTCCCTCAAATCAAATAAATACTACTTCCCAATCACGAAAACCTCTTATTTCGCGACTTTGATACTAATGCGCGCATGCGCACTATGTCCTTCAACGCGACATGCCCGACAGCAGGCCGCAATGCTTTTGGCACAAGTGTCAGTGTTGCGTTTCGGAAGTGAGAAACTCGAAAGTGAGGAATGATTTAAGTGTAAGTAAGAATATAAAGTGAGACAAAAACGTTCAAGTGAGAAAATAATGACGAACGAAATGACACAATTCCTCGAAAAAAAACCAGCTGGGGGGATTATGAAGAATCCTGTTAGATGTTGAGAAAAACTCTATTCGTCGGATATAAAACACCTATTTTTTCTAACCTATATATCCTATTAGATGTTCAGAAAAATTCTTAGTAAATCTTAAACATAAACTTTACTAAAAAATGTTCTCAGCTGTTAATAAAATCGTAGTGGGCCGACATACGAATAAGAAAACTTATTCGCCGGGAGACAAACTTCTTTGTCCTTGATCAATCTTTTTTCTGAGTGTATTTGACCCCGCTAAGAATCAAAGAAGAAACATTGGGGGTGATTTGGATACGAGGCACCTAGATTTTCCTTTTGGACGTCACTTTTCGGGCCACCCTGTATCTAAATACGCGCACATGCAAATGTACACGTACGTGTATATATGCGCATAAATTTCGTGTAATAACTTAGCACACGCCTATCGTGCAAAACGGCTTTTACATGTCACAGAAACGACATATATACTTACATATGCGTCCCGCCATACATCGGTCTACCTCATCCTCTCATGTAAACACTATGTATATATGTGTGTGTGCGCTCTTAGCGATGCTATAACACCGATCATTTCTTTTTCCTTCTTGCCTCTTCCGTTCGCGTAATAATACATTATTACACTGTTCGTGGGCATTTGAACTCCTCCACGCTGCCAGAATGCACCGACCTTTCAAGATCCGACGAGTCGCCGTAAAAGTACCTACTCCTCCACTTTGCCCTTCCCATAGCGGACCTATCTCGTGGATTATATACACCGGAACGGGATTCCGCATTTTTTTTTCCATCGCACCGCTCGTAATCTCAAAATCCACGCGTACCTACGACCGCGTACCGTCCCACGGGTGGAATTAACTCGCGATTTATGTAGATGCACTCGGAGAAATAGCAGCGGCGAAGTTCAACCGCTACAAAGCCTGCGGTCCAAAAACGCTTTGTGTTAGAAAATTACATTGATAGTCATGATAATGATGGGAAGAATTTTTTAATTGCCAACCAAATGTGCGAATTTGAAGACAGAAAAAAAAAGAATTTTATTATGACAACCCGCATGGGAAGAAGACGATAGAAATGAATAAGCTGAAGAAAAAAATCGTTGCGTTCCAACGATGCAAACTTCAAGACCATAGAGCAGCCATAGTCAATGTGTGCTTCGTGGAGCCCTGGGGCTCCGCAAGGCCTCTGCTAGGGCTCCTACGGAAAAAAACAACTTCATAGCTCCCAATAAATGGAAATAATTTCGTCATTTTACAGTGGGATTAATACATTGTTGTGCAACGTATCCATTTTTGTACGATTTTCGGTAAGAATACGACATCCGGGACGCCAATATTCGACGCTGAATTTAGGGTTATCGAGTCAAAATAAACAAAATATGAGGAGTGGTAAAGGTTGATATTTCGCTATTTTTGGTGCAAATTAGTATTTTTCGATACTTATCGAAAATTACGATTTTTTCGAATTTGAAAATGTCAAGCAACATCAGGCAAGGTAACTTGGAAATGTAAAGTTTCAACAGTGTCTCAGAAAGCCAAAAATGTATTTTAAATACCACTACCATGTTTTCCTAGCTTATAAGTGCGACTAGACAGAGAGTAAAGTAGTGCTTTTGATCGCTAGGAGTCCGAAGAGGGATGAAAAGTGTACGATTCATCTCTCTTCGGACTTGTAAGGCTCTCAGCTTATGTAAAATATATCGTTTAGTAATTTAATGTAGTAATTATATGGAGCAATTCTTATTGTTATAACTAAACAGAGAATATGAATGAATAAAGCTTCATAATCTTGGAATTTATGTTTAAAATCATAGAAATACTACGTTAAGTGGTATTTATATGATACCACTGAACAAACCCAAACAAAGAAATACTTTTTGAAGCTCGCCCGATCAATTTCCATTATTTGCGATAAAATAAAAATATTATCCCCATGAGCCATCAACAATCGTTGAATTTTGGCGTATAAAGAAGAATTATAATCGCTAAAAGCGCTCATAATTCCTTAAGGAAGCAAAAACGGCAAATTTTGTATTCTCGAAATTCTCATTATGTTGGTTCAAATATCAAGAATCAACGGTCCAAACTCGGCCCTCCAATATCGTACTATCCCCCGATGTTCATTAAAAAATAAACGTAAAACCAGGTTTTGCTTATTTTGGGGCACCGTGAAATATTTAGCGTCAAAAGGGTTCCGTCGCCAAAAAAGTTTGAGAACCGCGGCCATAGAGGAACTTTGTCGTTCATCATGAACCACCGTGAGTCATCGTACGCCGCAGCGGGGTATGAAAACTGCGACTAGGATTTTCCATCCCCTGTCTGCCGAAACGTCAGCCCAGACTCGGTCTCCACTGAACATACGACTTGTGCCACCTGTATCTCGGCCGTTCGTGCCAAGAAATACGTTTTCATATCCTAGAGCGTTGCAATTCTGGATCCACATTCCACGGTCTGAAAATATACATATATGGGTAGATTAACACGTGCAACGTGGACGTGACGTCACAGGGACGTTGAAACGAGCGTGTCCTGGTGGAGCTTAGACTCGCCTCCATCGCGGAGAGCAATCAGGTATATCTCACAAAGGTTGTAACATTTCATAAAGGTCACATCCGAACCCTCGTCTTTTCCCTCAAGTCCCTCCGGGGTATTAAAATCGGTGGCTCCGAACGCTCATCTTCGCAGGGGTTGTTTCAGGGACCCGAGAACTTCTATTCCTAGCATTTCTATCTCTTTTCTCTCTTATTCGCGATCTCTTTGTTTTGTCCTCCATCCGTTTTGCACGCTCGCGCTGTGTGCGCCGAGAAGTCGATGCCTTAGGTCATAACTCGTCTCTCGAACCGCCATTCTTCCTCGCCTCTTTGAAAGCCGATGAACCGGCAAATAGTACATGTCTCTCGCTTGCTTTCTTTTTGAGAAAGCGAGAGAGAGATCTGAGTTTAAGAGGGGAAAAATCAAACTAAATCAAATTCAGCTCAGATTTTCCTTATTCAGATATTTTCATCTTAATCATTTTAATTTCCCTTCGTTTATTTTTTTTAGTATTTTGCTTTTCTGTTTTCTAAAATTAATTTGAATCTTAATTAGTCCATGTTCCCGTCGTTCTTCGTTTTTTTGGCCATGCAAGTAAAAAAGATCAATCATATTGCGTCTTCATTTACTCTTCATCATTTCGTCTAGTTTTTTTCGCTGAATCATTCTATGACAGCGAGTTTCGGGGCATCATTCCTTTCGCGTCCTGATTTTCGTCGTAGGCGTATCAGCCTTACGCCTCAGAACGTGACGCCCCCCTCCCTCGCCCGGCCGTAACCGCGCTTACGGCTATAGTAATCCATTGGGTGCCAATCCTCCGAGTAGAAGGGAAAGTCCGATAAGGATAAAGAATAGGCAGGGTAGCATTGTCTATATATGTATATATGTATATTTGCATATGTATATCTGTATATTCAAGGGTTGGGTAGCGTGAGTAGACTGAATATCAGCCCCCGCCATCTTTGATTCTCGTTTATCTGAGCTCATACACCCGTGCCACTGAAGTATTCCTATACACACCAGCCCATTTGTGTATGCGCGTGGTGATCTAGATTATAACGTACGTACACCCACACACATGCATATATTTATCGTGATTCCTCTATACGGACGTACGATTACATCATATGAATACCTGTTGTAAACGTCGATCGAAATGGCCTATAGTGAAAGGCCCGAAGACTACACACCTTGTTACGATATCTCACCCTCCACATGTCCGATCCATCTGTTGGGTTCATTTCCGGCAGGCACATTCGTTTCATTCGCGTGGTCACATACTCTTCCGGATCTCCTTTTGCCCTCCTCTTTCGAATCCTCGACCTCTCGTGAGCTTCAATGTCGTGATATTGCTACGATTCGCCAATCTCCTTGATGTCATGCACACACATACATGTGTCATTGAGGATGACACTCACCATCATCCACCTTCCTCCCAGGTCACTCACGGGGTTTATTTTGAAGTTTAAAAACGCCAGATCGCAAGTTCTCAAACTATCGACATACTGTGCGTTCGTTAACCACTCCGTTGACACTTTGAGTCGACTGCGTTTCATTATTTCCACGACGGTACTCATATTCGAAAATAACGCAGTTTTGTTTACTTTTACACGGTTAACAAAATTGCATCTGCTTAAGGCAATCCGACGGATAATCACAAACCAAAGGGTACGTCTGAAAGGCTGATGACGTACCTTCACGATAAAAAAGAAACCAAGAACTGTCAAAGTGAAATATCAGAGATATCGGGTATCGAACTTGGTAATTGAAGTAATCGGACAGTACATACTAATGACCTGATATATTAGGATTGAATAAGTTCTCGCTGTTTTCCAACAGATGGCGTTACCAGAACTGCGTGCGGGTAGTTTAAGGGGCTATACCCCCCAGTGTGAACGCTGCATATTTGGGTGATTTTCGGGTATTTTTTGGAAGAAAAGTACTCAATTAAATATTTCGGAAAATTAAGAATATATTTGGCTATATTTGACCTATATTGCACAATTTTTTCATAGAAAAATATTAAGATCCAAGCGACTTATGCGCTGCCTTCGGAGGCGCAACAAAAAGTTCCTCCACTGCTGACATCATTCCGGCCGATTGAGTAGCCGAAACCGAAAAAGGAAAAAAATTCGTTAAACTGGAAGGTGTTTCCTGTACAATGACGTAGGATTTTTGAAAAATATCAAAATCTAACGAAATGGCGTAGTTATGAAAAAAAAGTCTGTTTTCTTGCCTATAAAATGGTCGTTTTTTCAATGCCAAATCGTCAATTTTCATCCAATAAAAAATATCCTACGTCATTGTAGAGTAAATATATTCAAGAGTACTCAGTTCAAATTTCAAGTCAATTGGATAATTGCTCTTTGACTTACAATGTCAGCCAATTTGAAAAATCTCATTTCAGATTCTTGAAAGTATAAAAAAAGGCAAAAAAAAAGGCAAAAAAAATCGATTTTTTGAAAGTGTCACACTGGTATAGCCCCTTAAGATGGTAACGCATCTAAAAAGAAGTACTATAAGCAAGCTCGAAATTCAGTGTATGCCATTTCGCCGAAATGCAAGCAACTTTTTTTTCATAGTGTTTAACATGTCAAATTTCGTGCGAAAAAAAGAGTTCTTGTGCAGGGAGTTTTACTGCACTACTTTATTTTTAAAAATCTGCAGCTGAAGCATACAGAATTCTCGTGAGGCTGACGGCGACCATGCTCTGTCGGAAACATCATGCAGACATGGGTTTAGACGCTACGAAAATAATGGTTTTGATGTGTTGAATCGGAGACAGTACTTCATGAAGATTCATGTCAGACTTTAGCTCAACTTGCAGAATTATTATCAATGATTTTAAAAAATGAAGCATTAGTTGTCACGAAAAAAAAACAGCGAGAACTTATTCAACATCCCAACGTATAACACGTCCATATTTCAATACGCGTTCACCCTGGATACACCGACAAATGAGGAACATTCCCATGACGAAATATGCTTTCAGCTACTATTCGACGCGATTGTAAACGATGAGGCACATGATATCCACTCGTGCGATGAACGATTCGGCTCGGGACATACGAACTCGATGTCCCGTAAGTATACATCAGAGCTTTGCAATTTCGTTACCGGTTTTTGCAAGGTAGACGACTTTTTCAAACGCTTCGACTATACTCGTATTCTCGAACATCAGTCTCTGCGTTCCAAAAGGAAATGCCTTTTTTTGTTCTTTTACAAATAGGCCCACTGGTTATTCCAGTTACTCGCGATCGATCCTTTTTCCATATGAATACAATGAAACGCTTTATACGTGTCTATAGAGAACACATAATTCATCCTAAATTTATTTTCGTTCTGCTATCACAATTATACATTTTTTCATTTGTATCACGTATACGTATGTGGGTGTTTACATTGAGATTTGATTCTCGATACATTGCCGTCGTTCGGTTCCTTATATACATTATAGACTCTCGTGTTGATGGCGACAGCGACGACGACGACGACGACGACGACGACGAGTTGACAAAGTGGCAAAGTAAAGGCAAACAATCCGTCGTCATGACGGTGTGATAACGGGCTAATAAAAATCTATCAGGCAAGCAAAGGGGAGGAAAGGACGTGACGACATTACGTTACAAAACGCCCTCCGTATAACACGAGTCGATTTACCGTAAGGCACACACAGACATGCACTTTACGTACATATATACATACATTATTAAAGAGATTGCTGAAAAAGGACTAGGGGTTCGAAGTATACACGTGTGTGTGTGTGTGTGTGTGTACTCATGGAGGTGTGTATGAGGGATATCAATGCGGAGCTCTCGGTCTTTTTTTGGTGTCCTGTACATAGATGAATATATATGCTCTTAGGTACATATATGAACGAAAACCGTGGCGACGTTCTAATAAAACAAATTGCACGGGCCGCTCGTTGCTTTGTCGAACCTTGGCAGGATATGAGGCCGACGAGACGGAAACGAACGACGAAGCTACTACCGTGGAAGCGGGGGGCTGTCTGTTCGTGTGCTTCTTTCATTCTCACTCTGTAAAATCTCCGTCACGCCTTGATCTTAACCCCCGAGAATCGACGAGACTGCGCACTCTGCCAACCCCTATTCGTCGCATGACCCTCCACGACTTGCCTCTTATTACACATTCACGACGCCCAAAGTCACGCACTCTCGTTAATCAAAGTCTGCGATCTGCATTCTTACGTTTTCCCAATCGTTTATCGACGATCTCCACGAATATTGAGCCGAGACTTATCTCTTCTTTTTTTCTCCCGTTCAAGGTTTCTGCTCTATTTGGACATTTGTGATTTTTTATTTTCTTGTTTCCGATGAGTTTTGTTCTCTATCTGGAAATATGTCGCGATTCGGCTGTCAGGAGTGAAGGATTCATTAAGGCGTTACCCCCACTTGTAGCACAAAAAAGGCCTTTTTCATGAATTTTTTAAAAGAAAACTACAAAACTTTTGAAGAACACATCTTGAAGAACTTTCAGTAATTTTTTTATTGAAAAATATTACATTGTTTAGGGGCAAATGGCCGTCAATGAAATAATGTTTTTATATACACGGTTTGCGGTGACCAACATTGCGGCGAAGTGGATCATCTGAAAAAAAAAATGCGGATGGATTTAGTCAAATATAAATATAAACTAGTCTTTAATCGAAGGATTTTAAAAAATATTCATTTTTCACAAAATGGCGGACAGTCAAAGTTAATGGTTCGATTTTAACGAAAAAAATCGAACGATTAAAGACTACATTTTTATGTATTAAATAAGCTTGCAAAATTTCAAGAAGATCGGTTCATTAGTGTTCGAGTAATCTTGGTCACCGACTTCAGAAATGCCATTTTGAGAAAAACGCGTTTAAAGTTTCTCTTTCAACGCTCTTTCAACGCGGATTCTTCTCTTTCAACGCTCATATCTCAGTCAATTTTGTTCGGATCGACTTGAAATTTTCAGGACATATTCTCAGATACTTATACTTAAAAAAAATGCAATAAAAAAAAATCGATTTTTTCAAAATCGCAAGTGGGGGTAACCCCTTAACCCTTTGCGGCATAGTGTAACACTGGTGTTACACCTAATTCAATTCCGATTTTGCCGATTCAAAAGTGTTTTTTAATTAAATATGGCGCTTGTAAATGCGTTTCAAGGTTCCTAGGACTTCAATAACTACTAAAGCATACCTATTAAATTTTTATTTTTCACGTAGCGGGTGTCATCAATAACTAGAGTGCAAAATAAAACGTGCACGCAAAGAAAAATGCATGCTTCAAAGGGTTAAGTTGTTGTCATGACTGTTACGCATATGGAAAACAGAGAAAACTTCTTTCCTCCGGGAATAATCAGAGAAAAGTCTGAGAATGTTGGAAATTCTCTGGAATTTCTCCAGAATGTACTTTTTGCAAGAATTACGAAAAATGAAACCGACTTGAAAAAAAAACCGAAAGGTATAAAAAATAAATATTTTCGTATATTTTTAATATTTATATTATAAATGAATATACATTATATATTTTGTATATTCTTAATTTTATACAACGGAAAAATGTCAGTGCCAAACATTGCAAATTTCAAAAATTGACACTCATTTACTTCACAGCTCTCTACATTTGCATTCCATTTGTGGATCCACAACCACACAATTATTATTGTAGATAAATGTTCATATTTATTTTTTATCTATTAGCACCGACATTAAAATGTCTGTTTATAATAAAGAAGAGATTCTGTCTTTCCTTTTAATTTTGATTGTTTTATTTTGGTGTTTAAATTATTATTCGAATTTCAGTTTTTTTTTAATTCTATTTAAATCTTTAACATTTTCATATATTTGGTCGTGAACAAAAAAAAATATGTTCCTTATTTGACCCCAATTTCCCTGGAATATTTGCCGAACCTGTGTGGAAAATCTGGAAAAGTCAGGAAATTTCTGAGCCAATAATGCGTAACAACCATGGTATTGATACGTTTTTGTCGCGAGGAAAAAGTATGGTCCCGGAGCGAGACGAAATTAGAGAGCACTCATCCCTTCGATTGGTCGTCGAGTCAATGGAAAAGAGGGTAAAAAAGAACTCGTCGGGTGTCACAGAAAATCACTTCGCCTCGGGACAATGCTCGAAGAAGTATACAGTAATATACAACGGAGGAAATATAGATCTCATCACATCCCCGGCCAATTTCCATACGACACCGCGTTACGTTTTTCTAAAACTATACGCTTCGCTTTCGCCGAAAAGTTTTTCCATTATTTCCGTCCTCTCTGCTGATCGATTTTCCAAGCTACGAATTGCCCCTCGGGACTTCAGTTTTTTCTTCATCGTGCGTATCCCACGCACGGATATTGCAGTCATAAATACGATTAAAATTTTTACGAAGGCTTCGTCCTATTTATTATATTTTATCGTAGGTTGATAAGCCTCAACGTTTCCTTTATCGTATGAAAACGATACGATTTATAAATATTATACGCGTGACGAATTCGTGAGTCATTTTTCAACCTGATACTTCTGGAGCACCGCCATTAGGGTTACGCAGCTACTGGGAAGCCTTAAAATTTCGCCGTGTCTATTACGACAGAAGGGACCACCTTCGATTCCCGATTTTTTTTAGCGCTTCGGTTGAAAAATATGTAAACTTTTGAATAATATTATATCTGTTATTGACAAATCAATATTATGGGGAAAAGATAAGATCAACGGTTTTCAATATGACAAGTCCATCTGTAGTATTGACAATATTACAAAAATTTTATATGTCGTTGTTGATAGTGCAATTCGTTCCGTTTTCGTACGACTTTACAAGAGAGCCGAAAAACTTATTGCAATATCGAAGAGTTGCGGCTTGGGGTCACGTGACGTATTGCATCAGCATCAATGAATGAAACGTTCTTATTGGTTATTGACATAGAACGTTTTACGGATGCGTTCGGAATTAAAATTTTTAACATAATGGTCACAAAAAGATGTTTTTTTTTTCCCAAAAAGAGACATAGAACGTTTTGCAATATCAACGAAGATGTGTAGGAAAAATAATGATAGCTAGAGTCTTAGTGTTTTAGAACGAATTGATACAATCTTCACGAATGGTCTGGGTTCTACAATACTTTGGTTGACTGGAAGATTCGACGGTGGGCGCAAATCTTAAGGGGGTTGGAGCGTTAGCCAGAATCCAAGATATAAATAAAATAAACATATATGTTATCGTCTAGACTATACTGAGTTTGTGAGAATTTTTTTTTAATGTTCACCACAAAACTCCGGAGATAAAAAAAATAGTTCAATGTATGTAGTTTTCCGTGCCGCTATAGGAGCAAGACGTTCACACTATAAGCGATTACATTTTTTGGCTATTTAATGCTAAGATAAACCATTTCTAACAACGGATTAATGCAAACGCTTCACAACTTTTACAAATGCTTTGTACACATTTTTTTTAAACCATCATGCCCATCGTAAACCATGCCTATATATTCAATATTGAACCGACAAAGTTTGATAAAAAATTACGAATTTTGGCTGGCGAATGTAGAGCATTGCTGCCAACCTCAATGGTCGCGAAATTGCCGTATTTCGGCACCGCTTAATATCAATGGTAATAATAAATAATCTCGCGACATGAATATAAATAGGCATCATTTTAAATTACTCAAAATTTCATTCTGAGTTGTATAAAACATTCACTGACGCATTTTTTTGATAACAATCATCGATAATGTTATACTTTTTTAATTTGGTAGTAACACAAAAGTTTTGATTATTCACGTAATAAAAATTTGAAAATGCATAATTTTGCCCTTTATTTATATACTTTATGAAAAATTAGCATCTACAGAATAAATCTATACCTCGTAATCTGTTCCTTTGAGGTTCTTGGAAAAAAATTTAGAAACTGTTATTTGACTCGACTGGACTGCTCCAACCTCCTTAAGACGATGAGCACGAGCGTTCCCCGCGAGATCTGGTGACCGCATGCCCCTTCGTTGTCCATTTCCAGGCGCTGCGCCTAGGACCCTTGGGCCTTTGTCCCTTGTTTTATCCGTTGGCTCCGGGAATATACAGACCTGGCGTTTATGATCCACTCAAGAGTCGTGCAATCCGATAGCTGACCGAGTCCCGTCGACGCATAAAGAAAAGCAACGAAAATCTTCTTCCAAACAAACCCAAACATACCGAGATAAATTATTAGTCTGCATCATTTGAATGCGGTACACTTCAACTGTTTTTGTTTGTTTGAGTTAAAGGGTATTTTTTCACTTCTACCAAAATATTTATTTGACTGGGAGAAATGGTCGCATTTAAAGAATACCTATCATACTAAATAGTTTTCATTCCACTTTCTATTGAGCTTTAACTTAGGGGAAATCATTTGTTTCAGTTGAAATCATATTTTAGTAGATTAATTTATTCACCCACTAAATGATTTATTCGAATGACTGATCAGCTTAGCATTTAGCTTAGTTTGAAATGAATGTTTAGCATTCTGAGGAGGAACATCATGCTCTATAGTGATAGTAGTACAAATAACTTCAAAACCTAACCTTCGTAATTTTTTTGATAAAAATCGAGTTAGTGTTTTTAATTCCAAGACGTCATTTCGGACCCGTCATTTTATACTGACGTATACTGGCTCCTTCCTAGGGTCAGTTTTGATAAATGGAAGCATTTAGTTTTTGAGTAAAGCAATAATTTCATTGAATATCAAAACGAAAGCTTAGCAGGACAAAATTCAACCACATTGAAGTTTCTATTTTTACAATGTAACGAAAGTCATTTCTTTTTAGCTGCTCAAAAGTTTTTTTGCCCGAATAAGACTACGAAAATCACTTCAACGCTTGTACGTATTCTTGTTAGAAATCGATGACCGTAATTTGTAAAAAAAAGCCTTTGGATAATAACAAAATTGAGGAATAAAAAATATAGAAAAGCGAAATCGTTGTATTCCAATTCTGCAAAGTTCAACGTCATTGAATATAAACATTTGTTCCAAACGAACCCTCCCTGTGTATTCGTAGGTATTCTCGTTCTCACACTACGATTTTTCAATACACCATAAATTAATTTGCAAATGCTTTTGAAAGTAATCAAGTTTTGATTCGATATTGCAATTACGCGCAGACCCAACGGGCTAGAAAATTCAACTTCGATGCGTGGTCCGACACACAATCGATGGCTTTTTCATTTGTATCGTATTCGCTTGTTGTTCCGTAATCCTGTATAATCATTCTCATAAATTGTTACGTCGCGAAGTTTTATTGCGAGGATCGTCATGCAACGAAAGCGCATTTATAAAATATATATGAACTTGTATAAATCCGAGAGAATACGATTGGGTGGAAAGAAATAAATATGGGCGCGCGCGAAGTAGAAATGGCAAGGTCCGGGCGGACACGCTTTCGCAAGCGAGGGGACACGCTTTCTCGAGGCATCGGTGAGCTCGGGCAGCACCTTATTACGTCGGTACTATTCTCGAGACTCTCTTCCTCGTGCTAATTGCTCGTGCACCGAGCTACCTTAATTGGTGCTCGAAACAACAAGTCCAAGAGAAAGAATACAACGCAAAAAAAGTAATAAAAAGTACGCGAGATTCGGAGCAAATACAGACATAAGAATGTAACGAAAAAGAGAAGAAGAACGAAAAACAAGAGAAATGTTCAAAATTCTCGGGAAATCGTGACGTTCTTGCGCTCTTTGTCACGTATGTTCTCACGAATCTCGTTCATGTAGAACGGAACAAATTGAACTTATGAATTTCGCACGAGTAGCCAAAGAAACGTATCACATCTTGTCCCAGTGCCAAAGGTCATCCAATGAGGGGATTCTCAACTTTTTGTCAACGAGGATTCTCATCTTGTCTCATTCTTATTTCATCCTGATACCATTGGAACCTCGTGAAACCTCCTAACAGTTCAGAAATAACGTGTTCAACGAAAAGTACGCACAAATCAACCGTTTAAGGCCTAGGCCACTCTAGAGGCCGAAAAAGTAAGCTTATTGGGGATTTTTTTTTTTCAGAAAAACTATAAAACAAATCGAGAATACAAAAAAGGGCGTTTATCATACATATCAGTGACTGTATACAATAATTTTTTTAAAGCGATTAATTTCAAAATGGCGGCTGTGCAGCGTTTTTGCGATGACGTTTCCGTTTTTCCAGGGTCCACGGCCGGACAAACAGATCCTGTAATTTTTTAATTATAATGAGCCAATGAATTTTTTTTGACTATATGTAATAGCTGCTATAGAAGTACGTAGGATTTTTTCCGATATATCGATTTTCGGCCAAATGGCACACTTCTAAAGTGGAAAGTGAAAAATTTGCCTAAAAAATCGTCAGATAATTGTTAATAACAAATGAACTATGCAATATAAAAAAATCCTACGTACTTCTATAGACAATGTATTTTTCAAGATATATTTAACATTTCAAGTGAATCGGTTGAAAGTTGTCTGAGTTATGTTTCCGGCCAACTTAAAAAATGCAGTTTTGAAATAAACGCGTTGGAAGTTTCAAGTAGCTCGTTGCGGACCAGGCGGCCTTGTACTAAATTTCGAAAACCGAGTATTTAGAGATTTTTCCCGGCCATAATCATTTGGGACATCATTTTTTGGTCCTAGGGGACCATAAAAAAAAAGTTTAAACGATTTTTCGAAAATTCTAGAGTGGCCTAACCCCTTAACGCTACCGACCAAAGCCGATCGTTCTCCGTGATATATTCGCTGGATCAATCAATACTTTCTACGATGATGTATCATATGCGGAATTCGTTTGGGCGCTGAAGTTTGCATTGTTGGAATGCAACGAAAATTCTTCATTATGTTCTTCAATTTATTTTTATTTGATCTAAAATTTTTTTTGGCAGCTTGTGATTATAGATTTTTAAGGGATCATCACAGTGTGACCCCCCGAAAAAAAGCCGGCTTTCGCAATTTTTTTAGGTGGATAAAATAAGCTAATCAGTCTAATTTTTTTTACAAACTGAACCACCGATAAAGAATACAAAATTGGTTTTTACAAATTTCTTTATTCATTGTTTAACATTGTTGTTATTTGCGGAAAATTGCGTGGAAAAAATTGGTGTCCCATGGTGGCCAGTATTGCGGCTGCGAATTTTATCCGAAACAAAAATTTAAAAATGATTATTAATCTGCAGTAAAGCCGGTATGTTCCTATAGAGGTTTTTTTAGTGAAATTAAAAAAAATGGCGGCGGTTTGAACAAAAAGTATCAAACTTAGCCTTTTTTCGACAGTTTTTCGTGAAAAAAATAGGAAGATTAAAAAAAAAGCTTCCATAGCAACATAAGACGTGAAGAATGTTCTGTTAAAATTTCAAACGGATAGCTTGAAAACTCTTCCTTCGAAAGTGGCCACCGTTCTGAAAAACACCATTTCGAGAAAAACGTGTATAAGTTCGAAGTGCGGGCCTCACGTCCCAATCACTTTTTCTAAGGAAGTCTGTAGCGACCGAAATAATTCGAATTTCGATTAAAAAAAAGTGGACAGAACGTTTATAACCGTGCATACTATTGGATAAGGCAAAAAAATCGATTTTTTGAAAATTTTACGCTGTGGTCCCTCAATAACGATCATTAAATACGTTTTAGTAATTGTCGTAGTCGAAATGTGCAAAAAAACAATCGGCAATATGAAGAAAATTCATTTTCGTCCACCGATGCGAACTTCAATACCATAATTCGTTGATCAATTTCGAATTCGATTTCATCGCGGTCCCTCCCACAACGGCCTTGGATCCTTCGCGAAAAAATCGTTCGCAAATCTTCTCCGATTGAATTCACCGCTTACGTAAGTGCACAAATTGTGCGTGATATTGAGCGAAGAAAAAAATACAAAACTAAATCCATCGTGCCGTATTCGTGCCCGGGGAAAATGGACGCGCGTTATTTTTCATATTTTTTCAACGGATAATTGTTTTTTGCCATTCTATTCTGGCATATCGAGACTCGATTGCAGTTTGGTAGTTCAAGGCGAAGCAACGCGCCTCGACCGAAGGCGGCGAACCTCGAGGGGACGAGTCGTGCGCGAGCGAGCGAACGAAACTATAGTAAAGTCTCGACTAGCTGCGTGTTTCGCCAAGGCGATTCCTTTCTCTTGGTTTTAGGTGCTATACCACCGTCTTACGTAGAAAGAAAAAATATACATTTTTTATTATGTAAGAATGTATACGCGTGTAAGCGTATGCATATTCAAATATGCGTATGTTTGAGCGCGTATGTGCGGGGAAAGTATATTTTGAACCCGTTGTATCTATTGTGTATAATAATTATCTTGCCATTGTGAGATTTTTCTAAAACGAATCGCCGAATTTGCGGACAAGGGGCCTTAAAATAACATGATATATAATTTAAAATCTATATATTATACAATATGAAAATCTATTTAAGAAAAATATTTTTGCGAATATTAATATAAATATTTGCAAATTATAATAAACAAATATTATACTTGTAAAATATTTTTATAAATATTAATATGACCGACACTGATGGATGGGCGGTCGGGATTTGGATCCGGCGATACATCGAGTTAAGCAGTGCATGGCCGATACTCGGAGCGGTGGGGCGGAAGTATGGGGCCGTCTATACCGCTACGGGTTTTCCACAGTTTTGTCGTACCCTCGGAAAATGCTGTATAGTGTAGCTGTATATATATATATATATATATATATATATATATATATATATATATATATATATATATATATATATATAATATAACAATAAATATGCTTAGAATTAGCCACGGGTGATTTTAAAGACATCACTGGGTACCTAGTCGCGGGTATGGGGCAAAGCTCTACTATAAAGACAGTCCTCGAACACGAACGTCGTCAAAATCATTCTGCATACATATAATGAATACCGGTTATAAAAGTAGTAGTATTATACATACACACATGATTCTACTATTTTTATAACCGGTATGTTCACTATACCCCGTCAATATAACATTTTCGTAATCGCTCCTGTATAATGAGTATAAATTCACAGACTGTTATAACGGAGCAACACCCCAACATATATATATATAGTCCTTTTCTTGAGCTATGCCGTAGCATTAAGTGCGGTGAAGGTGTACGCACAATCCTCCACCTTCCACCGCTATATCCAACCGCTGTACAGAATATTCTTTTCCATTTGTTTTCCCTTGGATTGAAGTCGCTTGAGAGCGAAGATTGCTACGTGAAATACATTGGTCGCGGCTTCGAGCCCATCAAGCGCAACGTTTGCGAAACTTATCTTAAAATACAACTTCTGTTTAAAGTTCATACGTAATTACGGAATGTTGGCTCGATTATGATGCAAATTTCATTCACAGTTTCTTTTTTCACCGAAGACTCTGGCAACCCCGGCGGACATGTGTATGCTTCAGGGCAAGGGTGTTTCCAGAGTCGTCGCGTGATAGTTTTTCTATCGGTTACGTGTTGGATTTTGACGGGTTACGTCTGTTCGCGAAGTACGACCTAATTACTTTATACTTTAATATCTAAAAGCAGATCCAGGTGATACGCGATCGTGCCAGACATATGGCGATGGGGGGGGGGGGGGGGGGGGCAAAAAGGCGAGGCTGGCCATTCGTGATGCTATTGGGACGTTAGGAAATCCCCAGCTAGGCGCGCCCTCGTCAAGTCATCCGATAATAAAAGCGAAACAAAAAATTGATGAAAAAAATATATCTCTAGTCATTTGGCTAAAAGCCACCCCCAAGCTCCCCTTGGACAAGAATATCTGGTATCAAGGTGTGTCCCGTCAGCTTAATCGTCGCCTTATCACGTCACTTCCGGCCTCTCCATTCTCATCCAACGTTACATCCCGATCCGAGCATTCCATTTCCTTGATGCTTGTCCCGCATGCAAAAAACAACATCTGCGCGCCAACTCCGTTTGTCATTTTTGTGGGATTACGTGATATGCAGCAGTAGGAGGGGGGGGGGGGCATATGGAGGTTGAGTTCGAATATTTTTAAAGACGGACAAAATTAGTTGGAGGGTTCGATTTTTGAGGGTTCTCGGAATGATTGAAAAGTAGCTACGCTCTTGGACGTTTCCAAGTCTATGCAGGCTCTTTGTCAGCTACAGGTCGGAAAGAGGCACCATATATCGAATACTTTTGTTTGAAATCAAAGAAAAAAGGTAAATTATTGCTAAGACCTTCAATTTTTACGATTTTATGATCTACATGTCATATACAACAAGATGCTAATAATTGTTTTACACATTACATTCGAATGTTTTGAGTTATATTATGTTTTACAAAAAATGACAGAAATCGTGGTTTTCAAAAAGGTTGCCTATAATCGGATACCCGATATAAGGGCCCAAACTCCATCTTTCTTATATCTGACACTTGGTGACTAGTTTTATATACAATAAAACGAAACGCTTATTGTTTTAACTTTGTCATTATTATCAAACGATCAGTCTTTGTGAGTTAATCTTTGATTAGGTAGGAACATTTTGGCACAAACAGATATCCAAAATTAGGCCCTATTAAGTATCCGATATTAAGTTTTGACATGGCCGAATATGAACAGTAATATTTTCGTACGTATTGCTATTCTTGCGAACATGATATATTTATTAAATAAAATGAAAGCTATAGTTTATAAAAAATAAGAAAAACATAAATTCTTACCTCATTGAAAACAACACTTTTTAACACAAAAAATATTTGTTTACGTTGGTGAAAAGTAAAGTTCACTGCTGTGTCATTTATGTTGTTAGGCAACCAAAAGTTTTGGAATGGTAACATCTTACGACTAGTGATTAGTGCATAAAATAAAAAAAACAGATGGCCGTATAGGAAAACTCGAGATAGTCCACTATTCGATAATAAGGGGCTATACCAGTGTGAACGCTGAAAATTTGCGTGATTTTCGGGAATTGTTTGGAAGGAAAGTATTCAATTAAATGTTTCGGAAAATTAAGAATATATTTGGCTATATTTGACCTATATTGCATATATTTTTCATAGAAAAATATTGAGATCCAAGCGACTTATGCGCTGCCTTCGGAGGCGCAAAAAAAGTTCCTTCACTGCTGACATGATTCAGGCCGATTCAGTGGCTCAAACCGAAAAGGAAAAAATGTCGTTAAACTGGAAGATATTTCCTGTACAATAACGTAGAATTTCGAAAAATATCAAAATATAACAAAATGGCGTAGTTATGAAACAAAGTCGGTTTTCTTGTCTATAAAATGGTCATTTTTTCAATGCCAAATCGTCCATTTTCATCCAATCAAAAATATTCTACGTCATTGTAGAGTAAATATATTCAAATTTCAAGTCAATCGGATAATTGCTCTTTGAGTTACAATGTCAGCAAATTTGAAAAATCTCATTTCATATTCTTGAAAGTATCAAAATCTTGAAAGTATAAAAATCTCATCGCATATTCTTGAAAGTATAAACTGTCGATAAAGGCACAAAAAATCGATTTTTTAAAAGTGTCACACCGGTATAGTCCCTTAAGCAACTATCCGATATATGGTGCTTCTTCCCTAAATCATTGCGGCGTGGACCCGATATTGTTTGATCGCTTATGTATGTGGAATGATTGAAAGCTCGATTCAAAATTGCCTTGGAATAACTGCTTCGGATAAAGTTCACTGAAATGAAACTATTCAAGCTTGCGATTATAATCATCCCGCATTGTGAGAGTTTTGGGATCCAATCTCTTGTACTTTTTATGTAGGGATGAAGAAGAGAAGACGAAGAATAATAGAATTTCATCACAATATTGAATGTGTCGCGGAGACAGTTAACTTGTGTCTACGTAAAGTGCCTTGGGATTTGTCACATTGTCATTATTGTGTGAACGAGAAGTGATCGTAGAGATGGCGCGGGCAGAAAAGTAGCAGGCCACTGAAAGCATAAATCCTTTCTTTCAGCGCCAAATCCGAATTAGAAGAACACTCTTGTGCATTCTTTCCGTACAAACTGTACGAGGTCAGGATTTCCCTTACGCCTTTTCCGCCTATTTTCGCATAAGCTGGCGATCAACATTTTATTCTTTCGCGTTTACAACGTAACTCGGCCCTCTCGGAGATAAATTCAAGTAACTGGCTGTCGAACGGCTCTGGTCGAGGCACTGCAGTAGAGCTCGTGAACTCGAGTAAGAATACCAGTTTGAGGAAAATGGAAAAAACAAATGGGAGGAACGACATAAAAGCGACGAGCAGACAAACATGAAACGCGAGGAAATTAACGGATAGATCGGGAATCGAGATTCTTGTGAAAGAACGAGAGACAGAGAGAGAGAGCGAGAGAGAGAGAGAGAGAGATGCTCAGGCCTAGCAAAAACTCTGGCAAGAATTTATTTTAATTGAATTTCGCAACTAGGCTAACGTCCAACTGCAGAAAAGCCGTCGACGTTGCTAGAGATCATTCGGTGGACATAACTGCACTGCCTCGTCCCTTACAAAGAATTCATTGTCTGCCTATACAGCCGCCGTTTCGTTGTATTTATCAACCCCGCGCGAGTTCCGTCGCATTTGTTTCCATCTCGAACCACTTATTTGGAATCCTTTCAATTGGTTATTCCCACTCGGCGGTGCACGCGACGAATCTCCACGGAAGGAGAAACCCGGAATTTTCTCAATTGATGCTAATGACGATTACTCTTTAGCTAAGTCGATAAACAATTATTTTTGAAGCTGTTAACGCGTATGCCTAGTTTTCACTCGAAAACAGCACATTCTTGGGATTCTTTTTTTTTCGACCATCGTGATTATAAATTTCTACAAAAATTAGGTGTTCAGAAAGTATCAACTGAAGAACACTAATTTTTTTGTGTAAAAATATTCAATTATAATCGATTTGCAGCCGATGTCCGGGAACACCTCTCGAAAACGTATTTTGCGGTGAGCAATCACCTTCAGAACCATATCGATTATCAAAAAATCAAACACATCTCGTTAGTATATTATTTCATCCTATGATTAACCGAAGGAGTTTCCGCAATATTAATTTTTTTTAATCGCGCGTGGTTCAAATGAGTCTCGATTTAAAAAAGGGCATTTTTCGTTCATCAAATCGAAAGTATACATCGGAAAAAGTCCTTTGATTAAATACTATATTTTTTCATCCAGAAAAAGCCCCAAAAATTTCAGAAAGATCGATGCACAGTCAATTTCGTCAACATAACAGCTTATAAATCTGTCAATTATGATCCGATGACGTTGAAATTTTCAAGGAACATTTTTAAGACGATATACTGTTGAAATATATTGGGTTTGAAAAAAGTGATTTTTCGACTTTTACAACTAGGCATATAGTGATCCCCTTAGGGATCATTGAGAATTCTACGGAAACGCTACCATGCCGATGGAAAATGGCTGCGATTTTCCTAATTCAGACCTAAGCCTACAAAATTTGTAACCCATCCACTGACCCTGCCAAGAATTATAACATTTTTAATTCACAGTACTTTTGCATGCGTTTTTATGAGGTGTAGCTGCCCTCTCAACTCTGATGGGGAAGAGCATAATGGAGGAACGGTGTGGATTGTTTTATATTTCATGCGTGAGAATTTCATAAACGAAGGCAACTTTTTGATAAGAATCACATTCATTCGCTACACAATTGCAGTGCAATTAATTGTAACGTACAATTATACGCGCAAGGCGCGGAATATTTACTCTCAAGAATTCCGCTACAATAAAACTAAATATCAACAAGGTATCAACAGGTAAAACAGTAATTCAAAAAAACACTTTTACCTGGAACTTTGAGGCTTGGTCTACATATTATGTCCTTTATTACGACCGATCCTACTCCCCATCTGGGACAGTTATCAGATAATTTCAAATCATGACTTTCCTCGACTGGCATTGTCTCCCAATTATCCTTGAGATTTCTAATAATAAAAAAACCGTCGTGTTTCGCCCTGCCCCGATAGATTCCACGTCCGCCTAGACTCTTTTAATTCTCCGAAAATCAATGAGTCTTCGATAAAAATCGGACCTCAGATCTAGGATGGGGATTCTTGGCCGTTTATGCGGAGAGGAGCTTTTAGTCGCGATTCCCGTAATTCCTGGAACTCGACCGAATGTCCGCTGCGCGAGTACCGGTAATTGCGATCGGTCGTTTCCAGCCATGGGGCGCAGGATTCCTCGATGCTTTTTCTTCGTTCTTTCGCTGGGGTATGTGTGTGTGTGTGCGCGTCACAACGGCGCATACACCGTCGAGGTCGAGATGAGCCGTTCTTCTCTTCTTCGAGAACCCCCCCCCCCTCTCTCTTTCCCTCTCTCTTTCCCTCTCTCAACCGACGTGCAGTACCTCACGACGAGGAGAGCCAGGGATATAAACCGAGGGAAAGATCGACAAAGAGAAGGAGAACGAGGGAGAGAGTCGAATGTGCGGAACCGGTTCGCCGTACAACCGTAAAACATTAGCGGTACCAGCCGGCCGGTTCTCTTCAACTCCTTCGAGAGACCTATTATTCACCGGTCACGAGAGAAACAAAACCAACTACGTCACATCCGGTCTGAAATCCCAGCGACGCGTATTCTCGTCTCGTATCTCACCCGGAGCATTAACAGCGGTACATTCGCGTTGGCCTCCGCTGATCATTTTTGGAGCGCGTTGTTCTTTCGCGACGAGCGAAAATGGACGCGGAGCTGTATCGTAATGGGCGCTTTATCTCCTGCTCGGAAGGCCATATCTTCTGACGTATTTTAACGCTTTGGGTGCTTTCTACTCGGTGGATAGAATAGCCACGCGGAACACTTGAAAATCCGTTCTCTCTGTCTGTCCCATCAGCGTTGGGAGTGCGTAAGACGTGATGGGCTGGATGCGCAAGCAGACAACCAGTCTCACCTGCCCGAACTCATCCCAAAATCGAAGTTTGCACACACAACTAACCTTGGAAACTAAGAGTCGGAAGAGAAGCAATTAACCGCAGAGCAACAATCAAAGAGTATCGTGGAGTAGATATTGTCATCGGGTGATAATAGTAGGGTTGATTTTTGACAGTTTAAGATGGTCTTGACGTTTGCATCGTTGGAACGCAAAGAAAATTCTTTTTTATATTTTCATTTTCTTCGTTTTGTTATTTTGCAAAATCTTTTTGGCAGATTTAACTCCTAGATCTCTAAATAAGCGACGCAATAAATGGTTGATGGATTTTATAACAAAGATTAGCCATAAGAAATTGCAGCGGTTGAAAAATAATCATTTTTGTTGCATTTTAAGGATGCAAACTTCAATCACGTAACATATTCGGCATTCTGTAAAGAATCTTCACAATTAAAAAAAAACCTTCACAATTGAAAAATAAACCGAGAACTGTCAAAGTGACATATTAGGTCTTGCAGTATGAAATGTGATTACCACGGGTATCAAGTTTGATACCCGATATCTCTGATATGTCACTTTGACAGTTGTTGGTTTTTTTTAAATTGTCAAGGTACGTCATCGGCATTTCGGACGCACGTTTTGGTTCGTGATTATCCGTCGAATTGCCTTTTGCAGATTCCATTTTGTGAATCATGGATGAGTAAAAAAATTCACGTTATTTTCGAATATAAGTACCGTCACAGAACTAATGTAGCGCAGACGACTTGAAGTGTCAGTGCAGTGTTTGACAAGGATTTGGCTAATGAATGCACAGTACGTCTATAGTTTTAGAAGTTCCGACCGGGCGATTTTCATCTTTAAAACGAACCACGTGGGCGACATGAGATCAAGGTGGATAATGATGAGCTAATAGCTACAGTGAAAGGGGATACATCTCAAAGAACGCGTGAATTAGCATCAATATTTAACTCTTCCAACAATATTAAACTATTCGAAGCAACCGGTGAGGGCAAGGAGCTAGAAATCGGGCATTTCATACTTGATTACCCAATAGTAGTATTGTAAAAAAAATGCTATAAGGATATTAGTACTATTAGTTATCATTATCATATAACAATATGATAATGATAACTAATGGTACCAATATTCTTATAGCATTTTTTCAATACTACTATAATAATATGATAATGTACTATAACAATGTGATTCGATACTACTATTAGGTAATCATAATCATAACAATTCAGTATTCATTGTCATCTATTTCACTAGTTCATTTATCCTTGAATATCCAGCCGTTTTGAAACTCATCACTATTAATGATTCTTAGTTACAGACCCTATAAACTGCGAATCATTCCGTATCCATTTTTGTATATAAATAATCAAAAACTCATATATAGATAAATGCATTTTGAGAATAAAAAGTTTACAATCTTACCATCATGCACGATAATGGGATATTGAAAAGAATTGTTTTTTCTTCAAATGTTTGTTATACGTTATTCGACACATATATAGGCGTATTCTTATTTCTACAATTCGTATTCATTTGGCCCGGGTGCTGACCAACGAGAGCTCTCCAATTTTTACACACACATACATGCGTCACGTCTCGTCTCACAAAATTCGTGACGATAAAAATTCACAACATTTCTCCTAGCCTGTATCATTTGTCTCGTCTTATATCTCATGACGCGAAAAAAATCAGTCCAATGAGCCGACAAATATTTTCAATATTAAAATACTAATAATCATTACGTGTGAGTGCGTATGCGCGTGTGTATACATATATTGATATATGACAAACGAGGAATGGTCGACGTGAAAAAAAAAAATTCTTTGGCATCGTAAAAAATATCGTATCACGTAAAAACAGTTGTCGCGAAAAAGTTGGTCGTTAGGCAAAAAAATTGTGATTTCGAATACAAGTTCGGTCTTTGGGCATGAAATTCTAAAATCCTAGGAATTTTCTGGACACGGAAAGTTTTCGTAATTTTTTCAACAAACCTCCGTGTCATTAAAGGCTTCGTCATCAGATTGCAGTTGGCCTCGTTGAAATGCAACGAAAATGATTATTTTTCAATTGCTCGAATTTCTTTTGGCATATCTTCGTTACGAAAACGCCTCAATCATTTTTCAAGTCGCTCATTCAGAGATCTAGAATTAAAATATAAAGAAAAAAATGTGGAATATTAAAAATGGGGAAATCAAAATACAAACATTATTTTCGTTGGATTTCAACGATGCAATCTTCAAGACGATGCTTCTTCGAGGCATATCGGGGCGGTTGAAAATAATGTGATTTCTACAATAGCGATATTTCGTTGCGTGGCGTGTTGGAGGTACGCTCTTGACGGAACACCCTGGTTATATTCCATGCACGGTCGCCAGGTGAGGTAACGGTGCCTCGCGTTCGCGGAGCGCCGTCGCCGCGGTTAAGTAACGGGCTCTCCTCTACTTCTTCGCCGTGCCGATTCGTAGTCCCGAGGTTCGTAATTTCTCATCTCCCGAGATCGCCGCGCCGGACATTGCTCCTCTGCATATCTGTCTCTCTCTTTCTTCGCCTCTCACACCGCTCTGATTTTTTTCTTCGCATCGCGACACGAATCTCCGTGTCTACGAAAAAAGCCGTCTGAGACGATTGCGTTTTTTTTCACTCCCGTATGTATTCGTTTGAGGTCACGCGTGTACTCCCAAACCCTCTTTACTACTGAACAAGGTGGATTTTGAGGAGTTCCACTGGCGTGGGATCGCGTGCGCGATTTTTTAAGGGGCGCAATATATCTTTGTTGCTGGGTTTTTATTCTTTTAGCGCGCATTTATTGCTACTCCGCATACGCACAGCCACATTATATATATATATATATATATATATATATATATATATATATATATATATATATATATATATATATATATATATATATATACACACATATATGTATTATGTGTGTGTGTGTGTGTGTGTGTGTGGGCGACATTCCACGCCATGTCACCTAGCCCGTGACCCAGATGATTTTTGGTTTTCCTGATTTTTGTTGTTGTAAAATTGTACCCCATGAAAGGAATATCCACGCCAATTTTTAGATCTTTATCTCTTCGCTTTTAGGAGTTATGATTTTCCAAAAAATGTCGATTTCCGATGTTTTGCAAACGTTTAAACGCTGATAACTCCTAAACTAATTGAGATATCGACAAATGTCATTATATAATTTTTTCGTTTTGAAGCATACTTTCGTTAAAAAATATGAAAAAAATGATCAATTATGTCAACGTTTTTTTTCTCCTAAAGTGAAAACTATTTTACTTTGTACGGAATTTAACGAGAAAAACTATTTTAAATAAAATTTTTTTTTTTTTTCGTTACATTCAGCACAAATTAATAATAAACCGTTTCAGGTCTGACGAAGCCAAATTGGAAATCACAAAACCATTAATAGCATTATTGGAGATTAAGATGACAAAAAAAAACTTTCTTTTTGAAGAAAATAAAGTTTTCACTTTAGAAGCAAAAAAACGTTGACACTGATACTTGATAAGTTTTTCATAGTTTTTAACGAAAGTATGCTTCAAAATAAATAAAAAATGTATATATACTGACATTTGTCGATGTTTCAATTAGCTCAGGAGTTATCCGCGTTTAAACGTTTCCAAAACTTCCGAAATCGACATTATTTGGAAAATTATAACTCCTTAAAGAGAAGAGGTAAAAATAACAAAATTGGTGTGGAGATTCCTTTCATGGGGTACAATTTTACAGCAAAAAAATTAGGAAAACCAAAACAGTCGAGGTCACGGGCTAGGTGAAATTGCGTAGAATATCCCATAATTATATATATATATATATATATATATATATATATATATAATTTTAATTGGGATGTATTTTTACTTGATTATAACCATATATATATATATATATATATATATATATATATATATAATTATTCATATTTGATTACGTATTCCTCATGTTCCAATTTGTTCGAAGCTATTGCACGACTCATTTTCTTTTTCTTCACGCTCCTTCCTCAATTCCGTTTCTTTTATTTTCATTATTCATTCCGACGTGTGTAAAAACGCCGTTTTATCGTCTATGCGGTCATAGCTTATGCTTTACGTAAGAGTTGATTTTCTTTTCATTTAAAACGTAGAGGGCTCATTGAATAATCACGCGTGTTTTTGGACGTATTCACGATTTGTTGATCCTACCGCATTCAGAGACGAGCTTCCGAATGAATACTAATCTTGAACACACTCCTCGGATCATCGACCTTTTTTCAACGGTAACTTTGATTCCGCTCTCCCTCCACACACTCTCTCGCTCTCGGTCTCGAACAAAAATCATTTCCATTCCAAGTTTTCATTTCTTTGGTGTGCATTTTGCAGTCCACCGTTTGACGTTCTCGGCCTATTTGTTAGCCGGCTTCCCGAGTGAATTTCTTGCGGCACATATGTAATGTTCCGCATCGGGAGAATCGATATCCGTGGCCCGGACGGGGTCGCTTGTAGACAATGGATTATGAGCTCTGAGGGGTGGGAAACCCTACGCGCGTTACGTCCGCGAGGTACCTCCAGTTGGGCTCTTCTACTTGCGACGCTCGTTATTTCAACAATTTTTTTCTATCCCTTTCCCCTCTTCGTTTCTTTCTCGGAAGTACGCAATTTTTTAATTTTTCATTCATACTCGTCGCACCAAAGCTTCCACTTCCGGCAAAGGAAACGTGACCGAGCGGAAGTGTCGCTTGTGCGAGGCAAAAAGTCAGTCGTAATAGTACGAAGATTACGACAACCTGAAAGCCCGTAAGAAAAAAGCACAAACGAGCCTGACAGAAATTCGTGATCCTCGGAATCGCTTCATTGAGACGATATTTTGTCTTTGTTTCCTTTATGCGTTGCACCTCTCGCGTCGACGTTTTATCTTTATCGCGCTAATTAAGAGGATCCGACGAGGATGCTCGGGGATTTTCCGGTGTAACCCTAACCTTGACGAGGCACGAGAGAACATTACGAGCGACCAACGAGGTGTACGAGGTCGACAGCCGAAGCGCTTCGGTGCCTCGGTGGGATGTCACAAGCCGCTGGTTACAAACTTCGAGTCTCTCACGTAGATCAGAAATTATGCCCTCTATTCCCGTCGTCGAACAAGATTAAGGGGCTATATCAGTGTGAACGCTGAAAGTTTGGGTGATTTTTCGGAAATTTTTTGGAAGAAAATTACTCAATTAAATGTTTCGGAAAATTAAGAATATATTTGGCTATATTTGACCTATATTACATAATTTTTTCATAGAAAAATATTGAGATCCAAGCGACGTATGCGCTGCCTTCGGAGGCGCCAAAAAAAGTTTCTCCACTGCTGACATGATTCCGGCCGATTAAGTAGCTGAAACCGAAAAAGGAAAAAATTTCGTTAAACTGGAAGGTATTTCCTGTACAATGACGTAGGATTTTCGGAAAATATCAAAATCCAACAAAATGGCGTAGTTATGAAAAAAGTCTGTTTTCTTGCCTATAAGATGGCGTAAAAAATGCAATTTTCGCGAAATTTTTACTTATATTCGGGCACTTAAAAAATAATAAAATGAAACAACATTAACATTGAAAAATAATGAAAATAAAAAAATAAACTACATACAACGATAGCTACTGCGTTTACGGAAATTTCGGTTTAAAAAGTTGAAACCCGGACAATTATAGCCGGAGTTATGATTTTGGCTAGGTCAACGAAAGTCGTTCAGAGAAAAACGCGATTAAAAGTTTTAGTATACGTAAATCATTTGCTACCTGCTCGCATTAAATCGTCTGTAACCTGGTCATTTTTTAATATTAGAACTTGATTTTTTTCACATATTCCTCAATATGTAAACTTTGAGAAACTGCAAAAAAAAAAGATTTTTTTTTACCCGTCACGTTGGTGAGGCCTTAACAGCCATTGATCCTGAGACACTTGAACGAAGAATCTCCGCAGCCCTTATCCTCAACCCTTATTGGACGGATAAGCAACGAGGCGGGAATTCATTCGCCTATACTTCGTCGTGCACGGTAGTTATTTTGTCACCTGGATAATTCTTGCTGTTGTCCAGGATCGAGCTCCGGAACTTAGTTCACCGAACTTCGTTCCACGGTTATAGCGCTCAATTAAACCGCCGCTACAGATGTATATATGTATATAAATGTATGCATGTATACGGTTGTTAAGCTTGGAGCACCCGGGGCACGATGTAACAGAAAGAGGCAAATGCGCTCCGTGGCGGTGAACGTCCGCTCGAGTTCGACGACCTTCTTCCTCTCTCTCTCTCTCTTTCCCTCTCTCTCTCTCTGTCTCCCGTTCTCCTCTCTCTCTCTCTTTTCGTCGAGTGATCAGAGACCGGACAGCGCTTGGCCAACATCATCGCATCTTTCCACTTCGTCTTGAAACAAAAAACGAGTGTTCCACGTTTCGACCGAACCTCCCTGATCGCGTCCGCACGATCAGACTCATCGATACCATGTTCCTTAATATTTTCAAGGTTTTGTCTTGTGGAGACAAACGGGACGAACGAAATCGCAAAGTTTGGGCCTTTGCGATGTTTTGCGTGTCCGAATGCTTGGCCCGGAATTTCATTAATTTTAATATTGTGTATACATTTTCCTTACATTGTTGCCTTTCCCTTGACGGGGTGAATTCAGAATGTTATTGGGAATTTTAGTTTTCTTAATGTTTATGTCTCGCTGTAAATTGCTCGAATTTCTGGATATCTGCTTAATGGGCTATACCAGTGTGAACGCTGAAAATTTGGGTGATTTGCGGGAAATTTTTGAAAGAAAAGTACTCAATTAAATGTTTCGGAAAATTAAGAATATATTTGGCTATATTTGACCTATGTTACATAATTTTTTCATAGAAAAATATTGACATCCAAGTGTCTTATGCTGCTGACATGATTCCGGCCGATTGAGTAGTTAAAACCGAAAAAGGAAAAAATGTCGTTAAACTGGAAGATATTTTCTGTACAATGACGTAGGATTTTCGAAAAATATCAAAATCTAACAAAATTGCGTAGTTATAAAAAAGTCTGTTTTCTTGCCTATAAAAAGGTCATTTTTTTCAATGCCAAATCGTCAATTTTCATCCAATCAAAAATATCCTACGTCATTGCAGAGTAAATATATTCAAGAGTACTCAGTTTGAATTTCAAGTCAATCGGATAATTGCTCTTTGAGTTACAATGTCAGCAAATTTGAAAAATCTTATTTCGAGAAAAACGTGTTTAAAGATTCAAGTATCGATTTTTGCAAGATAAATTGATATTGATATAAATGATAATGATATTCTTGAAAGTATAAGCGGTCGAGAACGGCAAAAAAATCGATTTTTTTGAAGTGTCACACTGGTATAGCCCCTTAAATTTCCCGAAGGAATAAAATTACGGTAAATTGTAATCGGCACTAAGTTTCGGGAAAATCGGTTCAGATCTCAGCATTTTTGCAACCTTTTATGAAACCGTTGAAACATTAAAAAAAAAAGCGGCGCGCACCAGAAAACAAAAGCAAGACAGCATCGAACAACAAACTTTCTCATGAAGATGTTTCGTAAGCGAATTTAAAAAGAAAACATTGCACATGTTTTCTTTGATAAACCCTTTTTTTCAAATATTGTACTTTTTATGCTTTATCTACATAGTAATTTGTTGTTTTTTAATTCTATTGTGATGAAATTCATTTTCTTGCGCATAAATTGTATAATTCGTATGATGATCTGATTAATCCTATCACAATGATATTAATCGTAACGTATTCACCGTCTCTTGTTTCAGCAATTGTTCCGCAGTCAGCCGCAAGGAGCGACGCCGCAGCAGCTTCAACTGTTGCAGCAACAGCAGCAACAGCAGCAGCAACAATATCTCGCCGCGTCGCAGGCACAGCAGCAGCAACAACAGCAGCAGAACTTTCCGACGGCGCCGTACACGGTGATAAGCGGTCAGGAGCCTTACGTCGGTGCTCTAATTGCCGGAGCTCCGCCCGTTGTGCCGCAATATTATGGAGTCGCGCCGTGGGTATATCCGGCCGGTTTACTGCCACAGGCACCACCCCAGGCGGCCGCGCCGCCCCCGCCCCGAAGACCCCTCACACCCTCGTCTGCGGCGGCCGCCGCTGCCGCTGCACAAGACAGCGCCAATAATCTTGCACAGACGGTGAGAGCTACAAATTGTCAACCACGCCGTCGTAATAACCTTCCCTGAAACCCGAGTGCATCATCATCCCTGCTCCGGTCCCACCTTTCATCTCACAAACTCGTATTACTTTTATCCCATCCTTCGTTTCTACCCCACAATTTCCACTCCACTATTTCCGGTTCCTGAGAAAATCCCCCCTGCCCACGTGCACTTTTACGCAATGCACTGCTGCATCGCGTCATTACGAGGGCACGGGGAAACTGCAAAAAGCCTGTGTCGATCCCGGCGGCTATTTTTCATCTACTCTACTATCCAGAGGTCGGTAAAACAGCCCGCCGCTCGGTAGAGGCGCGAACCAGCAAGGCTGAGCGGGTCAACCATCCGAGTATTGAACCCGGCCAACATGGCTTAGGCCACAGTAACGGGTATAAAATCATTAGCGAATTTAACAATTTTTTTCGAATGAAAAAGTGATTCACTCTTAAAATTAATTACACATCTATTTAGTATGAATATCAAGCTGTTAGAAAATATATATATATATCGTTTTTTCGATGTTCAAAATAGCCGACTATTAATATTTTCTTGTGTTATCTTTTTTTAGGCGCTCTGCGGCGTGACATTTAGCATCCACAATTTTTTATCTAGAACAAAAAACAAAAATTCTCGTCAATCTACATTAGAATACCTAGAGAAGTACGTACGGAATTGAAAATAATATTGTTTTATTCAAAAATTGTAGGTATTTGAACTTAATAAATGAATTTTCGGTGCAAAATTTCGTTATAACTGCTCATAAACTGCTCAAAGAATGAAAAGTTTTCGATTAATCAGAAATTCCGTACGTACTTCTCTGCGAAATGCAATTAGGAACACAAATTTTTAATTTAAAGTAAATCGAGTGAAAATTGTTGAAGTTATTAGGCACGCAATTGGAAAAAAAGCTGTTTTGAGAAGTTTCGAGTAGTCGGCCATTTTGTACATCGAAAAAAAAAAACAGCTTGATATTCATACTAAATACATGTGTAATTAATGTTATGAGTGAATGACTTTTTCACACGAAAAAAATGTTAAATTCGCACATGCTTTTATACCCGTTACTGTGGCCTGAGGCCTTAAGGCGGGAGCCTCAATCAGAAGGTCTGAAAAATGGTTTTTTTGGTGCTTAAATCGTTAGATAAACTAGCCAAGAATATATTTACAAAGATATAGAGGCCAATTGTAAATATTTTCAAAGATCCAAGGCCAAAAGCAGACAAGCGATTGATATTTGATATTGATATTTCCTCCTATTGAAAACT
This sequence comes from Ophion ellenae, assembly GCA_963210295.1. Classification (NCBI taxonomy): domain Eukaryota; kingdom Metazoa; phylum Arthropoda; class Insecta; order Hymenoptera; family Ichneumonidae; genus Ophion; species Ophion ellenae. The sequence goes on from OY723385.1 coordinate 58,203,498, forward strand.
TTGAAGCCCGTTTTATCCAGTTTGCATTATCACGTGTTTTCCAAATTGGCGGGCGTGATAGCAGAACAACTAAGCGACTTATTGAATCAAACCAACGTTTATTTTCTTCAATATGAAAATCTCTTTTAAGTGAATTTAAAAAGTCGTTGAAGAAGTCTGTTAAAATAATTTTCATAGCACGTTAAGTGTTTTTTCAAACAAATTTTTTTTCAAACCTGAGAAAAGTTATAATATCACGATTTCTTCAGCTTTTTCTTAATTGACTATAAAAAATAATGTTTTATACATTTCAAAAATACATGAAAAGATATCTCAATGTTTACTGGGCACACTTGTTTTTTTCCCTTCTGAAAAAATTCCCGAAAAAACGCTTTTTTTGGACCTTCTAATTCAGGCTTCCGCCTTAACGCGTTTGATCGCCGAAGCCGCATAACAACCGCGTGCTCACAACTGTCGGTACTCGCTCGGATTACTCTTTGGGTTTGAGGGGGGCGAGGGAAAAATGGGTCGATTTTCATTATTTTTTTTAAAGGAAAGTTTTTTTTCGCTATTTTTTAGACTTAGGGTATGTTTTATGACTACTTTTGGCTGTTACACGATTTTTTTTAAAATCAATCTTTAAAAGTGGAGGTATGATACGGATTTCTCAACGGGTTGGGGCGGATGTTGTCAAACGGCGTGACACGTAGCGTCGGCGGGATCAACGGGTTACATGGGTTTTAAAGGGGAAAAACATATTTTATCTCATTTCTTTTTAAATACAAAAAAGTACGATTTTATTCAAACTTTGAGCATATAAAAGTACAACCTTTGAACAATGATTTACCAAACATTCATTAATTTTTAAAATAATTCAGCCGTTAAGAACTAGTTTTCGGAGATCCCTTAGAAAAACGTATCCTCGCGGTGGTCAGTAGAACTGTTGATAGCTTTATCTGAAGTAAAAAGAGTAAATATTTTCTATTGGTAGGTGAGTATATGTCGCGATTGAAGGAAGGATTTAAAAAAAAAAATTTAATTAAAATTTTTGGGTAGAGTTGTATGCAAAACAGTACGTTTTTCGGTAAAATCTAGACCATGCCTTTTGAAATAAAGTGGGATCAAAGAGAGAAAAAAATCCTTCGTTCGATCACTAGTCAATACTATCTAGAAGAGGTGTGCAAAATTTCAACAAGATCGGTGCATTAGTTTTTGAGAAATCGTGTCCACCGACTTCAAAAATACCGTTTTGAGAAAAAGCGATTGAAGTTTGAAGTAGGAATAAAACGGAGATTTTTTAAAAATATACATGTAATCGTCGATTCCAACCCCTTTGGGAAAATATTCTTGACATGTACCATTAGGTTGCATTTTTTAAATGGTTCTTTTTAAATGCCAAAACCCATGTAACCCCTTAATTTGAAAAAACCAACGAAGATTTTTCTCTCATTAACATTCATACGCAGAATATGAACCAATAAAAAGTGAGAAATGTTGAAAATCGATGAAATGGTACGCTTTGAAACAAAAAGATTGAATTTTCCGACAAACTGGCTACATTTTGCAATTAAAAAAATACTTTTTTTTAATTTTCAAAAACATTTAGGGTCATGTTTTAGACAATAAGGGTAGAAAAAATGTATACCAAATTTCATCGGAATCGGTCATTTAGGTATTTTTTAAAGATCAATTTTGTCCGCCATTTTTTAAAGATCAATAAAAAATAAAATACCAAGTAACAGCCAAAAGTAGTTATAAAACATATCCTAAGTTTATAAAATGGTGAAGAAATATTTCCTTAAAAAAAAAAATTATGAAAACCAGCATTTTTTTCCTCGCCTAAAGGCATCCCCCTTAAGTCCCGTTACCTCGTAAAATGCAAATGAATCCGGAAAAGCAACGCAAAGTACTCGCTCGATCGTCAAATTGCCGGACATACGTACGACTTAAAAAAGAATGAACAACATTTCTTTACTCTATTATTCGAAGATACTCTATGAAGAAATAGCTTCAGCGAATCTCTCGTACGCGTTCAATTACCGCAACTGGCGATTCTCTCGCGTACCCTGTAATCTCAAGTTTTCGACCCGTACCAAATGGAATACTGCAATTTGAAGGTGTTACAATGGATTCGAAACAATTTGGAACAAACGAAGTAATGATGCATGCTATTTTTATCGCCATGGTAGCATTCCGACAAGACTGCCCCATCCATCCTCCAAATAACGAGCAATTGAAAACGGTCGAATGCCCGAGTGATGGCGAATTGTTCTATCATTGTCTGTTTGCTTGGAAACGAGTGATCGAGCGGTTTTTCGATGGGTTTCAGGTTCAGGGCCAGTATCAGGTGATACCGGCTTATTACGATCAGAACGGGTCCATAGTTATGGGAGGCGTGAGAGGCCTCGGTTCAGGAGCCACACCCATGAGATTGGTCAGTCCGGCGCCCGTACTCGTCAACAGAGCACCGTCTCAGCCACCACCAGGACCTCCGGCTCCACCGCCACCGAGCCTATATTCACAACCCACCCCGACATCGGCACATAGCAATGCTACGCCTGGCGAGTGCTTAGGTAACGAAACAAATTTCTCTCGCACACGCAACCTCGTACGTCGCTCTCGTCCATTATTCCGCGAGAAAGAAGATGACTGGAAGAAAGAGAGACAGAGAGAGAGAGAGAGAGAGGATGGGATAAATACGAACAGCCTCGATTCCTTTCTCACGTGTACTTTCGCAGAAATCTTCCACCTCTGTTCTCATAGAAGAGGGCGAGAGAGGAGGGGGAGATCGATTAACCTGATTCGCAATACACTTTCACCCTTTGTTGTTGTACCTACGTTAAATTTGGCCTACATCGTGTAACGTTGGACAAGAAACAAGCTTTTATTCTGTACATAATACATAGCGCCGTTTTCATCAACACCCATTCATTAACCCTCTTGTGTAACTAAAAAAGGGAACCGTCCAAAAAATAACCATACAAAACACGGGGAAGGATCAAAGAGATCTTGCGGTCTCGAAAGTCTTCGGAAAAGCCGAAATCTAGTAGCGAATCGAGCAAGCAAAAAAACTGAAAAGAGCAATGGAAAAGGATGAACTAGTAACGATAGCAGTATCGCGGATATTAAAAAGTTTTAAGGAGGTCGGAGCAGCCTAGTTGAGTCGAATAATGGTTCATGATTTTTTCAACAATGAATCTAATAAAAATGCATAAGAGGTGAAGATTTATTCTGTAGATGCTCATTTTTCCTGAAATGTGCAATTTAACGGCAGAATCATGTATTTTTATGTTTTTATTACCTGGATACGAAAAAATGTTGCGTTACTACCAACTTGAAGAAGAATAACATTATCGATGATTATTATGAAGTGTCAGTGAATGTTTTGTCCAACTGAAATGAAATTTTCAGTAATTTATAAATATGCCTATTCATATTTGTGACGAGATTATTCATTATTATCATTAATTAATATTAAGTGTTGCCGAAATGGGGCAACTTCGCGGGCATTGGGGTTGGCAGCAATGCGCTTCCTTCCCCAGCCGGGATTCGTAATCTTTTATGAAAACTTGATGGTTCAATATCGAATATTTAAGACTTACGATGGGCAAGATGGGCTTTTTTTCTAAATGTTTACGACGTTTTAGTTTGCGTTAATCCGTTGTTAGAAATTATTTATCTTGGTGCTTAATAGTTAAAAAAAATACATCAGCGTGAACGTCTTGCCCATTTAACCGCACGTAAAACTACATACATTAAACTATTTTTCATCTCTGGTGTTTGGTGGTGAAAAAATTTGTAAACCTCAGTTTAGTTTTAGTAACCTTATGTTATTTTGACTTTTATATACTTTTTATATAATATATACTTTTTGAATTTTTTTATTGTGGCTAACGCTTCAACCTCCTTAAGGGATAATACATTAGAGTGAAACAACTTTCGAACGGTAGTATACAATTCCCGTCGCAAATATCTGTAGCTCGTTCGTAATGCACTTCAAATGCGCGGTGATTCACTGGTACTTCCGCTGATTCGCCATTTCGACGGATCGATTTGATATCCCCGCTTCGGGCACTTAAATTTGTTATCCGAATAATCTACCAATCGAACTGCACCGAAAGGAATGATTCGCCGAAATCACCTTAATGCAATACTCTCGATGTATTTTTTTATGTCGAGCTACTATATTTTTCTTTAGTTCTAACGAAATATTTATCAGACTTGAACACATATTACATAGTGTTAACTCTGGAAAAAGATCTATCAAAGTCAAATGTATCTGAGCCAAGTATTTAGTCGTGAACCGAATGATTAGGTAGATTAAGGGGAGATATACACCTAGGAGCCGAAAAAAGGTCTTTTTTGTGAATTTTTTCAAGGAAAACTATTTAAAATTTCGGATTGGGGTTGTAATTGTCTAAAAGTATATACATTCAAAAATATGTTTAATTTTCTTTATTTAAAAATATCAAAAATATACAAGGATATTGTATGATCCTTGGAGCGTCGTAAAAAAATCTGCGTATACGGTACCCACTGGCGTTTCCTCAAAAATCATCTGAAAAAGACCAAAAAGATTATTAAATCAGATACTATAATCTAGTACTTGTCATAGCCGATTTTGAAAATATCGATTTATGACAAAATGGCGGACGTTTGAACATAAATAGTGATTTATGGGCCAAAAATTATTAATTATTTTGCCTATAAAACAAAAACTAAGTAACGGAAAAAAAATCCAACGACAAGTACTAGATAATGGTGTATAGAATAACCACAAAAAACCTCAAGGCAATCGGTTCATTGGTTTTCGAGAAATTTTGGGTACCGATATGAAAAACGTGGTTTTGAGAAAAATGCGTTTGAAAATTTGGGAATGAATGAATCATGAAATTTGTCAACTTACATGGAATCTCGATACCAGGCCCACAGTGTAGGTCTTCTACGGTCGACGGAATGTTCATAGCTTCTGCATCCTCGACCTCGACCATCTAGGTGTATATCTCTTCTTAAGATAAATGTTTAGTTGAAACGAAAAAGGGCGCGATATGTGACACATTCTGATCGGGAACGTCGTATTCAATAATCATCGAATTACCCACAAGTTCATCATCTGACCTTCGTTGTTTGAAAGAAACACCAAAATCCAGTTACCGGTTTGAATTCTGAGTCGTACTATCGGATCCGTCATTTTACCGTGAGGGCTGCGATTTTTAATACACACGCGCTAAGTGAAAAATATTAGCTGACTAATTCGATAAGGTTATCAGCTTTCAACGAAATACTCTTAACGTCCAACATACGTTTTTCTCTTAGAAGCAGTATCCTTTTTGGAGGTAATAAAATATTTGTTCCACTTGAATATATAATTTCGTTGCAGTAAATGAAAAAGTTAATTTAAATCGATTAAAATCTCATCAGGGTTAAATATACGATTTCCTAGAGCTAGTTGTAAATAAATTAGTCGAACTCAATATATCATTTCGTGATGTATGAAACAGAAGTCCAGTAGGATAAGATCCCACCAAATCATTTATCCCGATATAGCCGCATACGCGCCCACTCGCGAAGGTATTCTGACGATATTGAAATCCTTCAGGGTTCCATGGGTCGATAGACATTATCCGTTTACCAGTCGTTCCCCGCAGTGTCCGCGTTTCACGTGCTAATTTTTTTCAATCGACCCGTTTCTCCTCGCGCGTACGTGTTGCGTACGCGCTGTTTTGCGATAATACCGTGTCAGCAGAGTAGGGTCAGAGTGGGATCAGGGGCTCGTTTTTTTCAGATGTCTATAGCTGCCTAACCGTTCGCACAATCTCAATGAAACCTTGACTAAACGTGAGGTGTGTTCAATGGCTTTATTTTGTTAAAAGACACTGAACGGCCGAACCCAATAGATATCGAATAACCATTTTTAAAAAAATGGGATTTGATCCACTGTGTACGTGGGGGTGTACACAGTGAAACATGCCTAATTTCACAGTCAAGCAAAATTTCAAAATCAAGCAAAAATTGAAGAGAATTATCCTGAACCACTGTGCACTCGTAGGTAATGGAGTGCTTTTCTCTATACAATGGGGAGTATTGTACAGTAAACTATTGAAAAATTAATTTAAAAAACACTGCATATTATGAGATCAATCACAATCATTCATTGAATATTAATCAACTATGAGTACCTACCTAATGAGGTAGTACCAGTACCTATCTAAATCACAACGCGAAAATATTCACATTATGACTTACCTCTGTGTACCGCGAAAAATTGAGCCACTGTGTACCGACCCTCTCCTTTTTTCTAAAGCGGGTACCGACAAGTTTCTATTTTTGTCAGGTTAACAAACACAATGCTCAAATGCCGCAATATAGCTGTATATTGCGGGAGAACAATGACTTCGAACATAACTGCGATAGGTCAAGAAGCAAAAAACATACAAACTCAGCTGGTTTTTCAACTTTTGACACCAAAAATAATATAAAATCACCTCTCACAATCGAATTGCGCGGGAGCGACTCACAGACAGGTTGAAACCTATTGGCATCCGAGGGCGGTTCTAATGTGAAATGTCCACTTCTGAGAAACAGAAAAGGTTCATTGTACCCACTGTTGCCACTGTTCCCACTTTGACCCTAGTAGAAGACAAAAAAACTGAGAATAAGCAATAAACAGAAGCGATAAAGAGAGGAATGAGGTGAGGGAAAAACGTATCGCTAATCAGGAAACCGTACGTAGCGCTAATCGATTGACAATTAAAAAAAACACGCGTGGGTTGTGGGCTTTTGGTGCAGGTCTGGCGGCGTGCAACGCGGTGGTTGCGCAAGCTCAAGCGGTTGCGGTACAACAGGCCCAACAGCAGAGCTCGGGACTTGCCGCGGGCTTAGCGGCTTTGGGTTACAGTGGTTCACCTCTCGGTGCCCTCGGCTCGCCGGCTCAACTACAGAGCACAGGTACTCACGATGACGTGGCTCTTTCCTAGCTGGCCTTCTATTCCTTTCCCTTAGCTTCCGAGCCCGCAAATCCCTCCCCGCCTATCTCGCCTCCTCCGTCTGCTTTACCCATGGCACAATTATCAAAGTTAATGACAACCCTTCGACGGTTCGGGCTTGGACACATCTGTACGAACGGTATGCGAGAACGTTTCGTCCTACGACCAATTCGTATAACAATTCCCTGCTCCCTCATCGTTGCGCATATAACAATAAATGTAACAATCGTAATAATGACAATAGTAACGATAATCGTGGCGAACGCTGGCATGCTTCCACCGCGCTTTTTTCACTGTTTTATTCATCGTTTTTCCTCCAACCATTCGCATTTTAATTCGCTCATGTTTTACGTCTCGTTGAATTATGCGTATATTGTTTGCACGCACGCGCGTGCAAATGCCAGATTCCACGGAATAGCGCATCGCCATTTTTGTTTTATTCTTTTTCCGATTCTTCCTCTGCATCAGCGAACCAAGAGCCGACATTCAATTGGTTCGTTTTCTTTCTTTTTCGTCTGTTTAGGCCTTGGCTTGGGCGCGTCGTCGACCGGCAGAAGGGACTCCTTCGACAGGAACACATCGGCTTTCAGCCCCAGCTTGGAGTGCAGTCGAGCCAAGTGGGCCCAAAGTTACGGAGCTCTGGGTGAGAGAGCATTGACATCGTGAATTTATTTATTTATTTTTCTCCTCAGAGAAAAGATACTTTAGTCGACCAGTCGGTTGTGGAACGAGTGACGAGTTTGTACGAAATCGAAGCAAGCCTCTCAACGCGCGTGGATTAAGGGGTTAGGCCACAGTAACAGGTATAACATCACGTGCGAATTTAACAATTTTTTTTCTCGTACGAAGAAGTGATTCACTCATAAAATGAATTACCCATCTTTTTAGTATGAATATCAAGCTGTTGGAAAGTATATATATTTCTTTTTTCGATGAACAAAATGGCCGACTACTAATATTTTATTTTGTTATCTTTTTTTAGGCGCTCCGCAGCGTGACTTTTAGCATCGACAATTTTTTTACCTAAAACAAAAAACAAAAATTCTCGTCAATCTACATTAGAATACCTAGAGAAGTACGTACGGAATTTAAAAAATATTGTTTTATTCAAAAGTTGTAGGTATTTGAACTTAGGAAATGAATTTTCAGTGTAAAATTTCGTTACAACTGCTCATAAACTGCTCATAAGATGAAAAGTTTTCGATTAATCAGAAATTCCGTACGTACTTCTCTGAGAAAAGCAATGAGGAACGTAACTTTGAAATTTGAAGTAAATCGAGTGAAAATTGTTGGAGTTATTTGTCACGCCAATTGGAAAAAAAGCTGTTTCGAGAAGTTTCTAGTAGTCGGCCATTTTGTACATCGAAAAAAATATATATATATTTTTTTTAACAGCTTGATATTCATACTGAATAGATGTGTAATTAATTTTATGAGTGAATCACTTTTTCATACGAAAAAAATTGTTAAATTCGTACATGATTTTATACCCGTTACTGTGGCCTAACCCCTTAATTTATTCGACGTGTCCCACTTGAGACCCTACAAGTACATCCATGTTCGTCGGCTTACCTCACTCGTGCATGTTCGCGACACGTCTTTAACGAACGCGATTAATTTCGGAGTGAAACGATCCTTGACTCGAAAAGAAAAAAACTAGCTGCCTGACGAGGACGCAAGATCGCTTATCGAATCGTCCATGCGTGAATACAAAATCAACTTGGAACTCAAGGCGACGGGGGTCGCGCTGCGCAATCGCGGATAATTTTAGCTATTCTCGAGCAGCGATAATGAAATTCCGTATGTTGATCGAGGAACGTTTGCAAATTGTAGTCTATTTGGACGCAGGTACAGTGACGGCGTCGCCGAGTCCTCTTGGGCTTTCCCTGACACCGCCACCGACACTCGGCGGTTCTCTCGGAGTACTCGTCGGTGGAGCGAGCCGGGTATCCGCAGCACCCGGAGCGGAAGCCAAGTTCCGCGCCAGCGCGGTTCCCGCTCTCACTGCAAACGGCGTTTTCGGCTCCAGTAGCTCGCTATTCCCGAATCTCGTCGGCAAACCCGGACGCGGCGGAGCGGCTGGCGTTGGTGACAAAAGCGCGGGTGGACGATCACGCTTGCTCGAGGATTTCCGGAATAATAGGTATGTCGAGTTGGCCAATATTTGACTCTTCGTTCTTAACACTTTGAAGCATGCATCTTTCTTTACGTGCGCGGTTTTTTTGCACTTTCGTTATTGATAACACCCGCTGCGTGAAAAATAAAAATGTAATAGGTATGTTTTAGTAGTTATTGAAGGCCTAGGAACCCTGAAACGCATTTACTAGCGCCATATTTAATTGAAAAACACTAGTGAAACGTCAAAATCTGAATTGAATTAGGTGTAACACTATGCCTCAAAGGGGTCTTCTTACTTTAGACGCCGAAAAAGGCTACTTTCATGCATTTTTCTTATAGGTTTATATGATAGATATTGATATAAAAGCTGTTGCACTTAATAAATACACTTTTGAAATACATTAAAAAAATGTCCTATAAAATTGTTGATGAAATCTCGGAGATGGATCATCCGAAACAAAAAAAAATCAAACGTTTGTAGATTCAGTATGTAAATCGCTATAGCGCATATCATACGATTTTCTATATATACAAAAATAACAAAATGGCGGACATTTTCCGAAAAAACAACAACAAAAAGTGTTTTTTTACCGCTTTTGGCAAAAAAATAGTAAATACCAACAAATGTTGATATAAATAGATTGAAATTTGCGTTACATAAATAGATTGAAAAAAAATTTAATGTATTTCGAAAGTGTATTTATTAAGTGTAACAACTTTTATATCAATATCTACAATATGAATCTATCAAAAAATTCATGAAAATAGCCTTTTTTAGCGTCTAAAGTGAGAAGACCCCTTAACACCGCCAGCCGTACGTCGGTAATAAAGTTCACCCACATAAAGGAAATTTCATTCGAGTATTTTTTTTTGAAATTTCAACAGAAATATGCTCGGAATTTTCCAAAACGTTGAAAAATTACATTTGGAACGATAGTCTAGATGTACGAATTTTTGTATACCCGTAACATTTTTAATTTTTGAGATTTTTGTATACCAATAGAAAGTGATTCCTCAGTGGATTTAACGAGAATCGGCGAAACGCTCCAGATTTTAAGGAAGTTTTAGTTTTCAAGTTTTTTTTTTGTTGCAGTGCTGCTTTTACTATTTTTTAGATATGTGGTTGATATGTTGTACAAAAATAGAATATCGAAGAAGATATTTTCGGATTGTATTTTGCGAAAGTAGGTGAAACATTTTAGATATTTGCGAAGTGAACATTTTTAGGAAACGAAGCATTTTTGCGCTGTAATTTCGCAAACAATTGAAATACCCCCCTGACTGTGAAGTACTCAAATTCTACTGCCATTACAATGAATGAGGGGTCCCTAAAACATTTACGAGATTGCAGTTTGCAAAGTTGGAATGCGATGGAAATTACGTTGCCTGGATTGCTTGAATTTCTATTGGCAGATTTTGGGTGCAAAAATATCTCAAATTTTGTTTTTTGGTAATATTTAGAGATTTACAATGCAAATTTGCAACGAAATATTTTATGTAATAATAAAAATAAGGCAATCACCATGCATTAAAGAACTGTCGTTGCATTCCAACGAAGCAAAATTTAACATCGTGAACATTTACACATCTAGAGATACAATATCCGTCCGGATTGAAGTTTGGTGAATTGTTCAGAGTTCAGGGGAGTTCGATTTTTCAGGAAGCCACCCTGTGCCAGAACTTTCTTGCAATTTAGGATACCTGGATGAATTTCGCTTCACAAAAAGTTGAGATCCAAGGTTTATATTTAGCATAAGGATTTGATCCCAGTCCTGGAGCGAAAAAAAATTACTTAAATTAGAAGTTTGCTTATGGCTTGCTGACCGTTTTATTTCGTTCACGAAGCTTCCTCAATGAGGAATCCAATTGCGAAAAATCGTTTTGCTTATGGAGAAAATTGTGCATGAAATGAAATGCCGAAGGAGCAAACGGCAACATTTGTTTTCGGCATCTTTTACACTCGTTTTTTTTTTCTTGTCTCGTATAGATTTCCGAATCTCCAGTTGCGAGACCTGGCTCTTCACATAGTCGAGTTCAGTCAGGATCAGCACGGTTCCCGCTTCATACAACAAAAGCTCGAGCGTGCCACAGCGAGTGAGAAACAGCTCGTTTTTACGGAGATTCTCGCCTCGGCGTATTCTCTCATGACCGACGTATTCGGCAACTACGTTATACAAAAGTTCTTCGAGTTCGGTACACCGGAACAAAAGTCGACGCTCGCGCAAAAGGTACATTTACATGAGGCTATCCTCGTTTTCACATCTCGCATATTGTCGTTTTTTATGGGGCAGAAGTTCGCATCCTTGATAAGCAACGAAAACCGTTTTCAATTGCCCATGTTTGTAATTATCGAAAATCATAATTTTATATTTGTACGCTGTAGATCGCTAAGGATCCTAAAAAATGTCTGCGTGATTTTCATAGCTCAAATGGCAAAGGGAATTATGAGACTGAAGTTTGCATCGTTACAACGCAATGAAAGTTATTATTTTTCTAATGCTCGAATTTCCAGTGACTAATCTTCTTTACGAAAATCCATGATTTATTTTTTAACCCTCTTACTTAGTGATCGATAATTCAAATCTGCAAAAAAAATAGATTTTTTAAGACACTGAAAATCAGGAATTGAACATATAGAACAGAATTTTCGTTGCACTCCAACGATGCGAACTTCAAGACCATAGGAAATTTGGGGAATTCAGAGAGAAAAATATTCCGTTTTTCGCGGCCCGATCGAAAATTGCGAGGGTCCAACTGAATTGGGAAAATGTGGAAAAATCGAGCGGAGATTTTGCTGCATCGAGCACATGTCAACAAACAAAAAAATAGCACGTACTTTTGGTGGCAATAATGCTATTATGAATTAGCCGGATCATATCATTGGGCTCATTCATTTATAAGTGTCGTTGGTACCCAACACGTTTAGAACAATTGGACCTGACCCATCTACTTTTTTTTTTCATTGACAAAGCATCGTGGCAACCGTGACCTGGTGACAAACACGCGTGTCAGCTTCACAATGATCGACACTGACAATCGTGCGATTCCGATCACCGCTTTTAAACCGTTTCCGCTCTACAGAAGCACCGTTTTTTTTTTTCTTATTGTATCTTTCAGGTACGCGGGCACGTGTTACCGTTAGCACTGCAGATGTACGGCTGTCGCGTAATTCAGAAGGCTCTCGAATCGATCGGACCGGAACAACAGCAGGAAATCGTGCGCGAGCTGGACGGCCACGTTCTGAAATGCGTGAAGGATCAGAACGGCAATCACGTGGTACAAAAGTGCATCGAGTGCGTCGAACCGCGAGCTTTACAGTTCGTTATCGGGGCATTCGCCGGCCAGGTTTATTCCCTCAGTACGCATCCTTACGGGTGTAGGGTCATTCAGCGTATACTGGAGCACTGCACGCCCGAGCAGACCCAAGGAATATTGCAGGAACTTCACGCCGCCACCGATCAACTCATTCAGGATCAATACGGGAATTACGTCATTCAGCACGTTCTAGGTGCGTATCGAAGTATGCGAAAGGATAAATCCACTCGAAGCTCTTTCGGAAATATCGAAATCCACTATGCTCTTAGCCTAATGTAATTTTATTTTTCGATTTTTGCCCGATTCAGAACACGGTAAAATCGAAGACAAGGCCCAGTTGATAAGCAGCGTCAGGGGAAAGGTACTCGCTCTCTCGCAACACAAGTTTGCAAGCAACGTCGTTGAGAAATGTGTCACACACGCAACCAGACAAGAACGAGCTGTGCTTATCGAGGAAGTCTGCGGCTTCAATGATAAGTGAGTCTAGTGCTAATCTAGTATTCATCACGATCGCCTTCAAGATCCAAACCTCTTTACTGCAATCCTTTTTTCAGTACTGATCGAGGTATTTTAACTGAAATAAAGACCGAGTCCGGCTGTCACGGTGAATCCCTGCTCTGACCTATTCTCGTAACCATTAGACTAAAAATATTATTCGATGAAGAATGTGAAATAAAATGTGCAGGGGGAGGCGGGTGCAAAGAAACGGTTTTCTCGTGCGAGAAGGTTTAACCCGCCACGATTTTGATACTATTCGAAAAAAAGTCGCATTTGAAACATTGATAGTTATTGGTGTTTTCAAAATTCTATCGCTTAAGAGAGGGGGGGGGGGCACTGTATCAAGAAGCTGAAAATGAAGTAATTGCTGGATAATGCTTTATTCAAATAAAAAAACCCGGGTATCTTTAAGAAAATTTTAGCATAGATTCATTTTAAGATGTCAATTCTCTTTTGATATAATAAAATCACCGTCTATTCTTGAGTAATTAGCGGATCAATCGGCAAGAATGAACCTCAAAAAGGAGAATGAAATGCCGAATTGAAAAAACATGGGCTCGGAAACAAAAAAGATGACCATTTCTAGAAAAACATGTCTATATATGTAAAATAATGTAGTAACATACTTTTTTCTGTCATCGCGTAGATTCATCGACAAGAGAGTGCTACAGTGCACAAGCCCAACTTGATCGGTCGAATAGTCTTTGAGTCATTGGCCATGTCGTTTTTTCCACATTAGAAGCAAATGTTTTCTAGGAAAGTGCGTTTAAGGGGCCAGTCCACTTTGGAGCCATGAAAGAAGGCCTATTTTCGCGATTTTTTTTTGAGGATTTTGTAAAAGATGTGAATATAAAAGTTGTTGGGCTTGTCAAAGTCTTGAAATACATTTAAAAAAATTTAATCCATTTTTATTTATTTTTAAGTACAAAAACTACAGTTTAACGTAACGCCTGAAAAATAGGTGGGCTAGGTAGCTCCATCACAACTCGGCAACTGCTTGTCTGAAACAAAAAAATCAAAGTCCATTAGATTCAGTATGACACCACCTAAAAAAAGACTCTCGGATATCAAGTTTTATCGAAAAATAAAAAAAAGGCAGATGGAAAACGAAAAAAGTATTTAAAAACGCGTTTTTTCGCAGTTTTTCGCAAAAAACGAGTAAAAATCAAAATGTTAAAACCATCGAGGGTCGTCTTGTTGCGAATCATGTTTACAATATGTGGTTTAAATTTCAAGAGAATCGGTTTATTAGTTTTAGAGATACGATGGAGCTAGATTTTGAAAACGTTGTTTCGAGAAAAACGCGTTTGAAGTTTATACTATGAAAAACTTACCTAAACTCAATCAGCAATTCCTGCACCGTACGAAATCCCGTCTGATTGCTGATCATCGTCGATTTCTTCAAGTCTCGCTTTCGATTTTTTGAAATATTCAAAGTGGACTGGCCCCTCAACGTAAAGCCTGGAGCCGGGGGGCCCTTTGACGACCGTCGCGTGAAAACTAGTCTGTAGAGGCATTTAGCGCACGGGTACTTTGGAAATACGTTTTCCACACGGAAAACTATCATTTGAGCGAAAAAAAAGTTGTTTTCGATCTACCACACGAGATCAATTCACAAACTTTTCCCAAATTGTCGATTTTCCATGCAATCTTACAGTTACGTGCGTGATCTGTCGAGCGCTCGACCTCTTTTCCTTTTTTGTGTAAAAAATTTCAGCGCCGCTTATATACCGAAACGTACGTTCCTTCCGTATTTTTGACAACCATACGTTTACGTTGCAGCGCATTGAACGTGATGATGAAGGATCAGTACGCGAATTACGTGGTGCAGAAGATGATCGACGTCGCCGAACCAGCCCAGCGCAAAGTGCTGATGCACAAAATTCGGCCGCATCTTGGCAGCCTGCGAAAGTATACGTACGGCAAGCACATTATCGTGAAGCTGGAGAAATTCTTTATGAAGACGGCGTCGGCGATGGGTGTCACGACGCCGGCTGGCTCGTCAACCGGAACCGGCGATCTCGGCCCGATCGGACCACCAACATCGGCGGCCGGACCAGTCCCGACAACCGGTCAACAACCCACTCAGGTTTTATAAACGACCCGCGAACGCGCCTCGCGAAAAAAAAAAACGTATAACGTGTCTTTAACGAAATCACACTGTTCATCGCGTGAAAATCAGTAAGGGCTACGAGTACACGAGAGGAAAGTAGAGCAGACGACGAAACAAATCATCAAAAAAAAAGCAAAAAAAAGCGCAAAGGATATAGAAAAAGAAGCGCGGTAGAGTTGGTCCAGAGACCGAGGATACGGCGATACACGGATTTCTATCGTAACGAATGGACACTAGCGTGGCGTATATACGCTCGCGCGGTTTTCGAGGTTTCGATAACGCCCAGAAGACCGAGTTCGTTCCGCGCACCGGATTGACAAAAAGAAGAAAAAAAAACGGGGAAAGGAAAAAAAGGAAAGTGTAATTCTCGATTGATCGAGGCTCGGCGGATTGCCGTTGAGCTGGCTTCTTCGTTAACGGGCGTTTTTCATTCGTGGCGATAATCTTTGTCGCGCGTTCCGACTTTGTTTGATTTTTTTTGTTGTTTTTCGTAATTTTGTTCCTTTTTTTTCGGGCGTGCAGAATCCTCCGAAGGCTCGCGAGCTCATCTTCAATGACACGGATGAGACGATTTTCGTCAGTTTTCGATAATGAGCGAAAGTAAAAAGAGGTCAACAAAGTAAGAACGCGAGACAAGTTCGTCGGTCTTCGTAAGCCGATCATTTGCTAAACGTGTTGAGCGCGAGTTGAGCTAGCTAGAATAGAGAGTTCTTTTAGTGGCGCATTGTTCGTCCAACAACCGTGTATGATGCGCACGAGACTGAACGCGGCGCGACACTCGAGTACACGATCGAGTCGCGCCTCGATCACGTCTAGGTATTATTAAGTACGATAGGCGACGACCGATTGGTTCGATCCGAAGAGAAAAAGAAGATATACGATTAATGGAAGAAAAAAAAACGAAAGAAAACAGTAAAGCTTGACGAGAATCGATTACGGATAGAGATTATAGGAGCTAACGGTGTTAAAAACGCACCGGCTTAGCATTTGACATGGGAGTGAAGTTTGAGCACCCTAGACCCGAACGACTTTCCTCCCCTCTCCTCACTCTCACGCCACGTCTGTTCCTCTCCTTGCTGCTTACCCCACCACCGAACGACTTGTCCCGATTTTGTTTTATATAGACTTTTAGAAAAAAAACACCCACACGAATTACGAAAAATCGATGAACGCATGATTTCTTGGATTCGATGTTATTTGTTTCACTCAAACTATTAAAGGCCCAACATTCAGTTAACGAATGAATCAACACTGGACGGGACGAAGGTAAATTTGGAAGCATATAAGTATAATGGCCTGATTTGCATTTTTTTTGTTTTCAATCGGTGAATCAAAAGAATCGCGCAAGAGGTTTTTTTCGGTTTTAAAACAGGCTTGAATAAAGAGAAAATCGGTGACCGTTCGGTCGGGATTTCATCTTTCCGATAAGAGTTTCTCCCATTCCCCTTGCTACATTTGTAAATTGTGATATAAATAACAGACACGTTCATAAATAAGACAGTTTCCCCAGACAAACTTCCCTCCTCAAATTGTCACCAAATTTCAATTATGACATCTCGATTCCTTTTTCACGTCCTCTCTCCGCCCCCCCTCTCTCTCTCTCTCGCTTTTTCTCTTAACGAACTCTGTGAATATTGTGTATTATAATGATTAATTGAAATTAAAAAAAGACGAGTTGCAGTCTGATACCGCTTTCCAGGGCCGATACCCGATTCAAAAGTCGCCCTAATTTTATTCAGAAACATCTCGGCAGGGATGCGCGAATTAAATAAAGCTCTTCTATTCCTATTACCTGTAAAATACGAAATTTGTTGACAAAGTGAAACGCTTCGGCGGAAATGTAATCGTTCTCCGCTTCTCTCTTTTTTTCTTTTCAACCTCGAAAGATTAAACGTCATTTAAGCGAGCGTGCGGTTCCTTGAACATATTGGATCTTAATTGTACATTGTATAAACAATTGCCACGTTTTACGCGAGAAATCTTTCGAATTAGCCAGCCCAAGCGCGTGTTAAATACTCCCCCCTCTCCCCGAAATGTCGGCTTGCTCCCGTAATTTTTTAAAGCCCCGAAACCAAACTCACCCGACCTTTGAAAAACGACATCCTCCCCTTTCACTTGAGAAATTGAATGTTCGTGTGCTTTTTTTTTTAACGAGCCTACCCTCGCAGCGATTCTCACACTGATCCAAGCGCGCTTTTCAAAGCGAATTTTGTTGAAAACGGTAAAACCAATATCTCCCTCGTACTCGAAAAACGTCACGCATTTCGCGAGGGTCTCAAGAATACGACGACCACTCGTTTGCCGCGGAGCCCGAAGGAAACTTTTCGTCCTTCCGTTTCGCTCAATTTAAGTTGTTTGGAAAAAATAATTAAAAAAAAGACGAACACAAAATCGCGAAAGTTAAAACTTTACGGGCGCAGAATGACTGGGTGGGAGTGAAAAAATGAGTACGGCCCGGTGTTTATAACGCGAACAATTTTGTAATGGCCTCAAAAAATTTTATTCGACCAGAGATTCGCGATACGAATGAAAACCGCAGATAAATCCGTCAGACTTTAATGCAATCGTTCATCCTCAAATACACGTGCGTAAATCCGATCGCGTTGCATCCCCTCGTATAATGTATGATATTTTCGTTAAGTGTAATCAGCCGCGAGGTACTCTGTATGAAAAAGTGAAAGGACGACGAAGGAGCAAAAAAAAAAAGAAAACTAAGGGAATGAAAGGAATCGAAGAAAAGGATTTGTGGCAACTTTCTTTGTAAGATATTGTATATAACAATTTATTGATGAAATTGATAAATTCGTAGGTACCTTTTCTCTCCGATCTTTCTTCGCGCGGATACCGCGTTATTGGGCGTAAAGCGCTGTGCAAAAAAGAAAAGACAAATAAACGTGAACACGCGGTCGCGTCAACATAGAACGCGCGGGTGAAAGTCATCGTCGGTGCATAGCTCGGTTTTTCCTTCATTTATCGCGATCGATCATTCAGTCAGGGAAAATCGCTGCAGGGAATGGACTTGAGGACGATTTTAAGAAAGAAAAAAAAACGGCACGAAAGAAACTCCCCCACGAAAGTCCGATAGATTCGATAGTAACGGACGACGCCCTTCTCTCCTGTTTTCGTTCATCATTTTTTATCAGACCTTTCCGATTTGGACACGATGAAACACGCAAATGTCACACGATAGTCGGGACAGACAGACATTCCAACCATCATCTCTTTCTCTCTCTCTCTCTCTCTCTCTCTCTCTCTCTCTCTCTCTCTCTCTCTCTCTCCCCTCTCTCTATCTATCTCGCTTTCTCTATCTGCCTCCCTCCCTCACCCTATATTTCTCTCTCGGTCAACAGGACATTTAATAACGTGAATTATATAAATACGATATGAACATATTATGTAATAATATTTAAGGAATGACGATAGTTCCTTCATCCTTGTAAATCGCGCGTCATCTGTAAATTAAAGACAAAGAAACGCATCATTTATAATAGTTTACGAGTGATTTAATAATCATTCGTCGTCGGAGTTGCAAAATGAAAAGCCAGACAAGGTGGAAGTGAAACGAACGCAAAATCTCTCTCATGTCGTATCAACTAAGATTGTCGATTATTACTATACTATCACCCTTCATTATTGATTAATTAATTACAGCTTATTACTTTTATTATTATAAATATTTGTTTGATTAACGCCACCCTCTACTGTTTATTCATTCATCGCTAATGCTAATCGCTAGATATATAAATGTGTGTGTGTGTGTGTGTGTGTGTGTGTGTGTATATATACACACACACACACACACACACACATACACACGGAAGTAAAACAACCGCATATAACACTTTATAAATACGAATATGAAACTTCTATACGGCGTCCTTCCACGATCCATACCGCTAACGATCCTTACCTTACTTAGTGTTTAGTACGAAACGTTAGTGGTACTTAAATATCTAATCGCTATCTCTTTAATCTACTTAAGCTCTTTGATTAAAAGAAACGAGAAAAAGAAAAGCAAACAAACAAGCGGAAACAAAAGAAAACGACAAACCCTGAAACGATTATTTGATTATAAATAGTGTAAATTTTTTATATAGTGCGAAATATTGATCGCTCGTGGCACTCGAGATACGTCGCGATCATGTATAAAACAGAAATGAAGAATGAGAAAAACAAGTTAAAGCAAATTCTACATTCAGTACATAGTTTTTCGATATTTTAAGCTACAAGGGAAAAACAGAAGAAGAAAAGGAAACGACGGAAGTAAATTCTTTCGTTATTTTACGCCTCATTTTACATTACGATAGGCGCAACGGAGTCTGAGGGCGGGGGGGGGGGGGGGTGAAAAAAGGAATGAAAGAAAAAGATTAAACGTGAACAGCGAACACAACACTCGGGTGGAGCTAATAAGAAATATTTGTAGAGGTCAGAAAACGTATTTTATTCGTATATACTCGATAGCGTAAACGCGTGCGCCCCGAAAACAAGACGAAACGGAAAAAAAGGTACACGAATATCCGATTCCTCGAGATAACGTGCGAATGAGCTACAATGAGGAAGTGAAAGAGTCTCGGGGGAAAAAAAAAGAAGAGAAAAATGACAAAGCGACGCGTGCCTCGAGTATATTTCTTGTAAGCGCTTTTCTCCCCCACGAGTATACGCGGCGGCTGAGCGAGACTGCCACGCCAGCTGTCTCGTTCAAGTACGCCAGGTAATCGTCACTTGTCGAAGTATCGATTAGAGTCGTCGTGGCAGCGGCGGTTGTGTGACGGTGTATAGCGTACCAAGACGCTAAGAGAACAAAGCGTCTTTGCAGCAAAAATCCAGCCATGGAAAAGCCGAAAAAGAACTGGCTTTCTCTTTCGAGCTCTCGATCGACAGTGAATGAAGAAATACAAGCGAGCACGAAGCTGTCACCAGTCGAGTGCGAGGAGAGCACGGTCCCTTTAAATCGAGATATCGGAGCTGCGTATTTCTTGCTAACGCTACCCCGACAAATACCGCGACAACTCTGATCTGGGGTGGGATATTTTTAAAAATCGCGCGTAACCCTATAAATATTGATTATATATATATATATAAATATAAATATAGACACACACACGCGCGCGCGTTGCGCAAAAAACAAACACACGCACTCACACATTGACACACACACACACAGACACCCACACACACATACACACACATATATATATATATATATAACTGTATATGTATACCTAAAAAGCATAAACCCATCGGTTGATGATATACATGTAATAAGTACTATTTAAATATTGTAACAATTGTATATGATTTTACTACTACTACTACACGCTAATTGTATTATATATATATGAAAGATCTGCGACCTCCCACTTGTAGAAGACACACCGTAATAACACACTTGACGGATATCGCGTCACAACGCGCCCTGTCCGTACAATGTACACACGAAAGTTTTGCACACAGTTTTCACGAGCGATTCATTCATATTACATTGAAAATGTCCCGCACCTCATCCCGTATTTCAACTGTACCGAATTCAACTGCCATGGCGCCTGGTGTAATTACTTGATGATGTCGTTTCGAGAGGGTCGTACACACTCTGGCTTGTCTTTTGTCACTAATATTACATTGAAGAATATTTGAAAAGAAAAGATGAAGAAGAACACGGAAGGTATAGAAAAAAAAGGAAAGGAAAATCGGCGAACATCAGTGGGAATGGTGCGCCCTGATATTAAGACTGATGTACAGTAGCGCGCTATTCTCTTAAGTCACGTATAATCTCTTCGATTCATCTTCCCCCGCCCCCCCCCCGCCCCCCACAAAACCCTCCTTCCCCCAAGAATCACATCATCGTTCATATCCAAGTGAAAAAAAGTGAGAAAAAAAAATGAAATCCCACCAACGTTCACCCACACATGTGTACACAATAACGCGCGCGTGCAGCTGCGAATATTTCGCAGGGCCGTGCGGGTAAATATATAGTGTACATATTTCCTCGTACCACATCCTGTGTACATCCTGCGGGGACTTTGCGATTCCGCTGGCTCGTATGGCCTCGTTGAGCGCGTCGAAGCACTTTGGCTAAAGACGAGGCTGAGAGCGCCCTCCTTGCAATACCCAGCAGTAGTCGGCCACCGTTCAGCCCTGTTTTGAGCCTCAGTATTCGTCGAGTAACGACGTATCCGAAAGTAAGACCAAAACGCTGGTATTGATCGCGACTCGCGAGAAACGAAAAGCCGAAGCAAAATTAGAGGAGAGACGCAAATCTCGTAATTTTACGAAAATCCTATGTTGTAATTCGATCGCCAATGTGTGTGTGTGTTTTTTTATAAAGCGAGGCAATCGAACGCGAGCCAGCGGCGCCTCGGGTCCACGCACCGATGTATACCTATATATATGAGAGTGAAAAACGAATGAGGACGCATGGGAAACAAAGACAACAAAGAATGAAATAAAATTTTTAAACGTGGACAAGTGTATTTCAAATAGCAGGTAATTTAGATAAGTGGGAAGGACAGGCATATGCGGAAGAAGCAGCAGCAACAAGAAAAAAAAATACATAACTTGTATATTAGTGTATAGAATGTAGAAAACGATGAAATAGCCACAAAAGAGGATCATTTTCGACAATGTTTTTTACAACAGGCAGAGCAGTGCGAATAGATATGTCATTGTAACGTTTAAAAGAAGAAGAAGAAAAAAACTTAAAACACAAAAACGAGCATTCGAGAGCAGTTTCGTAAATGATGCATGATTAAAACCACTAATCCCCATTACTCTAACGTTTAATCACACGAAGCATTGACACAGCCCCTCACGCGTGAAATTCGCTCACAACGCGATAAGAAGGAACGAGAAAAAGCAAAACAATACCGGAAACACGAGACGTACACTCACAAACACACGGCAAGGACGACAAGTCGGAAACACACAGACGTCTCCTCGTCGCAGCCGAATTTATGAACGTAAAAAGGAACAGCGGAATGACGAAGAACGAAAAAAAAAAAAAAAAAAACAATCGAAACAATTTGAACGCAGTCGTTTTGTCAGTGATTGGCACTTGATCCGCTTTATGGTTTGAAACGGGGAGCGACTTTGTTGTCTCGGTTGCGCTAACCACCGCGTTTTTGTTTTTTTGTTGCCTTTTGGCATTTAACGTCGCTCAACAGGATACTGGACGGTGTGTCGAGTCGCATTAGCAAAAAAAAAAAGAAAGAAACAACTTATTATCGACAGCAACGGAGGAATTTTCCGGATGCATTTTGCGAAAATTCACGTTGCACTCCAAGTGGACACTTGAGACGAGAAACTTTCGCGCCTCAATTTTTCTCACTTTATCGTGAAATTCGTTTATTTTTTATTTTTCATCTCATTCTCTTTGTGCAGATCGTTGTTTATCTCTCTCGCTCTCTTTGCCGTCTATAATGGTCGACCGTATAACGTTTGGCCCAAAAACTCCCGCAGTCTGCGCAATCGACGAAAAAAAAGCCCTAGAACGCCTCGTTGACATACAAAATAAAGCGAAAGAGATAAACGTAGCTGCGTTTGACGCGAACAGGAAACGCTAGAATTTGCGGTCGATTGTCGCCGGTGATTTTTAGAGTTGTTTGGTGTGGTAACGGAAAAGTGCTCACTTACTCGGGCATCTTCCGAACAATGCCACTTTGACGATTAATAAGCGTTACGAAATAATAAATTAATCAAGTTATTATACATACTTCAGTATAGTTATAATCGATATTTGTTCGTGCTGCAGATCGGCATGTTAAACAGCGTAGACGCAATCGTTGATTATAAAACCGTTACGATTATTGGTACACAACGTTGCTCACGTCGCTCGAGTTCTGACGTTTTTTCGGAATTTCTTTTTTTTTTCATATATACACATCGTTTTTCCTTTCATTTTTTACATTCGATACACCGTAGTATTTTCCATCCTTAGAATCTTATTTATTCTCATTTACGCAATGTCGAGATCAATGAACATTGTTTTCATGGCTATCTCAAGCGTTGAGCAAATCGCGGCCAGCAGGCGACGTTTTTCGATCGAGTGACGAAATCGCGAGACCAATTGGGGGAAAAATTGTATTTTTCGTCGAAAAAGTTATACGGGCAAATGAACGGGGTGTTCTTATAGGCGGAAAATTGTTATGCCTTACCTTTTGTGAAATTCATTCGAGGAAAATCCGAGAGCGTTGCACGTTCGGTGAAAGTCTTGGCGGAAAGCCTTAAATTCGTCGATTGTACACGATTGTACAAAAAAAAAGGATGAGATTGATTTGTTTTCCGTTGCATGCGAATCGTCGAGCCGAAATATTAACGCAGAAGCCCGTGCTAGTAGTTTTGTCACGATTGTAGCGACATTGTCACTCATGTAGGCAAATACACTCGACACGCCACAGGTACACGGAAAAACACTCACACACACACACACATGTACACAAACGCAAACACGAAAAAAGAAACAATGGTAATAAATTAAAGGTAATTTAAATGTAACATGTATATGATGGCTGTACAAATGTAACATTTTTTTCCATTATGTATGATGAAAAAATAGAGAAAGATTTGGAGAAGTTAATAAATAAATAAAAATAAAAAGCAGGAAATAATCGAACAAAAAGAATGCGCATGCGCGCGAAAATAACGGTTGATCACGGGTTGACCGTGAAGCGTCGATCGATCAATCCACCCGCGAGTGATTTACCAATAAAACTACTATTAATTTTAATTATAAAATTACCATTTCTGTAATAACATTATGATATAAAACCATACATTGAATGGCAATATCGTGTGGTTACTGGCCTTCGTGTCTGATTTTTACCCGCCGTTATGTCGAAACTCTTGCATCGCGTTACTCCAAGATCTATGTGTGCATATATATATATATATATATATATATATATATATATACACCGGGTGTCCCATTTTAATCTTACATCTTATTTATCTCGAAAAATACTGCTTCAATAAATTGTTGGGTATAGCGAAACTTAGGGTTCAAAGGGGGACATTCAAAACAAATTTCTTTTTTGTTCAAAATTCAAAATAGCGAGGTTAAGATGGCCGACATGTTTTTTTGGGTTGTCAAACAAACCCAAACAAACTCATACCCATCCACATTGGCATCGCCGGGGGGGGGGGGGGGGCTGCCACCCCTAGACATTCGAAAAAATGTATGAGGGTCTAAAATTCATATTTCCCCCACGTTGCCCCGCCCGGTCCATTACCTGGGGACGTACTTGTCCACCCACACACACGCACACTTACACTCGGCATGTTAAAGTTCTACCTCCTCGTGGTACATCCTGGATAGCACTAAAATAGTAAAATAATGGTGTTCTAACTTAAAAATGATGGACTTTATAAACAAAATTCCTATGAATGTTAGTGTTGGCGTGACAATTTTTTCGGTGAAAAAAGGCATGCCCCCATTTTTTAAAAACATGTTGGCCATCTTAACCTCGCCATTTTGAATTTTGGGTAAAAAAATGTTTTTTTAACGTCCCCCTTTGGACCCTAAAAGCTTCACTATACTCAATGTTTGATCGGAGCAGTTTCTTTTTAGATAAATCAGGTGTAAGATTAAAATGGGATACCTGGTGTATACATATACATATATATATATATATATATATATATATATGGGGAAATTATATTTTTCACCCAGTATATCCATGTAATGTTCAACATTTTTGAAACGAATAATTGATTTTGGGGACAGGGTGGTCGATCAAGCGAAACCTTTACATAAATATGGTTACATAAATATTCAAATGTGATTTTAAAGACGTTGCGGTTTCCATAATTTAGAGTATTGAGACAGCTGGCCGTTATAAGGGCGATTCTAGAAATCGGAAGTTTGCAAAATCTCTTTTCTGCACATATATATATATATATATATATATATATATATACATACAAATGTATCACGAGGCGCGCAGCACTGTGACGCCAAGTATTTGAAAGAAATTTCCAACAGGCGTCGAAGATCGTGCCGCGCACTCTTATACATCAAAGTACACTTCCGGTGGTCATTATCAAACTTCGACTCGACGTTGCGCAAAAAAGCGCCGCGCAATCAACATTCTAGTGCGATTTGACCAATGTAACATACGTATACAGTAGTGCTGCTAAATCACTTCGAATATTCGGACGAATAGCTGTACATAGATGTCCCGATGCTGCAAATGTTCCCTGTGCCGCTTGAACGGAGGAAAAAGAAATACATTTACAACTTGAAGTAGGTTTTTTTTTTCTCGGACACGTGTATTTTCTTGGATTATTTTATTCATGATGCTTTTTTTCTTCACTTTTTTTTTTATTAAACGCAACTATTCCGACGTCCGACGAAAACAATGATGAACCGTTTCTATACAGAAGACGGAATACCTTGGTACACCATAGCATAGAATACTCGGTAGAAACAAATTGTCGTATTGTTCAGTCGACACTGTACATTCCGTGATGTGCAACGCTGGATCCAATGAAGTTTGTCACTGTTTTGTACCTACTCGGATTAAAATTGTCGTGAAATCCTGTGTTCGTTTTTGTTCCTTCGAGACTCTCGGCGTTTGGACGCGAGGTAGTCCCATAAATCACACTCGCGTATCGTTCACGCGCAAAGTGGAATAACGAAGAGAACGCGGCCTCATTCGCTCTCCTCCTTGGAGCGTTCACGATCCGACCTTCGGGATTTCTTCTTTCTTCGGCTCGGACTGCGCGATCTGGATTTGTGTCTGCGAGAACGAGATCGCGATCGATGCCTGTGCCTGAAATCATCGGTGTAGTCAATGATCCCGCACGTACATAGAGAGCGCGCTACAGGCTTTCCTACTCCTAAAGAGTAGGCGCGTAATTGTGATGATGAAAACTCAATTAATTTTCAAATGTTTCGAATTCACATGTTTATTTTGAACACTACTCCAGAGAATCGAAAATACGTGACGACAAAGAATTAAGTGCTTGAAACAAAAATTAATCGAATATCTTCAAATGACGTTTATTTGTACATCTGTTTGAGTGTATAAGACCAACGAAAAAAATCCCCACAAGGTGGCGGCGCTGCGTGACTGCACCGTAATTGCCGTGAATTTCGGAATCCAACGGAAAAATGTATGAAATTCATTTGCATGACAGCTGAACACCGTAGGGATTTCAGTATATTGTTTTTCATTGAAATTACAAGCATTTGACGTTTCATTTTTAGAGAAGAAAATCGTGAAAAATTGTTTATGTACAAGGGATTGTTTAAAAAATCAGGAAATTCGTATGTATTTTGCGGAGAATTTAGAAGATACTGTGGAAAATGTGGAGTGAAGCTGAAGAATTTATTTAAGGCCTTAAGCCACGAGAGAGCGAAAAAATAGGTTTTTTGGGTTTTTTTTCGGAAAAAATACAAAATAAATCGAGATGACAAGAAAGGGCGTTTATCATACACATCAGTGACTGTATACAATAATTTTTTTGAAGCGATTCTTTTCAAAATGGCGGCTGTGCAGCGTTTATCTCAAAACTGGATTTTTGAGTTGGCCGGAAACATAACTCAGACAATTTTCAACCGGTTCACTTGAAATGTTGAATATATCTTGAAAAATACATTGTCTATAGAAGTACAGCAACAGCATTTTCGTAAAATGCTGTTGCTGTACTTCGTAAAAAAACAGCATTTTCGTAAATGCTGTTATTTGTTATTAACAATTATCTGACGCTTTTTAAGCAAATTTTTCACTTTCCAAAAATTTGCTTAAAAAATCGTCAGATAATTGTTAATAACAAATGAACTATGCAATATAAAAAAAAAATCCTACGTACTTCTATAGACAATGTATTTTTCAAGATATATTCAACATTTAAAGTGAATCTGTTGAAAATTGTCTGAGTTATGTTTCTGGCGAACTAAAAAATGCAGTTTTGAGATAAGCGCTGCACATTTTGATTTTAATCGCTTCAAAAAAATTATTGTATTCAGTCACTGATATGTATGATAAACACCCTTTTTTGTAATCTCGATTTATTTTGTATTGTTTCTGAAGAAAATCCCCAAAAAGCCTATTTTTTCGGCCTCTAGAGTGGCCTAACCCCTTAAATTAACGCTGCAGGCCCGTTTGAAAAATGAACAACAGTATTCAGCAACAGCATTTCACGAACACCGCTAATAATCTATATCTTAGGACCTCATCAAACTAAAACCCGTTTTTCTCCTCATCAGATACGAAATATTTTACAGTAGCCGCAACAATCTCACATAAAAGTACTCACTAAATGTAGAATTGATAAATTACTTGTACATTATACTTTCATTCCAAGATGTTACAAGAATAAGGGGGGGGGGGGGGGGGTCGATTTACAATGACGGACATATCGAAGTTATAAGGATTCCCAGTGGCTACGAAACCCTAAAAAGTTGCTCGTCGCATTACGTTACCTCTCTTTATGACGGTATTGCGATCTCGATCGATCGCGCTCCCTCTCTTCGTCTCTGGCGACCGATTCCTTCTCGCGCTCGCGTTCTTTCGGCACCGGCTCTTTTTCGTGCTCGGCTCGTTCGCGATCCCGCTCGCGGCCCATCGATTCGAGTTCTCGTTCCGTTCGTTCCGGCCGTTCGCGTTCTCGATCCCTTTCTCGTTCCCTGTCCCGATCTCTCGGCTCTTTTTGTTCCCTCGGCGGTATCAACGGCGGTATGGAGATTGGTGGTACCATGGTTGGAATAGTCTTTGGACCGCAGTCTTTTTCCTCCTCGCCATCGGTTATGGGAATCGCCAAGTTGGTCGGTTGCCATGTCTGTAAAGAGCGTTTATTTTTGTTAATTTCTTCAAAGAGCGATAATGAGGTTTTAAAACAAAATATTTGGAGCGCCGTATCTAAAAACAAGGCAGCTTGGCCACACGTTGATTTTACCGAATAAGATAATTTTGTCTAGATGCGACTATTCTAGTTCATGGCTCATTTTTGATAGGTTATTGAAAGATTAGGAAGAGCAGAGGGCTGAGCGTGTTCAGTCTGAGAAGAAATGAGTGAACCCTACCGGATCGTTGCCCCATTGACTGTCTTGAGTAGGTTCGTAGCTCTGGTAATAGGGATCTGTTTCGGGAATGTAGAAGGGTGGTGGCTCTCCGGGATATCCCGGTGGTGGCATATCGAAGGCCGGTGGAATGACAGTACCGGGTGGCGGTACGCTCATATCCGGAAAGCCAGGTTTCCTCGAGTATTCCCTCCTGTCGGCCGTCATGACTTGTATAATGTTCTCTTTCGGGGGTGACTTGTCGAGATTTCGTCTTGACGCCAAGCCCGAACTGCCGATTACGTCTATTGTTCCAGCCATTTTTCTACCGGGCGGAGGTCCTGCTCTTTTCGGTCCCATTATACCAGAATATTTGCTGTTGTCGTTGGTGATCGCCACTTGCGGCACCCTCGAGCCACCACCCGGATTACCGCTTCCCCCACCGGCATTCAGTATCAGGCCGACGCCGGATTCGCTGCGCATTCTCTTCTGACGCTCGCAATAAGCCCTCCACGTTTCCTCGTTGAAACCGTAATTGAAGTAATCGGTGATATCTGCGCCGGGTTGTCGCCATGGCTTGTCCTCCAGCTGATCCAAATTGAATTCATGCGCGGCTATGCCATTTATCACGCCGATAGTCTCGAACTCGTCGATACTGAACTTTCCGGGCTGTTTGTTCAGCTTGTCAGGAGCCCCCGATGTTGTGGTCAGTAGACCGCCGCGTTTGATATTCAAACTGCCGTAAGCCGGCGTCGATTTTATGTCACCTATGACGACGTGAATGTCGTCGTCCGAGTCGGAATCGCTCTGAGCATCGTCGTTCTGGGTCGGAGCTTCTTTGCCATTGGTTTCCGGGCCACCCTCCTCGTTGCCGTTTGTCGTCGGCAGGCTCGTGTCACCGTCAGCAGCAGCCGCGTCGCCGGAGACCTGGACGCATAGCGTTTTTTTTTTTATCAATGAGGCGGACGTTCAGACACGCTTGGTTTTTGTTGGAATTATTAATTGTTTGGAGTACGAATCACGAGTTGAAAGTCTCGCACTCCCGCCAAACTCGGGGCTTTGACGCAATGACGCGAAACTATTCGTGTAAATGTCAATAAAATGCGGTACAGTTGAGTCAAGATTTAATATGAGCAAATTCATCGAGTTAAAAACTTGTAAGAATATTAATCACAGGCTCAATTGTCAGATGATACGGATAGTTTGTGTACGAGCTTTCGTTGAGGTTATGTCTATCACGTACCTCCGATGACTCGTCCTGCTTGTTCTCCGTGTTCTCATCGTCGACCGTTCGAGATCCTTTTTCAGCAGACTCGGAGCCATCGTCAATTTTGTTTTCCGCTTCTCCTTCGGGCACAGAATTTTCCTTAACGTCAACAGAATCACCGTATAACCAATGATCCTCGTTCTCGTCCGCCATCTTTCTACAAGTTTAGCCGCAATATGGAGAGTAGCGGGACCGCTTGATGTGTGGTGGGAACATTTTTTTTGCCAAACCCTGCACTTGCTTGGAGAATGGTCTCTAGGCTTGGGTAGCAGCGCGTCATCAGCTATAGTTATATCGCGATCTCAGAATTCCCTGTTTTATCTATTGAGTCATTGAAAAGGCCGTGTATGCAAAATTACATAATAAATTACTGTGACAGTCTCTATGAACTTTAAAATTGGAACAGTTAAAGCCGGAACACTAATCCGGAAGATTACCATTTTTTTTAGGTTGAAATCATACTTTGCTGTCTTTAAGAAGTTGCGGTTAGTGTAATACTGAAATGTTTCGGTTTTAATTACTTAATATTTACTGTTGAACTCAATATAATCTAACGCACATGTTTCGAGGCATTCTTTCCAAAACGACGTTTTTCAAATTGGCTTGCAGCACAACTCGAATAAATTTGATCGCATTTATTTAAATTTTTCACAGTATGTCCTGAACAGAATTTTTTACAGAAAATCGTAGTGTTTTTTTTATTTGTTGCAAACCTCTCTTGTGATAAATCATTTTTACAGTTTTTTTTTCTGAAAATGAAGTGGACTTCATTTACTTCGAATTTCTATCAAAAACAGTTTTTTTCTATTCCGTTTGAATTTATCGAGCTATTACCATGCAGATTGTTAAAAATATTGGTTTTTTTTGCGTTCAAAATTTGCAGCACTTATGTTGCAAGGTCCGGAGCATCCTGCGCAAAAACACTTACGCTCATATAGCTCTAACGTTCCCTCTCTGTAAGAATTTTTCTAAATGGTTTCATATACTTTAAGGCAAGTTTTCTGAATAGATTTACATTCAACTTTTTTAAGGGCTTACACTAGATTAAATTCTTGAAAATATTCATTTTTGGTTTTCGACGTATTCTCAAAATATAACACTCAAAAAACATTATTTGAAAATTTCAAGACGATCCGTTCAAAATTGCGGGAGTTATAGGCAGGTTCTGCGAACCGGCATACTTTAAACGCGTTTTTCTCAAAATTACTTTTTCAAAATCGGTGACCACGATATCTCAGAAATCACTGCACAGATCAACTTTAAATTTCACAACCTTCCTTTATACAAGAAAAAACAGTGCTTCGATGGAGGATTTTTTTTCGATGCATTATTTTTTTTTTTCATCCACGAAAATCGAGCATTTTTTCACCGGACATCGACATTTTCACTTTGGACCGCAGATATTTTTTTTTTATACATATTTTGTCTCAGCACTAGATAATTTCATGTTAAAACTGAGTGCGTTTGATTTTTCAATCTTGAATGATTTGTTTCCGAGTAGCAGTGGTCACCACGAAAGATGTTTTTCATACTCTCTAATATAAAAAAATTTTACCCCGCCCACCTTTCCCGGATTTTTTTCCCCGAAAATCCCTCTCTTTTTCGCGTACAAGCTAAGTGTAACCCGTTAAGCACAATAAACCTTAATGTTGTACTTATTTTTTGGGGCGCTGAAGTAGCATCCCCCCTTAATGTTAGTTCGGCGTAACTAATTAATAAAAAAAACTTTATTCACCTTACTTTGATTAAACTCCACTACTATTACATGTATGAAATTCTCCAGAAGAAAAATTGAATAATAAAAAAATAGTGAGCGATCGGAAGGAAGTTTGTTTTCTTTTCCAAACATTTTCGCAGTTTTTTGCTCACTATTTTGTTATTTTTCAATTTTTCTTCTTCATTCTAGGTCAACTTATACACAATATTGTAAAAAGTAAAAATATGTTTGACTTTTTTTGCTTCAGATCATCTGTCCGGGACTTGGGACTTCCGCAAGCGAAAAATGTCATCGCCCGACATGCGTGGCTCCTCCCACTCCCACCCCCATGTTCTGTCAAACTTTCAAAAATATTTTGATGTTCAATAAAGACCGCTTAGTCAACATACCAAATATCAACATCCTATATTTAAAACTTTTCGCATAAAAAATTGGTGAAAAATCGAACATTTTTTAGCCCAATAAGGCAGAACCTTCCCTTACGGAGTTACATCTACCTAGAGCCCGAAAAAACAGCCAAATTCGGATTTTTTTTCTGGGAAACGGTCGGTGAAAAAGGGACGCTTTTTTCAACACAAAGGTACATATATTAAGAGCTTCAAACAAATTACAAAAAAATACAGAAAAACAACAAAAAGATAGCTGCCGGCAAATGGTGATTTTTTTCGACTTATGATAGTGGACACTGTACAGCTTAAACGGTCCGTTTGAAATCTAAAAACCAAACGGTCCGTTCAAGTTAACAACCAATACGTATCGTTGACGATCGTCGATTTTTTTGATAATTTTTTTAACCAAGTGGCGGAAAATTGGATCTCGCGTATACAAAATCTATGAAAAAAGTGGTCATTTTCACGTAACTATTTAAAAAATAAAGGTCCATTGAGAAGAAGTGAGATTGTCAACGACCCTTATATGTTTCTCATCGTAGCTCCTGTACATTTGGAAACAATCCATCAAGTGGTTCTCGAGATATCATCTCCACTGGCTATCATGTCTACTGGCCCTTCCAATACGGCGGAAAAAATCGGTTTAGTGCGCCTCATTACCGGGAAAAGTTATTTCTCCTCCAAGTGATTATTACGATGAAATAACTTTTCTGTCTGAAACTTGCTCAATAAGGGTGTGAATTCCTCACCACTGAAATGCGCCTATGATTTTCAGTAACTGGGACATATGTTGTCCCAGCCGTTATTTCAAAAATATTCCAGACCGGGGCAGCATATGTCCCGTCAGGTGTGAAAGGGTTAATAAACAGTATCATCTGCTGGCGGCCATGTTTTTTTGTTTTTCTGTATTTTCGGTCATTTTTTAAGGCTCTCAGTATATGTACTTTCGTATTTTAAAAATGCTTTTTTTTCACCAACCGTTTCCCAAAAAAAATCGGAATCTGGCTATTTTTTCGGGCCTCGAGGTAGATGTAGCCCCTTAAACTCGATTTTAGGAATCCTTCTCATCTTTGACGCCAGTGTGTCATACAGGGATTTATTTTTCGGCTGTTGGCAACAGCGAAATCTTCACGTGCCCAGTCATTCGTAGAAAGTCGTGATAAAACAAAAAGACACGCGGGATAATGTGGTTTGAGCACAAATAGTGTTCAAGTAAAAAACCACACGTACGAAATATATCTAAAAAAATGAAAATCCACCCAAATTATTCCGTCTCCAAATAATGTCGATTTTGCATACACATAGAAAGTGAAAAAAAAAACAATGAATCATCATTAATGGGTATTTATTTGACGATATGGGTTCGGTCGGGACTTTGACATTCGAAACGCGTAGCTTCGAGAGAAGGATCATCTTCTAACAGAAGAGGATTGATACATCGTAATCGGCAGGGTATATACGTAAATGCCGCGTGCCATGAACGAACTAAAGGTCACTAAGCCTCGAGGCTTTACATAACTACAAGGCGAAAGGTTGTCCCATCTTTACACCATCGCTTTTCGCCTCAAACAGCAATTTTAGCGTTCATTTTTTTTTTCTATCGTTACGCTATAAAGTCTTTTTTTTTGACGTGCTCTCGATTCGACGGATGGAATTCGAAGAGTTTCAATCTGGTTGTAAAGACGAGCGGGATCGGAATCCGGATTGTCACTTTCACTGAGTGCACTAGTTTATTACCAAACTGACACGACGAGTTTGATCGACGCGATGCTCCGGGCAAAAATTAAAACGGTCGAGTGATCCAATTACACGGACCTTTTTGACGTATCATCTTTGCACAGGAATTTGATCTCCACGATGCTCCTAATGTCACCGCCACCCTAAAAATGCAGTTACAACTTTTGGTTTATTACTTCGGAAATTTGTTATACAAGGGTGCACACTTACGGAACGTATAACAATTATCTTTAGTCCCTATGCTCGTAAATACAGTTGATGTCATATTGTGAACAGATGGAGCAGCTTATTAGAGTATTCTCGAAAGTAAGATGACCAACGAGTTAGACGAGCCGGGCGACTTCGACGGGCGGCCGGTTGCGCGTCCTTTATTTATGAATTTCCAATTATGAAAGAAAAAACCGAAACACCGGAACCGCTGAAAAAAGTTGATCAGTCCCGCAGCATCGTTCGTAAAAGGCTCGTGGGTAACCTTCCAATCGGAATTTTAATAACTCACGAGCGTCGAAACTATTCATACTTGGAGCTCGAGGACCAAAAAATGTAATATCGTAATACAATATTCCAACATCGTTTTTAGGGTAACCTACCTTTGGAGGACCACGACTATTTCATCGTGTCCGTCCGTCCGTCACGGCAGAGTGCCCCTCTTTATCCTTGTCACTTTTTCGATGAAAGTTTGACATGACTGATAAAAATGGCTCTTAGAATTAACCCATAGTTTGTTAGATATAGAAAATGAAAGTGACGTAACTGGTTGTGGAAAAGAATCTCAAGTAAAATAATTGGTTTCAGAAAAAAAATCGAAGTAAAAGAAGTAGTTTTAGAAAAAAATGACAAGTAAAATAATTTGTTTGGGAACGAAATAACGGAATGGGCTTTTCATTTGGCAAGATGCTAGCTTGCATATTTTTGATATAATTCGAAAAATATTTCATGCCATATATTGATAGTCGACGATGCTGTCAAAAGAATACTGATCAGTAAAGAAGATATCAGTACACAAATATTTTAAAAGTAATTGAATTTACATTCAGTATTCAATAAAACACGCAACTAAGTCGATGAACCCTAATTCGAGGCGTACTTTACTGCATTTTTACTCTTTTCTTCCAAGTCGTATATCTCGAGAGCTGTCAAAAGGCAGATCTTATAATATTTTAGGGGGTAGATACGTACCTTGAGGCGAGGAAAAAATATGCTGATTATCATGATTTTTCTTTAAAAGGAAAGATTTCTGCACCATTTTTTAGCTTTAGGGTATCACTACTTTTAGCTGTTACATGGTTTTTCAAATCAATGTTTAATACGCGAAAAATTTCAAAGCTTTTCATTTTTTAATTATTTTTTATTCCATTAGCCTAAACGGTTAGGAATATTTTAAGCTTTACAGAATTGAAAATATCCAAAAATTCCAAGAATAAGGTAAGATTGCATTTATAATAGATACCGCGCGGCGCGCCCGACCGCCAATTTCAAAGCCGATTTTCCACGATTCACTTTTTTGAACCTTGTGAAAGTTCTAACTCTTGAACGAAGGTTCAGATCGCTTTGAAATGTTTACAACATATTCTAGTATCATCATCTATCGTTTGATCCACAGAAACAAAAATTTCAATGACACAAAAAAAATTAAAAACAAAATACCGACAGAAAATTGAGTAAACAAATTTTAAGTTTCGAATTTGTATTATAATAATTTGTTAAAAATAATCTTGTTGGTTCACACTGAAGATACATTCATTATGCAATTATAAATATGTTCATTTTTTTCAGACACCCACATCGAATGTTATCTCGCCGCCATTTGTTATTTCTGATTTTTTTTACATATACTTTTATAGATATGATTATAGATAGGAATTTTTATAGATCAATAAAAAAACACCATGTAACAGTAAAAAGTAGTCATAAAGCATACGCTAAGTCTCAAAAATGGTGGAGAAATCGTTCCTTAAAAAAAAAAATTAAAATCAGCTATTTTTTCCTCGCCTTCAGGTATCTCCTCCCTTGAGTCATAATAAGTTTTCTTTCGGCGATAAGTATTCCGCTGCTTCGAATGTTGAGGTCCTGGAAGGAATTAAACTCGAATACCGTCTGGCAATCATCTGATTCGTCGATACAAGCCATCAAAAACGTGGCCTCGTGCATATATTCTATGGAGCATCGCAATAATGGCTGCCGTTGCATCTTAAGGCCTCGTCATATGACACGCCGAGATCGATTGAAAGTCTCCAACGGAGTGGAATCCGCACTGCACCCACACGTTACGAACACTCATCCGAGGGTGATTTCTCAATTCGACCTTGAGGATTCTCCGGTATTCGTTTGATGGTTTAAAAAAAACGGATCTCGCAACGATGGATCACGATTGACGAGGTTAGGGTATCGTGAAAATAAAAAAGTGGGATTCCAGACAGGAGAGTGAGAGGCCAAGCGAGATCGAGACCCGAGTGGAATGAAAATTGTCAATTTGGTATCTTACACAAGGAACTATCGGCCACATGAGTGAATCCAATCGATCACAATGAGTGGTCTAATGAAAATTCCATTGGCGCCGAAGACATAGTGTAATGTTGGTAGTAGGATTGTATCATATGCTCAATGAGTTTTCAAGAAGAAGTTCGACCTTTCATAAGAGGCATGACGAGGCGTACGGAGATTGTTCAACGTGGTCTTTAACGATAGATCAATGCGGATGATCTCCGCGCGCCAGGCGAGAGAACACAACGAGTCATTCGTCTATTGACGCTCTCGCGTCTTCGCGTCGCTTCCATTCCATCAAGCTAGTTTTTTTCTCGCCATAATCCGCCAGACTAACTGTTGCACGAGAGCATTTTATCTCTCATTTTTCAGGCTTTGGTAGCCTTCTTCGTACCTGACTCATTGTTGAAAATCCGATCGAGAAGAAATCCGTCTCGAACTTGGCGCGTCATTGTTTAGGCTAAATATCATTTGGCGTTGCGCGCGTTCGATAAAAAAAAATGAAGAAAACCTTTATCCCGCGATCGCGTGTTACAGCGTAGGAAATTTTTATCGTATTCGTGCTTGACTAGAGACTACGAGAGATCAAGGGATAAACAACAAGTGTGCTTGTTGACCATGGGGAAACATATTGTGTGGCATGAGTGTAGTAAAACGATCTTTGACATCGAGGAGGATGATTCAGCGCTGACGAAAAGTAGCACAAACGTCAGTAGTTACTTCCGTCAATAGGGTGCGAGGAGTTTTTTTCTCAGGGCTGTACCCTTTTTCGAAAATGACGAAACACGACCAGTCGATGGCATATCTACAGTTTTGATAGGCTTCACTGCTGTTTCAGATGGAAGTAGGATCCAAAATAGGTGGAGGGTCCACAGCATAAATGGATATTACGTTTTCCACTCCCAAGAAAATGAATCATTCATGTTTTGGTAACTTCGGCTAGGCCGTGAGAATAACGACGACAATGGTGGACAATGTTGAATGCTTTGGGCAGGTGGGCGCGATTGGTCGCCAAACAGGTCTTCAAGAGTTCGAACGATGTAACTCTAGTGTCAAATTCTTTGCGCATGGAAAGAGAGATATAAAAAAAAATTGACAGAAGCAAGTAGGGAGATTTCGTGGACGGGAGCGAGGTGCCTGGCTTGAACGCGGATTCCCGATTCGTAATAGCGATTGAATCTTGGCCTATGTCGAGCGATGGAGGTGCAGCAACAGTCACAGAAATGTGGGCCGCGATTATTCGCTCTATAGGTCATAAGGAACGATGGGGATTTTTATTTTCATCGTGCCACAAGCGCAACCGCGTTTTATCACGGGGTACAAAGGGACGTTTTTTTCCCTGAGCTTCTGATACCTACCTCGTTATTCGCTTTCAAACGCGCGAGATATGCAACGACAATGACAACGCGGTGCGATGACATTAATCTATTATTATTGGGACAATGCCGGTATATTGTCGAGTCGTGTTGTCGCAGCTTTGGCGACGAATCATCATCCGGCGAGAGGTAGCTCATGGCACCGTAACACAAATTCTTGTCCTACGCTTTCTTTCGTATAAACTCCCGTGGCGTCGTCACATGCACCAATCTCTTGCGCAATTCAGTGTCTATATAGTTTGGAAATGTTTCGCGTAAAGGTACCTTTTCATTTGCAGCATGCAACAGCGCAATTATTCTCTCGTGTTGGTTGAAATTCTGTAACTGGATGCCGCGGAGAAGATATTGTGCCTCTGTGCCTCGCCGATGTGAAGTTCAATCGAACGAACGGTACAGCCGAACAGCCCCGGATCTAAGGGGGGGCAAACCGGGGTACCTGCCCCGGGCGGCAATTTAAGGGGGCGCCAAATTCTTGTGTTTGAAAAAACTTGTTTCACTAAAGCGCCTAACATCCAGGGCGCTTTGGTGAGTTTCAATGACGTCGTGATCCTAGCTATCGAAAATAAAACTGCGTAGGAGACGAACTTTGATGAGGTATTCCTTTAGGCGTCTTTTGAAAAACTGCTCGTGTTATAGCTCAACAAGTTATTGATCGATCTGGCTGATATTTTGCCAGATTTCTCACTATAAGACTATTGGAAGGATATACCTAAAGTTTCAAGGTTATCGCGTAAATAAATTACCTTTTTGGGGTAAAAATTGTCGAGAAAATGGTAAAAAATATGAACATCTGATTACAAAGCCTACTTAATTTTCAATTTTATACCTTTTAATATTTTTATAGGTATATCCTTTCAATAATGTTATGGTGAGAAACCGCCCAAAATTTCAGCCAGATCGATCAATAACTTTTTGAGCTATACCATGAGCAGTTTTTCAAAAGATTCCTAAAGGAATACCTTATAACGCCGCTATTTTGTTTTGTTTAAAAAAGAAAAAAAAGTTTTACCACTTAAAAGTTGTAATAAGATGATGTCAAAATTTTTAAATGATGCGATTGTCTTATGACATTTTTTTTAAATCATGAAAAATGACTTATTTTCGGGCGTCTAGAGAGATCTTCCCCCTTAATCTCAAATGCTGGAGGGGAGGGGCGCCAATGTCAAGTTTTGGCCCCGGCTCGGAAAAATCGTAGATCCGGTGCTGTCAGCCGAACATTCGGAAACGCGGACAAAGAAAGGCGTGTAAAGGAGGTTGCTCAGCTAGCGCGAAATAGTAAGAATTTGCAGAAATTTATTGAGTATATTTGCGAACAGGTGTTACGACTCCGTGGAGATTTTCAAGTACTTCGTCTGCGTGATTGTTGAGCAATTAATTATTGATATTAGGCTCTTACACACGGGCGACGTAGCAAAAGCTTCATGAGAACGCTAATACGACTGTCGCAACATAATAAAAATAGTAAGAATTGAATGGAAATAGGCGGACAAAATTCTTGAGATTTTTGAGAATAATTTCAACGAAGAGTACAGCGTTTTGACTGTCTCGTTATCGAGATATTCGTGAAATAAAACAGGAAATGTCACCTGATTCGCGTAAAACTATAAAGCGCCCTAGGGCACGTGGCAACGCTGCTGTCAAGTCGGCCATTTTGAATAGGCGCCAAAATTTAAAATGCACAAACTATTGCTTCCTTGCTATAAATTTCTTACCGCGCTTTCATAAAGAGTATTTCAATATGTTGAATCATTCTTTACAGAAGCTGCCGTGCATGTGTTTCGACATAACCTTCAAATCAATTACGCGTCGTCCCTCAACTGCGCATTCTCTTTCCGGCTCGACTACTTTTTTCCGCCGCTTTCCAGGTTGTACTTGCTCCAACCGTCAATTGTACTGTTTTACGGTTTGCATTTTTCCCTTCCATGTTTTCATTTTTGCCGAACAAAAAAACGGAATTCGCGAAGGATGTTTGACAACTACGCGCTCACGATGTGACGTTCGTAATTGAGCTCACTGATACCAGTTACTGAGAACTAAATTGCGCGTTTGCCACATTTCAACTTGGTTAATAACTTATTCGCGATGTAAATAAATAAAACATATTAATAACATTTGTAAACAGTCAGTCATATGCATTCCGCATATTTATTAGCTGAAATTGATTTATTTTACGTAACTGAAAATTAGATTATTCGGGGTTGGCAGCCCTTACAGGCGCCCGTGTTTAAGCATATGCATTCCCCTCTTGCCCCGCAAAGACCCTGAGCAGCCTCCCTAATCGCTGCAGTAGTGAGTGACATGGCAGCAAGCTTCGCAAACAGATATCAATCGCTGATTGGAAACTTCGAAATCTTTAAAGATCCACATAGTTTCTGGATCAAACATTTTTATTTTATTTCTCATGTTCCTCCGTATGCCCCTACGGTATTTCGCGATTCCGTTTTTTCCACGTTCATCCCACACCTGCCATTTTACTTTTTCCAGTTGCTGGGGGATCACCCAGGGTGTTACTCACAGCGACACTTTCCTAGAGCACGACTCTGTCACATTTGCACAAGGGCACAGGAAAACTGTGGTATCCCATTTTGACACCGAAAACTGTGGTATCCCATTTGACACCGATGGTTGTATGTGACCAAATTCGTTCAGGTTTTAATTGAGTTATCACTGTCCACTGGTTACAACTGCCTTCCGCTAGGTAGTAGGCATGCCGGCCAGTGCGCAGATGTCGTCCATCCAAGTATTGGCCCTACTGAATGCATCTTGACAGAAGCTATATAGGAGTTCGCCACAGCCGCATACGGACCATCTACTATAGTTGGTTTCTCCGGAATACAAACTCACTTTCTTTGTATCGCTAAAACAGTTTTGTTCTGACGACATTAGTCAATATACAAAAATGTTAATTAAAAATAACGTTGGGTCATGTTAACAGACAGAGCTGGACTTTCCAACATCATTGTTTTGGTCGACATTCAGTCCAAGTATAATTTTGTTGCTGCAAAAATATTCAGCGAATAACAATGTACCTTCATTTTCGGTGACATTTCCACAATACGAACTCACGATTCCGGTGGCTTTCGTCGCTAATCAGAATTCCAGTGCATTTTAATCCGGGACAATTTCGGGTATTAAGCGGTTTTGTCCCCACCCCTGTTAAGGTATTCCTTTCACGAACCCGAATATTTAACAAGTAACTGATTTTCGTCGATTATCAAGTAAAAATACATCCCAGTATACTGGTAAAATTTCAAGCCAAGTTACCGAACTTTTAACGAAAAATTACAACTCTAAAAATCGTCTCATTTGTAAGGCGCTTCATGAAGATGACACGCTGGCCACATTTCTATCTAATAATTTTATACACTAAATAACTCTAGATGCCTGCTATGAACTGCTCACTCGTGTAAAAAAAAAGTTAAAGATTCCGTAACGACAATCAAAACAGGGAGACACTGAATGTTTAAAGAAAATGGTAATGAAAAACTTAGGAAAATGTGGCTAGCAGAAGAATGTTCGTAGCCGCGACGTTTCACAAAAAATGGAACAATGTCTAAATCTACTAAATTTGCGCGGAATTTTTCATTCCTGTTCATCGTTGGGTATTATCACTTATCGTGAGTTGCTTAGTCGTGAGTGATTTTTATTAAGCACCACTGTAACTTAAGGGGGGCCTCTCTAGGAACTTCAAAAAATCGTTCTTTCTGCATATTGTTAATAGTGGGAACTTTCAAGAATATTTTAGACCCACCGTACCCTGAAATTCTAAAAATTGACGAAGTTACACCTACTTTAGTGGAACAATTTAACATTGATAAGGATGATTCGCGTGTAACAAAAGCGGACATCAAAGCACAAGAATACTCAAAAGAGGCCCGAACTGCGCGCAGTGTGCAATACGATCTCGATGATGAGGAAGGAAACTTATGTGGTGCCAGAATGGTTGACTAGCAGTAAGACGACAATATTTCACAAGATCGTGTCAAATGTGTACTAAAACTTTGAACGCGATTATCTCGAAACTACATATCTTGGCACGGCGGGCTTGATATCTTGAGTAACTTTCGCACTATTGACTTGAATTTGCACAGTTAGCGTTCAAACAGTAGTCATTTTCGGTTCGCGAGCGCATTTTTTAATTGGATGAACCGTTTGCTGATAACAATGACTCCAGCATGCTGTTTTTCAAAAGAAAAATAAGGTTTTCTTTGAAGAAGATGTCATTTTTCGGATTTTTGAAAATTCCGAAAAGTGTATCGTGAACTCATAGCCAGTTGGATACATTTGAAGAAAACATTTTTTGTTTTCATTTCACATTACATTTGAGCTTGGTTGAGACCGCTGGAGAACTGCAACGCCAGCTGCAGCACCACGAACACTGAAAGATTTTCTTCCGAAAAAATTACATTGTAATCACAAACATGTGTACATCATGCTGGGGAAAGAATTGAGGGGTCTTCTCACTTGAGACGCTAAAAAAGGCTATATTCATGCATTTTTTTTATAGGTTTATATTATATATATATGGATATAAAAGTTGTTACACTTAATAAATACACTTTCAAAAAACATTTAAAAAATAATTATGTATTTATGTAACCCAAACAAACTTTAAACGCGTTTTTCTCGAAATAACGTTTTTCGACGGCTTGAAAATCTTCGAAACTACTGAACCGAGCCTTATGAAATTTTAACCAAATATTCTTTATCACTGTAGCTATAGCGCATGTCAAGGATTTTTTTTAAATTTTTATATTTACTGTTTTCCCAAAAACGGTGAAAAAAGAAGTTTGTTTTTCTTTCGAAAAATGCCCGTCATTTTGTTATTTTCGCATATATAAAAAATCGCATGATATGCGCTAGAGCCATTAACATACTGAATCTAAAACCGTTTGATTTTGTTGCTTCGCATGATCCATCTCCGAGATTTCATCAACAGCGCCGAACTACAATTTTTTTAGGACATTTTTTTAACTACCATTTTCGTCTATAAATAGTGACTTGAATAAATAAATAAAATGTTTTAAAAGTATTACGAAAATGTATTTATTAAGAGTAACAACTTTTACAGCAGTATCTATAATATAAACCTATCAAAAAAATTCATGAAAACAGCCTCTTTTTAGCGTCTAAAGTGAGAAGACTCCTTAATTTATTCCAACCAATGTGTTATTAGAGAAAAAATCATCATTCTGACCCTTCAAATTGGGCTTCGAGAGAGGGATACCCCGTTCACCAGTGATTCACAAGGACCCTCCTCATGCCCTTACAAAGTACAACCCTTCGCTAAAGGAAAACCTTAAGGGAGCACGAGTAAGGCGTTTTTCTCTTACGAGAGTCTACGAAGAGTGCTCACGTCGTAGCTGCGAGCGTGAAAGGAAACTGTCTCAAGGTCTAGGCAAGTCACACGTAACAGACACACCGGCTAG
The DNA here is from genome assembly GCA_963210295.1 of Ophion ellenae. Taxonomy (NCBI): domain Eukaryota; kingdom Metazoa; phylum Arthropoda; class Insecta; order Hymenoptera; family Ichneumonidae; genus Ophion; species Ophion ellenae. The sequence goes on from OY723385.1 coordinate 58,245,903, forward strand.
ACATTCCTGCTGCAGGTTTGCCGATCGTTTAGTTATGCAGAGCACACTGCCCTCTTGCGAATCATACCCGGGAGTGCGTTCGCCTCGCGAAACGTTCATCTCGACGTTCTTTATTACGGCACTTCGAGCAAGGGTGAACGTACTCCAATTATCGAAGAAACAAGAGCTCCACGAGCTACACACGTGTCACATCACGACCGCGTGCTTGGCATTTGTCGCTCGTAAAATTTGCCGTAACATCGCGAGGGTACTTGAACGCGCACAGCAGCAATTATTTACAGTCCCATTGATGGGACAACGAGATTTTGACAAGTGGCAAAGATCAGAGCTCGCAAAAACGAACTACGGGTCTTTCAGCAGACGTCGGTGCGACGCTGAAAGTCCGGAAGTTTCGTACATCGATGTTTCGTAACCGATTTTTTTCTTTCTATCTTGTTGCCCTCTGCAGGAACGGATTATTCAATACGTACAACAAGTTAAAAGGCTCTTTAAGGTCACTGTCTCTGTGCGTTAATTCTCTCAGCGTTGCTTCACAAATATATGTCGAAACAAGTACCACCAACCGATTGTTGTTTATCGCTTATGAAAAGCGTGTGCGTTACCGTAAAACGGGGCTACTTTGAACAGGTTTTGGAAGTTTTTTGTTAACGAAATACTCAACGTAATAATTAACGAAAATATTTCACTCTTAGTTCCGGGACTAAATTTACGACAGTTCTACTGCGTGCCGCGGAGAGGGTTGGCTGAAAAACAGTAGTGCTATAGTGACTCGTGCGCCGCCATTTTGTTTACTTTTGACAAATAATTTTTTTTTACATACTTCCATATATACGTTTTAAAACCTAAACGCGCTTTAGACCATGTATTTTATTACTTTCTTTAAATAAATCCAAACAAAACGGTCGAAAATGGGCAGTTACAGCGGTGCCCTCCCTTAAGGAAACATTTTACATAAAAATATCAAGTACCTGGTGTGCTATTGGAGGCACTTAACACGAAAAATCGCTTCTTTTGTCTTTTCTTATAGTTAAACATTTCAAGAATATAATCCCAAAATTTCAAGTCAATCAGAGCAAAACTCTCGAAGTTATTGACTACTTAGTCCCGCTCCTCTAACACTGTAGCTCCGACTTCTCTACACTTCAAACGCGTTTTTCTCGAAACCACTTTTTCAAAGTCCGTGTTCACTCCCATTTTAAAACTACAGGACCGATTTATTTCAAACTTGGTACACACTTTCTACATATAAAATACCTGCCCCCAACGGTTAGTTTGAGATTTTTTGTTACATTGAGGGGGTTTTCCATCCCCAAAATGGCGGAATTTTTCGTGAAAAATAGCACTTTTCACTTTACACGACCACAAAAAATTTAGAAATGAAAAAAAAAAATTCTCAAAGACCGTTGGGGGGAGGATTTGATGATACTTTAACTACATTTGAATGGTACTCGATTTCAGTTAATTTATAGCTGAGATACAGTAAACACCGGAAATCGTGTTTTTCCAAAGGCGTTCTTGGAAAAGCTTTGTCACCGGCTTGTTTGTTGATATTTTCGCGCTCAAATTTCACGGAATGTTCTTGAAATGACACTTAACAATGTACAAAAGGTTTCAATGAATTTCCTCTATCCATATAAATGAAAAAAATTCGCAAAAACTGTTTTTTTTCACGCTGAAACTCCTACCCTTCCCTTAATGAGTCTTATAATTTTCATTGAGATCAAAATCAACTTGAGCAGCATTACAATCAACTTTAGCAATATTATAATAAACTTGAACAACAATTAGTTGTTCAAGTTTATTCCTCGCATTCGCCGCCCGCCACAGACGGTCAAGCGGGCTCGCTGCTCACACATTTAAAACGTATTGTGGCGTTCTGTCAAAGTAGCCCCAAAAACTGTCAAAGTTGCCCTGAATGTCAAAGTAGCCCCGTTTTACGGTAATTGATGGCATTGCAGCAAATCATTTTTGTCATACTTGATGGGCTATCAGCCAGCTGAGATATGATGTAATCCTACATAATGCAGCAGGCAGCCACTTCGAGTACATTTTGGGTTCACATGAGTTTAGGCTAGATGATCGGTCGAAAGTGAAAGAACGTGCAGCTGAGCTCATTTGATCCGTTGACCGAGTGCATACCCCAAAATGATCGAGACGACTACTCGTCACAAGGCGGATCCGATTATGTCACCGGGTTGTTGTTCCCATAAGCGAAGTCGAGTATCGTCTGTAGAGCGAATCGGTGGTGGTTAGTGGCGGAGGTGGTAATATGGGAGAATCTGATCAAACAATGGGCTTCGATTTTCTATATATGGGAGGACAGTGACATTTGTTTCGCGTCCTCAGCGCGAATCCCGAAGTCAACGAAGACGACGACGTAGCTGATGGTTCACCTTTCACCGCCCTCAGTGCCAATCTACCTTATACCTGTATAAGTTCATGCCTGCGAGTGTGTGGATCTTCTTGCGCCGTGATGAGACGATCGCAGCGGCGGGGACTGAATTCTCGCAGGAATGGATGTAGAATATGCCAAAGGGGTCTGCAGGTCCTTTATTCTCTGCATGAACTCTTTGACCCCCATTAAGGGGCAATAGCAGTGTGACACTTTTGAAAAATCGATTTTTTTTGTTGCCTTTTTCGACAGTCTATACTTTCAAGAATATCCCCTAAAAATGTCAAGGCCGTATCTCTATCTTTTTATCCTGCAAGAGCGATAGTTAAATCTTTAAACGCATTTTTCTCGAAATAAGATTTTTCAAATTTGCTGACATTGTAATTCAAAGAGCAATTATCCGATTGACTTGAAATTTGAACTGAGTACTTTTGAATATAATTACTCTACAATGACGTAGGATATTTTTGATTGGATGAAAATTCACGATTTGACATTGAAAAAAAACGACCATTTTATAGGCAAGAAAACAGGCTTTTTTCATAACTACGCCATTTTGTTAGATTTTGATATTTTTCGAAAATTCTACGTCATTGTACAGGAAATACCTTCCAGTTTAACGACATTTTTTTTCGGTTTCAGGTAGTCAATCGGCCGGAATCATGTCAGCAGTGGAAGAACTTTTTTTTTTGCGCCTCGGAAGGCAGCGCATAAGTCGCTTGGATCTCAATATTTTTCTATGAAAAAAATTTGTAATATAGGTCAAATATAACCAAAAATATTCTTAATTTTCCGAAACATTTAATTGAGTATTTTTCTTCAAAAAAATCCCGAAAATCATCCACGTTTTCAGCGTTCACACTGGTATAGCCCCTCAATGGAACCTCCAACTTGGAAAACCTCGTTTTGTGTACCGATTTTCTCGGCATATCCAAAATGATGAATCACCGGACGAGCAGCTAAGCGATTAGACCAAAAACTCATAAAGATTAAAAAATCGTTTTGATTCTCGCTCGTCAAGAAAGTCGAACTTACAACTTGGTCGAAAATTGACTCTGGTCGAGAAGCAGCGGGTATATCGAGCACGGATACGAGACGATAAAGCTTTGGGGTGACTCTTAATGCGAAGGATTCACGGCCGTTGGCAACATCCGTTACAAAATAGCGATTAGTATCTTATCTCGTATGTGCCAAGCAAGCATCACTCTTTTCGCGGGGCCCCGAGAGCAGGCTATACGCTACGTGAATAGAGCTCGCCGAGAACGAAAGCGAAACTTCCTGGGGGCGATCCACCACGTGGTGAGATTCACTCTCGCGGCGATCCTTAAGGGGGGTACGATTAATTCGCTATAAAAAAGCATATTTACGATAATTTTTTTTGACGACACAGCTAATAAATATTTATTTATGTAATTAGTATATAATAAAAGGACATTGGAAGAATATTCTGTAAAATTTTCATTAATAATTATCCTGAAATGAGCCATCGACAGCAGATCTTCACAGACACCTAAAAAAGGTTACATTGCGGTAAACCGCATAACTCATCACTGGATCATCTGAAATTAAAAAACCGAAAAGATTTTATTAGTTCATAAGTTCCTTAAGGTAACACCGTCGGGTTTTTTTTTTTATTGATTTTTGGTTATATTTAGAAGTCAAAATACCGAATTTTGATTTAAAAAGTCGGGAATTTTGTTATTGTAAAATAAATTTTATTTATAACAAATTTGAAAAACTCGGCTGCGTTATCTCGTAATTTATGTGTAGAACGAGTGTGTGAAATTTTGAAAGGATCGGTGTAGTAGATATTGAGCTAGAGAGTTTACCGAATTTGAAAATGCTTAGAGTGAGAAAAACGCGTTTAAAAGTTTCAATGATTTTTAGAATAGAAACTAAAAAATTAAACATCAATTAACGACTGTTTTTTTCATATACTTACGCAGAATCATCAATGCCAGGCCCATGAAGCATTCATATGACAGAATTTAAAAAACGCCAATAAACACCTCCCCCCTACCCCCTTAAGGACGTATGCTCCAACCGGGTTTTCTACTGCTTTTCGAGTCGGAGGTATTGGGCGTTCAGAGGACGCTTGTGAATAATGCATTTTGCGAGTACCTGCCATTCGTAGTGGAGTACAGCGCAATAAGGAAAACAAGTGATGGCGATGAAGAGCCATGTCATGCGGAGTTATTGAGCAAGTTTTCAAGAATAAAACCTGGCGATTCGGTAAATCCTGTGCTACGATTCAGCGTTGCAACTTACAGGTGAATTTCAGCGGTTATTTTGGGACGTTTTTCCATTCGTCTAAAGCAAACCGTGCCCCTGAAGCTCCTTCAAGGCGACACGAGGATCGTCATCATTGGTTTCTAACGAAGCCAAGACGACACTTTTCTTCATTTCGCAATGGCGGTTGTCTCGGAGAAACGTGAAAAACGGGAAAACAATTGTCTTGCTCTCCGCATCAGCTCGGCAGCGGTGCCTATATCGAGTTGCAAAAATGAATCGCCATCTTCGTCTCTCCGGCTACTCTCACGGATGCGACGTTATCTAATTGCGCGTAGGTTATGTATGAGCACGCACTGGTTAAAATCGAGTGGTAGAAATACGAGAAGATATTAACTCATTATCTCCGGGGACGCGACACGGCATATTGCAGAGCCCACCTCTGCATGAGATTCGCCAGACAAGAATTCTTTTGTCTGCTTGACCGCGGCGAGTGTAAGAAAAGGCCCTGAGGCCAAAGCGAGCGTCTAGGAATCTCGAAACTCTGTTCGTTTGATACTCGAATTGTTAAAAATCGATTAATCTCGTCATATCGCATAGTTTTGCTAGCAAGAATTTTTATCATACTTTCAGCATTTTACATTTAATTTACACTTGTAGCGAATTGAAATAGAAAAGTATTTTTTATGTGCTTTGAATTCATTTTATTCAACGAAAACGATGGTTTTTTTTATTGTACCACATGGATGAGTGTTCTCGCTTTAAAAAAAATTCGTTCCTCGAAAATTAGTAATATAAGGAGGTTAATTTGCCTAAAGCAGTGAAACAAAAAAAGGTCTTTTGAGGGGGGAGATACTTTTAGGCAAGGAAAAAAATGGCTGACTCAGATGATTTTTTTCTAAGCAAGAACTTAAAGAACAAGTATATTTTATTACTGCGTTTGGCTGTTACTTGGTATTTTTATAATCCAAGTAACAGCGGAGGCACGGTTTTGTAGACTCCATTTTCAAAACTAGCCTCACGTATAGTTAAAAAACTAATCGACCGATTCTGATGAAACTTGGTATAAACCTTTCTAACCTTATCGTCTAAAACATAACCTTAAATGTTCTTGAAAACTATAAAAAAACGTTTTTTTTCAATTGCAAAATGTGGCAATTTTTTTCGGAAAATTGAATATTTTTGTTTCAAGGTTTCATGGTACTTTTGGCTGCTACATGGTATTCAAAATTTTTTTATTCATGTTTAAAAGTGACAGAGGTATGGCGGTCTTTTAAACTACATTTCGGAAACGGGCGTCACGTATAGTTAAAAAACTAATCGACTGATTCTGATGAAACTTCGTATTAATGTTTCTAACCTTATTGTCTAAAACATGACCTTAAATGTTCTTGAAATCTAAAAAAAAAGTTTTTTTCAATTGCACAATGTAGCCATTTTTTTCGGAAAATTCAATCTTTTTGTTTCAAGATTGTTTCATTGATTTTCAACATTTTTCACTTTTTCTTGGTGCATATTCTGCGTATGCGTGTTAATTAAAGAAAAATCTGGGTTGGTTTTTCTTCAGATTTATCCCATCGACGGTACGTATCGCGCCTTCTGACAACATCCGCCGCAACCCGTTTAGAAAACCGTGCCATACCTCAGCCATTTTTTTAAATTAATAAAAAAAATACGATGTAACAGCAAAAAGTCGTAATAAAACATATCGTAAGTCTCAAAAATGGTAAAGAAATCTTTACTTAAAAAAAATAACAAAAATCGCCCATTTTTTCTCGCCTAAAGGTATCTCCCCGCTTAAAGATTTTCATATTACGTCGAGACCATTGATGATATCGATAACTGCCCTTCATAAGCTCAACGCATTAGAACGCATGATCGTTGTTTTCATTCCAAGCACGGATCGAGCTTCCATAAACGTGATTAAGGGCCGACACCTAGTTGAAGTTTTTGAAGATATCGATTCATGGTTTGCGACGGATTCTTAAAACATAACTATCAAAAATATTCTCTCAAACGTTCCCGTCAATCCATCTAAAGGTGGGGACGTTTAAAATTTACATGGGCGTTTAAATGTAGGTTCCGCGAACTGGCGGAATTTTAACGAGTTTTTCTTCAAAATAACTAATCTGAAAAATAAATTAAATCAAAACAAATAATCTGAAAAATCACTGCACCGATTTTCTTTAAATTTTATAAGCTTTTTTACATTTAAAAAAGTACGTAAAAAGCTCGAATGACGGATTTTTTTTCGATGCATAGTTTTTTATTTGTATCAACGAAAATCTGGTGTTTTTGTCACCGAATATCGATACTTTCACTTTGGACTGCGGCCATCTTTTCCACAATCAATTCCGTTTTTCAAACAGCGGTCTGCGCAAACAATTGTATCTACTACATTTATAAAAATGGTTCAAAATAAAAATTGTAAAAGTTACCCAAAACCATACCCGATAATGTAAAAAAAAAATTGAAAACCTGCACACGTGTTACCAGAAGAAAATCATGAAATTTTTTCTTTTTTCCCCCCACAAGCCAAGTGTAGCCCATTAATACCATAGTACAGTCTCACGAAATTTCCTTTCGTGAATGTGTTTTTTTTTTCAAATGCATACGAGTTCGTAGATAATTTTTATATCCGGGAATCACGGGCATAACTCAATTAGAAATTGGCGGAATGTTTTGATTCTATGCGATAGGGAATAGCAATATTCGGCCTGGAGGCTGAAGCAACCTGGTTCGCGGTTTCTTACGCAATGACTTTCTTATCTGAAACTTGAATATGTAAAATTCGTTGTGGTACAGAAACCAGCTGGATGGTGAGGAACAAAAATGCATCTGTGAACGGAGCCGTACCTAACCTGTCATCTCTATGCCATCTTATACTAGACACACATATGCACACACACACACACATGCTCACCCGTGCATAAATACACACACACACATATACAACATATATCTCTGTTAAGCCTCTTCTGTAATTACTAATAGTCCCTCTCATCCGGGCGAGTGCTTGCACAGCGGATTAAATCATACATGCTCGATTGACCGTTTCTACGTTGCTGCTGCCGTTGCATACAAATCGCAGGTTTTAAGGATGTATCGGTCGTACAGTCGTGATGAAAAAAAAAATCACGAAAAAATAATATTCACCAATATCATGGTTTAATGATTATAATAATGATTTTCCGTTTCGTTGACAAACATATAATTCATATGGCCACGAACGATTGAATATATTAAAATGTATTTAGCAAGGAATAATTGAGGAGCTGGCGAACAGAACCCGACTTGTCCATGAATTACTTTTTCGTAGGAGCGGTCAAAAACTAAAATAATCGAATAGAGATTAGTTAAGATTTTTAAGCTTTAATATATAAAGGCTCTATCAAAATGTAAGCCTGGACCTGACTTCGGTTTAATAAAAACACTAACCTCCATGTGGTTATTTTTATTTTTGATTTGGACAAGTCCGGTTTCAGCTCCAAAATATTTTTGGAGCTGATAGAGGATAAAGCTGTGCTTGAACAAAATACAAAAATTGACGCAATGTGGACAAGTCCGGTTTTGTTCGCCAGCTTCTCAATTGGAAAATTAAAAAAAAATCTTTATGTCGACTAAATGACATTATGACTATTATGACGCTAAAAAAGGCTATTTTCATGAATTTTTTGGTAGGTTTACATTACAGATATTGATATAAAAGTTGTTACACTTAATAAATACACTTTCGAAATACATTTTTTAAAAATATTTATTTATTGCAGTCACTATTTATAGACAAAAATGGTAGTTAAAAAAATGTCCTAAAAAAATTGTAAGTCTGCGCTGTTGATGAAATCTCGGAGATGGATCATCCGAAACAAAAAAATCAAACGGTTTTAGATTCAGTGTGTTAATGGCTATAGCGCATATCATACGATTTTTGATATATGCAAAAATAACAAAATGACGGACATTTTTCGAAAAAACGTGTTTTTTCACCGTTTTTGGCAAAAAAAGTAAATATCAAAATTTAAAAAGTCCTTGATATGCGCTATAGCTATAGTTGTGAAGAATATGTGGTTAAAATTTCATAAGGCTCGGTTCAGTAGTTTCGAAGATTTTATCAACAAGCCGTTGAAAAATGTTGTTTCAAGAAAAACGCGTTTGAAGTTTGTTTGGGTTACATGAATACATACATTTAAAAAAAAAATGTATTTCGAAAGTGTATTTGTTAAGTGTAACAACTTTTATATCAAAATCTATAATATAAAACCTAACAAAAAATTCATGAAAATAGCTTTTTTTTAGCGTCTAAAGTGAGAAGACCCCTTAATTCGTTATTGTGAAATAGCGTTATTCGTTATTCGAAATTGTGAAAACGATCACGCCGGCATAGAAAACCATATACATGTTTGTATCATGTATTAATATAGGCATAAAGACAAATCGATGGTAAAACTCACGACGATCGATTAGCTCTCTACCATTCTCATCCCACCGCGGAAAACAATCAGATATTTGCGCGTACGTGTTGTTTTTGATCTTCCGGCATTTTCATGGTCACATACTCATATCTGTAGTCTTCTAATATCCGTTTTTTTTCATATTTTTTCCCCGCCCTTCTCCTTACCTTGTGTGGCAAAATTGTTTAAGTGCGCGCGGGGGCTCCGGCGGTGTCGGGAGATCAGGTGAAACGCGAGAGACACCGACAAGGCCTTAGTCTTTGTGTTTCATCAGTTTTCGTATCGCTTATAGGATTGCTGAGCATATTAGGAATCGGAGTTGACTGCGCTGTGGTCAAACGACTTCAGGCAAACCGCGTATTTTTTATTTGCATAAAATGCATGCGTATAGTATATGTCAAAATTTCTTGAATGTCAAAACTAGGAGTTTTGTGGTCCACCGAAAAGTTATGATCCTAAAACCGCTCACGAAGCGAAAAAAATATTTGCTATTTTTATTACGATCTGGTAACAATTTCTGTGAAATGTCAAATCGCCCAAGATTTTCTTGCATTTTGAATATTTTAGTTGTGGAAAGGGCGTGAGTAGGTTTACTAAACCTTCTCGCTACGGGTTTTTTTTTAAATTACAACTTTCATCAACTTAATTTTTTTACATAATGTAATGTCACTTGAACAAACAGAATATTATTAATAAATTTGCAAGGTCTTATGTTCCCGGAAGCGAGGATTCACGCGAAGCCCAAAGTTGCATTCTTCACACCCATATCTTGTGTCCAGAGTCAAGGGACAACTTCTAAAGAATTTTACAAACAATTTTGGCCAACAAGTTTATTGTAACTGGCCTACTAGACACTATTTAACATGTGACGTCAGAATTTTTCTTTTTTATTGACAAGGTCTGCCAGTTTACTTTAGGCCAAAACACATATATATGCGTTTCCCGGAGCGAAAGGGTTAGGGCGTTACCCCCACTTGTAGCGCAAAAAAGGCCTTTTTCATGAATTTTTTTAAAGAAAACTACAAAACTTTTTTAATCGATCAATATACCATCTTAAAGAACACATCTTGAAGAACTTTCAGTAATTTTTTTATTGAAAAATATTACATTGTTTAGTGGCAAATGGCCGTCAACGAAATAATGTTTTTATATACACGGTTTGCGGTGACCAACATTGCGGCGAAGTGGATCATCTGAAGAAAAAAATGCGGATGGATTTAGTCAAATATAAGTATAAACTAGTCTTTAATCGAAGGATTTAAAAAAATATTCATTTTTCACAAAATGGCGGACAGTCAAAGTTAATGGTTCGATTTTAACGAAAAAAAGACGGCCGTTTTTTGGCTATAAAACGGCCATTTTTTTCGAAAAAAAAAATCGAACGATTAAAGACTACATTTTTATGTATTAAATAAGCCTGCAAAATTTCAAGAAGATCGGTTCATTAGTGTTCGAGTAATCTTGGTCACCGACCTCAGAAATGCCATTTTGAGAAAAACGCGTTTAAAGTTTCTCTTTCAACGCTCTTTCAACGCGGATTCTTCTCTTTCAACGCTCATATCTCAGTCAATTTTGTTCGGATCGACTTGAAATTTTCAGGACATATTCTCAGATACTTATACTTCAAAAAAATGCAATAAAAAAAATCGATTTTTTCAAAATCGCAAGTGGGGGTAACCCCTTAATGCAGTTAGATTGAAGAACCCAAGTATCATTTTCTCGTATTCAAGAAGATCCAAGGCGACGCTCTCAATTTTTTAATTGAAAAACGATTATTCCGTGTTGGACGATCCTCTCTTTGCATCGTATGGATATATGGAGGTGGTGTACATATGTCTTAACACGTGGAAATGCTGTTTAGCGAGCTCCTCCTCTCCGTAAAGTTATTAAATATTATTATGCAATTCGAAAAGCAGTTTTGAAGGAGACGCTCACATTGTGACACGACAGTACGGGAGAAGGACGGGCATATATGACACATAGTTGAAGCAGTTAGTTGGCGAAGAGGAGATGTCGGCAAATCTCTCTCCCTCCCCCCTCTCGCCCTTCTATCCTCCCTGCCTCACTCCTTATCTCTCTCTCCCTCTTTCTCTTTCTCTCTTCCTTATGCACCTGGTTTCTCGTCCGTTAAGTGTTGTCGGTGCAAGATATGATATGCACTATGATGCGTTCACTGCATTTGTTCATCCGCCTGTCTCGGCGAGTCGGGGAGTCTCGTGTTCGCGCCGGGAAAATCTTCTTCTTAGATGAAGGGGGGAGAACTGGTAGCAGGACTCACGAGAGCCACCCGCAATGTCCTCGGGCAAAAAGAGAACCGGCCAATTTTGCTGAGGAAAAATCGAACGTACATTCACAAAAAAAATATGTTTTTCAATCCTAGCTGCAGTGGAATTACCAATTCCACTGCATCAACTGTACGAGTGATGAAGAAACGATGCAATATATTTATATATTATGAAAATGAATGAATTATCATATTTCTATGTTAACCAAACACTAACACAATTCAATATTATACACTTTTATGACATATTGGTTAGATTTCATTTATCGACAAGATAAACGAGATGATCCGAAGATTCTTTTGAGAATAAGAGCTTTTTTGTGCTTTACTGAACGTGTTTAGAAAGGACAATGGAAATCGGTAAATTAAATGATTACAAAAATAGTAAAACATCCGCATAAATCAAGTCTGCATTTTAGATCCGTCATCAACGTACGAAATTCGTTCTATAGCATCTCCAAGTGGAATCAAAATAATGTATCCATCGCTCAGAAAAAGGCGCACAACCTTCTCCGCCAGGATAACGCGCAACGCAATAACACAAAGTACTTTTTAATTTTACGCTCATGAATAATAGTCCATTATGGATTTTTACGATTTCGTGCCGCGAAAATCGACAATGTGCGGGATGCAATGGTAATGAAACTTGCAAATATTCGAAGAGTGTCACTTGTCCATGGATAATGGTAGGTATATAATAAGTCGTAGCTAATGTACAACGTGAAGATTATCGTTGTAGTAATTCTTCGACACGAATTACGCAATAATGTAACACCCGAGAGCTCGTGTACAAGAGAGAATCGACCTAGACATTGCAGCGAGCGCCCTCTGACGAAACGCACATCCGCATTTTATTTACTTCACTTTACCTTCCCTTTATATCGGTCACTCGAGACCTCGCGGTTGAATTCCATTTTTTTCCATCGAATAAGGACTCCGAGGTCTTTTTTCCCCAGGTTATTTCGCCATGGACAAGATTGTAAAAATCGTCGGCGGAATGGAATGCTGTCCTCCGAGCCAAGGAGAATTCATGTGGTGGATGAAAAATTTGATGCATTTCCGGTTCGCCACGAGAACAATTTAAGAACTGGCCTTTATAGGGAAATCGTGCGTAAATAAATCCACAAAATAAACTTATTGGATCACTAATGTAGGCACAATGTAGATTTTTAGAACTTATTAGTGCATTTGGAAAATAATATATAAAACGGTTCACATATTACCCAGATTTTTCGTAATAAATTGCCTATCGTTTATCATCAGTCATATATAATTTATCATTCATTCAATAAAATTACTTATTTGAAATCTAATCCAGTGATGTGACGAGGACGATGACGAGTTCGGAGAATTAAAATTGTGTTTTTTTTTGCATCCGAAGATGCACTGGTCAGACGAAGTGCATTGTGAGGAAGGCAGGGATGACCCCTTTCACTGCACCACGTTGCTACGGTCGGTGTATATAAAGAGCCTCGCCTCTGACGAAGAAGCACAAGTACCAACCCATCTGCATCTCAAGTTATCCTCCCGGGTGTCACGTGTGAGATTATGTATACCTTGAAGGTAAGTTTGGCTAATGTTGATCGGGAAAAAAGGCAAGAATGAAAGAGGCGGAAAAGACGTACGTACATGAAAGAAAGAAGAGAATGAAAAGACATATATTCATTGAGTGAACCACATATACGAAACGTGCTCGAGTGAATAATCTGATTACTTGGGATTTTTTAAAATGCTTGAATCCTGGTCTCTTTCGAACTTAAGTCAATTATTCACGATCAATGATTTTAACGTAGATCGAAAATCGCAAAATTGAACAATGATTTTCGAAAATTACGTGTTTCTTTTGGTTATTTCGCAATTTCGTATTCATATTATGAATATAAAATGAGAAATATTTCTACATTTTTGAGAATTATTATTGTGTTTCTATCACGAGTATATTATCAACAGAAACTTGAAATTTGAGGAGGATAATTGGAAATTATTCGAGTACTTTTTTATGATCAAAGATTGTCACAACGGTGTTTGATAAAAGACAAGATCAGTATTTATGAAATGAACATTTGATTGTTTGGAAAATTCATTAATTCAACATTACATTTTTGCATGTTCTTACATTTTTTTCAAATCTCAAGTCGAGATGATGGAATTGTATGTCCTTAAATCTATGAGCGAATACACGAGATTGTATCACTGTTAATGCAATTTTCATCTTTCATAACCAGTCGGAGTGCCCAATTAACCGCGCGTTAGAGACATCACAACAGAGTGCAATATCATTAAATACGTTTTGCCGACAAGGAGCGAGAAACTCTGTAATTCGTAATTCCTCATTCGCCCGACCGTTTATTAATATTTTTTTTCTTTGCTGTGTACATTTGCGGCAATCAAACCTTAATCGTTTCTCGTTTGCGCGCGAGAGCGACGAACAATTTGAATCAGTAGAACAGGTGCGCCACGACAAACGATCGCTTATTATGAAACGTACGGTCGCAATGTTGATTCAAAAAATTTCTTGTAGTAATAGCATCTAGAAAAAAGTAAAAATCAAAATATCATTAAAAAATATTTCGCTAAATTGCGATCGTTGTTTGACGAAATAAACGGTTTATACATTTTTCGGCATTCCGTTAGTTAATTCACACTATCAGTTGTCAAAATATAATGCAACATATATAATATTTTGTAGTATACATTGACAATAAATAGTGTAAATAATATTTATATTATTGCATATTTTTCGTTGAAATACAAAGTAAAATAAAATGTTTAATAAAATGCTGCCACTAATTTTCATGTACTTTTGGCATATCAATTTGTTTGGCAGATCAATTTAGAGAACTTAAAAATTATTATCGATAAACTTTCAATCAAGTTCCGTGCTCCAAAGTCTAAAACATGGAAAAATCATTCTTCACAGTGGCTTTGAAGGTTTTCGATTAACTTTGTGACACTGATTTAGTTTTTCCATAAACAATCATACTGAGAACCCGATGATTTTTTAAACAGTTTCTCAAGATGGATCATACAATTTATAGAGAGTACACTCTTTCCTACTGCACAGAGAAACTCGAACAAACATCAACCCTTTACTTCCAAGTACTTGAAAGATTTGCACTCGACGTGTATGAGAAGAAAACGTGTTTATAGACACCTTTTTTTGCGAGGGGTATTGCTCGTAGTTGACGCGTTTCTGCAGTCATTACGCTTTGCATTTCATAACATCATTTAACCTGATGTAATATTACTCGCTCTCTCTACCTCGTGTCTGTCCTGTCGGGTTTACACTCGAGAGCATTATCATTCAATTCAAGTGCCCTTTGAGGCAACTTGCACTCCCGATCATCTTACACAGAAAGTCAATGAAAAAATAGCAAATAACGAGAAAAAGAACCGTCATAGATCGCGAGGACTTTCACGAGGACTCGTACCGATATACAGCTAGCGCATTTCTCGTAAAGCCACTGAAAGAGAGAGAGAGAGAGAGAGAGAGAGAGAGAGAGAGAGAGAGAGAGAGAGAGAGAGAGAGAGAGAGAGAGAGAGATCGATTGTTCCGTATCTTCCCTGTGACTCGATCTTCACCTCGTATCCTATGCATTCTTACATTGTGACGCGCCATTGCAAAATTACGTCCTCTCTTTATACGTGGCAGCCCCGGGTCGCCTTCGTACCCGTTTATCTTCAAGGATATTGCCCCTCGACACTTTTGGTTTGTTTCACTAGTAACATTGAGCGGCGGTCAATTTATCGGATGTGAGCTTATATTTCTTTCGATACTTATTGATTTTTTCTTCATCACGTCTTTTTCGAATTCGTTTCCTTGGGATCTTCATTATTTGACTGCATTTGGAAACGATCATGCATTCTACATCTAAATGAATGAAGTTTGAGTTCTCTTTATCATCAATTTAACCCTAAACGTCTACATTCTATTTATGAATTTACCCATTCAGGTGTTAGTGGCGATCGCGATTTGCGCGACCGGGACTTTAAGTGCTCCTCAGCGTGGTGGGGGTGCTGGTGCCGATAAAGATGCTGTCATCACGTCCCAACAACTGGAAGTCAACTTTGATGGCAACTACGTTAACAAGTGAGATTGTGACCTGGCCTTTCCGTTTTCAGCAACAAGGAAATTGTTCTGCATTATCTTTCGATATAACTTTAGCCTGACGACTATCAACTTTGTCATGAAATAGTGATGAAGATGATAAAATACATGGCGAAAAGATATAGCAGATTACGATGATCCTATTAAACAATAGGATCATCGTAATCTGCTCTATCTTTTTTCCATGTACTTGTAGACCCATTCATTCTGTACATGGTGGAAATACAGATCCTATTAAATAATAGGATCATCGTAAATGTACCGAAAATGGACAAACAGAGTGGTGGAGATTTGCACAAAATCGAGACAATTCTCTTCACCACTTAGAGGTGGCGTTAAATTTACATTTTCTCTGTTCGTCTCTTCCGAATGGCAATAAGTAATTGCTTCATCTTATCAATGTTACGTATCACCATTATCACTATTAATACTATCGGCATCAATAATGTTTTCTATGTCTGCTTCAATATTGTTCCCCTTATTAATATCATCATTATCATCGCCGATTTTAGTTTCGAAACGAGCAACGGCATAAGCCATCAAGAGACGGGACAACCGAAGCAGATCGATGGTGAAACGGCGGTGGTATCGCAGGGCTCGAGTTCTCACACGGCTCCGGATGGCACGCCGATTCAACTGACGTGGACAGCCGACGAAAATGGTTTCCAGGCACAGGGCGCTCATATTCCCACCGCACCCCCAATACCCCCAGAGATCCTGAGGGCCCTTGAATGGAACGCGGCGCATCCCGAAGAAGACGACGGTGGTCAGGGTGGACGACCGCCCGCGAGAGGTCGTTAAATCTTTTTACTTTACCCTCTCCACTACCCTTCCACTTTTGAGACGATCGATTTTTCATCGTCTTCCTCATGCAGGCAACATAGATACACCAATCACGAGTTCAATTCGCTAATGTGATTTTTTTTACGATTCCCCAATTATTTCGTTATAATATGAAAAGTAAAAATTGCACGAAAACTTATAATGACTTCAATGTCATTTGTTGCCACACGGAAAAAATCACATTCGAAACAATATGAAAGAGCTAGAAAAAATCGCCGCGGCGTATTATTTTTTTCGCGACCTTACAATATGTCTTGATCGAAGTCAATGAAAATCTTGCAGGCTAATCAACGCGGATGAAGGAAAAATAGACGTGAAGAAAGAACGATGAAAAGACAAGTGAATCGTGATCTGGAGAAGAAGAAGCTGGCCTGCTATGGACGAAACCCGCGATCCGAGACGTCGGTCTACCGATCCCACTTCTCATTGATAAAACTATGAATACGATAGTCTGGTATATATACATACATGCACACATGCAGATATATATACATATATATATATGTATATATATATGTATATACGTGCATTATGTATTAATAATATAGAGAATACAACAGATCACGAAATATCGAGAACGACAATATTTTTTGGCATAAATAACTCTCCATTCACGTATTAATATAATAACTACATATATGAGTATGTGTGCATATGTATATGTGCATAAATATATAACAATATAACTATATATGAATAGGTATGTGTACATGCCTATACACATGCACACACACATACGAATATGAGGATCTTTGCATTCTTGATATAAAAATGAAAGCAAGAAAAAATGAAAAAAAAAAAAAAAGACAGAGAAATGATTTAGAAAACGTAAAAACCGTCTATTGGTTGCGTCGAGCAGTCTCGGTGGCCTTCAACAGTGTGCGAGAAATACACACGACAGTACATTACAGTTCGCGCTTTGTGATTTTTTTTTATATGTAAATAAAGAATTATGCCGAATTTTTGTGTATATATAAATCTTTTTAATACTGTTCCCCTCCCCCGTTTTTACGTAATCGCAGGACTTGGAATAACGCAGTGAACGAACAGACGAATCGTATTGCTGCGAAGAGGACGAAAAACGGTCAAAAACCGCGTGAGATATTCTTACGACACTAGTGTCGGGTGTTTGGCAATGCGTTGCTTCCAGTTTCGCAAACGCGAACAAATATTTTGGATAGTTTGTAAAATTTTGAGACTCACATAGCGCTCTTGAATGACGTTGACAATTGAGGTGTATACCTAATTATAAATCGAAGGAACATTATTGATAATAAGGTAGGTTCCAAATTCAAATTGATAAGTTTCATATGACAGATGAAAACTTTTTCCACTTTGTCGAAATGGTTTTTGAAAAAAGTCTTTTGTTTACAATTTTTTTTGAATTTCTACCATGTACAGACATATTTGTAGGTGGGCGTCTATGTCTGTATTTGTAGAGTAGTAATGCAGCATGTGGGATGGAGTAATACGTTGCATCTATTCACGTTGGACTATTATGCCCTGGCGCAACATCAGGATTCGTAAGTGCGGCGACATTTACGATCTGGCACGTTTTCGTAGTGCTCCCAGTGTTTCGACGTACTTTTGCGTTGCAAACGAGAGAGAAAGTATCGATGCGGCTGAGGATGAGCTAGAAGTGCATCCCAGAAAACCGCAAAGGTGCAGCTCGAGATGCTCATAATAAACATATTGCATGTATATAGGTATTGTGTATCTGTGGAGATGCAAAGGACACATTATTGAGTCGCGGTGTGCCCATAGTAGGGTCAGGTCGGGTCAGGATGCTCCCGATCTTCGAAACAAATGCGAGAGCTCCAATTTAATAGATTACGATCTCTCGTTACTTTCTCAATGCGGCTATTGGGAAAACTCGTGGGGAATGTGCCCCTGGTCACGATCCCTTGTACGAATAAATACTTCGTTCGATTAGTCGGCTACTTTCACGATATTCGATCATCTTTTTCGACAGATAATCGAGTGCGAGTTCCTAACGGCACGGGAGTTTTTCACATTCCATGAAAATATCGGAAATTTAAAGAGTTTTTTGCTTTCCCCCCGATTTATCGTGAAATTTTAAATTGTACAATACGCATCTCGGAGTATTTAAATTATGAAGCAACTGCGAGGGTAAATGGTTGTGTTTAAAACGAAAGATTTGAAGGGGTTATGCCTAGCTGTGAAAGCCGAACAATCATTTTTTTCCCAACCAATATATTTTGACAATATCTCACCTTATAAATGTTCCGTGAAAATTTCAAGGTGATCGGATCAAAGTGACAGATTTTTAGGGTGTTATGTGGACGCTCGTCGGAACGCTCGGAGCGTCGTTCGAAACTTGAAGGTGGAATACCAGTGTGAGCACTGAAACTTTGGGTGATTTTCGGGAATTTTTTGGAAGAAAAGTACTCAATTAAATGTTTCGGAAAATTAAGAATATATTTGGCTATATTTGACCTATATTAAATAATTTATAGAAAAATATTGATATCCCAGCGACTTATGAGCTGCTTTCGGAGGCGCCAAAAAAAAGTTCCTCCACTGCTGACATGCTTTCGGCCGATTGGGTAGCTGAAACCGGAAAACAAAAAATGTCGTTAAACTGGAAGGTATTTCCTGTACAATGACGTAGGATTTTCGAAAAATATCAATATCTAACAAAATACCGTAGTTATGAAAAAAGTCTGTTTTCTTGCCTATAAAATGGACGTTTTTTTCAATGACAAATCGTCAATTTTCATCCAATCAAAAATATCCTACGTCATTGTAGAGTAAATATATTCAAGAGTACTCAGTTCAAATTTCAAGTCAATCGGATAATTGCTCTTTGAGTTACAATGTCAGCAAATTTGAAAAATCTCATTTCGAGAAAAACGCGTTTAAAGATCGATTTAACTATCGATTTTTGCAAGATAAAATGATTAGATATACGGCCTTGAAATTTTTACAGGATATTTTTGAAAGTATCAACTGTCAAAAAAGACGAAAAAATCGGTTTTTGACAGTGTCACACTGGTATAGCTCCTTAAACTCTTTTTTTTTTCTCGGAAGTACATTTTCAAAGTCGGTGAGAAAAATATCTCAAAAACGACTGCATCGATCGTTCTGACATTTTAGTCTGGTAAAAGAGAGGATAACCCAGCACTATTTAGCGTAGAATATGATTTTTTTTACTGAAGATAGATGGTTGCATACTGAGAGTAACCCTAATAAAATGTTGCCCCTTAATTCGCCCCAACCATAAAAAATAGGGGTTGAAAACTTAAAAATCGCCATATCTCGTTAATTAAAAGCACGATCTAAAAATATTTCAAACAACAGTTGTTTGGAATAATAAAATACGTATAAAGTTGTCTGACGTCCAATCACCTATCTTTGAAAATCACGGCACAAAAACACGAGAGCACCACTGAGCCACACAAGGACGCAGCGATATGTTTACTCCGCTCACACTTTATACGAATTTTATTATTCCAAACAACTTGTGTTTGAAACCTTTTTTGATCGGGCTATTAATTATCGAGATGCGGCGTTTTGTAAGTTTTCTGCCCCTATTCCTTAGGGTTGGGGCGAGTTGAGCGGCAACATTTTATTGGGGTTACTTTCAGTACCTTTCAGTATGCAACCATAACAAATCAGTCAAAAAATTATATTCTACGCTAAAAGTGCTGGGTTTTCGTCTCTTTTACTGGACTATTTTTGGGACTTCTTCTAGTTGGAAAAATATAGTATTTGCTCGATGGATTCGTTTTACGATGTATACTTTCGATTTGATGAACGAAGAATGCCCATTTTATTTTCGCTCAAATCGAGACTTTCACTTTGAATACGCGGCTTTTTTTTTACCTCGATATTTCGGAAATTTCTTCGATTAATCATAGAATAAACTAATGGACTAACGAAATCTGTTTGAGTTTTTTAGATGAGATTGTTCACCGCAAAATACATTTTCGAGAGGTGCTTCCCGGACATCGAACGTAAATCGATTTTCACCCAAACAAATTACAGTGTTCTTCAGATGATACTTTTTCAAATACTTAATTGTTGTAAAAAAATTTCATCTTGATTTTGTAAAAAAAAATCATCATAATTTTCAAAAAAAATCCCAAAAATCAGCTGTTTTCGACTCTTAGAACTGGGCAAAACTTGTTAAGCAAATTTCGGAGGACGAATTTCTTTTTTATTGCACTCTCAATCGATTGAGTAAAAGACGGATTAATGGATATTATGATATCTTAGTTCATTCCGAATAAAAGATGAAAAAAATTGTGACACGACGCTCAGATATTTTTATAACGATGTCCCATGCGTGGATGAAGAAATAAGAGTCGAATGTCGCGGTGCGCTTTTTTCGCAGAATTTTTTTATTGCTATTAACGAAATGGTAATGAAGTTACCCATTAAGAAATCAATTTTAGCGTTGTGAATGTGATCTTGGTTTCTCACCGGTACAGACTTCGTTAAAACTCAAGATCGTTCTTGATTTTGATTTTAGTTAGAAGTTGAACGAATTGTAACAACAACTGCTTCAATTAAAGGACATTTTAATACGCCTGATTTTTCGAAAATGTACACATTCCGCAATGGCTTTTTTTCATTCTCGCAAAAAAGTTTCAGAACAATATATGTCCTGTATTTCCAAACAGTTCGATGTTAGGAAGAAAGTGAAATGACTATAGTTTCAAATCATCAAAGAGAGTGTTCGGCTAAAAACTCAATCGTTTCCTAGATAATTTTTCATCGGCTCTCGCACGTGGCGATTTCTCCGACGTTACTAAAAATCGAGTAACCACATGACCTCTATAGTGACGAGAAAAAAAGTGAGAGGAATGTCTCCACGGTTAGCCACTCTAATGAAGATTATAACGATCTCTGACATTTATTCGAGAAATTTGAGAAAAATCTATTTCGGGAGCACCGAGTATAAAAACCGCGGTCCCGAACGTATTTGATCATCAGTAGTCACTCGTTCGATCTACCGTAACAATCCAAAGATGAAAATCGTATTCGGACTCTTGGCCCTTGCGGCAGTCGCATCAGCTGGTCGTTTGCCGGAAGAGCCTATCCCGATATTGCGTCAGGAGCAGGATGTCAGCCCGGATGGTGCTTTCCATACGAAATTTGAGACCGGAAATGGAATATACTACCAGGAGGACGGAAGCTTGAAACGTCTGGGACCGGAAGAGGCCGCTCAAGTATCTCAGGGAGTAGTGAGCTACACTGCCCCCGATGGAACACCCATCAAGTTGTCCTGGGTGGCTGATGAGAATGGATTCCAGCCCCAGGGTGACCATTTGCCCGTTGCTCCCGCCGCACCGGAAATTCCTAAGGCTATCCAGAGGGCCCTCGATTGGATCGCGGCCCACCCTTACGTCGAGCCGAAACAACATTAGGAAGGGCATGAAGTTCCTTCATCCAGCACCCCACTTCATCCGGATCTAGAGGCAATATACCAGCCGACAACTCCGTATCAATTGCCCATAGTGGACCAAAGGATAATACTATCTGCCAGCCAAAATCAAATCTGCATTACATCTTTGTTACGGTTGATTCTAGATAGTCTTTCAATTTTTCATCGAAAATAGTACTGATTAATAAATCCATTCCATACCCTACATTGTATGTATTTTCAATTACCTGCAACCCTAATCAGCCGGGTGTTTGGCAATACGTTGCTTCCAGTTTCGCAAACGCGAACAAATTTGATTGATTTACGAATATGCGTAAATTCGCATATTCGTAAATTATGGTTTCACCTTAACGATGCATCGTACATCGGTACTGTGAGGTATCGGTTGGACTGGCTATTATTGCAGTCCATCTAAGTTGGGTCGATGAAGAATTTTTTAACTTAAAAAAAAATAGCTGATCGAAGCTGAGAAAGGGAAAAGAAGCAACAAAAAATGAAAACGAGTTTCGGATCAATGAATTTATAATGTGTCTGCTACCTGTCCTTGAACAAACGCGTGTATGTCTAGTGAAAACTGACCGCACGACAAAGCTATGAAATCTTCGTTGGTGCCTTCTTTGGTGAATGCCCTAAGGCGAGAAGAGCGGCCGATTCGACGATGTCAATCCGTGTTTTGCGCAATATCTTCAGGGCTACAACGATTGGCGGATCTCCGCCCACCGTGCGACATTTGTACATCACGTGATACGGCCAGGCATAAAAATACTAATGGTCAAACTCAAGATTCACCGATACACTATGTTGTCATTCATTATTCTTCACGTGGGATTAACGAGTTTACCTTCTGATGGCAAACTGGCAACGCAATATCGATAAATAGCGGATTATCCATTGTACTCATGACTGGTCTCATGTAAGTCATCTTAATCGAGATCATTGGTCTGGACAGAAAAGTGTTCTCGTCTGTAAGTAGCACCATAACAAATGGAGCTGCGCTCGAGTTGATGAAGTTCGCAAAGCACCCTTCATCCTTTGAATTTGGATCGAAGTTGAATTTGATGAATTTACGTAGAATCATATTCACGGCGATCCATTGGGTTGCTTATTCGACAGTCCTGAATCAATTAATAAAGTCCCCTGAAACTTAATCAAGTATGGTAGTTTTGTCGAAATGACACCAACGCGACAAAAATTGCATTCATCGTTCCTTAATTTGTTCAAATTGTAGTAGTTTGGCATGCGTTTCCTTTAAAACATTGCTTTATTCACAGATGTGATGAGCGTAATTTAAGATTTTTGTGTGGATGTTTTATGTACGAAACAAACTGTTTAGAAAAGTTTGCAATCATTCAATGAATAATTGTAGGGTAATCAATTATATAACGAATTGAAAGTCTGCTTATTTTATCGTTTGGCTCTTCCATACATCCTCGGCAAAGTGGATGGAAACGCTATAAACAGTTGAGCAGCTCGAAAATTGCAGCAGTGTGGGGCACGGAAAATTCAATCTCAAGAGTTTAATAATTAAAATTTAAGCATTAATTTTTAAATTAAAGCATTCAATTTAATTAAAGCATTAAAATTTAGCAATTCGAACTCGGAGTTTGAAGGCTCGATCTGCATATTATCCCTAGAACGGTACACTGGATGCTGCACACCCAGGCCTTTTTGCCGTCGCGTAGTTCTCTTGGCAGGTTGGCTGCAGAGGTTTACCCCCTTCACGTAAATTAAATTTGGAATTTCCTTTCAAGCGTCCTCTTGAGTGGAACGGAGTCAAATTTGCGCTGGGTTCACACCCATGTGTACCGTTAACGTCTCTAGAAGCCCAATTTGAAGGGTCAGAATGATGAATTTTTTTCTAGTAACACATTGGTTGGAATAAATTAAATTTTTGCCAGCATGATGTACACATGTTTGTGGTTACAATGTAATTTTTTCGGAAGAAAATCTTTCACAGTGTTCGTGGTGCTGTAGTTGGCGTTGCAGCTCTCCAGCGGCGAGGCCCGAAACGGCGTGATCTCTACCAGGTTCAGATGTAATTTAAAACGAAAACAAACAAATCTCTTCAAATATATCCAACCACTTTAATAACGAATATAAGAACCACTTTGCGAAATTTCGAAAAATACGAAGAATGGCAGCTTCTCCAAAGAAAACCTCATTTTTCTCTTGAAAAACATCATGCTAAAGTCATTATTATTAACAAATGGTTCATCCAATTGAAAAATGCGATCGTGAACCGAAAATGACTACTGTTTAAACGCTAACTGTGCAAATTTAAGCTAATGGTGTGAAAGTTACTCAAGATATCTCGCCGTGTCAAGATATGTAGTTTCGAGATAATGACGTTCAAACTCGACGAATCGCGGTAAACCCGACCCACACTGTTCCACTAAAATAGGTGTAACTTCGTCAATTTTTAGAATTTCCGGGTCCGGTTGGTCTTAAAATATTCTTAAAAGTTCATACTATAACAATATGCAAAAAAAAAACGATTATTTGAAGTGTCCAAAAATTTGGCTAAAAAATCGTCAGATAATTGTTAATAACAAATGAACTATGCAATAAAAAAAAATCCTACGTACTTCCATAGACAATGTATTTTTCAAGACATATTCAACATTTCAAGTGAATCGGTTGAAAATGGTCTGAGTTATGTTTCCGGCCAACTTGAAAATGCAGTTTTGAGATGAACACTGCACAGCCGCCATTTTGAAATTAATCGCTTTTAAAAAATTATTGCATACAGTCACTGATATGTATGATAAATACCCTTGTTTGTAATCTCGATTTATTTTATAGTTTTTTTGGAAAAAAATCCCCAAAAAGCCTATTTTTTCGGCCTCTAGAGTGGCCTAAGGCCTTAAATCATTCCAAGAGCCAAGACAAACGCAGCGAAACTGTTAAGTTTTTACCGTTTTTATTTCACAATGATTGATATTTTCAACTCATTTTTCAGTCTTTCTGCATAAGTGCAAAAAATAGTTCTGTTCATGACCACACAAACGAAAAATGGTTGAAAACAAAAAGTGAATTGACCGAAGCCATTACTCGTTCAAAAATTTTGCCATATCGATATCGCAGTTTACCATGACTCTGCACGATCTAAGGAAACACATTTTTTCCTGCACTTCGTTAGATACATAAAACATCGAACTAAAACAAAAAAAAACTGAAAGCAAAGAATATACAGCAAGAAAATTTTACTAAATCGAACGCGTTAATCTTGGAGGTAAATGCTGATACAGGAATAAAGTTGTAATCGATGACGTAGTATAGTAATCGATTATTTCGTCCTTCCCCAAAATAACTATTTAAGCTGGCTGTTGATCCTCGTTAACACTCTGGCCAACATGGATTAATTATAAAATTAATGGATCGGTGAACGAAAGGCTCGGGCGACGGTCCCCTTTTAGGTGTTTCGGACGCACGCACACACACACGCACACATATAGACTGACAATCAACCGAAAAATAAAGGTCTGCCAAAATCCGAAAATCCGTGGACAGACAGGTTGTTGAGTCGTTTATAAAGTGCCCATCGTCGTACAAGGTGATCATCAGTAATCATTTGTTCGATCTGCAGAAAGCAACATGGGCAAACTTTTCATTATTTAGGGCCTGGTGGCGGTAGCAACCGCGGGTATCGCGCCCGACAAGCCAGTACCAATCCTCAGTCAGGAACAGGATGCCATTTCATCGAAAATAGTACTGTTTAATAAATCCGTTCCATATCCTACATTGTATGCATTTTCGATTACCTGCAACCCTAATCAGCTGGATAATCATCAGGCAAGTGGCAGCCTCCGCGATGCAACATTTCATTGATTTACCTCATCGATGCATCGTACATCGGTATTGTGAGCTATCGGTTGGACTGACTATTATTGCAGTGTATCTAAGTTGGGTCGATGAAGAACTTTTTAACTTCGAAAAAAATAGTCAGCCAAATCTGACGAAGGGAATGGAAGCAACAAAAAATGCAAACGAGCCTCGGATCAATGAATGTATAATGTTTCTGCTTCCTGTTCTTGAACAAACGTGTGTAGTGAAAACTGACCGCACGACGAAGCTATGAAATTTTCGTTGGTGCCTTCTTCGGTGAATGCCCTAAGGCGAGAAGAGCGGCCGATTCGACTATGTCAATCCGCGTTTTGCGCAATATCTTCAGGGCTATAACGATTGGCGGGTCTCCGCCCACTGTGCGACATTTGTACACCACGTGATACAGCCAGGCATAAAAATACTAATGGTCAACCTCGAGATTCGCAGATACACTCTGATGTCGTTCATTATTCTATACGTGGGATTAACGAGTTTACCTTCTGATGGTAAACTGGCAACGAAATATCGATAAATAGCAGATTATCCATTGTACTCATCATTGGTCTCATGTGAATTATCTGAATCGAGATCATTGGTCTCGACAGAAAAATGTTCTCGTCTGTAAGAAGCGCTATGATAAATGGGGCTGTGCTCTAGTTGATGAACTTCGAAAAGCATCCTTCATCCTTTGAAGTTGGATTGAAGTTATATTGGACGAATTTACGTAGCATCATATTCACGGCGATCCATTGGGTTGCTCATTTGACAGTCCTGAATCCATTAATAAAGTCCCCTAAAACTTAATCAAGTATGGAAGTTTTGCCGAAATGCCACCAAGGCGACACAAATTGGATTCATCGTTCCTTAATTTCTTTAGATTGTAGTAGTTTGGCATGCGTTTCCTTTGAAACATTGCTTTATTTACAGATGTGATGAGCGAAATTTTCTATTTTTGTGTGGATAATTTATGTACGAAGCAAACTGTTTGGAAAATGGTGCAATTATTCAATACATAATTGTAGGGTAATCAATTATATAACGTACTGAACATCTGTTTATTTTATCGTTCGGCTCTCCCATACATCCTTGCTAAACTGGATGGAACTGTTGAGGAGCTCGAAAATTGCGGCGGTGTGGGGCGCGGAATATTTAATCTCAAGAGTTTTATTTTAATCGAGTTGAATACTAATAAACACACGTGAAACGAGCATTAAGAATTAACAATTCGAACTGGGAGTTTGAGGCTCTGTCTGCATATTATGTTATTGACGGATGATTTTATTTTACATCTAGGATACATATTTGAGAATTTTTTATTTCGGCTTCTTTTGCCTGGGATTGTATCTTTGATACATCCATGAAGAAGTTTACGAAGTTGTCGGCCATTTAGCCCAAGGATGATGAATTTTAATTTTTTCCTCTTAAAATTCGTATGTAAGGAACTTTTCGGTTCCAGTCGATCAAAGAGTTGATTAGATTTAAGTTTTTTTAAAAGTAATTTCCATAGCCAAGGCAAACGCAAATAAACTCTTGAGTTTTTACCGTTTTTATCTCACAATTATTGACATTTTCAACTCATTGTGCAGTCTTTCTGCATTGAGTGCAAAAAACTGTTCTGTTAAGGGACCATTCCAGTGTGATTGGCTTGAAAATTGCTGATTTTTATGATTTTTTTTACATAATTCGATAATCAGTTCGATGTTTTTTCGTTTACTTAAATGACTTATAATAAAAATATTTTTTAATGTTTTAGTTTTATTTTTTATATAATTTTTGTGGCCACTGCAAAATGATGCCTAAAAAAATTGCGTCTGAAGGTAGAAAGTCCTACTCCTCCAAAAATTGTCTGAAACAAAAAAATCAAAAAGATTATTATTCAGTATGGGAAACTGTAGAGGTGTACGGAGGATCTTTTTTTCGACGAAAATTAACAAAATGATGGCCATTTCAAAAGTAAGTAGCAAATTGGGAATTTTTCGACGGGTTTTCGTTTAAAAAAGTAAAATAAAAAAAAACGCTTCCGTACGACGTTAAGGAATGGCGTGAAAAATGATGTGGCAAAACTTGTGACGGAAAACTTACAAGCTCTTCGTTTAAAATCTTTCGCCGTTTTAAAAAACGACTTTCCAGGAAAAACGCGTCCGTCCGCGTCAGGTCTTGAGCAGTTGGTACAATCCCTTTTTTTTTGGATAATGCAAAAAACAATGATTTTCACCAAATTGACTGCACGATCTAAGGCAACAAATATTTACCTGCACTTCATTAGATACACAAAACATTAGACTGAAACTGAAGGAAAATCAAATTAAAAGGAAAGAATATACAGCAAGAAAATTTAAATATATCTACCGCGTTAACCTTCGAGGTAAATGCTTATACAGGAATAAAATTGTAATCGAACACGTAGTATGATGATCGATTATTTCGTCCTTCCCCAAAAATACCTGTTTATGCTGGCTATTGATCCTCGTTAACACGCTGGCCAACGTGGATTAAAAATTAATGGATCGGTGAGCGAAAGGCCTGGGCGACGGTCCCCTTTTAGCTCTCTCGGACGCGCGCACATACACACGCACACAAATCGACTGACATTTAACCGAAAAATCTAGCTCTGCCGAAATACGAAAATCCGGGGACAGAGAGGTTATCGAGCAGGGTATAAAAGTGCCCATCGTCGCACAAGCTGATCATCAGTAGTCATTCGTTCGATCTGCAGAAAGCAACATGAGCAAATTCTTCATTCTTCTGGGTTTGGTGGCGGTAGCAACCGCAGGTGTCTTGCCTGACGAGCCAGTACCAATCCTCAGCCAGGAACAGGATGTCAGTCCTGATGGAAGTTTCTACACCAAGTACGAGACCGGCAATGGAATAAGCTATCAGGAGCAGGGTGTTTTGAAGAATCCAGGCCAGAAGGATGAGGCTCTCTCCGTTCAGGGTTCATCCAGCTACAGCGCTCCCGATGGTACTCCCATACAATTGACCTGGACCGCTGACGAGAATGGTTTCCAGCCGCAGGGCGCCCATTTGCCCGTCGCACCACCGGCACCGGAAATTCCTGCAGCCATTGTCCGAGCTCTCGAATACATCGCAGCTCATCCCTACGTCGAACCCAAGAAACACTGAGCTTGTACCGTTAAGCTACTCGACATATCAGCAACGAATGATTATTAACTCCGTCTTACAATCAAAGTAAAATATTTTGAAAAAGTAATTCAACGCATTACATTATTTTATCATAACCTCGGTAGGATCCTTTAATCACACATTTTATCCTGTCATTGTATGGCAAATTCCGATTACCGATCATCGAAGATTATCCTCAGACGGTGTTCCGTTCAGGTCTGAAGTTTTAGAAGCCTTGGTCGCATTCTCGTTCTCTCCCGCCCTTTCCTTGGTGTTATTGAGTTCAAGGCAAGTCTTGGTACGGATGACACTGCATTCTACTGCGGCAAAACATCAATGACGTATGTCACATTCATTGCTCCGTTGCAGGAAGCGATTTGTCTCGTTGCGAATTTCTCAATATCTCAAATCTCAAAATGTGTTAAATCTGCACATCGATGGAAGGTTTCATTGTTCACTAAAGGTAAAGATGCGCTGATGGCATCGGGCAGTCGTCTGAGAGGACCAAAAATGGGTTGAAAGATCGTGAGCGGTGAGCAGTTCCCTGCTCGTACCCCGGTATCTCCGAGATTCGATTTCAACGGTGGTTAACCATCAATCAGCTAGTGAACATATTCAAATATCTATGTTTAAGCTACTGGTTCATTGACATTGTTCTTCGAGTATCGTGGTGGATTGTTTTAACCAATAGATCATCGGCAAATCCACTCTACTATTGCACTTTCCAGAAACTGGTGAAAGCCGCGAACGTACGTACGGCCTTGTAGAAGTGGTATCTTCACTTAGCAAGGATAATTTACAGTCAAGAATAAATAGCGTTCGAAAGTGGTATAATAGCGTTGAGAGGGAGTTGCTCGGAGTAGCTCGTTTGAGGCTATTACCCGCTGGTCATTGCATTTAGAGATGCATATGAACCAATATCGTTCCCATGGCTCAGCGATGACATTTCCAAGCAACGTTAGCTGCACTTACCAGGGGACACCTCACCCAGCTATATAAAGTCGATGGAATACTGTGAGGATCGTCAGTTAGGCGTAGCTGAGAAACGAAATCGAGCCACGAAGGTAGGAGCTCGGGTTGCGGCTGTTGTCATAGCGACACACCCAAAATGGCAGTACTCCCTGCCCCGGATATCTTAAGATCCAATGGCCCATCGATTTTTTCCGTACCTGTACGACTCGTGACTATTTTTTCGTTCCAGGGGTGCCAGGATTGTTGCAAGCAATAACATGTTGATCCAAACGTTCGTCGTAGTCTGCATGGTCATAGGTGGGCATGCCGCTAGCCTGGGTGTCGGTGATCCAATTGCTATCGTGGCTCAGTCGTCGGACATCAGTCCAGACGGAAGTTTCTCGAACAAGTGGGAGAGCGCCAATGGGATAACCTTCCAGGAGGAGGGAGTACTGAAAAACGCCGGGCAAAAGGACGAGGCCGAGTCAGTTCAGGGAACAGCTTCGTGGACAGCACCTGATGGAACGAAGCTCTCCTTGGGCTGGACAGCTGACGAGAATGGCGCTAATTTCGAGGGCGCTCATCTGCCAACCCCACCACCGCCTCCGGAAATCCCAGCTGCCATTCAACGTGCCCTTGACTGGATAGCCGCACATCCGCAGAAACCTGAAGCACGAGCAGCGTGAAGATCTCGGAATGTCTCTATTCCATGTTTGAACTGACGTAAAATTCAATAAAATCATTGCTCACCCTGAAATCAAGGTCTTTCGGTAATTTCCTGTGTTTTCGTAGTTGTTATTTGGATGTCGGTCAGCTTTTCGCGTTTCCTCTTGAAGGTTGCGTTGGTTTCTTTAGACGCGAGGTCAACGAAGATGAGGACGATAGTCGTGACTTACTTATCTAACTGATGCTCTTCCTATTTATGATTCAAGGGTTGATGTGTAATCTTGTGTGATGAGTTTGCAGAATGGGACAATATAGTTTAGTCGAGGTCAAGATAGACTATTGGGACGGCCGTCATTCGGAAGATCTTAGGGGATAACAGTTTTGGTGATAAAAGTCTTCTTGATCATGGGCCGAACTCGGCTTTTTGCAATGTTAAAGATTTTAGTAGCATCGATAATTACAATCCAAGCCCGATATTCATTCTATTATCCTGCAGATATGCCTGCTGCAACTACCCATCTTCACGTCATTGTTTCTTGATGTATAGCTATTTCAACCAACCTATCGTCGCTTTACTGTAAGCGAGCTCTAATTTTTCACCCGATTGACTGATGAATTTCTGGACAAATCGGGAACAAAATAAACAACTAGAATGGGAGCAATCACCAGCTGACTTTCTGTCCATAGAATTACTCAATGGCTTGGTTTTAGAATTATCGAGAAATTATTTCAGCGCGTAGTTAAACAATAATCTTGAGAAACTCTTTTCCTAACACCAAAGTATAATTCTATGCGGAATATTTTTTTACACTGTTCGATGTTATTCCTCAAAGACTTTGAAATTATCTAAAGTGACGTTTTAAGTTATACTTTTCTCGGCATATCATCAAAGAATCCTAGGAACCTTTCGGTGTCATTGTCAGGCGCGGCTAGTAAATTTTTTCCACCGTCAACGGGCGATTTGTTGTCAGATAACGGGATCAACAATTCGATGATTAACTTTCAGCCCGATGAGAAAT
This sequence comes from Ophion ellenae, assembly GCA_963210295.1. NCBI lineage: Eukaryota > Metazoa > Arthropoda > Insecta > Hymenoptera > Ichneumonidae > Ophion > Ophion ellenae. The sequence goes on from OY723385.1 coordinate 58,277,204, forward strand.
CGAAGTCATTCAACACGTGAAATTGTTTTGGCATGCAACGTTTATTTAACGATAAGATTTTCGTCGTATCGCAGGATTACACATCGAGCCTGATGAGAACGGCGCGGACATGCGTGTTGCAACATTGATTACAGTTGAATAATATAGAGTATACGTAGATAATATATTCAATAAATATGTACAACAAATTTGAACCAGAGTACGGAGAATAATCATTGGTGGTGATAGAGCGTTGTATTAATTAGTATAAGATCGATCGATGAATCAATCGATTATTGGGAGTACAGCATGTTGTCATCTTTCATCTTAATTATCTCCTATTATTGTCTTATTCATTTCCAAAGTTGTTTTGACGTCATTCTTATTTTCTTCGTTGTCATTTGGACTGTGGCGTGGGTCGAGGCTGAGATCTATCAGATGCACTTGAATGATTCGAGAGAAAGAGAAATCATTTTTGTTCGTACGTTCACCGATGAATTCTTTAAACTGCATTCGGTTCATCCTTGGATGGATGAGCCGCGTTCCATTCGAGAGCCTTCTGGATCAATGGCGGAATTTCGGGTGCGACCGGAAGATGATCACCAACTGGTTGGAAACCTTCTTCGTTTGCTGTGTAGGTTAATGAGATTTCCTTGCCGTCATCGCCCTTATACGAGAAACTACCCTTAGCCTGCATAGCCTCGTTTTCTGCGCCAGCATTCGCCACCGAGCCCTCCTCCTCCGCCTTTATGCCATTGCCCGATTCGTACTGCCACTTGTACGAACCGTCGGGATTTGGACCATCCTGACTTTGACTCACGATCGGTATCGGTTCCTCAGCTGGAGCAGCTCCCGCCCACGCTATCAGCCCGATCACTGCTATCTGTAGATATTTTTTCAAACATATTTAACCGCTCAAGTGTTTTCTTCCTCACATACGAGCATTCGGGATATTGGGAGGAAACAATATTTTTTTTATTCCGAAAAAAAAAATAGAAAAGTACTCTTGAAAAGCAACCCTTAATTCTATTTTTAGAGTTAGTCGATTTAATGACTGATTTTAGTGGTTAAGTCGTGGATGACAATTGGATATTAATTTCGGTGTGTGCGTTAGTTACTTCAGATTCATGCGTTAGTTGACATTGTATAAGTCGATCGATGTCAATGACCCAGTATATAATTCCAAAATCTTTTTTGTACGTAAATTGCATCAAAACTTTGATATTTCATCATTAAAAAATAGTTGCACAGAGAAATAGTTTCCACTCGTGCTTTTTTTTTTCGTTTTTCCAAAAATAAAGAACTTGAATAAGTTAATTCATCAATTACACGTTTTTTTATGTGAACACTAAGTGTTTTTTTAATTTCAGACGAGTACTTTTTGCGGCTATTAAACATGTACGAGTAAATGTTTAATAGCTCATTTCATCTGCTCGCAAAAGCCATAGGTCGTTGTGACACGCAAGATTTTCATTGATTATCTCACCCTTCTCACATTTTCGATACTTAACGAGCTAATAAAAAAAAATTGAAAGAGAGAGAGAGATGGTGAATCAGTGAGCAATTAACGATTTGCTTCTCTCGTTACTTTCTCGTCTCGACAATGGCCTAAAACTTTCGCAATATGTGCTGTAGCACATAATACCTACACACACTCACATATATACATACATACGTGTATGTTTGTGTGTGTGTGTGTGTGTTATTTGAATAGAACCCACGGAACTATTATACGGTTATTATGCAACTTGCTATGCTGGGAAAGTTATCGATACGTTTGGCACGATTTCTGTCTCTCCTAGCTCGAACTTCGACCCCGCGAGCTCCTTTTTTTTCTCACCCAACCGACAAATACACATACAGGGTATTCAACCTAAAACGAAATGATTTGCACCATACGAATTTTTATGAACATGAAGTTTCCGATTAAAGTTGCTCCCGAAGGAATGGGCTTTTTTAGGTGATACTCCAATTATTCTCCAGCAATAATTAGTAATAGAAACACATGTTTTCTGCCAAAAGAAATTAATTACCTCCAAAAACAACCCCAATTACTCCAACCAAAAAGTGCTCAAGTCTATAAAATGAATAAGATTCGAATGAAAAGAATCTTCCCTCTCACACCTAACGGCCCCCATTTGTTAAAGAGCCTCCTCGCAAAATTCACTTTTTTCATCCCCCGAATAATACCCCTCGCAAGTCGCACAAAGGTAACTCGGAAAAATCGCGATCGCGCACTTTCAACCCTCTGGGGGTGATTTTTCGGATGTGCCCCACCCTCACAATACCTTCCGAATGCACCACTGAAAAAAAAAATAAAAACGAGACCGAAAAAACGCGACAAAAAAAAGAAAATTTGCGATTCTTTCTCAAAGGGGGGTTGGGGTGCGTTCTCCCTTGGCTTTTTCTCCCGTAATCCACAACAGTCCTCGTAGTTTTAGTCTCAAGCTTACCAATGGTGTGTACATGCTGAGTTGTTAATCTCTGATGGCCGAGTGTTTATCAAGAGCCGCAGAAGCCGGGATATATATACCCCTGGGGGCGCCTCGTGACAAGTGGCAAATGCACGAGTACAAACGCAAAAAGGACGCATACGAGCGAACTTGGATGTGTAAAAAAAGCTCCCGGTGTCGTTTGTCAGCTGTAACTAGCGAGATCGGTAGCCATAAGTGTGCGTTGAATAGAAGAGGAAAGAAGACGAGGGACGAAGTAACGAGGTATCCACACATTCGTGTGAATGTCCATGTGTCGTAGAAAATATATTCTTTCTTCCATATGGGAGTACACAACCATAAAGATGCACCTGTGCGTGTGTGTGTGTACTCGACGATATCATACACGATGATCGGTGTGGTGTACATAAAGAGAGAAAGAGAAAAGCAGACATGTGCACAGGCAATGTTGGCACAACAACGACGCTTCAGGAGCCAAGGGTACATAGATCTTCGTAAATCCACACACATTTGCTCCCTCCATATCTCCCGAGAGATTTTGTACCCGGCTCTTGCACGTTTTACCGGGAGGATTTCTTCAATTGTGTATGCGTGTCGTCGCGTTGTCGTCCGGGACGAGTGTTGCGGGAATATATCGTAAATGCCCAGACTCGTATGCACAAACACACGGGTCCATTTTATGGTACGAAGGAACGAGCCGAATGTACGGGACGATGTAACATACGCGTACGTATATACATTTGTTTACACGTACATGTAATGTATGTGCAATGGGTCGTATGTATGTGTGGGCATAGAAAAAAATGTCGAGAAGTGTCGACTACCTTCCCGGAGGGAGATTTGCCATATCACATGGATTCACCAAGGCACACAGTCACTCTAAATGTCACTGTGTCTCTAAATCCCTACCAGCCCCCGCCCCCTTCCTCTCGCCCTTCTCTGAACCCATCTCTTTTTCTCACTGCTAAAACGGCTGATTACTCAATTTTCGTAATTTCGCGAGATTACCTACGCTCGTTTTTTTTACAGCCCCCGGCGTGCTTGAAGCCCCCGCCATTTTGTCCTGATTGCACCGGTGTCGAAATGGCGAGGAAGACTGGCGCGCACTTCAAACGCCACACGGCTCATTGGGTTATCGTTGCCGCAGGGTTTTTCGAGTGTGAGGGATGACCGAGCTGGTGCGAGACTCGAATGGGAATTTTGTAGGGTTGATCTGCAATCTCAAGTTTTCTTAATATTCCATTGTTTTTATTACGACTCTCTGGTGGCGAAGCATACGCTTGTTCGGAAAGGAAGATTCCGTAGAATAAAATATGGCACATTGTATTGGAGTCGTTTCTTCATCTGCCTCTGTTTCTTCATTTGGGAAATAAGGACCTTTATTTGTGTTTCACTATGGGGCCTTTGGTCCCTTCTGTTCTGCGGTGTAATCAGTCAAGTTGGAATAATAACTATATTTAAATATTGGAATAATTCATAGAAACTACCGTTGCTGGAATTAATTACAGACGGCTTTTAGCGAGGCCGCACAGAAGCCATTTGACTTTTCCGACATAACTGCGCGTCAATCCAGCTTCAGCGAGACAGAGTGGAAGAAAAAGCGAGTAAGAGACGATACGTCATCGATATATCGGAATTAGCAAATATTCACACCGACCCAAGTTAAACACGAGATATACGTGCAAAATTTTCTGCTCGTAGCTTTTTCTTTCCTGAACTCGAAAAAAAATTCATTGGTTTAAATGTTAAGCAAGATCTTGTGTATAATTAAAATTTTATAAAAACGAGACGACGAAAAAATGATCAAGTTTGGGCTGCAGTCAAATTGGCTCATGTGGAGCTTGAAAACCAGATTTCACACGTCACCAATGAAATGGTTGATTTAAAAAACATAAATAGTTGTTTTTTTAAATAATTATTTAGATATTGTATCAATTTACTTTCCAGGAGAATGAATTCGTATGAAATGTATCGATGTTTTTCCGTACACTGAAACACATTATAAGCAGGATGAGCTTCTGCTTGAGCAAACTGAATTCAAGCCTGAACAAACGCATCCGATGAATATCTCGAAAAATCACCTAACAATAAATATTGTTATTCGCGGGTATTAGACTTGCTAATGTATAATCCGCTGATCTCGTCGAAGTCGACAGTTTAATTCGCCATTGCTGAATGTCCAACATTAAGACGTAGGCTTTGACTGGTTTGTTATTTCTTTTGTGAAAAACACGTGTTACGAAGAAACACGAAGATTCTTTTGAAGCATCGAAAATTCGATAATTATGGCAAAATATTGGCATCGATCTATTTCAACCATCCCGCATTTTTTACGAGTCTTTTATTTATTCATTAATATTTGGATACATCTTTACATCCGGAAGCGTGATGACTTTTCCACGACATCTGCGAAAGCCAAGCTCCGTCTTGATCAATTTGCATCAGCGATTTCAATTTGGAGTCACGAAAGCCTCGATAATCCGGATGATCCTGGATATCGAATATGATTAAGCAAACGGGGATACACTCGAAAAATATAAGAGAGTAAAAATGTATTAAGGGGTCAGGCCACAGTAACGGGTTTAAAATCATGTGCGAATTTAACAATTTTTTTTCGTATGAAAAAGTGATTCACTCATAAAATTGATTATATATCTATTTAGTATGAATATCAAGCTCTAGAAAAAATATATATTTTTTTCGATGTACAAAATGGCCGACTATTCGAAACTTCTCGAAACAGCTTTTTCCAATTGGCGTGACAAATAACTTCAACAATTTTCACTCGATTTAGTTCAAATTCAAAAGTTATGTTGTTAATTGCATTTCGCAGAGAAGTACGTACAGAATTTCTGATTAATCGAAAACTTTTCCTTTTATGAGCAGTTTATGAGGACTTATAACGAAGTTTTTCACTGAAAATTAATTTCTTAAGTGCAAATACCTACAACTTTTGAATAAAACAATATTTTTTAAATTCTGTACGTTCTTCTCCTGGTATTTTAATGTAGATTGACGAGATTTTTTTTTGTTCCAGGTAAAAAATCGTGGATGCTAAATGTCACGCCGCGGAGTGCCTAAAAAAAAGATAACAAAAGAAAATATTAGTAGTTGAGCATTTTGTACACCGAAAAAAAATATATATTTTTTCTAACAGCATGATATTCATACTAAATGGATGTGTAATTAATTTTATGGCTGGATCACTTTTTCATACGAAAACAAATTGTTAAATTCGCACATGATTTTATACCCGTTACTGTAGCCTAAGGCCTTAAATGCTACATTTTTAAATAACGATAATAATAATAAAAGCGGTGCAAATGCTGCAATATTGAAGACACGATGAAATAGTATAGTGACGATGAAATAAATACTAATATATAGTAATGCAACAAGATAATGATATAACGATACGACATAATGACAAGATTGTATCAATTCCATATTCGCTTCAAAACTATTCATTTATCGAATGAGTCCCCTGACCTCCGAAATCGACATTTGCAAGTTCAATTACCAAAAAAAAACGTGTCACCCAGCGAGCACTGTATTCATGCAGGACGAACGAATGAATTTGGATTGTGTGACAGTGAGGTCTCTGACTCGCCAAGAATGTACCGAAAAAAAGTGTAGGAATTGTAATAAAAAATTGGGCTACGAAAGTAGCGGAGTGGAGTAAGATTCTTTACTTAATCGAGAGCGAAGTGGTATGAAAGTAAAATTGAATTCGGCGCGAGAAAGTCTTGATTTTTTGCCTCGGGGCTGTAGAGAGAAGAACAAACAGCGGCTAGTACGAGAAGGCAGAAACGTCGGGTGGTCGCTCATATACACGCTATTGCCTCTCTTATATGTCAAGGTCGTCATCCGCCGCATCTTCTTATTTACGTACTTGGAGATGGCTTCACTTATTTATACCCGCCTGTGTTGGACGCTACGCCAACACGTAGTCCGCGTTCCCATCTTACCGATAAACCTTTTTCATGTATATTATTCATTCGATAATCGATCGTCTTTATGGCCGCGCGTGAAGCGTCGCCACTTCTAACACCGGCGATTGCGTTTATGGCCGAGAATTGCGCCGTCCCGCCAAGTGCGAAAAAAAAATTCGAAAAGAACGAATGCGCGGTTGAAATTTCGTAGCGTTGATCCGTGCGAGCCGCCAAATTTGTTGAGCTTCGATTATATTGCGCGGTCAAGAACGTTGCCCCGATCATCTGAATTTTGTGAGATTTCGAAATTTTTGATACATTTTCTTTTCAGGAGGGTCATTAATGTGCCGGAAGTTTTCAGTCGAGTAGAAAATATAGCAGATGATGCAGGACCAATGTTACCATGGAGAAACTTCAATCTTTTGTATCCTCACGTAGAGGGAAGATGGCATCAATTACTCAAGCGAACAAAAAAAGCTCCGGGGTAAAAAAAATTACATGCATATATAGTGTGTAAATGATTTGAAGTGTTCAGTTGAGGGGTTAGGCTACTGTAACAGCCCGAAAATGAGGGTTATTAAACAAAATCGATAAGATAATTGAAAAATCGTTTGGACATTCATTTATACGTACATGAAGAAAGATGTTTACCAAATTTCATAAAAAATATTAATAATTGAATTACTTATAACCACTCTCGAGAAGGACCTTTGAACGTGAGGGGCTCAACAGTGTACTTGATTTTGCCCAACCCGTTGGCCTGAAACGAAAAAAATTAGTTTTTTCTTCAAAAAGATAATATTGGCTAAGACTTGACCGAGTTTTTGTTTGTTATCGTGTTTCAATCATCAAGAATAAAACTTTGAATTTTTTTTCGATTTTTTGAGAAAAAAATTGCGTCATTAGTGTTAATAACTATTGAAAAAAAGGGTTGAGAAGAAAAACGTCGATCAAGACTAATACTATTATTATACTACTATTACACTGAATGAGTGTACCAAATTTTAGGTCATTCCGTTCTTTAGATGTTGAAAAATCGTGTACACCGTTTTAAAAAACACAGTTTAAAAAAAAAGGCGTTATAATTTTTTCTAGCAGGTGTATCCTTGTAATCGTAGGTTAACCTTAAATCTGCGGCTCCTGCATCGTATGCTAGAGCTTCCTCTTCAATTTGAGTTACCTCAAGCGACGCACAACTGTTCGTTATTTTCACAGTAACCTAACCCCTTAATTTCCGAGTTATCTGGATCCGTCAGGATGTATCGTTTTCATTTCAATACTTTCATATGCCCGTGCTAGCTTTTAAGAACCCATACCTTTTACGTTTTTACCCCATTCTTGTCGCTTCACCCCTTTCAGTTCCTCAGGAACCCTCGGAGTGTTGTCCGCAGCCACTTACTTTCCCAATGCATCGTATGTCGCATTTAGACGGAGGTACAGGAAAACTGTGGAAAACCTGTACCGAAAACTGACGACTATATTGTCACTGAGTTTCAGTTGCGTAATTATTGAAAAGTGAGCAAAACTTGAAGCGGTCACCCATCCGAGTGTTGACCCGGGCCAACGGTACTTGGCATCGGAGATTTCGCGCACCATCCGTGCGTTCACTGGTATCGGTCTGTCTTGACGATATTGTAATTGTTTGAAATGCCTAGACACAAGTCAAATACCTACAGAAATTATCTAACTAGGTTAGGCGAGTGAAGAATCGTTCGAATAATCTACATACGTCAATGATTAACCAGATATATATATATATATATATATATATATATATATATATATATATATATATATATATATGTAAAATTTAGCATCAATACCTTAAATATATTATGGATATATAATCTGGCCCATGCTCCATAATTTTGGAGTTTCGATCATTATTATAATAATGTAGACAACCACAGTCGGCTTTGTACCCAAAAAGATCCAAGGTTATCTACGTTTTTACGTAGATTTTCCCGAAGAATCTCGAGGATGTTTCTTTTCATTTATAATTTATCATTCCACGTTACAAAATTTAAGAATTTTCATAGAAAGATTCTAACATAGCTGGAAGCATCGGAGGTTCGAAATGTCACGAGGCTGCTACGTGAAACGCCTGGTTGCAGGCAACCCGCCGGACGACAATGTATTGTTGTCGTCATTTTCTAGGGGCTGAGATTCCGGGTTCACCAAATTCCATAAATCTGGAAATTCAATTTTTCCTTTCACTTATTAATATTGTTTTTTTCTCGATTTATTTTCGATCATTCTCTTGACATGTTTGTCGAAAAAATTATTTCTGAAAAAAAGTCTACATTCGCAAATTCAATTTGGGATTTAATTTAAGGGGCTACATCTACCTAGAGGCCCAAAAAAAAGGCCGAATTTCGATTTTTTCTGCGAAAGGATTGGTGGAAGAGAAACGCTTTTTGTTTAACAAAGAGGTACATATATTGAGAACTATAAAAAACAACCCCAAAATTAAAAAAAAAACGCCAAAAATATGAATGCCGGCAGATGATGACATTTTTTTCGTGTCGTTTGGCGGTGGATACTCTCCAGGTTAAATGGTCCATCTGAAATCTAAAAACCAAACGGGTTATTCAAGTTAACAATAAATACGAGTCGTTGGCGATCGTCGATTTTCAAATAATTTTTTTAACAAAGTGGCGAAGATTGAAACTCAAGCATACAAAATCTATGGAAAAAGTCGTCATTTTTACGTAACCATTGAAAAATGAAGATCGATTTGAAAAAAGTGAGGTGTCAACGACCTTTAAGAGAGGACACCACTGCAAAAAGTTCGAAAAGTCGTCTTTTTGGGAACACTTTTAAAAAATCCTTTAAACGTTCTCGTTTTCGAGCTATTTTTGAGGGGAGTCTCTGAGCGCTGAAAAGCGCCTCCGACGATGTTGCACACCAGCTACACAAAATACTGTCCGAAAATTTGATCCTGAAGTAAAAATCGTTCTCAACGAGGATCGCGTAACCCACCGACTCAAGAAGCTCCCGCGCTTCTGCAAATCCACTGGTGCATTTTTTCCTAGCGGATACCGAAAACTTCAAACACGTTTTTCTCAAAACCACACGGAGAAAAAAACGGCCTCAAATTCTAACACTGGTTGCCAGAATTCTTAAATTCAATGCTAGAAAAGTATAGCAGTTTACTGCCAGTTCGGAATTCTAAGACTTGTTATAGAAGTGTAAAAGTGATTCTCACACCGTACAGTAAAAATGATGCGTGCATATTACATTTGAAACTATTCTCGCATAGGCGCGAGTTATACTTTCATATGGATTTTACTATACGTATAGCATGAACCTTCGTGTATGTATAGATTTCACTATACGCATAGCATAAATCTTCGGCGTGTACCGAAAAATATTACGAAGTTATTAGTAAAATCTGACTTTTTGTACCGTACTTTTAGTAGAATACTGGAAACTGATTGTTCCAATCACGTGGGCACAATATTTATCCAATACTACAAACAATCACAATATGCCGAATAAAATGTATTATTTGTATCAGTTTACGTGCCATATCGGAGGTTAAAAATTAAATTTCTTCATTATTACTATACCATAATTGCAATTTTTATCTTCCATTCAATACTTTTTGTTATTTAATGATATTTTTTTTTAGAAGCATAGTATTAATTCTAAACTTCGAGGCCCCTGTTTTCTCCGTGCATGTTTTTGAAATCGGCACGCAGCAAAACTCGGACAATTGTTGTCCAATCAACGTTATATTTCAACTGTAGTTTCTTAGACTGCTTTGACAATCAACTACGAGCGCTTTTTTCGATTAATCGAAAATTGTAAAAACATATCACTTTTTATATGAAAATTATGGTCGAAAAAACGAACCTTTTTTTCAAACTCCCCTCTTTTTTCCTTCATTACTTTTGAATTTCCCCCCGCACTTGACTGCTAAAACTAATATAATTAACGTAAATAGGGGATGAGTAGTGGAATATGGCGGGGAATGTAATAAGGAGGAAGACCCCGTACAATGAAATCTATAATAATAATGATATAGTTAACGAAAATATTTCACTCTTAGTTCCAGGATTAAATTTACGACAGTCTTACTGCGTGCCGCGGAAAGGGTTGTCTGAAAACCAGTGGTGCTATAGTTTTATTCCTTTCTCTAAAAAAAATCCAAAGAAAACGGTCGAAAATGGGCAGTTACAGTGGTGTCCTCCCTCAAGGCCTTAGGCCACTCTAGAAGCCGAAAAATAGGGTTTTTGGGGATTTTTTTTTCAGAAAAACTACAAAATAAATCGAGATTACAAAAAAGGGTATTCATCATACATATCAGTGACTGTATACAATAATTTTTTTGAAGCCTTTAATTTCAAAATGGCTGCTGTGCAGCGTTTTTGCGATGACGTTTCCGTTTTGTCAGGGTCCACGGCCGGACAAACAGCTCCTGTAATTTTTTAATTATAATGAGCCAATGAATTTTTTTCGATTTTATATAATAACTCCTATAGAAGTACGTAGGATTTTTTGGAAATATTGATTTTTGGCCAAATGGCGCACTTCTAAAGAGGAAAGTGAAAAATTTGTCTAAAAAATCGTCAAATAATTGGTAATAACAAATGAACTATGCAATATAAAGAAAAATCCTACGTACTTCCATGGACAATGTATTTTTCAAGATATGTTCAACATTTCAAGTGAATCGGTTGAAAATTGTTTGAGTTATGTTTCCGGCCAACTTAAAAAATGCAGTTTTGAGATAAACGCGTTTGAAGTTTTGAGTAGTGAGCTGCGGACCAGACGGCCTTGTACTAATATTCGAAAATCGAGTACTTAGAGATTTTTTTCGGCCATCATCTTTTGGGACATCATTTTTTAGGTCCCATAAAAAAAAAATTTTAAATTCATTTTTTGAAAATTCCAGCGTGGCCTAACCCCTTAAATGCTTCTCATCGTTTTATCTGTAAATTTGGAAACAATCCATCGTCGTTCTCGAGATATCATGTCCATCGAATTAAAAAAACAGTATCATCTGCCGGGGGTCATGTTTTTGTTGTTTTTTAAATATTCTTTTGTGATTTTTTTAAAGGCTCTTAATATATGTAGGTCCCTTTTTGTTTAAAAAAATGAGTTTTTTTTACCAACCGTTTCCCAGTTTCCCAGACAAAAGATTCGGAATTTGGTCATTTTTTCGGGCCTCTAGGTAAAGGTGTCTTAAAATGACCTGACATTTTAAATTGCGCGAGTTTGTGGCGAACATAGAGTATTAATATTTGATAACTGGCCTCAGGAAGTATTGACGTCTAGTCATGGAGAATTACACGATCGAGCAACGCAGGGAAATTGTGAAAATTCACTACAAAAATGGTAAAAGAAAATTCAGAATCGGTTCGAAAAGTTCGCACTTTGCGTTATCTGGCGCTGGGGCGATGTGTGTTGGCCACCAAGATCATGCGATTTGATGCCATTGGACTTCTTCCTTTGTGATGTTCTGAAAGGAAAAGTGTATGCCAATGATCCACAGACCATTCCGGAGCTCAAGAAGGCAATTGGCCGCACCATTAATGAAATTTGTTCGCTATTATGCCAAAATGTTATCGGAAATTTCGTCAAAAGTGTGAACGTTTGCAACCAGGGACGTAGCGGCCATTTATCGGATATTGTGTTCCACACATAACCTCCATGTTTGTATCTTATGTTGAAATAAAAATATTCGTACTTTTCAAATAAATAATACGTTTTATAAATAAATTAAAATGTCAGGTAATTCTAAAACACCCTTTAGATGTAGCTCCTTAAATCTAGAATTTGTCAGCGATTGCACAGCGAAGTATCTGCGTCTCGCCTTCACCCTATGTGAGTTTTGTCCATGATTCTGAACATTGTCTCGAGAACCAGCCTTAAGGGGCCAGGCCGCTTTGAAAATTAAAAAAAATCGAAAGCAAGCAAGACTTGAAGAAATCGACGATGATGAGCAATCAGAAGGGATTTTGTACGGTGCTGGAATTGCCGATTGAGTTTAGGTAAGAGTTTTTCATAGTATAAACTTCAAACGCGTTTTTCTCGAAACAACGTTTTCAAAATCTAGTTCATCGTATCTCTGAAACTTATAAACCGATTCTCTTGAAATTTGAACCACATATTGTAAACATGATTCGCAACAAGATGACCCTTGATAGCTTAAAAATTTCGATTTTTACGCTTTTTTTGCGAAAAACTGCGAAAAAACGCGTTTTTAAAAACTTTTTTCGTTTTTCATCTGCCATTTTTTTATTTTCTGATAAAACTTTATACCCGAGGGTAATTTTGTAGCTGGTGCCATACTGAATCTAATGGACTTTGATTTTTTTGTTTCAGACAAGCCGTTGCCGCGTTGTGATGGGGCTACCTAGCCCACCTATTTTTCAGGCGTTACGCTAAACTATAGTTTTTGTACTTAAAAATGAATGAAAATGAATTAAATTTAAAAAAAATGTATTTCAAGACTATTTATCAAGCCCAACAACTTTTATATTCATATCTTTTTTAAATTCTTTTAAAAAATCGCGAAAATAGCCTTTTTTCGTGGCTCCAACGTGGACTGGCCCCTTAAATGATATATCAACTCACAGGCATTATGAAAGCTTTGCACAATATTTCCAAAAATAATTAAAATTGGTTGGTTAAATTGGCGGGGAATTCCCGGGAAATTTGAAACTGCGAGTACAAACCGGAAGCTCATTGGATTCCAAGATGCTTTTATTCCCCCTATCTCATTATATTTAAATATATGGTTAGTGCATATATTTAAAAAACTCCACGAGGGACGTTAAGGTCACAGGAAGCGAAACTCAGAGTGAAATGCCTCGTGTGAATATTTATCCTAATTCGAGAAAAACAACGCAGATTGAAATTTGATAGTGTTTTATAATGATACTGACAAACCCGGAAGTTGAGAAATCCCGGAGGGCGGAGAAGCGTGACTTTTCGGCGGAGAAGACAAAGAGGTTTCCATCAACGACCTACGGCCCTTGAAATCTTCGATTCGCTATACCGCCCCGCTCTTTCTCTACCTCTCTTTTCTTCTCTTTCCCTCTCTTTTTTCGCTCTCCCTAGTTCCATAATCGTGGGACTAGGAAATCGCCTCCACACTTAATGAGCACGTTCCTCCAATGTCTGTAAAAACAAATCGTTCCTGTTCTCAATTCTACCACCAACTGAAGTAAAACAACGTACGTGACGTCACAACTATAATTTAGCCGTGTACGTAATAATTGTCTATTCTTTAAGTTGATATCGCACGAAATTCCTTAAGACCAAGAATTTCAAACGAAACTTGATGAAATGATTTCTGGCCCCGATAAATAATACGGACGAGCATGGCAATCGACAATTCAAAGAGAGAGAGAGAGAGAGGTACTACCAAACACTCAATTTGCCTATGTTTCTCGTACGAAAATCGCAAACCTCGATCTGTAGGTTGTTCGAGTTCACGAGGAATTCTTACTCAACAGCTTTAAGATCTGGAGCATCGGAGAGGGCATCTAATTATTATTGACCGATCGTGTATTGTCGACATCAGCACGTGGCATACCTGTGCACATTTATTAGCAATCATTCGTCAGTTATTGGCAGCCCGTACTCGATTTGGATGGGAAAGCATAGGCAGCAAGCCTACTGGAAGAAATAATAAATAATAACCTACTGGAACCTACAATACATAATAACGGAAAATTACATTTAAAAAAGGCAAATTAGAAAAAGTATACATATTTGATATCACTTTATATTCTGGATATTTTATAATTATTTAACAATTGTCTTCCTCAAACGGGTTGCGTTATATCATATTTTTTAAAGGCCTTAGACCACAGTAACGGGTATAAAATCATGTGCGAATTTAACAATTTTTGTTCGTACGAAAAAGTGATTCACTCATAAAATTAATTACACATATATTTAGTATGAATATCAAGCTGTTAGAAAATATACATATTTTTTTTCGATGTACAAAATGGCCGACTACTCGAAACTTCTCGAAACAGCTTTTTTCCAATTGCCGTGACAAATAACTTCAACAATTTTCACTCGATTTATGGAATTTCGGATGTATGTATGGAATTTCGGATGAATCGATAATTTTCAGTGAAAATTCATTTCTTAAGTTCAAAAGTTTGAATAAAACAGAATTTTTTAAATTCCGTACGTACTTCTCTAGGTATTCTAATGTAGATTGACGAGAATTTTTGTATTTTGTACTAGGTAAAAAATTGTGGATGCTAAATGTCACGCCGCGGAGCGCCTAAAAAAAAGATAACAAAAGAAAATATTAGTGGTCGGCCATTTTGTACATCGAAAAAAAAAATACAAATTTTTTCTAACAGCTAGACCATACGAAAAAAGATTTGTTAAATTCGCACATGATTTTATACCCGTTACTGTGGCCTAAGGCCTTAAACTGCTAATTACCATTATTATTTGATAACTAGTATTTGTACTTCGCTATTTTGTGTTCAGCTTAGTAGGTACTAATTCGGTAGTCTTCATTTTGTACCGCGAATAATGACATCCTTGTCCATCCCTGATTGACAGTGTTCGAGAAACATATCCGAAAGCAGTCTGGCGTTGAGCACATTTTTGTCTGTCCCACCAAGCCAATCACTGTAACATTCATGCCGAGTGATCTTTGTTGCCTTGGGCTCATCCTCGACTTTCTCGTTCCTTATCTTGCTTCTTCTAGAATTCCTAGGGTTGTGGACAGACAGCTCGCGGGGTTCGGGGGATCGGAAGGTGAAAGTTAACGCTTTGCCATTATGTCTTATCTTATTTTGTCCTGTTTCGTTTGTCTTTATGATTCTTCCTTGTCACGACGTCATTTGACTATATAACAAATTCTGCGCAAGATAAACAAGACATCACTTGGCGGGGTCTTTATTAAAAAAAAACTTATCATTAAACATAAACATTACGTTGCAGTCATTAAATATCGCGGATGCTGATGGCTTAATAAAAAATAATAACTTGATTAGGGCAAATGAAAATGTACTGCTATTTGGTCACGCGAAATTACAACTTTGCAACAAAGTAGATAATTGACAAGTTTTAAAGCGTTTCTTTCATTTGTGTAAAAAGTTGCATGAAAAATTACCTTTTGAAACATAAACAAAAACCGCATGATAAAAGAAAAATTCTAACATCCGTATAGTATTCTCATAACATTCGTAAACATCCGTCCATTCGTCTCGAATGATCAACACAGTCATTACAAATACATCGACACTTTCTGTACACGTGTTTCTTTTTTTTTCAAGTCTTTTGTACTTTCAAGTTCAGTTACTTTCTTTCCTGATGAACACTAATTAATTGAACAAAGTTCAACGATTGTAGCATCGATCGGTTCATATCGATTTTGACTGGAACATTCAGAGATTGTCCTCCTCCGGATGTGCAGCGATCCACTCGAGTGCCTTGATAATGGCAGCAGGTATTGGTGGTGCAGTTGGCAAATGTGAACCATGGGGTCGGAATCCATTCTCGTTGGCTGTGTAAGTCACTTGGATCGGTGTACCATCGTCGGCCGTGTAGCTGTAGCTTCCCTGGGCTGAAATAGCCTCTTCATTCGTTTCCTTGGACGGTTCGAGATGTCCTTCTTCCTGGGCACGAATACCATTCGCCGTCTCGTAACTCCAGTTGTAAGAACCATCGGGGTTAGGGCCTTCCTGGCTCTGATGTAATATCGGTATCGGCTCGGGATTGTCGACTGGTGCACCGGATATCGCCGCTACCGCCATCGTCACGAGGAAAGACACTTTCTGTGGACAGGGTGTAAACGATTAAAAGTGGAAAAGTTAGTAAAACGATTTAAAGTTAGTAAAACTAAAAGTTAAAAGTTAGTAAAACGATTAAAAGTGTTGAAGAAGCAGTTATACGGATAGACTCAGGTGAGGAGTTTTTTTTTTGTATTTCTAACGACACTTAAGTAGCCTTGAAATCTCACGACACGGGTGCTTGTAGCCATCATTGCATTGGGATGACCAAACATACGTCAGAAACTTATCAAATGATTGTAAGCATTGCTTAAGGAGCTCTGGGTTCATCCTGGAAAGACTAGACTTGTCTGGGTAGATTTTTGGTTTTCCAGCAGAAATGCCAACTCTGTCTGAAGAATCTGAGACTTGGACCCTATACTTACGTAGTTAGTGAGAAAGGCACCTGATCCTTTATACATTTAATCCATGGGAAAGGGGAATGAACTTTGCACATTTGACGAAGAAAAGAAAAAGATACATGGAACAAAAGCATTCAACAAAATATGCCCCTTTCAATGACAACTCGCTCAGCCTTCCCTGTCCCACCTGCTGCACATAGCTGCAGTATCCTGCGGATCGTAAATCGCACGAGTGCAAGAAGAAGCTCTCGCTTTTAAGTCCTTATGCAATGTATGCCTGCACTGCGTGCTATCAGAGTGACCAACAAGAGGGACAGGTGGGGCGGAGGGGGGGGGGGGGGGTCGTCCGCAACTCGAGGCTCGGAAATTTTTGCGGTTCTCTGTTTTAATTATCCATTTGGATGAAAGTAGTCCTGGTTCAATCGAGTTGGGGTTGAAGCAATATACTGGAAAGTACATTGCGATACAAAATACGAACGAAACAACACAGCACGAAGTCACTTTGAGATTCAAGAAAATCTTTCAACTGCCTTATTTTTCACTTCGGTCTTAGCTTGTTCAATTTAATTATCGAATTGATGGAGTCACTTTGATCGTAGAGGGTGTGCGTGATTTTGTCTATTTTTCAAATGCACAGTACATGGCACTCACCAGAATGCTCATGGTGATGATGTTTCTGTTGTTCCTAGGCTTCTTCATGCTTCGATGGGGCCGTGCGAGGCTTTTATATCGAAACTGGCGAAAAAGTTAATAGCACTGTATGGTGGCCGAGACGAGTTTGGCCTATGGTCGGTTCTCCCTCTTGTTGGAAATCTCCCAGATGACATATGTGCCTGTCGAACGTATGGCATTCGATGATTCTTTTTTTTTTCCGTCTCCCACCATCAGCCCTAACCGACAAGAGCTAGGACAAATTAACGAACGCCGACTACTCTTGACACTTGACACACCGTCGGACCACGGGAGAAATGTGTGGAACCTTATGAAATTACGGGTGTTCGTCGCAAGAAAAAAAAAAAACAGGAGGACCGCCCTGAATATCGTTTTGTGAGTCATGGCGACGCGCATTTTCGCGGCATTCGCGGACGACGACAAATTAAGAGCGAATGAGGCGTGAAAAAGTAATAAAGACAATGAAAGATAGGAGCAATATACATCCAAATTAAACTGTTGATTTATATAATTGAAGCCGTGGATTTAAATTATTTTTATCGCCTTTCGGTGCAGAATAATTATTCGTATATGAATGAATGATGACATTTTTTGAAGGGTTACACCTAGCACGTGGCCGGAAAAAAGGGATTTTCGTGAATTTTTTTGTCTACGCGTGTGCAGGTTAGAATTTTTTTGAAAACATTTTAGAGTATGGTTTTAGGCGGTCTTCTCGCTTTACACGCTAACAAAGGCTATTTTCGTGAATTTTTTTGACAGGCTTATATCATAGATTTGATATAAAATTGTTACACTTTCGAAATACATTCTCTATTTACAACGTCACTATTTATTGACGAAAATGGTAGTTAAAAAAATTTCCTAAAAAAATGTAGGTCTGCGCTGTTGATGAAATCTCGGAGATCGATTGTCCAAAACAAAAAAATTAAACGGTTTTAGATTCAGTATGTTAATGGCTATAGCACATATCATACGATTTTTTATATATGAAAAAATTACAAACTGCCGAACACTTTTCGAAGAAACAAAAAAAAATTTGTTTTTTTCACCTTCTTGGCAAACAAATATCAGAATAAATATCAAAATTTCAAAAAATCCTTGTTATGCGCTATAGCTATAGTTGTAAAGAATATGTGGTTGAAATTTAATAAGGATCGGTTCAGTGGTTTCGAAGACGTTATCAACAAGCCGTCGAAAAATGTTTTGTCGAGAAAAACGCCTTTTAAGATTGTTTGGGTTACATAAACAAATAAATAAAAATTTTCATGTATTTCGAAAGTATATTTATTAAGTGGAACAACTTTTATATCAATATCTATAATATAAACCTATAAAAAAATGCACGAAAATAGCATTTTTTAGCGTCTAAAGTGAGAAGAACCCTTAAGTATCTTTTACAATTTTTGTATTGAAAAATATTTATAAAAGTGGTAGATACGATTGCTTGTGCGCATCGCTTTTTGAAAAACGTTCTTCACGGTGACCACTGCTGCGCGGGAACAAATCCGAAATGATAAAAATCAAAGGCATTTACTTTTCGCATGAAAGTACCTGGTGATTGGACAAACGATTAAATAAAATATTGATTTTTCAAGGTATCGATTTTCGATGAAAAAAACGCTCTATTTTCGTCGAGAAAGAAGCTATGTATCGAGAAACATAATCTTTTTGTTTAAGCACGGCTTTTTGATATGAAAAGAAGTTTCTAAAGTTTAAAGTTGATCAGTGCAGTGACTTTCGAGATATTGTAGTCACCGATTAAAAAAAAGTTATCCTGAAAAAAAAACACGTTTAAAGTTCGCTGGTTCTCGGAATCTACCTACAAACGCCCACAATTTGCACAATTTTGAACGGATCGATGTGAAGTTTTCGGAGAATATTCTTGGAATGTTATATTGTGGGGATTCGGCAAAAATCGGTATTTAAAAAATGTCAACTGGGTGTAATGATTTTAGAAATGCACAAATGCAAATGGCACTATTAATTTTTTTTCATTTTGAAGAATACATTCGTTAAACAATATGAAAAAAAATTATCAATTATCAATGTCAACGTTTTTTTTTGCTTCTCAAGTGAAAACTATTTTTTAAAAAGACGATTGCCTTTTTTTATTTTTTCAAAAAATTCTCTAAAATAGAGTGACCCAATCTATGATTTTTGAGACTGCTCTCATCGTGGGCCCATTTTTCCTTCAATTTTTTTTCGAATTAATCATGTTTTTTTAGACAGTTTTTATCATTTCAATGTCCAATAATGCTATTAATGATTTTGTGATTTCCAATTCGGCTTCGACAGGCCAGAAACGGTTTATTTTGAATTCGTGCTGAAGATAACGATAATAAATGTTTATTCGAAATCACTTTTTTTTTGTTAAATTCCGTACAAATAACAAATTAACCGTTTCAGGCCTGTCGAAGCCGAATTGGAAATCACGAAATCGTTAATAGCATTAATAGCACCATTAATAGCACCAAATCATTAATAGCATTATTGGACATTAAAATGATAAAAAAATTCTTTTGAAAATATGATTAATTCGAGCATAAAATAGGAGGTAAAGTGGGCCCACGATCAGACTAGTTTTAAAAATCATAGGTCACTCTATTTGAGAGATTTTTTAGGAAAAAAACTAAGAAAAGGCAATCGTCTTTTCAAATAATAGTTTTAACTTTAGAAGCAAAAAAAAACGTTAACATTGATTATTGATAATTTTTTCATATTTTTCAACGAAAGTATGCTTTATAATGAAAAAAATTATATGATGCCATTTGTCGATATCTCAATTAGTTCAGGAGTTATCAGCGTTTAAACATTTCCAAAACTTCTAAAATCGACGTTTTTTGGGAAAATTATCCTCCTAAAAAAGAAGAGATAAAAATCTAAAAATTGATGTGGATATTCCTTTCATGGGGTACAATTTTACGAAAAAAAATCAGGAAAACCAAAAATGGTCGTGGTCACAGGCTGGTTGAAATAGCGTTGAATATTCCATATATATATAGATCACACATAGATTGTGGACATTTTTTTCACAAAAAATCATGTGACAAAAGAAAAATCTTGTGCCGAGTTTTTGTGATTGACAAAAATTACGCCAAATCAAAATTCTACGACAAATTCCCCTCTTGCGCGCACTCATTCGACTGGGATCCAAGAATGTGGATAAATCTGATCACCTTGTACCTCCGCTCACGGGCAACATAAATATTTATGTCCATGATAACGAAATGTTCATCTCCCAGACTATTAGTCTTCACATTTGTCTCTCCGGCTACTGTTAATATTCGTTTTCTTATTTCTGATTTTTTTTCCTCTTGAATGAAAAATCTACGTTTGTAGTTGTCCTCGCCCATTCACTATCGTTCACCCGAAATTTCAATCTGCGTAGTTCCTTTTCCTTCTAAATATATCTCATCGTCGGCAGAGGCTGGAATCACAGTTCGTAGATTTCGTCAATTTTCTCATATTTTTCCTTGCGGTTAAATCCTTGACTCCAAAACGCAATACGACGGTGTCCTTAAAAATGATTATTAATCAAGTTTATCGATTCAAATAAAAAGTTGTTTTGATGCTCCGAATTTTTCAATCTCAAGTTTTGCAAGACGCCGAATAAAATTCGTGACAGTAGATACTTATGATGTTAGTCCATGAAACGAACGACCTTTTTATAATTTCAAAATTAAGGTCATATTGATATTTTCGAATTTTCGGCAATGCCACGAAAAGAAGGCTACGGGAGATCGATGCGTCTAACCGCTCCGTACCTGGATACTCAACATTCAAAATTAAGAATGCAAAAATCATTTTAAAAATCTCTAAATAATTAACAAAAATTTAAATACGTCTTATCTAAAAAGCATTTGAAAAAAAATCAATGTGAGCATACACGTTCGACAAAGGAAACCATAAACGACGAAGAACGGCGAAGTTTAAAAATTTATTTTCGTCGATCGTACGCTCGGACGCTAGGGTCCAGTGTAATTAGCAAGTCCAGGAGGAGACGAGCCCGATCGCGCAATTAGTCAAACCGCTCTGGCCCTCGTATGCGAGCTGAATTATAATGGTAATAGAAAGGTGAGACGTGTGAATGGAGGAGGTGAAAAATCGTGCTCGACAGTTGGTACGCACGCCGCTCGATTCGATTGTGAGATTGTCATGTAACGCTTCTAATTATCCGTTCGAGCATCGGATAACCGGCGCACAGCGGGCGCGATCAAAATTATTGAGTAATGGATGATCGTTGAATGCGTGACAGGAAAAGAAAGGGGAAAAAAACGAAAAGAAATTACCAACTATGGGAGAGACGAAAGTGAGAGAAAATGTGTCTTGCAGGAAGATTGATGTCACTTTCGTATCGATTACAGGGCATTTGTAATGGATAATAGATGGCAGGAGGAATTTGGGCTAACGTCGATCAGTGGGTATTGAGCGACGGATTAAAAAATTGCTACAGCCCGAATACAAAGAAGGATCACTCGAACATTTATAGTTCGCTTTTGGTTCTTAAATCCACATCAATTTGATTGCGCAAATCTGCTAAAAATATAATCATTCACACCATAATAATTGAAGAATCGATTAAAATGAAAATATGTTGAAACAAATATATGTATAAATTAAAATAAAGTCAATTGAAATGAGGAAAATGTTTCCATGAATCCTGCAGAATTCAAATATTATTGTTTTTTAAATTATCGCCTAAAAAATTTCAGTTCAATTTCAAAGCTGAAGAAGTGAACCTCAAATGAACATGGCCAGGAAATCAATTAAGGCGACACTACTGTGATGGGGAAAAATTCGATTTTTTCGCCTTTTCTCATAGTATACATATTCAAGAATATGTGAAAGAATATCAACTCACAATACAAAAAATTGACCAAGTTAGAGACGATTTAGTAAGAGCAGATAGCACAGCGATTTACGTGTACTAAAACTTTCAATTGCGTTTTTCTCGAACCACTGTTCTCGACCTGGCAGGCATCATAACTCTAGTTATAATTGTCGGATTTTCAATTGAAAGAATAAAAAAATCCGTAATTGCAGTTGCTGTCGTTGTACGTAGCCGTTTTTTTTTCAATTTTTGCCCCTGAATATAAATAAAAATTTCGCCCAAATTACACGTTCTTTCTCAACACCCGGCATTTTGTAAAGACTTTTTTATCGAAAAAAATGGCTAGGTACATCGAGAACTACATTTGTATGAATTGTAATTTTGTTTTCATTCTTCAGACCAATCATTTTCAAGTTAACGATCCGGCCGTTGAACAACATTTTTTTATAGAGAGGACATCATACCTCAGTAACGTTGTTAAATTTTTATATTTTCAAATAGTAATTTACACAAAATAAGTTCAATGTATGCTTATACCATGCCTTTTTTATTTACCGAAATAAATTATCTAGTAGACAAAAACAATTTCGGAAAACCGAGGTTTTTCGGTCAGTCACCGTGGTGATCCGGTCCATATAACCCCGTAAGGGGGGATTGTCTTTTTTTTTCGCAAAATTTACCGCTTTTTGGGAATTTTTTTGTGAAGAAAGTATACAACGGAAAACTTGTGAAACTTGGCATATAGTTTTATTGATCTGTTTACTACATACAAAAAATTTTTTAAACAATTTCATCAAAAAATCCGCCTCCCACCCCCCTCGACGCGCGATGGTCCTTTTTTGATGGTGTGCACGATTACAGCCTTCACGTTCATCCTGCAACAAAAACCCAAAAAGCATTTTACTTCAGACACATATAGCTATCGTTCGATGAAGGGGAAAAAAATTGACGATTTGGTGACGTTTTGAACTTGAAGTATCGATTTTTCGAAAAAAATTGATCGATTTTTTGTTATGAATAAAAAACTATTAAACGTATTGCTTTTTTTCTTCATCAAACGATAAAAGGATGTCAGCTGAGCATTCTGTCCAAATTTGAAGGCAATCGGTTGAATAGTTTTTGAGAAATCGTGCACACCATCAAAAAAGGACCATCGCGCGTCGAGGGGGGTGGGAGGCGGATTTTTTGATGAAATTGTTTAAAACCTTTTTTGTATGTAGTAAACAGATCAATAAAACTATATGCCAAGTTTCACAAGTTTTCCGTTGTATACTTTCTTCACAAAAAAATTCCCAAAAAACGGTAAATTTTGCGAAAAAAAAGACAATCCCCCCTTAATAGCTTACATGGACCTATTGCCTTTACAAGGCAATAGATGGTCTAAATTTTACCGAAAATCGTACTGTTTCGCATACAATTCTACAAAAAATTCAAATTTAATTTTTTTTTTGTAAATCGTTCGTTCAATCACGAGCTACACTCATCTACTGACATAAAATATTTGTTTTTTTTTTAATTTTTATTTCAGATAAAGCTATCACGAGTTATCCTGACCACTGCGAGGATTCTTTTTTCTAAGGGGTCTCCGAAAACCAGTTCTCAACCGCTGAATGTCCAACATTTTTGGATGAAAATTTCATAGAATATTGTTCAAATGTGCTTTTTTATCCTTAAAGTTTCAATAAAAATAACTCTATCATTATATTTCAAAAAAATTAGAGAAAATATTTTTTCCTGTCCTTCAAAATCCCTGTAACCCCTTAGCAGGAATTTGGGTGTGCAAAAACTTCCCAAGTGCAAAAAAAACTTCACGAAAGCAGCAACAAGACGGATACATCTTGCAGCACGACGTGCCTTACCGATCGAGAATACTTTTCGGCGGATTCGCGCGTTTTTTCAGCCCAAGTTGCATCAAAAGCGCCGTACCGTTTTGACAATGAACGCTTGGGTGGGAGAGCCACCTTCCCGTGGTCAAAAGAAGAAGAAAAAATGCCTCGAGTCTCGTACGGCCACGCGTGAAAGTAAGAAAAAAAATCATTTTTTTTTATTCCACCGCGTGTAAGTGTATTTGGGTTAGAGTCCGAGTGACCTCAGCAGGTATTGAGAATAAAAGAAGTCCGAGAGATTTTAAAAAGAGAAAGAGTACTCGCGAACAGGGTGGGAGCTGCGCGCAAAGAGGATAGGGGGGAGGAGAAATAAAAAAAGAAGAAATAAGACCGAAAATAAGCTGAGACGAGCGTTATGGATTCCGTTTTTCCCCCCTCCCGCCGATTTCTCGACGGGGACCAAAGTTTCGAAGAAGAACAAGTATTATGCACAGTGCAAGTATTACCGGCGGGACCTACTTCGAAAATTTGGGCCGAAACGACTCCGTGTTCAACGGCCGAATGAAAAAAGATGCAAAAAAAAAACAAAAAAAAACGTGAAAATAAAATTGCCTCGCGGTTCACACGCAAGCGTGCTTCGTAATTAACTGATGTGCAGCACACGTACATCATCCGCGGGGGATCCCCCGGCTGTGTATCGCAACCGTGCGCCGTTATTTCCCGCGGAGAAGATGCGCTCCGATATCGAAGTCCTTTTTCGCTCGGGACTCTCACCCTCCGCTGTTTTAATGATTTTTTTTGCAAATACCTTTTACGCCTTCTTTTCCCAAGACGTTGTTGCATTCGAGAGATGCTGCAATCCTCCGCAATTAAGGCGAAAAAAATTGGAAGAATCGTGGTTCCTTTTTTTTTAACGTGTTCATCGATTCGATTCTCTTTACGATTGAAGTTAACGTGGCGCGGATAGGAATTATGCGAATTACCACGCTGCTTTTTTATTTATATATTCGAGGAGGATAATTCGATAAATTTGTAGGAACATCGAAGCGGGATGCGAATAAAACATACAGCCACAAAAATGAGTCGGTGATTCATCGGCATGAGATTTTAGTGAGGCGCGTACACTGCCAAAAAATATTTTATTCGAATAGGATCTATTTAAATCAAATAGGTTTTTTCCTTGTCTCACGGCCTACTACGATCTTACTCGTCTCAAAGATATTTTTTTATTTGTTTCAGCTATTCTTTTCAAATATTAAATATATTTAAATTGAGTAAATAAAGATTCGATTCACATAAATCTTTATTTGCTTACAATGTACACTGTAAATCTAAGTGTACTATATGCATAAAATATTTCATAAATCCAACATGAAATGAAACACTTAATTGAGAGTTTTACCACATCGATGTTGTGTCGTAATTCGTCATTCCCTGGCTTTCTGAAATGATTTTTTTTCGAAGAAAATATTTTGCCTATATGAAATCGAACCTACACTGCCAGAAAATTTTTTTTCATTTAAATAGGATCTATTTGAATCAAATAGGCTTTTTCTTTGTCCACGGCCTATTGCGATCTTTTTTGTTCCGAAGATATTTTTTAAATTTGTTTCAGCTATTTGTTACTATGTTTCAGCTATATGTTTTTTAATTTAAATAGGATCTATTTGAATCAAATAGGCTTTTTCCTTGTCCACGGCCTATTGCGATCTTTTTTGTTCCGAAGATATTTTTTAAATTTGTTTCAGCTATTCAGCTATTTGTTACTATGTTTCAACTACTATGTTTCAGCTATATATTAAATATATTAAAATCGAGTAAATAAAGATTCGATTCAAATAAATCTTGATTTGCTCACAATGTACACTATAAATCTAAGTGTACTATATGCAGAAAATATTTCATAAATCCAAAATGATATGAAACACTTAATTGACAGTTTTACCACAACGATTTTGTATCGTAATTCGTTATTCCCTGGCTTACTGAAATGATTTTTTTTCGAATATTTCACCTAGATGGAATCGAACCTAGAACCTACCTACGCACGCTGCCCCTATGCTACCGAGTGCTTGTAAAATCTTACAATTAGTCGCAGATATGACATAAGAGACCAAATGAATTCCTACAATTGTTTGTTGTATCACATCTATATCAATTTGTTAATATGATTGTGATAATTAGAGAGTTTTATCGAATAACATGCTATAGATTCTTCAAACATAACCAATATATATATATATATATATATATATATATATATATATATATATATATTCTTCTCTCTCCACCCTCCCTACCCCCACTCTCCTTTGATATGTGTGTTGCACTAAAGACAGACCATTAGTTCAATCAAATAGAAAAATGGTTGACTCTACGAAAATTCTATTCAATTTAAATTTGAGAAAATAAATAGATACACTTAGTGGATTCAACTAAATTGTTTTTTGAACAGATGGTACCGAATCACAAATTTATTGCGATCAAAAAAAATATTTAGTTATTGGACGATATTAAATAGATTTTCATTTGAATAAATAAATATATTTAAAATAAATAATTCCAATGATGGAATGGAATAGGAAAAATTGGATTTAACGAAAAATGTAGTCAATTGAAATTTAAAAAAATCAAATAGCCGGGGTTAATTAATATCAATAGAATTTTTCTGTCAGTATAGAAAATAAATCGTTGCTTTATTTTCACAAAGATTTTCAATTGGCAGCGAAGGTCTATCGTTTTTTCTACTTCCTCTCGCTAATTGCTATTTGATGATTGCGTCGAAGCTACTTCCTACTTTTGTTACCGTTATTACAGAATTTTCTCAAGTTCGTACGTTCTCATCTTCGAACTCGCCGCTTCCAAGGCCCCAAATTTTCATATCTCGTTATCAAACACTTTTTTGGCTAGAACGTTGCGATCGAAACGTCGTCATATCGGCGCAAACTGTAGGATAGAAAATTCGCAAACGCGAATGAAAGATAAACCTACCCAAGAATCGACAAAAATGTTCATTCGATATACAGTTTGTCACCAAAATCGTAAGGTTTCGATGCAGATTCCGCGGAAACAAGGCATCGATACGGCATTGCCTGGTCTCTTGCAAATTGCGAAATATACTACGTAGAATTTTTACGAACCAGATGTAAATGTTTTATGTCTCTATATATATACGTGTGCGTCGAATTCGGGAATTCCTGAGAAGTCGGAGACCCTGGAGGACCCCGATGTGTCCATTTAAAAAAAACACCGACACACATATATATATATATATATATATATATATATATATATATATATCGAGATATATAGACGTATGTATGTATACGTATATATATATTACAGAAGAATGCGTGAACATTCCGTCGACTGCCAAACGTGAGATCAGCTGACTAAAATAGTCATAGTGAATCCTCTTTTTTCTGGTATTTTCTTCGTTTTTTTTTACAATCTTGCTTTTATTCTCTTCGACTTTGATTCGCCGCTCTTTGGAATAACGTTTCATTTGAATAATGATTAAATCGACAACGAAACAGATTCACGATAAGGTATTTTTCTTGCGAAAACGTCCACATACGTTTATTAACTTTTGTAAAGAAATTCATACGTACGCGATATATATATATATATATATATATATATATATACATACTTGTAGAAGTTTCTCTACAATATGCTTGGGGCGAATATTATTATTGCACCTCCGGATCTTTGACGTTGCGTCACCACACGAAATAGCCCCCGAGGGGTCTCACCTAACAAAAGCTAGACACATATATATTCATATATGTACATATGGCTGTCATAGAGAATCTCATCTCCGGTACTTTTGCTATGCGTATCTCTGATGTATCTATAGCTTCTTTATATATCTTATTCTCGTAATCTCGTAATTACAAGCTCCTTGTCACTTTTCCCGAAATATAATTCATTCGTTTCTCTCTCTCTCTCTCTCTCTCTCTCTCGCTCTCTCTCTCCCTCTCTTACACTTACTCCCGATTTCTTTCTCTTTTATCTTACAAAGATATGTATGCTTAATATGTAACACGGACAATCTAACGTGAGTTGCCTCAAGAGACACGAGAGGACCGAGATCTATATATTCCGAGAGAAAAGAGAGGGAGAAAGAAGACTCGAAAGAAATTGAAAGTACGAGATAGCGAAAGTTTACGAGCGGGCTTCATGCTCCGAGGGTGAGGAGGAAATCAATAATAATAAATTTGATAATGTGTTAATCGAATTTTGGTCACAGCGGCGACACAAAAATCAGTGTAAATTCACCTTACAACGTGTCATCGATTGAAAAAACGAAAGGTACAAGGTTTTCTCAAAATTCAATCGTGCGAGAATAACCAAATAATAATTGAGGACACACGATATCTCTGTTGTTACAACTTTGTTTTAAGCCACGACTCTTTGCGTTCTTCAGCATTGTTAAATGTTTTTCAATGATTTTTTTTGTCATTCAGGGATATGAAACTGAAACCGTTTTATTAAAACGATAATAATCAGTTTAATTGAAATAACGGCAGCTACACTGTCACATGAAAGTAAATCAGATGTTTATCGATCGAGAAAGTTTTTCTAATTTCGATCGATATCGTAATTCGTAACAATCGAACGATTGTAATACTCGATCTTGATCACTTAGAGGCTAAGCAACTAGAAATCGAGCCGATAAACAACGAAACTGTTTATTCAATCCTTTTGGCTTTTTCAACATTATTCAGCGAGTCAATATTTTCCAAGAGACTCTTTTGTTTATTGGCTCTTACTATTTAATATACAATATTGAAAGACACTGTTTTCCATAAAAATAGCCAGATTTCATTGGATTGGCTATTGACGAAACAAATGGAATATTCGTACTCGACATTTTTCCTAATAATGAGAATCAACAATTGTTTTTATGACAAAAGGATAATATTGAAAGTTTAACAAGTTGAGGGGCTACATCTACCTAAAGGTCCGACAAAATTGCCAAATTCCAAAAAAATTCTGGGACACGGTTTTTGAAGAAAAAAAACGCATTTTTCTTTAACACAAAGGTACACGTATTGAGAGCCTTTAAAAAAAATCACCAAAAAATACAGAGAAAGAACAAAATCATGGTTGCTGGCAGATGATGACATTTTTTCGCAGCGTTTGGCAGTGGACACTCTCCAGTTTCAACGGTCCATCTGAAATCTAAAAACACAACGGGTTATTCAAGCTAACAATAAATACAAGTTGTTGACGATCGTCGATAACTAAAATAATTTTTTCAACCTCAGCGATGAATGAAACTCGAGCATACAGAATCTATGAAGAAAATCTTAATTTTTACGTAACTATTAAAAAATGACGACCGATTTGAAAAAAGTGAGATCGTCAACGACCTTTAAATGTATCTCATCGTATTTCCTGTAAATTTGGTAACAATCCAGCAAGTGGTTGTCGAGATATCATGTCCACCGACTTTGAAAACAGTGTTTCGACAAAAACGCGTTCAAAGTTTGAAGTATGGTGCTGTTAGAAGCTATAGCTCATTCAATTTTAGGAATATTCTAATGAAATTTTCAGGTAATATAGCTAAAAGGTAACACTATCGATTTTTTTTCGAAAAAAGCAATTTTTTACTCACCTTGGTAGATGCAGCCCGTTAAGAGTAGACAACATGATCATCACCACGAATAGTTTATTACCATTTGAGTTTTCTATTTTGTTACGGTTATATTACCGCTGTCGTCTTCTGAATCTAGGACTTCACAAAGAATAAACTTTTTTCATTTGTTTTCGCACAAAACGCGTTATAATGACATTTGCTTACTGAATGAGGCAATTTCTTGTTATTTTTAATCTCATTCCAAATAAAACCCTATAATAATCAAAAGAGAACTTTTTTCCGTCACTCCACTGATTTAGAGTTTCACGAAAATCTATCGATTAATTATGAACTTAAAAAAAAATGATTCGCAAGCTACAAGTCGAAACGCCGAAGGACTACGGGGCTCCATGTGGTCCTTTCTTTCACACGACGGGTAGTCCTCGCGAAATAATCGTCACGGCCTTTAATGATGTTCGGGGCATGAGCCAGAGTTCGTAATTGGCAAAACAAGAAGAAACGAAAATTACGTATAGGAGAAGAAGAAAAAACCTAATAATTTCGTTGATGTAAACTCGGCTGCTACGATGACCACACGAGACCGATCGAGTATCCGGCTCTCTGTGGTCAATGCCGGAGAGCATTTTGCTCATCGTATGTAATCGGATGATGGTGAAGTGGAGGTGGAGGTGGAGGATGATCGAACGACCTGGAGATCGAGAATTTCATACACACCATGAAGATTTCTGTGGAATAAATGGTGGTCAATGGTGGGGATAAGAGTAAACAAAAAAAGAGCGTCGAATAAGGTACGCGGTGTATTATATACCTTGCCCGAAGATCCGTGAATCTTTTTGCGGGCGAGGATATATAAAGCGGAAGGCTTTGCATGACTCTTCACAAAGTCTGTGCTACCACAAGTGTGACGAGCTAAAAACTCCACGAGGCCTTTAAATACATTTATAAAAACCAAAACAACCAAAAGTATTACAAATATTTCAACCATGCTCAAGCTGGTGAGTAGTGCAATATTGAATTACTATTCTCCTACGATATCGCAAATACGACTGACGACATGACGATCTTTTCATTTTGCCGTTTCATTCGCGATAATAAATTCCGGAAAGACAGTGAATTTTTCTCACAATGATAATTGAGCTTCAACGAGAATCGAAATACAATTATTATTCTTATTCTATTGACCTTTGGTTGGTCATCTGTCGTGCTACGATCCGTGTTTTCGACACTAATAACCGATGCATTTACGAAAAAAATAATTGCAGAACAAAACGTTTCACATAAAACGATTCCATTTTGAATCCTATTTTTACATCTAAAAAAGCTTAGGGAAATGCTCTCAATAGGGAAGCTCAAAAAGCGTATTCAAATGGTAGCTATTTTTGGGCATAAATAAATAATAAATAAACAATTTTTTTTACTTACTTATTAGTGTCATGATTAAGGGAAATGAAAGTATTCGGGAGAGCTTCGAGGTAGAAAGTGACCCAGCTGATTCAACAGTCATATACGCGTCTATATATATATATATATGTATATATTCAAGTGCATACATAAAATCGTGATGACCGTTTCGTGAAGTACAGAGAGTGAATTGCTCAGAAATGTCCGACATTTTGTTACAACATGTGTGGTCTACTTTTTCTTTACCAAGTCAAAAATATTTATCTTAGATTTCCACGAATATATTGGGTATTCAAACAAATATCTTTCGATTGCAAAACCGTTGATTTCATAATCCCCCTTAATCGTTCGAATCGTAGGTCGGTTGAAATACCTTGTCGAAATTTCGTAGTTACCTCCGAAGTGTCTGCAACCGTGAGTCATAATGTTTACCGAATTTAATACGCCAAGCTGACGAGCCAAGTGATGGTCAGATAATCTGAAGTAGGACCTGTTTGTGTTGTGAAAGATAAAACATCGAAACGAATAGACCAGCAGATTGAAAAAATGTTCGTTTTGATTGTAATAACGGATTCGAAAAGATGGATCAATTGCAAGCGGGATCGACCGTATCGTAGATATGCATTCAGCGAGTTAATATTTTCCAAGAGACTCAATGTTGTGTATTGGCTCTTACTATTTAATATACAATATTAAAAGACATCGTTTTCCATAAAAATAACGAGATATTATTGGATTAGCTATTGACGAAACAAATCGAATATACGTACTCGACATTTTTCCTAATGAAGAGAATCATTTTTTTTAATGACAAAAGGAGACTATTCAAAGTTTAACAAGTTAAGGAGGTACACCAGCTTCAGCAAAATGGTGATAGATCAATAAAAATTGGTGAATATATTCTTTAGTATTATTCATGTAGATACAAATTTTTTCAGATTTTTTGGTTGTGCCGTTTTCTTACAAATAATTCACAAGCGTTTATTCTTATACCCGGAATATATACCTATATCTATAAAAATGCTATGCTTATACACGTGAACTTCCATGTTCAATTACTCGATAACGGCACAATGAAAAAATCTGAAAAAAATTGTATTGACATATATAATACTAAAGAATATATTCACCAAATTTTATTGATCTATCACCATTTTGAAATTTTACCATGGTTTAGCATGGCAACATTGTATGAAGCTGGTGTACCTCCTTAAGGAGCCGCATCTACATAGAGGCCCAAAAAATGGCCAAATTTCGAATTTTTTTTCTGAGAAACGGTTCGTGAAAATAGGGCATTTTTTTAACGTCAAGGTACATACAGTGGGTAACAAAAATATTTGTACATCTCACACGAAACTGTTGTTAATTTGGCTTAATTTTTTTGTTCGTGTTTTCCCAAGATTCGTGTACACCGACACCATGTATATTTAGGAGAAGCTATCGAACACAGAAACTTTATAAAGCATTTTATTTTTTTTGAAAGATAATTTGAAAAAGACGATGTGTACGAATACTTTTTTACCCACTGTATATTGAGGGCCTTTAAAAAAATCACCAAAAAATACCCAAACACCGGCAGATGATGGAATTATTTTCGCGACATTTGGCGGTGGACACTCTCTAGCTTAAACGGTCGATCTGAAATCTAAAAACCAACCGGGTTATTCAAGTTAATAATAAATACGAGTCGTTGACGATCGTCGATTACTAAAATAATATTTTTTTAACACCGTGACGACGAATCAAAACTCGATCATACATAATCTATAAAAAATTCGCCATTTTTACGTAACGATCAAAAAATAAAAATCGATTTAAAAAAAGTGAGATCGTCAACGACTTTGAAATGTTTCTCATCGTATTTCCTGTAAATTTAGAAACAATCCATGCAGTGGTTCTCGAGGTATCATGTCCACCGACTTTGAAAACAGTGGTTCGAGAAAAACGCGTTTAAAGTTTGAAGTATGGCGCTGCTGCCGCTCGTACGGCCGACTGGTAGAAGCTGTAGCTCATTCAATTTCAAAAAATATTTCAATGAATTTTTAAGGGAACATAGCTAAGAGGTGATCCTAGCGAATAAAAATATGTTTGGGAAATGCATTTTTTGACCCACCTAGGTAGCTGTAGCCCGTTACCTAATTCACGAAAGATTGTCACGATAGGCAAAAAATGTTGAAAATCCGAAACTCTATTATTTTCCATAGATATAACGCGATGAAAAAATGTTAGGCATATTCCTTCGAACCATTTTATCCTGGGAATGATTTTTCTCTATTATTTAATGCTCGATTGAGTATATTTTTTTAATATTTCGTATCGTATAACGTAAAAAACCCAGTATTCTTGCATTTCAAATAGATCAATTACTTCAATTATAAAATAGCTAACAAACGCGAACAGCGTGAACCTTAGGAAAAAACAAATTGAAAAAAAAAGACTTCAGTTATAAATCGATTTAGTGAAATTATTCAAGTTTACTACTCACCGATTTTTTTTACATACTTTCTATATATATGCGCATAGCAACTCACTGCTATTTCGAGACAATGAAGCTTTTGTAACGAAAATTAAAAAAAAACTTTTCTCATTGAACTTTCCCCGTACGAAACCCTTTGATATTAATTAATTTCTATGTATATATAAACTGCACAAATATATATTTTTTTAATATCAAATGTGAAAAAATTATAGGCACTGATCGTCTCAACCCTTGCGACGGTTGCCCTCGCGGCACCCCTTGACAATTCGACCCCCATACCGATCCTTCGACAAAGCCAGGACGGTCCCAACCCCGATGGCTCGTACTCATGGAGTTACGAGACCGGAAATGGAATTCAGGCGGAAGAGCAGGGGCACCTGAAGAACGCTGGTACGGAAAACGAGGCGATGTCGGCCCAAGGTCGTTTCAGTTATACGGCCGATGACGGTACACCGATTGAGCTTACGTACATCGCCGATGAAAACGGATTCCAACCCCAGGGTGCTCATTTGCCGACGCCACCGCCAATTCCTGAGGAAATTCTCCGAGCTCTCGAGTACATAGCCGCCCATCCCGAGGAGAATGATATTGATGCGCCTAAACACTAGGCGTAAAATATCGTGCTATTTTAATGTAATGAAATAATTAAGTCGAGACGAAAAATTAAAAAAAAAAAACCAAAACTTGGTGGCCTTGTTGCGATCAAGGAGAGTCCATGTTGATTTGTGACGGATGAGATCTCCATATGTTTTTCTGAGATAACGTTTTGTTGTATCGTGGAAAAATGTCTCGGAGATTACGTGGGTCATTTTTTTTTTTTACTTATGTCGACTCGTTAACGATTGTTGGTGATACTTTTTCATGGTTAGTGAAAAATGAAAGGCTATTATATCGTTGGAAATCGGGTATAATATAGTTTTCCACCAAATGAATAATTTTAATGTCTATTAAATTTAGACGAATTCAATTCTACTGGAAGTCAACGAAATTTAACAGCAATCCGACGCGTATAAAGTGAATAGTTAGCACATTTGAAGAAATTTAGTACTTATCGAATCAGTTACATTTGTAACACTATTCAGACAGTTCCACTTGCAATTTTGAACAGAAAAATGGTCCATTCAACTTTTATTGTATTTTTCTTGATTAATTACGATAATATTTTGTTATTCTGTTACGAATTCGTATCCTGGCTAGTATATTTTCTCTCAACCGAACCTGTGTATCGAAATGTGAAAAAGTTGTAAATAAATTATAGTACTCCATCGCAGTTTTGTAATCAATTTTTAGGAAAAATAGCACTTTTTCAAAAATTGTAAATCGCTTGTCCATATTATTTCGAGATGAAGGCCGCTCGGATCTTTTTTGAGTGTTTTTTTTTCGGAAAGAAAGGTGAACAAGTTTGCCTGATTCGGGCAATTATTATCAACCGAAAAAAGTGGGTCTAGCCCACGAGTCTGCAATACTTTTTTCTCTGAAATGATCATTTTATTTGTTTGTTTTTTTTTTATTATTTCGATTTAAAAAATGATGTTCCACCGTTGGTCAGAAAAAGAAAAAATTCAATTAAACATAAACTTATTACTCCGCGTGAACCCAAAGTAGGAAAATATAAAAAAATGGAATAATACCGGATCTGGAGAAAACTCAAACAATGAAATGCTTCGTGTGTCTCGAGCAATATATTTTTCAGAACAACTTTCGGACATTTATTTCGTAATAAAATTCCTGTTGAATGTTTATACTATGTTACGATTAAAAAAAATATTTTGGCAATCAATATCACGTGCAATAGTTCATTCGCAGCTTGACGTGAACCCGAACGTTTTTACACGTTCTGATTATCACGGGAAGCGCGCGCACGCCAATAAACCGATAAATCCGTAGCAAAGAAGCCCATCAAGATTCGACAGAAAAAAGCTATTCATTCGGGGTATTTTATTATTCCGCGTGTTGCGAGTCATTTTACGATTTTCACAATTTATTCGTCATCGTCGTAAATAATTTTGGGGTATGAGAGAACCATAAAGAAATGAAATAACACCTCTGAGACTGAAGGACAGCGACCAGAGCATTGACACACGGTACCTTGAGAATCCTAAAGTTTCCCAATGTAACGACGTCAATTCGTGTGAAATATTAGACGGAAAATCCTATTGACCTCCGACGACGTTTGAGGAATCTTCGAAAAAAGATGGTCAACAAATAAACGAAAACAAATTTGAAAAAAAAAACACCAATCACATGCGTCATATCAAAGTTCATTCAAATAGCCATATTGTTTTATTGCCTGGCAAAACCTGGCATAATAAATAAAAGTCCTGCGTGAAAATTATCGCGTAAAGCATTAAAGATCAACTGTGTTGAGGCATTTTTATTTCTCGAGCAGCAATATTAAACACCTCCGTTAATTTTTTTAATCAAAGTGATGAGATAATTATTACGATTTTCCGTGAAAGTGCATATTATAAGAAAAGTATTCATGCAAAAACACGTGAAAAAAAAGCAATGATACGAATAGACGAATGTGCAAGGAAATACAATATCGAATTGCAGTTGCTTCTTCTTAAGGCGGGACATCACTGCGGGGGTAAAAAATTGATTTTTTCCTGCATTTTTTTAAAGTATACATATTCAAGAATATGTGAAAAAGTGTTCAAGTTAAAACATTGAAAATTGACCAAGTTGCAGACGATTTAGTGAAAGCGAGTAGCCCAACGATTTACTTGTGCTAAAACATTTGCTCAAATGATACGTATTCAAGAATATGTGAAAACATGTTCAAGTTGAAACATTGAAAATTGACCAAGTTACAGACGATTTAGTGAAAGCAGGTAACCCAACGATTTACTTAGGCTGAAACTTTCAATCGCGTTTTTCTCGAAACAACTTTTTTCAACCTGGCCGAAATCGTAACTCTAACTATAATTTTCGGATTTTCAATAAAAAAAAAAAAATTCCGTAATTGCAGTTGCTATCGTTGTACGTAGCCGTTTACGGCTACGGACAACGATAGCAACTGCAATTACGGAATTTTTTTTTAAACTAATTTTAACTAATTTTAACTCATTTTTTTACGCCCCCGAAAATAAATAAAAATTTCGCCCATATTATACTTTCTTTTTCATCAGCCGGCATTTTGTGAAAACATTTTTTATCGAAAAACCACTACGTACATCGAAAACTACATTTATATAGATTATACTTTTTTTTTCTTCATTTTTCAGACCAACCATTGTGAAGTTATCGATCCGGCCGTTTGGCCACCCTTTTGTACAGACGTTCTATTATACCTTAACAACGGTGTTAACTTTTCATTTTGGAAATAAGAATCTACACGTAATAACTTCAATAACTCAATAAGGCTAAGGTCCCTCCCACCGATCGAGCTGAAATTTTGCACAAACCTTTCTTTCAATATTTTGAGACAAGCCTTAAAGGGATTTTTGGCGACGCGCAATAGTTTTTTTCGTTTGGGTTTGTTTGTTTGGCTGTATTTGGGTATTTTTGTTTGGACGGACGGAGGGCCCGATAACGTGTATAGGTTTGAATGGAGACGTAGATATATATTAGATGTAGTAATAAGAAATCCATTATTTTTGCATGAAATTGAAGGCAAAAATAATGGATTTCTTTTTACATATTACAATATATATATATATATATATATATATATATACATATATATATAGTCGGCGCGTGTTAAAAAAACTTTAAATGTCAATATCTCGAAAACTATTGCGAGTCGCTAAAAATCCCTTTAGGGGTTGTTTTAAGGTATTAAAAGGAAGGTTTGTGCAAAATGTCAGGATGCGAGGTTTCGCAACCTTAACCTAAAAAAACTTAAAAATGCAATATCTCGTAAACTATTGCGCGTCATTAAAAACCCCTTTAGGAGTTTGTGCAAAATTTCAGCTCGATCAGAGGGGGGGGGGTCGGAATCTTATCCCTCAAATACATACCTTTTTTCCAAATCCCGTATAAATAATCCAGTATACAAAAAACAATTGGGAAAACGACCTATTTCGGCCCGTCACAGTGGTGTCCCTTAAGAGACCTATAAAACTCTTAAAAATTATGGAAATTTATATGTTTTTATTTACACAATAGGATCGCGGATTTTTATCATGAGATACAATGTCTTACACACACTTTGGGATCCAATTTCACGCTACGATTGATTGCGGCCTAAAGAATATTAAACAACGCTAACGATATTTGAAATATTACAAAACTCTATGGAAAAATGCCTCCGTAACAGGAATTACGTTGAAAGAACATTGGTAAATGAGAGAAAAGGATCGTTGCGCAAGGAGCGAATTTCGAATCGCATATTATGTGCAGGCCCTCGTTTCTCGAATGTTACAAGGCGAAAATATATTAAGAAGTTTATAAAAAATATATGTATATTTATATGTGTATGTATATTTTTCTACAAAAAATCCTCAAGATCCCGCACGTTGAATTTCGAAGATTAAAATTTAATTCATCATCTACAAAAGAATCAATTGCGTCTCGACGTTTTTTTGGGATTTTCGAACGTTTGTTGGCCATTTTTCGGTTGCTCGTAGTTGCGTTTTTGATTGGAGTAATCTTTCGATTGGCTCGGCCGATTTTCGGGCTCCTCGGTGGTCGATGGTTGCTTGGCAATCCAGTCGAGGGCGCGCTGAATCGCGGGTGGAATCGGCGGTGGTGTTGGTATGTGAGTTCCCGATACTTGAGCACCGAATTCGTCGGCGGTCCAGCTCAGGGCTATCGGAGTTCCGTCGGGCGCGTTGTACTGCACCGAGCCCTGAATCAATTGTGTCTCGTCCGGTGTACCCGCGTATTTTCTCGATCCCTGCTCCCTCTGCAATATTCCACCCTCGGTCTCGTACGTGAACTCGTAACTTCCGGGATTGTCACCAACCGCGTGGGACGCCTTCAGGATCTTTTCCGGCGCTTGAAAATATTCCTGACCATTCGCCACTCCCAGGAGAGCCGAGGCGAACAACTGCGGAAGGAAAGACGAAACGAATAATAGTGAATGAAGCTTGAAAAAGTGGCAATTCTTTAGATAAGTGACTTCCGAAAAATGAGCGTAACATTTTTTTTGCTATTTTCTCATTTATAGGGTTAAAAATTATTATATTCAATCGGGGGAAGCTGCAATTCACCCCCCCCCGATAAAAAGTGATGGGGTTTTGATGTTCGCGGAAAGACGTGATAAAATAGGGCATTTTTGAACATTTCGACGCCTATACTGGGTTTTGAAAAAATTCGAAATTATTTTTAATGTTTTGCTCGTAAAAAAATTGTTAATGAAAAATTTAAGCTGAATATCATAATTTATAACCCAATAAATGAGAAAATGGCGATTTTTTTCGGAAAAGTTAATTATTTAATCAATTACCGAAAAAGTATTCACTTTGGTTACTGAACAATTCAAGGCTTAAGGAGGAAAGAAAAAAAAAAGTTTGGAAATTTTTGTGGAGGGGAGATGAGAAAGATACTTTTTTTTTAACATAAGTAAATCATGTTAGATTTGTCTAACATGATTTATGAATGATTTTCATGATTTTTAGATAATTTTAATCTGTATTTTTTAAAATATTTTTCTTACTATTACACTTTTAATGCGGGATCTTTGGGCATCCGAAAATCGTAAAACCTGTCGCTGGTAAGTATAATAATCCGAGAAGTAATTTGTTAATTAATTTTTTCATGGCTGTTACCTCTAACGATTAAAAAAGAGTAAATATTTAATCACAAGTGGATACGAAATTTTTTTCATCAAAGTAAATCACTAAATTCATTCAAGCCTGGAGAAAGCGGGTATTAAATTGACAAGGTTTCTATCGCTAATCCGGAATTTAAATTTAATGAGATAGAATTTTTATTCGAAGTGTGACAAGCCTCAAAATTGGTACAATAATGTCTGAAATAAATATGACTCGGTTGGTAACAATTTCGAAAAATTATAAGTTGCACGATTCAAGCACGGAGGTAATGTACATGACAATTTATTTAACAAATTTACAACGCGTTTTTATAATGAGCGCGCGCATCATTTGTCGGAGTTTGAACTACGTCGATGTGCATTTGTGTACATATATCGAGTTACTTTCGTCATTAAAGGTCACAAAGTTACGCGTACAGTGTAAATATGTACTATGCACGCAATAATATTACAAGCAATATTTGCGCATGTCTGTTCGATCGTTGGAGCTCTCCCTTGAAGGATCGCTCATACTTTATGAAACTCAATCGATTACAGCCGATCGCAGTCATCATGTCGCGCAGAGACGCGTCAGTGAAAGGACTTCTTTCTCTGCACATATATATATACGTACAAATACATCGCAAGTTATCATCTCGTACTCGGGATGCTGCCTTTAGAAGCACGTGTAATTTTGCGCACGTTGCAATCTTTGAAGCAATAAAAATTCAACTCGCACAATTAAAATAATTACTATTGCGCGGAATTTTGCAAATCTCAAATTTTGAAATATTAAAAGTGTTGAAAAAAAGGAAGGATTGTGACAAAATTAAAAAAGAAGAATTATGACACAAGTGAAACTCGTTGCTGAACCTGCGTCTTTCGTGAGCAGAGCTCATTTCGAATTGTTCTCTCTCTGTCTCTTTCTCTTTCTCTCTCTCTCTCTCTCTCTCTCTCTCTCTCCCTCCCTCCCTCTCTTTCTCTCTCTCTCTTTTTCTCGTTTTCTCTGTCTCACATACATTTACACTGTCCTTGAAAACAACTTTGACATTTGTATACATATAAAATCCGAAAGCTTGAAAAATTATTTGTAGTTTTATTGGCTTGAAATTTCGTTTGGATGTTTATTTTATCGAAAAGTTATTTGTATTTTTATTTACTTGAAAAGTTATTAGTATTTTCATTTATTGGAAAAATTATTTGTAGTTTCGTTTGCTTGAAAAAATATTTGTATTTTTATTGACTTGAATTTTCATTTGTATTTTCACTTTCTCGAAAATTGATTTGTATTTTGATCGACTTGAATTTTTTTTGTATTTTCATTTTCTCCGAAAGTTATTTGTATTTTTAATTTGAAAAATTATTTGTATTTTCATTAATTTGAAAAACTATTCATATTTTTATTTACTGGAAAAATTATTTCTATTTTTCTCTACTAAAAGGAATAAATGATGGTTTGAAATTTGAAACTTGAAATTTGTTTGTATTTTCATTTCCTCCATAAGTTATTTGTATTTTTATTTACTTGAACTTTTTGTTTGTTTGTATTTTCACTTTCTTGCAAAATTATTTGTACTTTTATTGATTTCAATTTTTTTTTGTATTTCCATTTTCTCGAAAAGTTATTTGTATTTTTTATTTACTTGAAAAACTATTTGTATTTTTCTCTACTTATACGTGATCATTTTACTACAAAAATGAAAACTCCGTTTTCTATATTCCTTTCACTGCATGAAAATATTCGTTGATGTAGGCTGTTCCATGCCAACTCGAAAAAGCCTTTCCCCCAATAAAATGTTCTGACCCGTTCAAAAAATCAGATCCTTGCACGTCCTTTTTTTTCTTACTTGGCTCACAAACTGAACAATAAAAGTTACATTAAAGTACACCATTCGAGCAATCTGAGCTGATTCGCAATTTTTGTTCTCCAAACTATTACGAAACAAACTTTCGACAAAAAGTACTGCAGAACATTTCCATCACACCCCAAGCAACGTTACATTCGATCCTAACAATTTGGCCTCTTAAGGGGTGTAAAGCCACAGTAGAATTTTCAAAAAATCGATTTATTTTCTTGCTGAAACGGTGCTTTATCATCGTAAGAATCAGGTACTATTCGATTTATAGAAAGACTTTTTTTTCACCGACTTTGAGCGTATAACGTAAGCCCACCTCTGGCACGGCCATAGAGTACCTAAAACTTTAAACGCGTTTTTCTCGAAATATCTTTTTTCCAATTGGCGTGACAAATAACTTCAACAATTTTCACTCGATTTACTTCAAATTGAAAAGTTATGTTCCAAATTGCATTTCGCAGAGAAGTACGTACGAAATTTCCGATTAATGGAAAACTTTTCATTTTATGAGCAGATTTATACGAAATTTTTCACTGTAAAATTCATTCAAATACCTACAACTTTTGAATAAAACAATATTTTTCAAATTCCTTACGTACTTCTCTAGGTATTCTAATCTAGATTGACGAGAATTTTTGTTTTTTGTTCTAGGTGAAAAATTGTGGATGCTAAATGTCCCGCCGCGGAGCGCCTAAAAAAAATAACAAAAGAAAATATTAGTACTCGGCCATTTTGTACATCGACAAAAAAATCTCTATTTTCTAATAGCTTGATATTCATACGAAATAGATGTGTAATTAATTTTATGAGTGAATCACTTTTTCATACGAAAAAAAATTGTTAAATTCGCACATGATTTTATCCCCGTTACTGTGGCCTAACCCCTTAAATTGATTTCGAACTACCCACACTTTGTTTGACACATTGCCGCAATACGTCACTCCGAAAGCAAATTGTTTCCAGATCGATCATCGTAATGTCCATTACAGTAACAATGCAGCAAGAGGTTTATGATTTTTGGTACGTATGTAGGATGCATTTCCCTGGAGACGAAGATACTCACGAGCACATTCATGGTGGTTATGGCGGTGGTCGCGGTCGACATATTTGTATGCTTATCAAACGTATATATGTAAATATATACTGTACGTATATTTATACTTATATGTACATATATATGTATCCATATATTATGTATACATTGTGCAAATATATGTGAACGCAAAGTCCGTACGCAAGTCGCGTGTACTAAAACTATATGACATATATGTGTATGTGTGAGCTTCTACGTCCCGTATGTACGTATAAAGATGCGGAGTTGTCTTCAGGCGTATACGCACGTAGGCAAGTGACTTAGAGTCGTACGCAAATAAATGTGCATATACACGTACGCACACACCCACAAACACACATATGTATATATATGTATGTATACATAAACGAATATCTACATATATTTATACACAAACATATACATATACGGAAGTATACGTATGTATATGTGTATGTACATATGCGCAAATATAAATATAGAGATCACTTCTCGATGATTGCCGTTGTGAAGTTCGCGAGCAACTCTAAGTCCGTTGGGGGAACAGCCGACCTTTATACCTCTCCTGGGAGTCTACAGCGAGTCTAGGCCTTTACATAACCCGGGAAAGTGTGTATTTCGGCGTGTATGGAAGTTTCGATCTTCTCCCTCTGAAATGTTTTAACGTCACCCTGCTCTCCTTGCACGCCTACCTGTATCCGTCACGCCGATTGACGGCCCTGAGATGAACATAAAAGATTCAATGTGTAGCGAGCGATTTTTCAAAGGTGTCGACTTCCTGACCTCGCGAAGCGCCTGGACCTTCAAGTTCCTCGCCTGAAGGCGACGATTATGCAGCAGGACCGGGATGAACAGGACCGCTGGGATCAGCGAAACGAATGATCTTTCACCCCGTTCCTCCAACTTGCGTTGCCAATTTTCTCTTTGCGACTTATCGTCCTGTCATTTGCAATGAAGCTTTGCGATGGTCGAAAAACGCCGGGTCGTTTCCGGTCGATGATGTCGAAAGATGTTTCGGAGTTTCGCTGAGAACTTCCGTTTGGTAAATTTGCGGTAAGTTTGGAATAAAGTGTGAACTCGTGAACTGAATATTATTTTAAAGATGAGTCAAGTGAGAGATTTATATGTAAAAAAATATTTAAAAAAACAACCTTTTATTTAGGGAACTAAGAAGTATAAAATATATTTTTTTAACCAAGGCACATATTGTGTTTATTTAACCATATTGTGACGATAAATGAAAGGTTGGGGGGCTCAACTTTTTAAATGTTTCATGAATTTGATCAATTCAGTTCCATTGACCGTATTTAATTTGGCATAATGGTAATTAGAGAAATTATCATCACACGTTTATACTGATTATCAGGATTTTTATTTGCGGTTATATTTTATTTGTTTTTATTTACCAAAGTTGTTTTACAGCAAATTGAATACAGTTCATATGTTAACGGATTTATGTAAATTAAAGATTATATGTCTAAATTTTGAACACCCCAAGCTTTTATTTATAGTCAGACATAGGTGAGCTGGTAAAAGAACTATTTTCTATTTTTTAGTACATCAAATAAAGGATTGTTTTTTTAAATATATTTTTTACATATAAATTATTTTCTACTTTTTAGTCTTTAATTGATTTTACTAGTTATTTGTTACTAGTAGATTATTAGTTTGCGAGTTTATACGTCAGGAACATGGAATGCTTGTAAAAAATAACACAGACTGTAATTAGGATTGAACTTACGACTAATTGCCGCATATAAATTTTTCACACACAAACACATTTAGCTACGAATTTGTTTGTATGCGTTAGTGGAATTTTATATGGATGATTAGATATCGCTAATTTTACATGAAAAGTCGAACATTGTATGGATATTTTTTTTATAGTTGAATCATTCATTGTCACCTTTTAGATGCATATTTGCAAAATTTCAGAGCTTCAAGTAGTCGGAAAGTGGGTGAAATATCGATTTTTCGTTATGCATCTTACAGAAAGTCAAGTTAAATAAAAGCTTGTAAAAAAAGGAAGAGTCCGGGCTGAATCGGAAATTCCTGAGGCGTATAAGAGCCGTTTTAGTGAAACGT
This sequence comes from Ophion ellenae, assembly GCA_963210295.1. Taxonomy (NCBI): domain Eukaryota; kingdom Metazoa; phylum Arthropoda; class Insecta; order Hymenoptera; family Ichneumonidae; genus Ophion; species Ophion ellenae. The sequence goes on from OY723385.1 coordinate 58,321,195, forward strand.
TCGTTACGTCACGCGGGAAAAACGGAACTTGAAATTCCTCCGAGTCCCCGACAGATCATTTTTTATTAGCCCATAATTACTTATCTCACGGAAATTAAATGTTTTTTTTTTCGTGTGTGTATTTTTCTGTCAGGTATTTGGAATTGGAAAACGAGAAGTGAGAATTTATCGCGAGTTATTCATTCAAATCATGTTTTATATACTCTACCTTATCCGTTTTATTCCTACTTAGCGTTAATGGTCCTGTTGTATACGTTACGGAGAAATTACTCCATCCATCGTTAAATCCACTCTTGGAGAAAGGTTTATGTACTACCAAAGTATACCATTATTTGAAAAGGGGCTCTGTTGCATTGAAGAAAGAGACAACTTTTAAAATAAGATAGTAAAACAAATAGCAGCCAGTGTTTCGAAGATTGAGGACTGTGAATGCTGTCTGAACATTATTTTTGTCCAGGAAAGTCACGCTTGAGGAAAAAATCCTCATATTCAAATTATATTAAGGTGGGAGCCTGAATTAGAAGGGCCGAAAAATCGTTTTTTTTTAAATTCCTTAACGGGTTATACGCAGTTCGAAATTTCAAAAAATCGATTTTTTTGTTGCATTTTCGGAATGTACAAATATGTGAGTATATTCCCTGAAAATTTCAAATCGATCCAGCGAATATTCTCGGAAATACACACGTATTTATAAGGACGCTCAGAGCGCGTCTCCGAGCGTCCGAGAAACTTCAAACGCTTTTTTCTCAAAACGGTGTTTTCAAAGTCTCAAAAACGGCTCAACCGATCGGTCTGCAATTTTAACACAACCTTGTCAGATATATTCTTCAGGTATTGATCGAAGGAATAAGATTTCTGATAATTATGTCTTTTTTTTCCAACGATTTAACTTTCAAAAGAATCTTTTTGGTTTTTTCACTTCAGATAATCCAAACCGGAGATACTTTGCTCACCGCCGGACACGTTTTTTCGGGGACCTCCAGGAGACTTCCTACGGAGCAATGTTAATGAATATTTTTGAAAATAAAAAATGCCAATTTAAAGCTAAAAGATGCCACTACACTGCCTAATAATTTTCGTTTTGCCCAAATGAAATCCTTTTACCGAAAAAAATCGTGAAAAAACGACTTTTTTGGCCTTGCAACAGCGTATAACGCCTTCAATCGATAGATAAACTGTCTAGGAATATATTTTACAAAGTTACAGAGGCCAATTGTAAATATTTTCGAAGATACAAGGCCAAAAGCAGAGAAGCGATATTGATATTTGATATTGATATTTCCTCCTATTGAGAACTTCGAAGAGCGTTTTCTCCAGTTTTCATTTTCACGATTTTTCCGAATTGGCGGGCGTGGTAGCAAAAAAACTAAACGACCTATCGAATCAAACCAAAGTTTATTTTCTTTAGCATGAAAATCTCTTCAAAGGTAATTAAAAGAATCGTTGTAAAAGTCTTTTTGAATAATTTTTCCAGCACGTTAAAGTGTTTTTTAACACACTTTTTTTCTTCAAACCTGAGAAAAGTTATAATTTCACGATTTTTTCAGCTTTTTCTTAATTCACCCAGAAGGAAAATAAATGACAATTGAAAATTTTATTGGTTTATTTGTTTCAGTCAAGAATAACGAGCTGCATCCCGCCGATTGGGGACTGCAGTGGCAAGACGCACATGGAATAGGCTGATAAATCTGCACTCATTTAACGTGTCGTATTGAAACATTTGTTTTATACGTTTCAAATATGCATGAAAAGATACCTCAATGTTTACTGGGCTCACTTGTTTTTTTCCCTTCCAACAAAAATCCCGAAAAAAAACCTTTTTTGGACCTTCCAATTCAGGCTCTCTTAATATAAAATGAAGCGTAATATATTTAATTTGGGTATAGACGATTGCAAATTTCACTGGAAATTCCAGACTTCAATCAGCTTCAATATTCTTTTATCGTCTGAATTTCGTTTCCACTCTTTTGATTTTTCCACCTGATAAAGACAAGGCGATAGCGTACAATGTTTAGCAATGCATTTTCTGGTTCCTCTCTCTCCTGCGCGATAATAACATGGGTATTGAAGCGATCCTAACTCCTGTATCCGTTGCTGGTATAGATTGTAATGAATAAGTAAACGACACACCCGGCTGTACCATTAGCCTCGTGGGAATTGAACTCTGGCTCGTGTAAAGCGAATTATAAGCTCGCTGAGGCCTTGGCCCAGTGTCCCTAGCTCGGTTGGCAAGATGTTAACATAGAGAGCCAGGAAAGGAAACAGGCTGTATGTTGCTTGCAATATTTTTCACGTGCAATATATATCCCGTATTTATTGAGAATGTAAACATTCATTGGAAACTGAAAGAACAACAAAAAAAAAACAAATCAATCGAGTGAAAGGAATAAATAACTAAACAAATTCCAATATCCTTCATTGAAAATGTCACATTATTTTCTCTACTTTTCTAAGATATCCTCGTTCGAATTCGAGTCCGTTTCTTTCGCGAAAGGGGGACCCCGTCATTGATGAGGGTCCGTTTGATTAAAAATTCGTGGCGGACGTCATATTTTATTAGATTAAAAAATATTTTTGTCCCCTAAAATCGGTGAGTTTATCGTTTGTTTATGCTTTTTTAAATCGTTATCGTCTCGTCTACCTTCGTTCGAGGAGATATTCCGTTGGATTATTGAGATTATGTGACTATTTGAGAAGAACGAAAGTATCAGCTCGAAGCTCGGCCAGGCGAGTAAATTAAATTATCTAATTAGGATAATCCGAATGTTCGCGGTAAGTATTGCGCAATAGATTAAGTAGATAAATCAATTCTTTTAGGAAAGTATAGAGGAAGTTCTAGACCAAATCAACAACGTATGTAAAATGTACAATAGTACAAAAAAAAACGTTCAATCGTTTCAGAACAAAATACAAGCTTTTATCGATACAATAAATTCATACGATCAAATCGAATTGGAATTTTAAACTATTCATTTAGCCTGACTTGGCAAATATTAGAACGTGTCTCAAGAAGCATCGAGTGGATACGGAATTAATACGAACGTCACTGATTTCGCAAAAGGAAATCATAAAGAAATCCGTTGCGTATTGAACTCTTCACAAAAATCGGCTGCAAACGTAATGAACAACTGATTCGTCGTGTTGGGACCTCCTGAAGAATTAAGTGTTTGTACATTTTTCACTTCCAAAATATAAATAATAATAATTGTTGGTCTCGTAGAAGGCAATGTCCCCATAGGATTGAAATAGCCCTGGTTTGAGCTTGAATCGGAGCCGGACAGTTCTGCAATGTTTCGACGGTGAAAGATATTTATTTGTCGCAAAGTTCCCTCGCACTCTGTGTATAAGATGTGGAGGCTGCGCTCGATATATCTCGACGCTCTCGCCTCCTTCTTCATTTTATTATTTTTTTTTCGCTGGCAAGAGATGAGTCGACCTTTGATTACGAAATCGAGAGTCGACGCGCTCTTATACTTTCACTTCTTTGCGAGATACGGATATGTATGGAGCGTTCGATGCGAATCGGGACATTCTTTGAACATTCGAATCGTAAATATCGACTCGATAAAACAATATGTGAGAGTAATTTAAAAGCGACCTTCGAGACTTAAGGAATCATGACAGTGTGACGGGTCGAAAAATAACAGATTTTCGCGATTTTTTTTTTCAATTGTTAAAAAACGCTTGTCAGTCTGATTTTTTTAATGTCGAATCAAAGCACTCATGAAGAACAGGAAATAAATTATTAAACGATTATTTTTATTTGTTTTTAACATTTTTTAACGGTTTAAACAAAATTTGTAAAAAGATTATTTGTCAGTATGAAAGCCGCTATCTTGCTGTAGAGGTTTTTAAAAGTAAAAAATGAAAAAATGGGGGCGGTTTGAAAAAAATGTATCGAATTTAGCCGATTTTTTCGACAGTTTTACGTTTAAAAAATATGAAGACTAAGGAGAGATGTACACCTAGATGGTCGAAAAAATCGATTTAGAACCTATGAACATTCCGTCGACCGTAGAAGACCTATACTATGGGCCTGGTATCGATGATTCCATGTAAGTTGACAAATTTCATGATTTATTCATTCCCCAAATTTTCAAACGCGTTTTTCAAATCGGTACCCAAAATTTGCTCGAAAACCAATGAACCGATTGCCTTGAGGTTTTTTGTGGTTATTCTATACACCATTATCTAGTACTTGTCATAGGGTTTTTTTTCCGTTACTTAGTTTTTGTTTTATAGGCAAAATAATAACTAATGTTTGGCCCAAAAATCACTATTTATGTTCAAACGTCCGCTATTTTGTCATAAATCGATATTTTCAAAAATCGGCTATGACAAGTACTAGATTATAGTATCTAATTTAATAATCTTTTTGGTTTTTTTCAGATGCTTTTTGAAGAAACGCCAGTGGGTACCGTATACGCAGATTTTTTTTTCGACGCTCCAAGGATCATACAATATCCTTGTATATTTTTTATATTTTTAAATGGAGAAAATTAAACATATTTTTGAATGTATATACTTTTAGATAATTAAAACCCTAATCCGAAATTTTAAATAGTTTTCCTTGAAAAAATGCACAAAAATGACGTTTTTCCGGCTCCTAGGTGTATATCTCCCCTTCAAAAAAGCTTCCATAGCAAGATAAAGAATGGCGTGAGGAATGCTGTGTCAAAATTTGAGACGGATAGCTTGAAAGCTCTCCCTTTGAGAGTGTGTACAACCTTTTGAAAAACGGCACTTCGAGAAAAACGCGTTTAAAGTTTGGAGTGCGGAATTTTCATATTAATTGTCTACTTACGATCAATCGCCGATCCCAGGTCCATGTTTATAAACGTCTATACTATCGGATAATGCAAAAAAACAATTTTCGGACAATTTTCCACTGTCATGATTCCTTAAGGGGGGATTGTCTTTTTTTTTCGCAAAATTTACCGCTTTTTGGGAATTTTTTTGTGAAGAAAGTATACAACGGAAAACTTGTGAAACTTGGCATATAGTTTTATTGATCTGTTTACTACATACAAAAAATTTTTTAAACAATTTCATCAAAAAATCCGCCTCCCGCCCCCCTCGACGCGCGATGGTCCTTTTTTGATGGTGTGCACGATTTCTCAAAAACTGTTCAACCGATTGCCTTCAAATTTGGACAGAATGCTCAGCTGACATCCTTTTATCGTTTGATGAAGCAAAAAAGCAATACGTTTAATAGTTTTTTATTTATAACAAAAAATCGATCAATTTTTTTCGAAAAATCGATACTTCAAGTTCAAAACGTCACCAAATCGTCAATTTTTTTTCCCCCTTCATCGAACGATAGCTATATGTGTCTAAAGTAAAATGCTTTTTGGGTTTTCGTTGCAGGATGAACGTGAAGGCTGTAATCGTGCACACCATCAAAAAAGGACCATCGCGCGTCGAGGGGGGTGGGAGGCGGATTTTTTGATGAAATTGTTAAAAAAAATTTTTGTATGTAGTAAACAGATCAATAAAACTATATGCCAAGTTTCACAAGTTTTCCGTTGTATACTTTCTTCACAAAAAAATTCCCAAAAAGCGGTAAATTATGCGAAAAAAAAAGACAATCCCCCCTTGACGTGTCTTCAAACTTTCTTTCAATAATCTCTTATTTAATAAAACAGGGCCTAGACTCGTTTTTCCAAACGAAAAAAAATGTTTCTATAGATAAAAAGTGGACCTGTTTTCTTTAATGGTCTTTTGTATTTAGAAAAATTGAAAAATACAGAGTGCATAAAACGACAGTGAGTACATATGTTGAATATCAATAAAGAATTAATGTAGTGCTCCAACTAGAACGTGGCCATAAAATACTAACATAATTGTAAACACTTTTTTTCCATCAATATGAATATTTGTGCGTTGTCAATAGTTTTTGTTATTCACGTCTTACGGAGTTCAGGCATGAGATGACCATTGGTTTAAAAAAAAATTCTTTTACGTTTAAGCGAGGGTATCGAAAGTTGTCCAAGTCAGATATAGGTCGCGTTGGCTTGGAATGCCCTATACGTATGCACACGAGTGACGCGCTATATATGCATTGAATGAGGTCTTGGCAAGGGGGAAGGGAGTCTTTAACGACTTGGCGACAAAAGGTAGCCACTTTTTCACACAGTCGAACGACTCGGTCGATCCTCTAGGAATCCACGGGGGATTCGTCCCGTTACCGCTTTCATCGCCCACCCCGCTCGATCGCCAACTTTCTCCCTGTGTATATTCGTCCTACGCAAAAGGACCTACTCACTCATTCAACGACATTGTCTCGCAAAAAAGTAAGGAGTGCATCGCAATCGTTCGAACAAAGTAATAAATGCGTCAAACAATCACATTCTCATTTGAATCTGAACAAATATAAAGTTAATAAAAATACTTTGCTCCTGATTTACGTATCGTCTAGGAAATCAGAATAAATTACGATTAATTATTTCCAAAATTGCAACATTGATCACAGTTTGAAATTATTTTGTAAAAATGTCAGATAGTACGAGTAAGCATTAAAAATGGAAAAATCATTTGTTTTTTAGGTGTCGATAGAAATGTTTGCATGAGAAAAACATGGGGTGAGAAAAAAATATATTTTGTCGCTTCGACTGAACACGATGAAAATTCGACTGTGTCTGCCGAACCGTATGCGGCATTCGAGTAACCACCAAGAGAGCTATCGATGTGAGGAGTGACAAAAAGTGAGGAAAATAGAAGACAAACGAGCATTAAGGGGCCAGTCCACTCTGGAGCCACGAAAAAAGGCTATTGTCGCGATTTTTTTTAAGGATTGTATAAAAGATATGAATATAAAAGTTGTTGGGCTTGATAAATAAAGTCTTGAAATACATTAAAAAAAAATTCAATTCATTTTTATTGATTTTTATGTACAAAAACTATAGTTTAACAAAACGCCTCAAAAATAGGTGGGCTAGGTAGCTCCATCACAACTCGGCGACGGCTTGTCTGAAACGAAAAAATCAAAGTCCATTAGATTCAGTATGACACCAGCTACAAAATGACCCTCGGATATAAAGTATTATCAAAAAATAACAAAATGGCAGATGAAAAACGAAAAAAGTAAAAAAAACGCGTTTTTCGCAGTTTTTCGCAAAAAAAAGAGTAAAAATCAACATTTTAAAACCATCGAGGGTCTGAAAAACTCTTACCTAAACTCAATCGGCAATTCCTGCACCGTACAAAGTCCCTTCCGATTGCTCATCATCGATTTCATCAAGTCTTGCTTGCCTTCGATTTTTTGAAATTTTCAAAGTGGACTGGCCCCTTAATATTTATTCCGAAGAGACTAAGCGAGAGATGGTCTCGTTGCAGAAACGTCCCTGTGAAGGACACCTTAATAAATTATCGTTTTCTTACGTAAAAGTTTTGAATTACCGCAAGCGGACAGTACTCATCCATGCTTTTTGTTTCACGAGGATGTACTTCGTCGTACAGTCTTAAAAAAATTGGATACACGTTCCCACAAGTTCGAGTGTGATTTTGAAATAGGAATATTGATTAGATTTTTGTTTCTTGGCACTTAAAAACACCGAATTTACATTTTAAAAATCACTGTCAATCTGGTTGATACCGCGACGAAAAAAAAGTCGGACAAGCGATTTATCAAAATTCACTACTTCGTAAGAATATGATAATATTTTTCGACGTCCATTCATTTTATTCAAATTATTGGATGTCGACACGTGACTCGTTTTTAAGCATATTCATAATGCGTTTTATGGGTCCATTGGAAATTTGGCACTTCGTTGACATTGAAAACTCATTAAAATGTATTTGTCCGCTGCGATCGGTGCTTTTTGGATACGAATGTACGATCGGTACATCGTCAACCTGAGAGATGTGCACACACGAGCTGGGTTAACACTTGCATACGTATATCGTATACCAAGAACGACGTGCCAAATATTACGTAGGACGTTGACCCGTTTACCTCGTACGTCCCTTTCGTCATAACTAAATTATGAATAATAACCGAGAAGAGCTCAGGGCTGTCTTGTTGCGTGTGGTTACTTTTTTTATTCTGCAGGTCTCGTTTGCTCGTTCACTTTTATACGGTACAGAACGCGATTTTTTTTTGTTTCACGGAATTCTGCGGAAAAGTGCGTGGGAATTAATAGCAGTCATTGATTATAATTTACATACGTGTTGATGAGCATTTTTTTAAGTGTCGTCTTAAATGTTTTCAATGACAGAGCGATGGACACCAATTTACTCATTGATTTACAACCGGTTGTGAAATTCTGCTAGTAGAAAATTGATAAATTTGTATTACTTATGTTAATAAGACTTTATTGAAACGGAAAATAAAATTGTTTAGTTATACATATATTTAAAAAAACGTATTAATTAGTGAGGAGCTATACTTTTGTCGAATTCAATCGTTCATGTGCCCTGGTCAAATTTTTCTTCATTGCTAATAGAATTTTTCCTGTAGTTTTTTAAGAATAATAAAAAATGTGAACTTCTATCACTCTTCCCTTCAAGCAGTAACAAAATGTAATTTCCCTCGAATTATTTGTACACTCTGCTGAGAAAATATAAAATTTTGCATAGAATTATTATTTTTAAGCATTATTATTTCATGCTTAAGGGGTTAGGCCACTCTCGAGGCCGAAAAAATCGGCTTTTTGGGGATTTTTTTCAGAAAAACTACAAAATAAATCGAGATTACAAAAAAGGGTGTTTATCATACATATCAGTGACTGTGTACAATAATTTTTTTGAAGCGATTTATTTCAAAATGGCGGCTGTGCAGCGTTTATCTGAAAACTGCATTTTTTAAGTTAGCCGGAAACATAAGTCACAATTTTCCACCGATTCACTTGAAATGTTGAATATATCTTGAAAAATACATTGTCTATGGAAGTACGTAGGATTTTTTTTATATTGCATAGTTCATTTATTAACAATTATCTGACGATTTTTAGGCAAATTTTTCACTTTCCAAAAAAATCGTCAGATGATCGTTAATAACAATTGAACTATGCAATATAAAGAAAAATCCAACGTACTCCCATAGACAATGTATTTCTCAAGATATATTCAACATTTCAAGTAAATCGGTCGAAAATTGTCTGAGTTTTGAGATAAACGCTGCACAGCCGCCATTTTGAAATTAATCGCTTCAAAAAAATTATTGTATACAGTCACTGATATGTATGATAAACACCCTTTTTGTAATCTCGATTTATTTTGTAGTTTTTCAGAAAAAATCCCCAAAAAGCCAATTTTTTCGGCCTTTGGAGTCGTCTAAGGCCTCAAAATTGCATTATTATTTTTAAGCATTATTATGAGACAATATCGGATTGAAAAAATGATGACTGCTATTTTGGAGTAACATGACCTCGTGTTATTGCGACGAAGGTTCGAAAAGTGGGCCCAAGTGCCTTGTAATTTTGAGGAAGAACCTCGAAACAATAGTCGATTAAAATGTACTTTCTTGTCTCTGGTTTGTGATAAATGATACAAAATATGAATCACCATAACTCTTCCCCTTAATTCGGTCGACGATCCACAGTAGTTATTGCTTTTCAGTCTCTCGAATGATGTGAGCTCAAAAACAAAACTATTCTAGCAGTAACAAAATGTTGTAATTGTCCACAAATTATTTATACATTCTGCTGAGAAAATATATAATCTTGCATAAAATATTAACGATTATTGTTTTTAAGCATTATTGTGAGGAAATATCGGATAGAAAAATGATGACTACTATTTCAGAGTAACGTGACCTCGTGTCATTGCGATGAAGGTTCGAAAAGCGGGCCCAAGTGCCTTGTAATTTTGAGGAAGAACCTCGAAAGAATGGTCGATTAAAACGTACTTTGCGTGACAGTCGGCGTTGCCACAATCATTCGATGCTCAATGCTCGATGGAAAAAACGACTCTACCGTTTTTGTACCCATGGCGTGAGAACCGGTATCATCGCGTAAAGGTGGCACGTAGTACAAGGTTAATTTGCAAATGCTGTGTGAGATACAGATAGCTAGAGAGAGGGGGGATCGAGAGTCGGAGATAAATTCAGAAGGAGAGAAGAAAAAAGATCCGAGACTTGGCATGCGTTTCACGTGGCAAACATTTGTCTCATGGCCCTGTTACTTCTAAGGAGCTTTACTCAGAGAGGAATGTACCATCATCAAATGCAATGCATTTAGTCACTTGTTAATAATTGAAAAATTGCACGTTGCTCCGTTGGAATTTCTAGACCTTCGCCGAAATAACCAGCATCCGTAATATTGCAAGAGCATTTTTTAATGTCCCTACATATTTCTTGTCGTAAACGGTCAATTTTTATTCGCAGCGCTCAATATTTTGCAAAGCTAATGGTAGTAGTGTTTGTGGTAGTAATTTGGTAACTAATGGTAGTAATGTTTCTGGTATCGTCCGAGAAGGTTAAAATAAATTAAGTTATTCAAACAAATTCCTCATATCTTGAGTGTTCTGTCAGGAAATAAAGAACCGGCTAATTCTTTTAATTCACATGATATGGCTCAACTGTATTGACGTGCAATGATACCATACAAATATTTATTGAGTGACTGTTAAGGGGGGGCATACCTCTGGGCGAGGGAAAAATTGGCCTATTTTCATGATTTTTTTTTAAAGGACAGATTTCTTCACCATTTTTGAGACTTGAGGGATGCTTTATTACTACTTTTGGCTTCTACATGGTATTTTTTATATTTATTAATGTTTCAAAATGGCAGAGGTAAGCACGGTCTTCTAAACTGCATTTTCAAAACTGGCGAGACGTATAGCTTGAAAACTAATCGACCGATTCTGATGAAATTTAGTATAAATCTAACCTTACTGTCTAAAACATGACCCTAGATTTTTTTAATAGAAAAAAGTATTTTTTGATTGCAAAATACAGCTATTTTTTCGGAAAATTCAATCTTTTTGTTTCAAAGCGTACCATTTGATCGTTTTTCAACATTTCTCGCTTTTTCTTGGTTCATATTCTGCGTATGAGTGTTAATGAAAGAAAAGTCTTCGTTGGGTTTTTTTCAGATTAATCCTGCCGACGCTACGTGTCACGCCGTCTGACAACATCCGTCGGAACCCGTTTAAGGGGCTATACCAGTGTGACACTTAAAAAAATCGTTTTTTTGCCTTTTTCGACACTTTATATTTTCAAGAATATCCTGTAAACATTTCAAGGCCGTATCTCTAATCATTATATCTTGCAAAAATCGATAGTTAAATCTTTAAACGCGTTTTTCTCGAAATGAGATCTTTTAAATTTGTGACATTGTAACTCAAAGAGCAATTATGCGATTGCCCTTAAATTTGAACTGAGTACTCTTGAATATATTTACTCTACAATTACTTAGGATATTTTTGATTGGATGAAAATTGACGATTTGGCATTGAAAAAAACGACGATTTTATAGGCAAGAAAACAGACTTTTTTCATAACTACGCCATTTTGTTAATTTTAGATATTTTTTAAAAATCCTACGTCATTGTACAAGAAATACCTTCCAGTTTAACGACATTTTTTTCTTTTTCGGCTTCAGCTACTTAATCGGCCGGAATCATGTCAGCAGTGTAGGAACTTTTTTTCGGCGTCTCCTAAGGCAGAGAATAACTCGCTTGGATCTAAATACTTTTCTATGAAAAAATGATGTAATATAAGTCAAATATAGCCAAATATATTCTTAATTTTCCGAAACATTTAATTGGGTACTTTTCTTCCAAAAAATTCCCGAAAATTTTGAAATATTAATTGAAAAAAAAAAAATACCATGTACCACCCGAAAGTAATAATAAAACATACCCTAAGTCTCAAAAAAGGTGAAAAAATCTTACCTTTAAAAAAAATCATGAAAATCAGCATTTTTCCCCCCACCTAAATGTATCTCCCCCTTTATTAATAAATAAACGCTTGCAAACGATACAAGTGGCGTCATCTGCGACAAAACCGCGGAAGCTCTGAGGCACCTTCCAATCTCGAAGCCGGAGAGAGCGGCTGGGGCTCCCCGAGTAAGTGGAAGCAGAACGTGTCTGAACGGACAAAACGTGAAACGAATCGGTAAGTGGGAAAGTTATCGACTGAGCCAGTAGTTGCGGCCGTGCTACATACTATGCAACCTGAGATGGCGCTTCGATCGTCATCTAATGTATCCGTATACGTAACCGATCCTTTATTACCGACGGAGGCACTCAGCGAATTGCAGGTCCGCCTGAAAGGCAAAAGTGGATATTTTTCCTAAAAAATAATAATACTGCGACCAAACTATGTTTCCCTGAAACAAAATAGATCCAAGCAGAGATTTTTCCACCACAACAAAAATGAGCCTCATACGTATTCTGCACCAACAAAGACTCTTCTTTACCGACCGAGACGGCAAACGAGTCACAGGTGTGTCCAAAAGCCGGAAGTAAGTACGTTTCCAACATTATTTCGCCTTCTCAAGCCGGGCATCTTATAAATAAAATAAATTATCCAAAGCCTCGACAGAGTGGCTGTTCAGGCGGAAGAAAAGAATGAAAAATCCAAAATGAAATTCGATCGTAAAAGGATGTTGCATTTTTCGAGTAGCGTCTAGTGTCTCCGCGTAAAAGCGTCGGATACGCGAAAGACGCAGAAAAAACCAAAGTAAGCGCGTTTTGTTCTCAAGCACGTCGTCGCGACGGCCCCACCAAGGCTCTCAACTCGCGGCTTCCATTATCTCTCTCTCGTAGCGGGCAAAAGCGCACTCTGTTGAAGTAACAAACGTATAGGCATACATGCTTCGCTCTCGGTCAGGCTGCTACGAGCTCTAAAATGTCTCGGCCGCGTGGCAAAACTTCTATCCGGTTAGTCGCTCGGCGTTGGATCGCCCGGTTGGTCGTACGACTCCCACATTTACCGAGCCCCATTTTCAATCGTTAATTGCCGATCGAAATTAACCGGAGACTTTCCTCTTATCGTGCATCTTATTTGCTCTTCGTAAACGCCTCGACGCTGCCCGTATCTTTAATCAACGATTACCCAGAATGTGGGAGAATGACGCTCGCGAAATTCTATAAAGAAAAAAAAAACGTCGACGTGAAACGAAGCCCACGTGTGTTGCCCAGTCAGCGTCTGACAGTGCGCGTCCCCACAAGTGTGTAACGAATTCAACCGGCTGCTTTTTTTTGCCTTCGTTTTTTTTTTACGCTCGACGAATTTATCGGTGTACGTATCATTGACACTTTCCAGGATAAGCCTTAAAAGTAGCATCGGGGAAGTTCGGCAACTTCCTTCTTTATTCCATTTTTGAGGACGAATTTGTTTTTCGGACTGTCGCGTTTCGCTGACGCGTTGGAATTGCCGAGATTTTTGCCAAGGCTTCCAATATTATAATTTTTAGGCTGACCGGGAGATTTTGGAATTTTTTCGGCAGGGCATTTTGGTGGTTAAATGTTTGTAGAGCGGTAGCAAGTTTTCCGTATAACATTGAATATCCTGGCTGGAGAGATTTTGATTGCAATAACTCAACGATATCTTGTACCGTCTGCGATAAGACGGATATCCTAATTTATCGCTAATTTCTCAATCTTACACTGTGCTCGATGTCAAAATGGATATGCGCATTGAACGACGATACGTACGCACAACGCGACGTTTCGATCCAGTCGCGTTTTTACGACAATGATGACTGAAGCGGCAAATTTGTCCTCACCTAAAGACCGAATTTATAAGAATTGAGCAACAGGCCGCTCAGTCCTGGAAAGTGTCCTTGCTCATACATAGATCGAAATGTGCGTACAGAGTGATAGAGTTGGCGGGTCGTGCATCGCAGCCGGACGTACGTACCGTGTGGTCGTGGAACACGAACTCTTTCTCTGTATTTCGCTGCATAGGTGTTTCCTATAGACAAGGCCTGAGCGAGACGGAGCGAGGCCACTACTATTTGTATCTTCCTCTCACACTACGGAGAGTAGAACGAGAGTGTTGAGAGCGGCAGCTGGAATCGCGAACGCGACGAGCGTTTATTAAACCGAGAGCTTCGTGCCTTCCGGAGAAAGATCCGATGCATTTCAGTACGTTCGTCATTCCAATGCTAAGCACAGCAACGGAGTCGAGAAACGAAGATATCTGACAGGTACATCGATGACGAGATTCCTCAGCCAACAGCGTCTTTTCTCCTTTTTATTTTCATTTCGAATCAAAGTGCAGCCAACGAAGTCGTACGGGTTAACGAATTCTTTCGACGCGCCAAACTTTTCAAGCTCGTATTGTTGATGGACTTTTGAGGGGGAATATCCCTTTGTGAGGGCAAAATCAAGGGCCATTTTTGACAATTTATTTAAGAATAACAAAACAATATTTTTAAATTCGGTTTTTTATACATGTCAGTAAAAGTCTTAAAGTAAAAGCATTTTTTAAAAATTATTTTGAAACAAAATGGCGGCGCAGTAGTCGATGAAAGAAAACTTTTTTTTCGTAAATTTCCTCCGTCGTAATTTTCAAGCTAGAACAAAAAACGAAAAATATTTTGAAAGTAGATATAAAAAACTAGTCCAGTACGTAGGGGTTTTTAAAAATATATATTTACAAAAAATGGCGTTAATATAAAGAAAAAAAAAATTTGTTCGTAAAAGAATCGGTCGAATATCGTTCATAAAATTTTTAAATTTCAACTTATCGAAAAAATCCTACGTACTGCATTAGAAAATGTTGTCAAGAAGCTACAGTTAACATTCCAAGTCAATCGATTGAAAACTCGAGGCGCGACGCATACGCCCGTGTTTGAAAACATAGTTTCGAGAAAAACGCGTTTAAAGTTTTAAGGGGCTACACTAATGTGAACGCTGAAAATTTGGGTGATTTTCGGGACTTTTTTTGTAAGAAAAGTACTCAGTTAAATGTTTCGGAAAATTAAGAATATATTTGGCTATATTTGACCTATATTACATAATTTTTTCATAGAAAAATATTGAGATCCAAGCGACTTATGCGCTGCCTTCAGAGGCGCCAAGAAAAAAAGGTCTTCCACTGCTGACGTGATTCCGGCCGATTGAGTAGCTGAAACCGAAAGAGGAAAAAATTTCATTAAACTGGAAGGTATTTGCTGTACAATGTCGTAGGATTTTCAATAAATATCAAAATCTAACAAAATGGCGTAGTTATGGAAAAAGTCTGTTTTCTTGCCTATAAAATGGTCGTTTTTTTCAATACCAAATCGTCAATTTTCATCCAATCGAAAACATCCTACGTCATTGTTGAGTAAATATATTCAAGAGTACTCAGTTCAAATTTCAAGTCAATCGGATAATTGCTTATTCAGTCACAATGTTAACAAATTTAAAAAATCTCATTTCGCGAAAAACGCGTTTAAAGATTTAACTATCGACTTTTGCAAGATAAAATGATATTGATATAAATAATATAAATGATAATGATATTCTTGAAAGTATAAACTGTCGAAAAAGGCAAAAAAATCCATTTTTTTTAGTGTTACGCTGGTATAGCCCCTTAAGTACTGTAAAATCATGGAAATTTCGTGTTTACCTAAAGGTAAATTATCGGCGATGCCTGGACTATACAATTGTCCTTCTAATTCAACATTCCCTTGCTCTTCTCCTTTTCTAAAAGATATAAGAAAAAAATGTAAAAAAAAATTTACAAAGGTATATTCCCCCTTAAACAGTTTCGGATTCGTTGGAATGCTTCGAGGTAATTATAAATTCGTTCGCATTCCACAAAGTGTTCGAACGAGAATCGCTTCATTGTTGGAATTCAATTAATTTCCTAAAGTTCATTGGTCAGGAATTAATTGAATGCACTCGAATCGATTACCGCTCAATTTATTCGGATTCGATAGAAGGTACAATCGAAAACAACAAGTGTTTCGTCAATTTTAACAATTATCGAACTGTACTCGCCGAATAACTAGACATGCACATACACGCTTCGTTCGGTAAACTCAATAATTTCCCCACTACGACCGGTTCGCAATCCGGTTTTTGCTTCTCTCTCGCTTCGATATTATCTTCTGGCTCGTCCGGCACAATTTTTTTTTTCGCAAGTTGTTAGCAGAATTCCGATCTCCGTATTTTTTATGCTTATTACACTTGTTTTTCATCAAGATGATCGGTACGGGAAAAGAAATCTTACCGATCGATAAAGTGAGGACAACAAACGTAATCGCCGTTATCGAATGTACTCTCGGGCTTTTTACGATAATATACCGATTTCTTTATGTCGTGTTTTTCCTTTGTTGAGCGTAAACGAAAGAGGTAAGGAGGGAGAAAGAGAGAGAGAGAGAGAGAGAGAGAGAGAGAGAGAGAGAGAGAGAGAGAGAGAGAGAGAGAGAGAGAGGGAGAGAGAGAGGGAGAGAGAGAGAGAGAGAGAGAGAGAGAGAGGGCGAGAGACAGAGAGAGAGAGAGAGAGAAAATTTGGCGCCAATCATGTGCCACACACTTTCGCCTCGAGGCGTGCAGACGATTCGCGAACTATATAGCGAGTGGTAATCGACGGAGAATTCCAGGTCAAATCGACAGGTCCACGACCTTAACTTTTTCACCTGTCGCTTGATTTTTTGTCTAAAATTTCGAAAGACGTCAATATTTTTTTTTTTCAAAATGTTATTCGAAGAACAAAAATGACGAACGTCCGGATGAACGTACGCGAGTTCAAGCGTACGCATGCGATGAAAGCACCCAAAATGAATAGTTTATATTTTGAGAACAGCTTGAGTTGTCGGGCAGAAATTTGGCACGCCAGGCGAGGCATCATTCCTCTTTATTAGAAACCGGTGCTTGGCCGTAGCTCGCCTGAGCGAAGTGTGTCTTGGTAAGCTTTTTTTTAACTGTCCATACTGGTGACTAGAATCGAAATCGCAAATTTCCCCTTCCCACAGCCTCAAAGACGTAAGAGTCTGACACCACGCTACCATAGCCATATACATTGGAAGCGTTACATGATGTGGAAATTTGCATCATTTGATTGCAACGAAAAGTAGTTCCTTTTAATTATTCACATTTCTTGGCTCGCACAATCGCTTAACCTTTTTTTTCGACATATTCTTGTTAGAGATTTACGACTTTAATTTGCAAAAATAGAAGGCTTTCGATGAGCATAATAATAAAGAAATGGAAAATTGACATAAAATCGTTGCATTCCAACAATGCAAATTTCAACTGCTTAGTTTTTTCTACGTATGTAAGCCAAATTTACGATCGATCCGCCAATCCATTGAAGAACTATATCTGTACCTTCCGATTCGTTTTTATGAGCCATTGACTGACTCTCAGACATAATGAGAAAAAGCATAATAAAAAAGTGGTACAGAATATTTAAGATTTTTGGAATGGGTTATTTACGTATAATAAAAACCAATTAAACATAAAAGCAATTAAACATTTTCACAATAATTCATTACACAATCGTAGTGTAATTAACTGTACTGAAAGATTGCTTATTTTGAGCTTTGAGAATATATTCACTCTCGAAAGTATCGTTCTCATAAATTTAATTATTAACAAATACACGTGAAACAATCATTAATAAAAGCTCTTTTGACTGGAAATTTAAGGCTTAGTCCAAATATTATACAATTTTCGATCGACTGTACATTCAGGAAATATACAGGGTGTCCCAGAACAGATGCGTTCCCTGGAATGGGGGGTTGGGGGAGAAATTCTGAGTCGATTGATATAAGCATGTGTGGGTGTCAGATCAACCCCTGAATTATTGTTAATTTTTACAGGCGGGCGCACCTGATTGGCCCGCCTTTAAAAATGAATAATAATTCAGGGGTTGATCTAGCATCCACACATGCTTATATCAATCGACTCAGAATTTTTCCCCCAACCCCCCATTTCAGGGAACGCATTCAGTTCTGGGACACCCTGTGTGAGTGTATATATATATGTGTGTGTGTGTGTATATGTATATATATATATATATATATATATATATGCATGTATATTCCACCCTTATTCAAACCTAAACGTCAATTTCACGTCAGCTTAATTTCTGTTCTCTCGTGAAACCGAGCTATACCCTCCTACTGGTCGTAATTTCGCCCAACATCATAGCGATAAACAGAAAAAAATGAATCAAAAATGTTTTAGTGTCACAAACCTGTTGATTTGAATTCTAATAGCCCAACACACAGATATATTCTCTCTCTCTCTGTCTCACACACACACACACGTACACACACACACATATATATATATATATATATATATATATATATATATATATATATATATATATATATATATATATATATATATATATATATATATATATATATAGTGTTGGAACATGCGTCATGCCGCCTGATCGAAGTAATATGTATTCTCGCTTTTGGCAGAAGATCGCGATTGCTCATTTCGCCGATACACCTCATTTATCACCGTTTCTTTTTGAGCGGGAGACTGTCGCCGGGAAAAACTCGTCATTAGCTCGAGACACAAGACCAAAAATACATTTTTCAAATATGAATAGTCTAGTCACAATATATGGGACGTTTCGTGTCAATCAAATCGAAGAAACCGTTTCTTTTTTATGAACAATAATAATTACAGTAAAAAACGTAAAAATAAAAAGACAGCCATTATTTATGCATCTTGTACGAATGCACAGGAAAAGGTTCGTTTGTGTGAAAATTCGAAATGGATTTTTAGCTCGTAATTAGTGGCCGCCAATTGGAAGGAAAAAAATAGAAGCAGTAGGCAGAGATTAAAGAGCTAGAATGTTCAGACCTTGAAAAAAAAAAATCGTCGCGAAAGAAAATGACAAATTTGTGAAGAAATCACAATTGGCTGCTTTTTAGCACACGAAAAATATTTTTACTGATCGAAAATGACTGCATGGAGTTGGCGAGTCCTATTTCACGTGGAATGGCTGATATAAACCACGTTGACGTACCTCCTGAGTCGCAAAGAGTACAACGTCGTTACTTCGTTGTTACCAGAGCACACTTTAGTGCTGGTCACGTTCGAATCTTAACGTGTATCACTTGAATCGCTCGACCTAGATATACCACTCGGCATCAAAACACGTTTTCATCTCGCGGGCGAGACCTAGCTTCTTTGCGATAATGATATTCTCTATCTCTCTCTTCCCCACTTTTCTCTCCTTCGCGCTCCTCGTTTTGCCTCAATATTTCAGCAAAGAATTTAGTGAGTAAAAACGCGAAAATGCCCATGATTAATCTAGAAAGTTGAACTATTTTATTCAATCTACAATCGTTCAGAAATATCGTATTACAGTGGCAAAAATTCAAATAATTCAAATGAGTTTTTAAATGAATAAATAAAAACGCAACTTTATTAAATCGGATAAAGTTTCGAAAAGGACATACCTCCGATGAACTTGGAATTTTGTGTACCCTTGAATTTTCACTTGCTCGTCACGAATATGATAGTGAAAATACCCGCAAGTTTGATTGTCAAGGTCAAAACTCACAAAAACTGATTTTTTAAAAGTCTTTTTATTTTATTGTCATAAATGTTGATCTTAGAAAAAAATGTTTCCCACAAAAGTTGTCGCGTATAAAAATATTGATCTTTTATGTTCTATACAAGTTTTGTCTATGACCAATCTGTTTCGAGAAAAATGGGATAATGCTTTAAAAAGTACATTTGCCTAAATTCCATTAGTTTCGATATTACCTACTTACACACTTCACCGCGGGAAGGTTGCAGTTTGATCTTTAACACTATGCATACCTGAACAACAAGCAACACAGCAACCAAACCCAAACAACACATTACACAACAAACAAACCCAAACAACACACAAGACAACAAACAAACCCCAACAAACTCCAACCTTCCCCCGGTAAAATGTGTGAGTAGATAATATCGAAACTAATGAAGTTTAGCAAAATCTACTTATTGGAGCATTATCCCATTTTTCTCGGTACAGAATGGTTTCAGACAAAAACTGTATTGAACATAAAAGATCAATATTTTTATAGGTTACAACTTTTGTGGCAAACATTTTTCTCTAAGATCAACACTTATTAAAATAAAGTAGAAAAACTTTTGAAAAATCAGTTTTTATGATATTGGACCTTGAAAATTAAATTTGCGGGTATTTCCACTATCATATTCGCAATCAGCGAGACAAAATAGATGGATCCACGAAATTCCAAATTGATCGGAGGTATGTTCTTTTCGGAACTACACCCATTAAATCTGTACATTCTTCCTAGTAATTTGACGATTCGATAAATGTTGCGTCTGCATTCGCAAGATTTTGGCACAGAATTTAGCATGCACAAACGGAAAAAGATAAAGCGATAATGCCCCCGACTAATCTCGAACATTAAACCATATTATTCAATGTACAATATTTTTCGCAATTATGGAATGACATTTCTAGACATTCAACCAGTTTAATTGAGTTTCAAAATAATGTTTCTTTTCTCATCACCACTTTATAAAATCTTCATATTCTCCGTAGTAATTTGACAGATCGAAAAAATCCTGTATCTGCATTGTTACTTCAACGCTGCCGAGTACGATGAAAAATGACTTTCGGTAGTAAAATATTCGCAATACGAATGAAAAATAAAGCGTAAAAGAAGCGTCCAAAATTTCATTGCGACAAGCGCAAGAGAGCAGGCAAACGAAAAAAAAACTCTCAAGGATTATGAGTAATTTACATTATGGCAACTGAGTGATTTATGAGTAAATAATGCAGGGTAAAACCGGCTGATTTAGTGGCGTGTAAGCACTGCCTACATGCGTTGAAAAAAAAGAGCCAATATGTTTCCCGCCACAGTACAATACATCTGCATTTGCCTCGAAAAGTACGTAACAGCTTGAATGGAGTTGGGGCATGATTGAAATCCCCAGTGGTTAATCAATCGAGGATGGAAACGTCGAACGGTGGTCAGGGTGGAGTTAAATCCGTGATCGGCGAGTGTGGAAACAAATCGTCGTTATTGAAGGGCCAACACGTGGTGGGTAGCGGGTCAGTTCGTCTGGTATCGATGGGAAAGCCATCGAGCGTCCGAAAGATGAGCACGATGCCGGAGGAGGATGGTTCGGATGAGATGGAGCCTGACGTGATAAGGACCTTCCCCAGTCGCGATTCTCCCGCCAATACCAACGCTCAACAGTCCCAAGGTCACAGCCAGCAAGGTCAAAGCCAACAGTATCAAGGTCAGCAGTGTCAAGGCTACGCAACGAGCCATCAGGATCCCGTGGATTCGGACACGCCGAGCGAGACCGAGAGGGAGAGGGTACGGCTCTTGAGTTCGAGCAGTCGGAAAATCATCGTTGCACCGTCGATTAATGCGATTGGTGGAGGAAGCGCGTCCGGTACGAATGGCGTCAAGAGATCGAGCAGCGGCAACAGCAGTACCGACAGCGTTCACGATAACAAGTCGTCCGCTAATCGTCATCAACGTTTGGCCGGTCTCGAGCCGGAAGTTCGTCTATATCGTGATCATTCAGTCCACGGCTATTCCGGGCAAGCCGCTGGAAGAATAAGCCGCGGCGTCGAGCTACACGGTGGCGTTAATCCGAGCAACAGTTGCACCGGTGTGCCACGGCACAATCGTTATCCAAGCATGCGCTCCTTGAAGTCAAACGCGACCGAGGATCATCAACAGAATCATCAACAGAGCTGGGCCTCGATCGTCTTCAGCGATCCTCACAGTCAATCGGTACGCCCGTTCACCGACTCGGTATCGATACGCTCTCTAGCCTCGATCGGATTGGGATCATCCGATGGACGTAAACTCACCATCAGAAGGGTCCCTACCTCACCCTCCGAATTACTCAACATGGTACATCCACCGACGTAAGTTTTCCTTTTTTTTTCTTATACTTGCTTCCGCTGATTTTTCACCACGTTTTTGTTAACTCGCTTTCTTGGCTGTCCGTTTGTCTGTCCGGTGCGAATTTTGCAATCGATTTTAAACTTACTTCCGGATGGGCTAGAGTCTTGAAACTTTGAATATAGCTCAGATCTGGATGACAGGCAAATAAACAGACAGGCAAGTCCGTCGAAATTGTGAATAAAATAAATAAAGAAATAAAAAATAGAGGTTAGTGAAAGAGAAAAAAAAATAAAATAAACAATAGTATTAATAGTGAGTAGTGCATTAGTGGCAATTTCTACGATGGTCAAGGAGACAGCCCCCGAACGCAAGCGACGCCTAGAGAAGGAGAAGCAAAATTTAATACACACAAGACTAAAAAGCAGAAAATAAAATTGTTTGAATTAAAAAAAAATTAAATCGAGTTTTTAAAACGGACTAAAAAGTATAAAATAATTTCCCCTAGTACAGATTGTCCTGAAAATTTGTGACTGTGAATTTTCAATACTTATGAAAATACTTGTAAGATTTATAACGAAAAACGTAGGGCGCATGCAATAGATGGATTGTAGGGAGTAACTGGCGTTGAGAAAACTCACACAACAGTTCATATCATTTGCAGTGCCTTGAAATTGTTAGTGACTTGGTGAACTATTCATGCATCAATTTTATAATGCATGCGCCCCATGCTTTTCGTTTTAAGGCGGGATATACAAGACAGGACAAAAATAAGCAATATTGAAGGATTTTTTAAACTAAAAAATAATTATTCTACAATTATCAAATTTTAGGTATACTTTGATAGTATATTTAAATATACGAAACAATTTTTTTAATTAATTTATCATCAAAATGGCGGAGCTGTGGCAGAGTGTTACAGCAAGGTCGCCGTGGGAGTTGCGTATCGGCGTGCAGTCTAGCTTCCCGTAGACTTTGATTTGCAAAAAAGTTCCAACCTTTTTCGCTAAGAACATGTATATTTTCTATGAGGGTAATTAAAATGAAGAAAATGCAAATTAAAGAACATGGCACGCATTTACAAAAAAATCAACATTTCTGTAAAATGTCGATGAAAAAAGTAGTTTTTTTTATTTTTCATTTTTTCAAAAACAATTCTCGTCCAGTAGAAGGTACCAATATTATCAATATTTCTACCAAGTTTCAACTCAATCGGCTTAAGGCCTTAGGCTACTCTACAGACCGAAAAATAGGCTTTTTGGGAATCTTTTTTCGGAAAAACTACAAAATAAATCGAGATTACAAAAAAGGGCGTTTATCATACATATCAGTGACTTTATACAATAATTTTTTTGAAGCGATTAAACTACATTTTTTAAGTTGGCCGGAAACATAACAAAACTACATTTTTTAAGTTGGCCGGAGTCATAACTGAGACGATTTTCAACCGATTCACTTGAAATGTTGAATATATCTTGAAAAATATATTGTCTATGGAAGTACGTAGGATTTTTTTTATATTGCATAGTTCATTTGTTAATAACAATTATCTGACGATTTTTTAGGCAATCTTTTGGAGAGTGAAAAATTTGCATAAAAATCGTCAGATAATTGTCAATAACAAATGAACTATGCAATATAAAAAAAATCCTACGGACTTCCATAGACAATGTATTTTTCGAGATATATTCAACATTTCAAGTGAATCGGTTGAAAATTGTCTAAGTTATCTTTCCGAACAACTTAAAAAATGCAGTTTTGAGATAAACGCTGCACAGCCGCCATTTTGAAATTAATCGCTTCGAAAAAGTTATTGTATACAGTCACTGATATGTATGATAAACACCCTTAATTGTAATCTCGATTTATTTTGTAGTTTTTCTGAAAAAAAAACCCAAAAAGCCTATTTTTTCGGCCTCTATAGTGGCCCAACCCCTTAATGGTTTTTGAGTAATCCTGCACGCCAATTTCGATATTGCAGTTTTGAGAAAAACGCGTTTGGAGTTCACGCCTGCTCCGAATCCGAGCGGCGAGGCACAGCGTTGACGGACTGTAACGTTTGAAGCTTTTCGAATTTCGCTTTGAAACTTTAAGAAAATATTCTACATATAATATAGTTTTATCGTTTAAAGAAGAAAAAAAAGAAATCGATTTTTTGATCGTTGTAAATGTATATCTCGCCTTAAATCTTACAAGTTTTTCCATAGCTATTAAAAATTCACAATCACAAACTTTCAGGACACTGTATATGGGGTTAGGAATCTGCATTGGGTTATAAATCTGTATGGGGCTCGGAGAAATTATTTTCTACTTTTGAGTCCGTTTTAAAAACGTGGTGTAAATTTGTTATTTTTAATTTAAATAATTTTTATTATTGCTATAGGAGTTTGGTTCTTGTAGACGTCGCATGAACAATTGTCTTTTTTTTTCAAAATCCATCGAGCGGATAGATAGACGCGAGAGTTTATTTGCGATCGAATTATATCGGTTTGCGGGTGGGGGATTTTATCGGCCATTTGTAAAGTAAGATATGAGCTTCTTTATCACTTTCTATCGGAAAGATTATATTTCCATCTGACAGCTTGCCAGGATCAACTGTTCGATGCGTACATTTTTTTAGTTACGTTATTTCTTTTTTATTTTGCTGCTTATAGAATGATCCATTTGGATTGGATTGGTCGTGTCAATAATCCGTTTAATCTTCTTTTGTAATCTATAAATTAAAAACACGATAGTGATCGATGAAAGGAGCAAATAATTATTTTATTTTCTATCGAACGTTGCACATACGCTTATTTTCCGATGTCGTTTTAACTGCACGATATAAATATACATCGGCACCAAGTGCACAATACTTTATTATCTATTCGTACTATGCGGATAATGCGACGCGAAAACGCGATAACTTTCACTGTGGTCGGGCTGGTGCGGAGTTTGCAGAACACAACATTGAAACGTCTATGAGTATCACTCGTGTATTAGCATATACGGCTAAATATACAGCGGATAATTGCACGGTCTCGTAACAATCTATCCGTGACCGCGAGCTACGCTGACATTCCGTTAGATTATTCGAAGTAATAAATTATAATCGTGAGATCAAATGTGATTGAGGCTACACGCGAAACCTCCACGGAAAGTCACGACAACGAGGCACCCTTCCATCATACACATTCGAAACCTTATTGAGGAAAACATTGCTGATTTTGCGAGGAAAACATTGCTGATTTTCATGATTTTTTTTCAAAGGAAAAATTTCTTCAATATTTTTGAGACCTAGGGTATACTTTATTGCTACTTTTGGCTGACACATGGTATTTTTTATTGATTTTTGAAAATGGCGGAGGTTTTGCACGGTCTTCTGAACGGGTTGCGGTGGATGTTGTCAGACGGCGTGACAAGTAGCGTCGGCGGGATTGATTTGAAAAAGCCAACGAAGATTTTTATTCCATTAAGGGCGGGGGAGGGGGTAGGGTTAATTCGCTATAAAAAAAAGTATTTTTACGATAATTTTTTTTTACGACACAGTTAATTTATATTTATTTATGTAATTAGTATATAATGAAAGCACATTCGAAGAATATTCTGTGAAATTTTAATTAGTAATTATGCAGAAATGAGCCATTGACAGTAAATCTTCGCAGACGCCTAAAGAGAAGTTACATTGCGGTGAAGCGCATAACTCATCACTGGGTCATTTGAAATTTAAAAAAAACCAAAATATTTCATTAGTTGATAAGTTCCTTGAGGTAACGCTGGCGGATTTTTTAAAATTGATTTTTTCATTTTTGTTTACAATTAGAATTTTTCATTTAAAAAATCGGAAATTTTGTTATTGTAAAATAAATTAAAATTATAAAAAATATTTAAAATCTCGACAGCGTACCTCGTAATTTATGTGTAGAAAGATTTCTACGCTAGAAAATAAAAAATTAAACATCAATAAACGAATGTTATTTTTCATATTCTTACACAGAATCATCGATGCCAGGCCCATAAAGCATTAATATGACAAAATAAAAAAAGGCCAAAAAATACCCCCCTCAACACTCATGCACAGAATGTGAACCAAAAAAAAGGAAAAAAAGTCGAAAATCGATGGAATCGTACGCTTGGAAACAAAAAGACTGAATGTTCCGAAAAAGGCTACATTTTGCAATAAAAATACTTTTTGTTTTATTTTAAAAAAAACATCCAGGGTCAGGTCTTAGACAATAAGGTTAGAAAGATTTATACCAAATTTCATCCGAATCGGTCGATTGGTTTTTTCAGCTATACGTCGCGCCAGTTTTGAAAATGCACTTTAGAAGGCCGTGCCATACATTCGCCATTTTTGGAGATAAAAATTACCCTTTAAGAGCCAAAAGAAATAAAAAAACATACCCTAAGTTTCAAAAAAGGTGAAGAAATCTTCCCTTTAAAAAAAATCATGAAAATCAGCAATTATTTTCCTAGCCCCTTTAATATTATTTAACCGCAATTGTGAAAAGGAATTCCATAAGCTCGAGCTCGCTGAAATATTTTTACACGAATTTCCGAGCGATTGGAAAATAATTCGAGTACTTGGATACAAATTGAATAAAATCACGAGGGGAAAGAATATGTTTAACGACCGGGTATAAAAATTCTATCGGCACCGTAACCGTATTGATTTTTCTCATCACGATATGAGAATTATTCTATCGTTATTTTACTTCCCCGATCATTCACCATTCGGTGAATATAACTCCGGCACACAATTCGCGAGAACAACTTGTGTTAAGAGTACGACCTTGAGTGCTTGATAATTTCACAGGTATATATAACAGGAGCTTCGAGTTCCTTAAAACCATCAGTTTCCTTCCGACGACCATCGAGTATCGTCGTCAGCCTCGAGGCGTTGACAAAAAATTGCAAGACGTTTTGTTGTTTCTTCGAAAAAGAAGCCTCGACAGTACGGAAAAAAAAATTATATACTTTGAAGAGAATAAATTTGAAATTGCACGAGGTGTAAACGCATTTGGTGTTTTCCCACAAAACAGTCACTCGTACAGACGCATTATTTAAGAAACATACTAGAGAAGAAAAAAACAGCGTCGAGAACACAAAAGCGAGGAGAAAAACGTGTCTTGATGGTTTAATCTTCCACGGACACTACATAATAGGGGATATAAGAAAATGCAGTGTACTTCTAAACGACGTATTCACAGTCGTGGTCTCGTCGTCCAGGGATTGCAATTTCAGCGCATCGTAACAAAGCCGTAAGTGAATAATGGCCTAACCACGAGTTAGACGAAAGGAGACGTACCTATGGGTTATTACACGCCCATTGTCGCAATTTTTTTTTAAATTAATGCAACAAGATTAAGGGTTTAGGCCACTGTTACGGGTATAAAATCATGCGCGAATTTGACAATTTTTTTCGTGTGAAAAAGTGATTCACTCATAAAATTAATTACACATCTATTTAGTATGAATATCAAGCTGTTAGAAATTTTTTTTTATGTACAAAATGGCCGACTACTAATATTTTCTTTCGTTATCTTTTTTTTAGGCGCTCCGTGGCGTGACATTTAGCATTCCCAATTTATGACCTAAAACACAAACACAAAAAACAAAAATTCTCGTCAATCTACATTAGAATACCTAGAGAAGTACGTACGGAATTTAAAAAATATTGTTTTACTCAAAAGTTGTAGGTATTTGAACTTAAGAAATGAATTTTCAGTGAAAAATTTCGTTATAACTGCTCATAAAGTGAAAAGTTTTCGATTAATCAGAAATTCCGTACGTACTTCTCTGCGAAATGCAATTAGGAACATAACTTTTAAATTTGAAGTAAATCGAGTGAAAATTGTTGAAATTATTTGTCACGCCAATTGGAAAAAAGCGGTTTCGAGCAGTTTCGAGTAGTAGACCATTTCGTACATCGAAAAAAAATCTAACAGCTCGATATTCATACTAAATAGATGTGTAATTAATTTTACGAGTGTATCACTTTTTCATACGAAAAAAAAATTGTTAAATTCGCACATGATTTTATACCCGTTACTGTGGCCTAACCCCTTAATGACTCATTTTCGTAAATTTATGTCGCTGAAACTGATCAATATAATGATCGAAAAAAAAATACCAGATGCCGATTGTCTTCCAAAGAATCAATTGAAAAATAGCAATGACAATTGAACACCCAACTGTTATTATTCAAGCCGACATGGAATAGCCCATATTCGGGCGCTCTCGATAAAACGTTGAGTCTAGATGGCTCATATGTTCGTACTGTCGACCGGTAGAAAACGTTACAATTAATTCTTACCTCGAGTCGAAGCTATAAATCCATCGGGGGCGCGGGGGTGAGGAAGGCGTGACTCATTTAATTACACATATTTTCCACCTATATGTGTTATCGATGAATCAATTATCATCGACTCGGCTGCACCGTCTATTTTTCCATCCGGAAGATATGTGAAACGCGTCTGATCTGCGAAGTATGTATCTACTGCGAATAATATACTCGCTCGTAGTAGCTACGGAATTTGCAGATCAGACACGCCAACGAATACGAAGGTTTTCCGATAAAATACATTTATAGAAAAATCCTCGATCGTTCACACTTTGACAATTTCTTTTGTTGAAACGTGAATAAAAAAAAAACATACTCTTTTCCATAGTGGAAAAAGGGTGTCGTCGACAAGTTTTTGAAATTCTGGTCGTGCCCGAAACGTTATCGCTAATAACAATAAGTTTTGCGGCTGACGGTGTCATTTTTCGCGGATACTTTCAACGAGGTACTTTTGACCTTCGCGAAAGAAATAACACGTCCATGTTGCCATTGTGGTATTTTCGATAATTGCGCATGTTTCAATAAGCGATTGTTCGATTCCAAGAGTCTCAATGTATTGTGCAAACAAAACTTGCGAACGGCTCAGCGATAAGTATACCGAAATATCAGTAAAGAAAAGAGTGTGCGTGTGCGCGAATCATCGTAATTACATACGTTTGTAGAAGACGAACGAAGGAGCGTCAAGGAGCCTTGGCCCGACATACTTCGTACATAAAAATAAGAAGTGTTATATTTCTGTTTGAGAGGATTTTGCGCGCCACGGATCATGTAGAAATGGCAATACTTTATAAGTAAAGATATAAGAAAATGGAAGAAATTTAATTCCCTATGAGAAAATAAGGAAAAAATCGTTCACAGAAAAAGACAAAAATGTTACAAAAATAATCAAGTCCTCACACGCCGATTCACTTTGTGTCAGAAACAGTAATAAAACCTTGATAACTAAAAAACATTTCTCTCTCAACTGATGCACTTATTCCCAAATGCCACGTTGAAAAGAAAACCATAACGATTCAATTATTTTGTTAGCAAAAATATGAGCGAATAAAAATGTATTGACACAACAATCGATTACCAAAAATGGGAATAGAGAAAAATATTTATCGAAAAAAATGATTTTTTCGCGATTAATCGATGAGTTTTCATCATTTCAAATTGCAGACCACTCGATGACGATTTGTCAACAGCCACAAGTTTCGACGATGGGTACGCCGAGGATGCTAGCGATTACCGTCAGCCGAAAAGGCCACACTGGGCCAACAAGGTACAATTCGTACTCGCCTGCATCGGTTATTCCGTGGGACTCGGCAATGTCTGGAGGTTTCCATACTTGTGCTACAAAAGTGGCGGAGGTCAGTAATTCAATGACAGCTCATTTTATTTCCTATCATCGCAAAAAGAAAACAGAAATGTTAAACTTACACCAACTGCAAATTACACGCAGCCAACATTTATGCACATATGCACGTATACGTATTGCACAATGGTGGTGAGAGAGGAAGATTTTAGCTGCGTGTTAGAAGATGAGTAGTGGGCGCAACAGGCAAGGACGTCCGTTTAGGCTCTCGAGTTTAAACGGTGCGTTGATAAAACGGAAAAGGTTCATCGGTTATAACACTATTAATTCACGCGATACGCTGACGAGAGAGACCTCGACGAGCCAGGTGACGATCAGCGTTTAATTCACCCCGACAATTTCATAATCTCTAATCTTATCGCTCACTTCATTTTTTTTCTCGTCTCTTCTGTTTTCAAACACTTCATGCACAATATTCACATGATCCGTTTTGAATCATGAGCAAACGAAGTGCACTCGAGCGTCTGCCCATCACGTACGAAAAGACATCACTCCGTCACGTGGGAATTCGAGTTTTCCTTTATTCTTTGGGCGGCTAGAGATAAAATTCCTTTGAAGCTACATCTATGTTGAGGCCCGAAAAAATCGCCAAATACCGATTTTTTTTAGCACATACATATCTTGAGAGCTTTAAAAAAAATCAACAACTCAAAAACTATGAATGGAATCTTTTTTCGTGACGTTTAGCGGTGGACACTCTCCAGTTTAAACGGTCGATCTGAAATCTAAAAACTAAACCGATTATTCAAGTTAACAATACATACGAGTCCTTGACGATCGCAGATTTTGAAAATCATCTTTTTTTAACAACGTGGCAACGAATTGAATCTCGAGCATGCAAAATCTGTGAAAAAACTCGTCAGTTTTATGTAACTATTAAAAAATGAAAATTGATTTAAAAAAAGGGAGATCGTCAACGACCTTTAAATGTTTCTCATCGCATCTCCTGTCAATTTGGGAACACTCCATCAAGTGGTTCTCGAGACATCATGTCCACCGACTTTGAAAACAGTGTTTCGAGCAAAACGCGTTTAAGGCGTTATACGCAGTTGCAAGGCCAAAAAAAGTCGTTTTGTCACGAATTTTTCCTGGAAAAGGATTTCATTTGGGCGGAACGAAAAGTATTAGGCAGTGTAGTGGCATCTATTAGCTTTAGATTGGTATTTTTTATTTTCAAAAATATTCATTAACATTGCTCGTGTAGGAAATCTCCTGGAGGTCCCCGAAAAAAAAGTGTCCGGCGGCGAGCAAAGTATCTCCGGTTTGGATTATCTAAAATGAAAAAACCAAAAATATTCTTTTAGGGGATAGATGAATCCAGGTATTGATCGAAGGAATAGTCGAAATTTTAATTTTTGACAAAATGGTGGCTCCGGAAAAAAACAATTTCGATTTTCGACCAATCTTTTTTCGTTAAATCGTTGAAAAAAAATAGAAATAATTATCGGAAATCTTATTCCTTCGATCAATACCTGAAGAATATATCTGACAAGGTTGTGTTAAAATTGCAGACCGATCGGTTGAGCCGTTTTTGAGAAATCGTGCTCACCGACTTTGAAAACACCGTTTTGAGAAAAACGCGTTTGAAGTTTCTCGGACGCTCGGAGATGCGCTCCGAGCGTCTTTACAAATATGTGTGTATTTCCGAGAATATTCGCTGGATCGATTTGAATTTTTTAGGGAATATACTCCCATATTTGCGCACTCCGAAAATGCAATAAAAAATCGATTTTTTTAAATTTCTAACTGCGTATAACCCGTTTAGTGGTTACGTGGGTTTCAAAGCGAAAAAATGCACATTTCCTCTATTTAAAAAAAATATCATACACAAATTATTTCATTAAAAATGTAAAGCACATAAAAGAGCAATATTTCAACAATATTTAACAAAAATTTAATCCAATAATTTGGAAATTCAGTCGGTCGAACCTGGTTTCCGGAGCCCCCTTAAAAAAAGGGTCCTCTTGGTGGTCAGGATAACTCATAATAGCTTCATCTGAAATTTAAAAAAAAAACATTTTTTTCTGTAAGTAGATAAGTATAGCTAGTGATTGATAGGAGGATTTAAACAAAATTGAAACTCGATTTTTTGGCAGAGTTGTATGCAAAATAGTTCAATTTTTGATACAATTACGACATTTGGTACAATGAACTACGTATAGCCTTGTAAAATTAATTGTGATCGAAAAAAAACCTTCGTTCAATCCCTAGTCAATGCTTTTTTGAAGAAGTGTGTAAAATTTCAATAAAATCGTTGCATTCGTTTTTGAGAAATTGTGCCCACCGACTTCAAAAATAGTATTTTGAGAAAAATGCGATCAAAGTTTTAAGTAGAAATAAATCAAAGAATTTTTTTTAACTTACATAGAATCGTCGATTCCAGCTCCATAAAGGAAAGATCTTGCTGCAGCTGCGATCTCCAGGGCATCCTTTTGTACCAGCGTTGATTTTTTTAAATTTTCAAACCCACGTAACCCCTTAAAGTTTGAAACGCGGTGCGGCTAGTGCTCGCCCGGCCAAGTGTTAGAAGCTGTTGGTCATTTAATTTTAGGAATACTTCCATGAAATTTTCAGGTAATATAGCTAAAGATGATACGATCGCATGGAATATTTGTGGCGTATGCAATTTTTCGACCCACCTAGGTAGACGTAGCCAGTTAATCCGCCCTATGGAAAATTATGTAGCCTGTTACACGTTGGTTCCATCGTCGTGGTAAATAATGACAAAGCTGAATTCCGTGGACAAGATAAAAACTTTCGCAAGTTACGATCGTTTGAACAAAAAGGTTTGAAGCCGTAGGGAATGTGTTGTCATTTATTGCATCACATTATAGTTGGCGTTAAGTAAAACAGTAGACTGGCGCAATGGGGGATTAAATGCGGTGATAGGGGACCCTCAATATCGGATAAATCTACTGCGTCGGGAGGGTCGATTAAGCCTAAGAGGATTATCAACTTTAGAAAATCGGCCTAGCTGATAAAAATCGTGGTTTAAAAACAAAAGTCACAGGGATAGTAAAATCCGCTCGATCGAGCATGTAGCGTAGAGTGATTCAACGAATCGTTATGATTTCCGCCTGTTTTCCCTCTGCCTCTGTTACTCCTCTCACATACGCGGCCTCCCTAATTAAAATCAGTGGAGAAGAGAACATTACGGTTTTATGAGTCAGCCGTTGTGGGATAACCAAGGTCGTTCATCTCGATATAAATGATGGATGTTGCGGTGCAGAGTAATCGGCCACCAGTAACAACCAGTTTATTTATACAATATTGGATAAAATGAATTACGCAAAGGACACAGAGAAGGACAATGTCCGTGTACTTTGTCTACGACGTTGACGTTGGCATTGTTGGAATGCAACGAAAAATAATTCTTTTCAGTAGCTCAATTTGCAAAAAAGGCTTTGGATAATAATAATTTAAAATAATAAAAAAAAATCGTTGCGTTCCAATGGGGCAAACTTCAATGACATTTTTTTGCCTAGTTGTCATAGTTTTATGTTTATTATTACGAAAAAATACCCGAGCAGTATAATTTTTCACATAATATCATTTTTTATTTCACATAGTATAATTTTGCACATAAATGAATGGTTGATATTTTTGCTAAATTAATATTTATGAGTTGCAATGTTAATTACTTGAAATATAGATACACCATAAAAATAATATAATTGATAACAATGTTGTAAAACATTCATAATTGCAAACCGAATGCTTCGCGACTTCGCAATGTTCTTCGACGATTCGAAGCTTTCGGAATGTAGTCAAAAGAAAATATTAACAATATGTCCATAAAGCACCAACAGTAGGGGACGCGTTGCTCATGTGCAGCTGTGGCATTCTCCCATGTCAAGCTACATTGGCCTTGGCTGAAATTTGGATGGGTGACCGCTCAGCTCGACACTGGCTTGCGCCGTCACTACCAAGTAGGAGGCAGTTTTACAGAGTACTGCATTTCAATGCAACTAATGGTCGTGAAGTTTGCATCGTTGGAATACAACGAAATTTGTTTTAAGATTTTTCTTTCCTCATTTCTATTATTGTACACCATTTTTTTCCACATTTAAATTCTAGGTCTCTGAATAGAGATGTAAAATTTGTATGTGAAAAAAATCAATTTATATTTTTTACTACGTTTGAGGTGTAATGGTCATGAAGTTTGCGTCATTGGAATGCAACGAACATTGTTTTAAATATTTTCATTTGTTTACAAACTTTGATTTAACTTGACTTTCTGTGAGAAACAAAATGGAAAATCGATATTTCATCCACTTCCCGACTATTTAGAGCTCGGAAATTTTGCAAACATGCATCTAAGAGGTTTCAATGCACGATTCAAGTTTAAAAAAAATCAAGTAACTTGACTTTCTGTGAGATACAAAATGGAAAATCGATATTTCACCCACTTCCCGACAACTTAGAGCTCGGAAATTTTGCAAACATGGATCTAAGAGGTAACAATGCAAGATTGAACTTAAAAAAAAATATCCATCATAAAATATCTCTAATGGACCTATATAAATGTGTCATTAACACCTTTAATAACAATAAATTTTTTTTTAAAGCTCCAGTAAAATCAATTGAAAACTAAAAAGGAGAAAATAATTTATATCTAAATTCTTCTTTTAAACAAGCTTTTATTTAATGTGCCAAAAAGTATAAAATATTATTTTTACCAAGTCACCTATATGTAACTATAAATAAAAGCTTGGAGCGCTCAGGACTCAGACATATAATCTTCAATTTAAATAAATCTGTTAACGTATCAACTGCATTTAATTTACTATAAAACAACTTTAAATTTCTTTAATAAATACAAATCCTGAAACTGAGTATAAAAGTGTGATAATAATTTCTGTAATTACTATTGTGCCAAATTAAATAAGGTTAATGAAACTGAATTGATCAAATTTGTTAAACATTTAAAAAATTGAGCGCCCCGACCTTCATTTATAGTCACATATAGGTGACTTGGTAAAACTTTTCTACTTTTTAGTACATTGAATAAAAAATTGTCAAAAAAATTCCATATAAATTTTACAATTTTTTTCATATTCAAATTCTAGATCTTTAACTAGCGATCTAGAATTTAATATTGCGGAAATGAAAATATGGAAGAATGTTCGTCGCATTCCAACAATGCAAACTTCAAGATCATACCAATTAGCACGCAGCAAAAATATACCACCCTCTATCGACATGCATTTTTCAGGTTCCCAGTACCTTCGTACGAATGTGACAGAATAGTGAATTAGGGAAGAATTAGCAGGAGGGTTCCTTTCTCCACGGAACTGGACAAAGTGCACAGAAAAAATTAAAATAAACAATATCAATAAAGGGTGTGGCAAGTTATGCATAACCTCTTATAATGTGTATTCAACGATTTATTTCGATATTCTGCATTCTTTTCAAATTAATTCCGCAATTCCGTTTTTTTTCCCAAAGAATTCTAAAGTCCCCATATAGTGTTTATGCCTGTATACAGGTATGAAAATCTATTATTATTACGTAATAAACGTTTATGTCTGTCAACTTTCGTTGAATAGTCGGCAGTCCCTCCACAGGAGGGCTTAATGGACCTCCTCTGTGCCCGTTGAGCGAGAGACTCGCCGATTATTGTCCACTCATCTAATTGGAAAATCAGTGCGCGCATTAAACGTTAAACAGCAGCCGTACAAAAATATGCACGTTCTGTATATGTGTCCAAACATGTGCGGGTGCATACATTGATCTACAGGACATTCTGTGGCGACTCAACGTTAGTTGTACCCTCCCCTAAATTGTAAGCCACGACGTTCCTCATCTGCATTGTCCCCTTAGCCTAGAGTCCATTCGATGGCTCCGGCGAATTTTTGGACCGGATTTGTAGATTCTCTCAGCTGGATGACAGCAGTGGTGATCTTGAAAATCCCTTTTTCCTTCAAATAACTCGATGATCCTCGACGTCGTCCACGAGAAAGATCGTACGAAGGTCGAATTGGGCCGGAAAAGCTCGTGGCAAAATCCATAGGTGGGTGTAAGTGTAATAAAAGCGTGTAATAACTTGACAAGGTCATGTATCAAGTTCCTACGTTGTTGCGCCACGTCCGTTCCGTTCTCCGGACGCTTGTATGCGCGTGTGGAACATTTGTCGCCGCCTTCCGGGCTTTCATGCCGCGAAATTCATCCGGGAGTAATCCGAGACCCGTAACCAGCGCTCATTAACGTTTTACTTGCTTCACGAGACTCTCGAGCGTGTAACAAACGAGCCGAGCTCGATTTCCTTTTTCCTTTCTTTCTCGGGCAACCCCGTAAGTTTTTCGTCTCCACCGCCAACGCTCTCGCATGAAAAGCGAAAATACTCGAGCTGTGCCCTTGTTCCGGATATAACACCGGTCTGTTGTTTCACATCATAAAACATCGGAGGATGCCAAGTCTTCGGAATGCGCGAAAAAAGTGGCCGAACAAAAAGGAAGTACAGTTTTTAGCTTGAAGCACCGAAAGCTTCGTACCAAAATCCTCGTGCATGTACATCGTTACACGGCTCTCTGGGCTCCGCGAATATCCACCTCATTATCTCTCCATTCATGTCGTTACGTATGTATCCACGTGTTGATCGTTCGCAAGCACAGGGGCGTAACTCCCGCAAATTGAGCTCTTCACTTGCTCGAATCGCGTCTCTTTCTCTCGTAACAATCGACGATTCCGCCTGTGTGCGTAGCGTGTGCACAGCCAGCCAAGAGAACCGGTCTACAATGACGCGAAGAACAAACACCTCCCTTGTATATCCTTATCGGTGTGGGAACGCAATAAGCGCTCATCAACTACGTCATCGGACTCGTGCTGATTGAAACAAGAATCGCACACAGCGACGCACATACGGATATTCTGACGATCTAGACGGTCTTGAGGGGGGATTGTCTTTTTTTTCGCAAAATTTACCGCTTTTTGGGAATTTTTTTGTGAAGAAAGTATACAACGGAAAACTTGTGAAACTTGGCATATAGTTTTATTGATCTGTTTACTACATACAAAAAAATTTTTAAACAATTTCATCAAAAAATCCGCCTCCCACCCCCCTCGGCGCGCGATGGTCCTTTTTTGATGGTGTGCACGATTACAGCATTCACGTTCATCCTGCAACCAAAACCCAAGAAGCATTTTACTTTAGACACATATAGCTATCGTTCGATGAAGGGGAAAAAAAACATTGACGATTTGGTGACGTTTTGAACTTGAAGTATCGATTTTTCGAAAAAAATTGATCGATTTTTTGTTATAAATAAAAAAACTATTAAACGTATTGCTTTTTTGCTTCATCAAACGATAAAAGGATGTCAGCCGAGTCTTCTGTCCAAATTTGAAGGCAATCGGTTGAATAGTTTTTGAGAAATCGTGCACACCATCAAAAAAGGACCATCGCGCGTCGAGGGGGGTGGGAGGCGGATTTTTTTATGAAATTGTTTAAAAATTTTTTTCTATGTAGTAAACAGATCAATAAAACTATATGCCAAGTTTCACAAGTTTTCCGTTGTATACTTTCTTCACAAAAAAATTCCCAAAAAGCGGTAAATTTTGCGAAAAAAAAGACAATCCACCCTTAAATCAACCTCTGAAGCTTGAATCAGGTGAAAAAAACCGGCTATTATTATTGTTCAATGACTAGAGAACAATAGGCAACCCTTCCCCGTCTCTCATCGGTTGCACCCGCGCCCTAGTTTCAGTCGGAACTTTACCATCGCAGCAAGGGTACGTATGATTCTCGGCTTTCCAAGTTTCACTGTCTCAGCTAAGAAGCAAACATTTCTGTTGACAGCGATTTATTTAAAAATATTGTTATGGATTCGGATCGGACAGGGACACAGCCTTTTGGAACATTTCGCTGTGTTATTTTGTTAATGGAATAAGGTACCTGCGGGTAATAAGGCCTGGCTAAGCGAGACTTCCGATAAAATGAAAAATATTAAAATTAATCAACGGTTTTTAATGATAGTCGAACTTTTATATGAATTATTATAAAATGGCAACTTCCATCATAATCAAAAATTAAATTAAATGTTAAAAACCTCGCCAGTGGACCTTAGTGTACTATGGGATAATAAGGCCTACGGCTTTAACGTTCTTGAATAATTAAGTGGCTGTGACAGTGTGAGAAGCTTCAGCTTCTCAGCAGTCATTATTCGAGGAAGAGGAGGGTCCATTGTATGGGCCAGGTATAGCTGATTAGCAGTTTTTATGGTAAATATCATTTTATCTTGCAAAAATCGATAGTCAAATCTTTAAACGCGTTTTTCTCGAAATGAGATTTTAAAAATTTGCTGACATTGTAACTCAAAGAGCAATTATCCGATTGACTTGAAATTTAAACTGAGCACTCATGAATATATTTACTCTACAATGACGTAGGATACTTTGGATTGGAGGAAAATTGACGATTTGGCATTGAAAAAAAATACCATTTTATAGGCAAGAAAACAGACTGTTTTTCATAACTACGCCATTTTGTTAGATTTTGATATTTTTCGAAAATCCTACGTCATTGTACAGGAAATATCTTCCAGTTTAACGACATTTTTCCTTTTTCGGTTTCAGCTACTCAATCGGCCGGAATCATGTCAGCAGTGGAGGAACGTTTTTTTTCGGCGCCTTCTAAGGCAGCGCATAAGTCGCTTGGATCTCAATATTTTTCTATGAAAAAAATATGTAATATAGGTCAAATATAGGCAAAGATATTCTTAATTTTCCGAACCATTTCATTGAGTACTTTTCTTCCAAAAAAATTCCCGAAAATCACCCAAATTTTCAGCGCTCACACCGGTATAGCCCCGTTAATGTTACACATTTGGTATTTCCGATCAACAATCATATAAATGCACAAATAACATTTTACAAACGCATATAAACTATATATGCGCACATTTAACAGCCATCAGGGCACTTAAAGTCAGCGGTATCTTTAAGCGATAAACCGCTCGTCATAGTACCACTTTGAGCATTTTGTGCACTGTATCATGTCAGCCGACCTGTTCTCTTCACAACCATGACAGTACGTCTCGCTTGCTTTTGTGAACCACGGTTGCCTTTGGTGGTGGAGGTGTTTTTTTTTCTTCTTTTCTTCATTATGTTTATTGAACAGAGCTTTCGTGACCGGAGTTCCTCTGTAATTTATGGCTTTCCGCCTAACCGTAGGTTTTTACCTGTAACATTTACAGCGGCACATTGTCTTCATCATCGTCCGAACTACCGTGAACCATGCGGCAAAGGCTTCCCGTAGGCACCAAAAATGGAGATTAATCAATTAGGAACCAAATTCACACCTTATTTACATTTGTAGCATCTTAAAAGTAATGAAAGATCCATTATTAAAACAACCAACCTTGTTACAAGAAGAGAGAGGATAATAAGGCCTATGGTTCAATTTGGTAGGCCTTAATACCGGTCGACTACGTCTGTAGAAAATCCAAAATGAAAAAAAAATTAGACCATAATAGCTCATTCAAATATTTAAGGTAGTACGAGCGCGCAATCTTGATTTCTATAGATTTTGTTCAAATTTTAACCGGACATTGTTCATGTCATTATGCATGTTTGAGTGAAAATCCAGAACCGTCGACTATTTAGATTGGGAGATAATAGGTTTTGAAATTGCAATTTTTAACACTGCAGGGTCTGCATTGAAATTTAGACAGAATAATTCTCCGTAAAAAATATTTGTCCCCTATAATAAGAAGACATATGGCAACACCGCAGAACAGTATTGTTCAATATTTCGAGAAAAAAATAATTATCGTGTTCATAAAGTGAAAAATATTGTCATAAAAAAATATTTGCATTATATATATTAATATTTTATATTGTTTATGTTATCTTCATTAACAAATAGAAGTGTTGGTTCATTCATAACTGATTAAAAGCCTTGTTCGATTGAAAATTACTTCCAAATAAAAATTTGTGTTGCAGTATTATTTTAAATATGCCGCGCAAACTCACGTCATTGGATACGCGGAACGATGCGGTGTTGCCATATGTCTTCTTATTATAGGGGACGAATATTTTTTACGGAAAATTATTCTGTCTTAATTTCAATGCAGACCCTGCACCCATGTAGAGATTGCCATGAGTTGCCCAATGTTACGATTAGGCCAATATTGGGACCATCGTATAAGCCAACAAAAGAGAAATAATATTGGCCCATTACTGTTCCGCTCTAAACTCAAAACTGGCACAATATCGGCCCATCCCTAAAGCCTGTCCTGGCCCATCTTTAAAAACTAATAAACAGCCGTGATAGTTAAACTAAATTTGCCAATTTAAAAACTGGGGATACTAAAATACTGACAATTTCATTGGCCCAATATTGTTCCATTATAAATTGAAAACCGGCACAATATCGGCCCATCGTTTAAAACCAATAAATAGTCGTGAGGGTTGAACTATATTTACCAATTTTAAAACTGGTAATGCTAAAATACAAGCACTTACATTGGCCCATTATTGTCCCGTTATAAATTGAGAGCCCGCACAATATCGGCCCATTAGTAAAGATTATCCTGGCCCATCTTTTAAAACCAATAAACAGCAGTGATAGTTGAATTAAATTTGCCAATCCTAAAGCTGGCAATCCTAAAATACTGGCTATTATATTGGCTCATTATTGTCTCGTTCTAAATTGAAAACCGACACAATATCCGCCCATAGTTAAAACCTATCATGGCCCCTCTTTTAAATTCATTAAACAGTCATGGTAGATAAACAATGTTTGCCAATTTTTAAACTGGTGATGCTGAAGTACAGCCAATTAGATTGGCCCATTATTGTTCCGTTATAAATTGAGAACTGGCACACTATCAGCCCATTACTAAAACCTATCCGGGCCCATCTGTTAAAACCAATAAACAGCCATGATAGTTCATCGAAATTTGCCAATTTTAAAACTGGCAATGCTAAAATACTGGAAATTACATTTAATTAATCTAAGCCCTTTATTGGCTAAGTGGGTCAGACCACACCTGCTTTTATTTTATTTAAGCCTTGGGTTATTCATTATCTGTATATTGTGCCAAAATAGGCAAATAACTGGCACGTCATATATTAATCGTCTATATTTTGTAGTTCAGTTTTTGTAATCAAGTCTTGGCCTATTATTGGCATTTGTAAATAACCAACATAAGTAAGTAAAATATGCCAATTTTGAAACCTGTCATACACGCAAATCACAATTTATTTCAAGGTTATTCCATGAAATATGTATCCATAAGGACCAATCTCGGGCCAATCTTGGCCCGATAAAGGTTGAATATTTATCACGCACCCAAACAAACCCAAACAAACTCACGGCCCAATATTCTAGATAGACCAACTGTGAAGGCCTATCATAGAGCCGATGGTCAATTTCTACATAGGCCCTTTAAGAGGGCCCACATAGGGCCAAGTGCAAATACCAACATTGGCGCTACAATGGATTAAATCATTGGCCCAATAATTGTTGGCTCTGTTGGCCGATATCGGGCCGTTCTTATCATTTCTACAAAGGCACCTCATTGGTAAATACTCACGGCCCAATATTCTAGAAAGGCTAACTGTGAAGGCCCGTCCCAGGCCCAACGGCCAATCTCTAGATGGGCAGTGTTTAAAGTTGAAATTTTAAAACCCATTAGCTCCCAATCTAAATAGTCGACTGTTCTGAAATTGCACTCAAACATGCACAATGATATGAACAATCTCTGGTTAAAATTTGAACAAAATCTATAGAAATCAAGAGTGCGCGCTCGTACTACCTTAAGATCATAGAAAAATGAAATGATAGAAAAATGAACAGCAAATTTATGTAGCTAAGTGTAATATTACAAGAAATACTTACGATTGATGCGGAACGATTTTAATTATTCGCGCGGCGCGACGGTCCCCCACAATGTATGATGCAACACTGACGGTGGGGAGCGGGTTATCGCGCATGCGTTAGCTTGTAGCGACATCTTCGTGCGTTATGCGCCTGCGTGTGTAGCCTTGAGCGAAAGCGCTGATTGGTAATACGATTTTCGTCCGTCAGGTCTTATTAGCCAATAGGCCTTATTATCCGCAGGTACCTTATTGTTTTTTTGTCGTTTGAAAAAAAGTTCAGATTTGTTCAATTTTCTACCACATTTTCACGGATATAAAGCTTTTGTTGCATTTCCGGGTTCGTCCCCGTCATTATTTCAATTGTTATTGCGAGATGATAGTTTGTGCAATATAATCATGATTAAAGAAGCCGCATTCATCCGCACTTTTTTGAATCAGGGGTGAACAACCATGATAGTGAAAAAAATAGAGAACAGGCTGAACTTGGCGAGAACATTTTCAAGGGCGGAGTGTAACCTTGATATTGTAACAGGCTATTACTAAATTCTGACCCACTAATCACTTCCATGAGACCAACCCCCCAAAACAAAATCAATACCGTTCACGAAGGATACAATTGTATTGATGATTCCCGCTGAACCTGACTCTGAAGATGACTCAGATTCAGATTCGGAGGCGGTTCCTGAAGACACAGAAAGTGAGCAGGACGAAGAAGAGCCATGGCACTCATCATCATCTTAGTTATATAAATTATATCAAGTTTAGTTTTGGAGAAAAATAAAAATTTAAGTTAAAAATAGTTTCATTGTTTTTTAAAAATATAAAACCCAATATTTTAGGACACATAATTCATCGCAAAACATTTCCTAAAACTTAAAGTCAATTGGAGAGTTATGACAAATTAGAAAATCGAAACAAATCATTTTGACCGTCTGAATTTGCAAAATACCCCTATGTGCGACGGCGCGTTCCCTTAAAAATTCATTAAAAATTCAAACCTCGTACACCATTCCAAAATCCACTTCATGCGTTATCTCGCACATTCGGGGCTTCACTTGTTACTGGGAGGGACAGCAACCGTATCTTGTTTTTTTTTCTCGCGATAGTCGAATCCGAAGAATAGGGTACGCAGACGCTGGTGAGAAGAGAACTTTAAGGGGTCTTCTCACTTTAGACGCTAAAACGGTTTATATTATAGATGTTGATATGACGATTTTTTAGGCAAATTTTTCACTTTCCAAAAATTTGCCTAAAAAATCGTCAGATAATTGTTGATAACAAATGAACTATGCAATATAAAAAAAAATCCTACGTACTTCCATAGACAATGTATTTTTCAAGATATATTCAACATTTCAAGTGAACCGGTTGAAAATTGTCTGAGTTAGGTTTCCGGCCAATTAAAAAAATGCAGTTTTGAGATAAACGCTGCACAGCCGCCATTTTGAAATTAATCGCTTCAAAAAAATTATTGCATACAGTCACTGATATGTATGATAAACACCCTTTTTTGTAATCTCGATTTATTTTGTAGTTTTTCTGAAAAAAAAATCCTTTTTTTTTCGGCCTCTAAAGTGGCCTAAGGCCTTAATAGCAAAATGCTCAAATATCCCTATTCTGATACCAATAAAATCGGGGTACAGTAAAACCCCGATTAATCGGGATGGGTCACCCGTGGAGCGGATTAACCGTACGTCTCTT
Source organism: Ophion ellenae (assembly GCA_963210295.1). Classification (NCBI taxonomy): domain Eukaryota; kingdom Metazoa; phylum Arthropoda; class Insecta; order Hymenoptera; family Ichneumonidae; genus Ophion; species Ophion ellenae. Next base: position 58,364,141 of record OY723385.1, read on the forward strand.
AAGGGCCTCGCACGTGCGATCAGTCACGGTGGCTCGCGTCATGGGCGAAACCAAAAACAAATAAAGTCAACTAGCTTTTTTGAGAAACAAGAGTAAAATATGACACTATGTAGCGTAGACGATTATCATTACATATAAAAAGTCATGTGTACACTACAATAAAAGTGAAATCGGATTAATAATTATAAAAAGCTGTATAACGATTATTCCGGTTTAACGGTGCGTTCTCAGTTATCCGTGGATCTTTCGGTCCCGAGCACCCCGGTTAATCGCGGTCTTACTGTATTTTGAAGTATCATTTTACAGGTGCATAAAATCGCTGGATTATTCGCGAAGTGTTAAATATTGAGGCAGGATTAGTTTTTACTCACATTCAGTGACTGCGAGGAAAATTTGCCAGGCGAACATAACCTGTAAAATGTATTTTGATACAGCAAATTTATTGCTGCAATTCCGTGTTCGACTGTAAGTTTGCAAAAGATTTATTCGCGCATGAATTTCGCGGATTTCAGTGTGTTTTTCGGCTACTGTTTCCACGACGACGTTGAAGTTTGCATCGTTGGAATGCAACGATTTTTTTGTCTCTTTTTTTATATTTTTCATTCTTATCTTTATCCGAAGGCTTTGTTTTGACAATGGAGGTCGTGAATCTCTAATATGAATACGTAAAAGTGTTTGAGTCACTTTCACAGCCCGAATCGGCCGAATTTTTTTATTTTATTAATTTTCGTTGCATTCCGCCGATGCAAACTTCAACATCGTGTTCTTAGGTAAAGATTTAGGATGGTCTTGATGTTTGCATCGTTGGGATGCAACGCAAATTCTTTTTTATATTTTTATTTCTTCATTCTTTGTTATTTTACGAAACATTTTTTTCCACATTTAATTTTCTCTATATAGTTCTCTATATAGAGAGCCAGAATTCAAATAAGGAAAAAAAAATTATGAATTGATAAAAATTAAATAAAAATTTTAAAAACGAATTTTCGTTGCATTCCATAGATTTAGAACATTAAACATTTTTGGAACACGTTACGCATTTTGTTTCTATATTCATCTAATTATAAGAAACGAATAAAAGTGTATAAGAGAACGGTCATGAAGCCTTTTTCATAGGTAACGACACTAAATCCCCCAACTTTGGATTTATTTATTTAGCCTATATAGCCGATAAACTTGCTTGAGTTTTTATACGCACACGTCTGTGTACATTGTCTGTAGCATATAAAAAGATTGAAGTAGCGTTCTTACAATAAAGGACGCGCCACGACTGCCTAAAATTCACGAATTTGTGCCCGAACGTAAATTTAGCGTATATCGAAATTCGTGACATTTTGTTTTTTCACCCGGAGACATTTAACCCCGGATTGATGGCGTGGTAACAACTTGATTTTGAGCGTGACTCCTAACTGGACTCCGGCCTAAGCAAGAGGACACTGTACTCGATTGTTCGGCTCGATTCCAAATTCAATTTCCTCAAAATACACTATAAAAAAAACCTCGAAGACCTGAACTCTTCTCACTTTAGACGCTAAAAAACGCTATTTATAAGAATTTTTGATAGGTTTATATTATAGATATTAATATAAAAGTTGTTACACTTAATAGATATACTTTCGAAATACATTTTAAAAAATGTATGTATTTATTTAACCCAAACAAACTTTAAACGCGTTTTTCTCGAAACAACGTTTTTCGGCGGCTTGTTGATAAAATCTTCGTAACTACCGAACCAATCCTCATGAAATTTTAAGATGTAATGACACCTCATCGCGGTCGGTATGGTAGAACAGTTATAGATTCCCAAAAATCTCTGCAACGGCTCTTCAGATCCCGTCGAAACTTTCCCAAACGACGTCAAATAGATAGACGAACAGTTGTCTGCCCCTCAAATTTTCTGAATTTGAAAAAAAAACTAGATTGGCTTATGATAAGCCAATCTACATTTTTTTTTCTGAATTTTTTCTGAATTTTCTGACTTTGAGGAAAAAAAAACTAGATTGGCTTATGATAAGCCAATCTACATTTTTCTTCTCAAATTCAGAAAATTTGAGGGGCAGACAGCTGTTCGTCTATCTATTTGACGTCGTTCGGCAAAGTTTCGACGGGATCTGAAGAGCCGTTTCAGAGATTTTTGGGAATCTATAATTGTTCTACCATACCGACCGCGATAAGGTGTCATTCCGTCTTAACCACATATTCTTTACAACTACAGCTAAGGCGCATATCAAGGATTAATTTTTTTTTTTTGATATTTACTATTTTTTTGCTAAAAACGGTGAAAAAAAAAGTTTTTTTGTTTTTTCAAAAAATGTCCGCTATTTTGTTACTTTGCAATATATAAAACCAAAATGATATGCGCTATAGCCATTAACATACTGAATCCAAACCCGTTTGATTTTTTCGTTTCGGATGATCCATCTCCGAGATTTCATTAACAGCGCAGGCCTACAATTTTTTAAATATAAACCTACCAAAAAAATTCATGAAAATAGCCTTTTTTAGCGTCTGTAGTGAGAAGACACCTTAAGGGGCTATACCAGTATGAACGCTGAAAATTTGGGTGATTTTCGAGAATTTTTTGGAAGAAAAGTACACAATTAAATGTTTCGGAAAATTAAGAATATATTTGGCTACATTTGACCTATATTACATCATTTTTTCATAGAGAAATATTAAGATCCAAGCGACTTATGCGCTGCCTTCGGAGGTGCCAAAAAAAAAAGTTCCTCCACTGTTGACATGATTCTGGCCGATTGAGTAGCTGAAACCGAAAAAGGAAAAAATGTCGTTAAGCTCGAAAGTATTTCCTGTACAATGACGCAGGATTTTCGAAAAATATCAAAATCTAACAAAATGGCGTAGTTATAAAAAAAGTATGTTTTCTTGCCTATAAAATAGTCGTTTTTTCAATGCCAAATCGTCAATTTTCATCCAATCAAAAATATCCCACGTCATTGTAGAGTGAATATATTCAAGAGTACTCAGTTCAAATTTCAAGTCAATCGGATAATTGCTCTTTGAGTTACAATGTCAGCATAGTTGAAAAATTTAATTTTATATCCTTGAAAGTATAAAAATCTTGAAAGTATGAACTGTCGAAAAAGGCAAAAAAAATCAATTTTTTGAAAGTGTCACACTGGTATAGCCCCTTAACGCGCTCGCTCTTGAGTTTTTTTTTCCTTGATCATTTTGTGATGCCATAGTCGTGTCTATCGTACGTAATCGTTCGAGGTGTGAGAAAAAGTGAAAAAAATTGAAAGAAGTACCAAAAAGCGTGAGGTACGAGAAGATTTATTGAGAACGCTCAGTGGAGCAGCTTGTTTATGGCTGACGTCGTAGAAACGACGCTCGGAGAGAATGAAAAGATAATTGTCGGGTCATGTGTGTATCAGTGTGTGCGTGAAGTGACGAGCACGAGTGGGTGGTTTGAATTACAATAGTTGCTAAGAATCCTGGCCTAATATGTTGCAAGCACGTGTTCAACATGCCGCTCTACCGAATACGAAAAAAAAACAACAACGTCCTATAGTTTATCCACTAAACAAAGAGCAAGGAAGAGATGGTAAGACAGAAGCTGGCGCAAGCACGTATAAACATATTGAAGGTGTTAACCTTCTTGCGTAAATCTGGCCTTGACAATGCGTGACTTTTGTGACACGAGCTTCCAAAGTCGCAATACGCCATAAATACCTGCAATACAGGTCGTTCCGATTCAGTCTTTTTGGTCGCATTGAACATTTTTCAAACCTCGCCCTTAATTGAGGAGCTCCGACAAGTCCGGAAGTAACGTGCACGTTGCGGAACGATAAATACAGGGTGTTAGGAAAGTCGATGCAAAGCCTTAAGGGGTGATAGGTTACTCCGTTAGGAACATATCTAACCTACGTTACCTTAGTCAAAAGTCCAAGGATTTTGAGTTATCATGGTAAGTATGATTTTTGGAAAATTTTCCAAAATTAGGTACTAACTCGTTCATAATGTTCAGACAGACCATAATTGTTAAATAAAAACTTATTTGCGTCTTAGCTTAATGTGTATTTAATCGACACACACCATAACAATCTTTTATATCCACACAACTAACTAAATGGGACGTGTTGAATAATTAAAAACTTGTCAAAAAATGAAAATACCTCCATAATAATGCGATTAAAAAAAATAGCATTAACATAAGAGGTAAACGATTAAGTACCTAAATTTGGAAAATTTTCCAAAAATCATACTTACCATGATAACTCGAAATCCTTAGACTTTGGACCAAGGTAACCAAGTCTACATATGTTGCAACGAGGTGACCTATAACCCCCATCGACCTTCCTAACACCCTGTATATTGCGGCTTCAAGCTCGATTTCGACGCCATGCAAACGCATCGGTCTTTGCGAACTGTAATGTGCGCGTATAAAAATTGCGAAAATATTGTGTAATCAGTGCAAGAGAAAAAGAGTCGACGAAAATAGAAACCGCAATTGCGAACAAACTATCCTGCTTTAATTAACAAAGATTGGGTGCTCGCTGGATGATGACGTAATATTAACGAAGCCTTGAAAAAGAATGTTACGTTCTTTACGTGCCAATACAAACATACTCACATACATATGTGCATATGTATATATATATATTTGCTCTGACGGTATGTTTCGATATTTGCCGAGCTAGGAGCGTTCTCGTCGTGTGCCTTGTTTGAACTGACGCGCTCATCAGGTCCGACTTGGCCACATTGTCAAAAGACACGTGTTTTATGGTCTGCAGCTGACCAAAGACAAGTTAGCTAATTTGTCGTGTGTGAAAAATTAGCCAACTCGTCGTTGTCAACCGGAAAAAAATGCAGATCCCGTTTATGAGTAATTTTAATAATAAATTTCTCAGGGGGAATGAAAGAGACTAAGCTAAGGAATGAGAGAGGCTAAGGCTGATCAGAGGTAAGCTAATGGTGCATTGCCACTCATAGATTTCACACACCGTGAAAAGTCGCTTACTATCGTTTGAATTTCTTTGCCCAATTGCTCTAGTTTTCGCGATTTCTTGTATTTTTTTTTGCAAAACTAATGTCAGTTATGCAACTGACACAACTATGCAATGATGGCACACAGGTTTGAAAGACCATGAAAATACCTACTGAAAAAGGTATTAAAAAAGGAACTGAAAAAGGCATGCTTGATTGGAAGATACTTTTATATTGGGAATCAATGTAACCATCTCGGAACATCTCCTAGGTACATACATTTGAATAATAGGACAGAAGATGAAGTAACGAACAAGAAATCAGCCATTTATGGAGGTTATGGCTATTGGCTATTTCTTCTGGGCTGGATTAATCATAAATACTGGAACAAATTATATGTTCCATATGTTTATTTGTCTAACTGTTTTTAGGCAAAATACTTATTAACATTCATTACTTACTAGCTTTTGCTCGCGACTTCGTTAGCGTGTACTTTAGCAATTCATCAAGAGAAGAAATAAACAAATACAGAAAAAAAGTAAGAAAGAAAAGAGAAGATAGTGTGATATTTCTCAAGCACGGTTGTAGACTGACTAACAAGGAACGTGATTTAAGGGTCCGCCTTCGATTTGGTGGAAACTCGTATAATGTGACAAAGCATTAAAAAGTATTAGAGACGATTTTTTTTATCGACGAAAAAACGGTTTCAAGGGAGGAAACCACCCCTCAAAGAAAGGCGTGTCAAGTGGTGATTTTGCAGTATTACCCACAAGCAGTCGATGAAAAATTCCCACATAAAGCGATGAAAAATTCACTATCGAAGTATTTAAAAAGAAATGAAATGAAGGGTTAACACTCCTTTCTTCAATGGGTGGTTTCTCCCCTTAAAACCGTTTTCCCGCCGCTGAAAAAAATACGTGTGTAGCACTTTTCAATGCTTTTACATATATGAGTTTCAACAGAATCGAAGGCGAACGCTCAAGTGATGTTCCGTGCGAGTGTTGAATTGGTTCTCTACAGAACTATATGGCTTTGCAATATAGTTCTATAGGTATGGCTTTGTAATATAGTACTATATGGCTTTGCAATATAGTTCTGTAGGAAACATTGTACCATTGATGCTCATCGGCGAGCACGTGTAACTTTGGCGCTCGATACTCTCAAACAGCCCATATATATAGGGTGTCTCAAAATGACCTGACATTGTCATTTATTTATTAAACGTGTTATTTGTCCGAAAAGTGCGGATATTTTTATTTCAATATAAGGCACAAACAAAGAGGTTATGTGTAGAACACAATATCCGACAAATAGCCGCCTCGTCCCTGTTTGCAGGCGTTCACTCTTTTGACGAAATAGTCAATAACATTTTGGAATGATTGCGGACTAATTTAATTAATGGTGCGTCCAATTGCTTCCTTGAGCTCCGGAATGGTCTGTGTGGCATCAGTACCGGATTTATACTTTTCTTAAATATAGGCCACTTGACTTTGTGCCGCCACTCCTATCTCAATCACTTGTTTCACCTAGGCTTCTTTAGGTGCCTCTAAAATCCGCCACCCCCTAAAGTCTGTCGCCCCTAGACAGCTGCCTATGCGGCCTATTGGAAAATCCAGGAGTATGTGGCATACACTTTCTCTTTTAGAAGACCCCAAAGAAAGAAGTCCAATGGCATCAAATCGCACGACCTTGGTGCTCAATTCACATCTTTAATTTAACAATTTTTTTTCGTATGAAAAAGTGATCCACTTATAAAATTAATTACACATCTATTCAGTATGAATATCAAGCTGTTAGAAAAGAGATATTTTTTTTATCGATGTACAAAATGGCCGCCTACTCGAAACTTCTCGAAACAGCTTTTTTCCAATTGGCATGACAAATAACTTCAACAATTTTCACTCGATTTACTCCAAATTTCAAAGTCATGTTCCTAATTGCATTTCGCAGAGAAGTACGTACGGAATTTCTGATTAATCGAAAACTTTTTATTTTATGAGCTGTTTATGAGCAGTTATACCGAAATTTTTCACTGAAAATTCATTTCTCAAGTTCAAATACCCATAACCTTTGAATAAAACAATATTTTTTTAATTCACTGCGTACTTCTCTAGGTATTCTAATGTAGATTGACGAGAATTTTTGTTTTTTGTTCTAGGTAAAAAATTGTGGATGCTAAATGTCACGCCGCGGAGTGCCGAAAAAAAACATAACAAAAGAAAATATTAGTAGTCGGCCATTTTGTACATAGAAAAAAAAATTATATATTTTATATTAGCTTGATATTCATACTGAATAGATGTGTAATTAATTTTATGAGTGAATCACTTTTTCATACGAAAAAAAATTGTTAAATTCGCATATGATTTTATATCCGTTACTGTGGTCCGAGGCCTCAAGGGTTGACCTTCTCTACATTGGCTCCTTTAATTCAGGAATAGCTACTTTATCTCCAGAACAATACATACGACGGGTTTCCTCTTTCCGTTTAAACGCTCCGCAGAATCTCCACTCTTTACTCATACTCTCCATTTTATAAGCCTGTGATTGCTCTATAGCCGGATCGTATTTTAAAGCAGCGCGTTCAAAAAGCTGAGCTTGCTGCTCAGCTTGCCCTTCACGCCGAGCTTGCAATTGTTGCGGTCTGAAGCGCCCAAGCTGGCTTGCCGCTCACAATCAGCTTGCTTTTCACGCCGAGCTTGGAATTGTTGCGGTCGGAAGCTCTTAAGCTGGCTTGCCGCTCAGCTTGCTCTTCTTGATGGGGCGCGATATAATCAACTCTTTTTTCATGCCCATGGTTAGAGCTTGGACTATCTTTTTCTAGACTAGCTAGCTTAGACTAGCGTTTCTAGACTCTTGGACTAGCTTTTTCTATTGCCGGTATTATTTCCACATCAACAAGTTGTAATATCCGAATACCGATATTTCGATATTTTCCGATATTCGTGTGAAATCTTGGATAAAAACGTTAGAAGCTTGAAAGTGAAGCTTGAAAAATGGAAGTTATATGAATAATAGTATATAGCCAATGTAAGTGAAGCTACAGTATTTATTAAAAATCACAGTCTTCTATTGAGATCATTTATTATACATTTCGAAACATACTCTGCTATGTTCTTAAGAATATTCAACCCAACATAAAATAAATCCATTTAAAAAAATAGGAACTTATATGCAAATCAAATGAGTAGTAAACAAGCAAAATTAAAAATAGGAAATTTTATGCAAGTCACCGTAGTAGCAATTACCAGAGCGTAGTTGAAGCGAGAAGATTGGGATGACCGAACGAATAGAGCTCACCGTGACAGAGTTGAGACAAAACTAAACCCCCTTTTTTCCCTTAGGAAGCGTTCCCTTAGGAAGCGTTTTGTTATCAATTTCCACAAATCTTCGACTTTCTCCGGCGTTTTTTCGAGGTTTTCTAAAAATTGATAGCTCGGCAGGTTACACCAACGTGGCATCACCACCATTTGTTTGATAGATTGTTCTGTAGCATCCTACCTGTGTGACAAATTTCATCCAAATTCGTTCAGCCGTTTCGGCCTGATTGAGTAACTAACGTACAAACAAACGTCCAAACTTTCGCATTTATAATGTAATATACTATACAGGGTGTCCTGTTATGAATGGATAATCCTGCAATTGTCGATAGGTCAGATCATGTCCTACTATAGGCTGGAATTTCAGTTTAGTAAAAAGCCTCACGGTTTTCGAGACAAAAATCATCTGTTTTTGGTTTTTCGCATGCTATTTCTACAAATGATAACTTTTTCTAACCTGGTTTAAAAAAAATACTCTTCGTTATTTGTTTTATCTAGAAAAGTCTTCTTTTTAACCTTAAATGTTAAGGAAACTTATGAAAAATATCGTATGCAGAATTTTCATACAAACCAATACATAGATAGACAGATAGATACTGTGACGTGATTTTTTAAGACACGTCACAGAAAGGCTACCGATGATCAAGATATGCTCTTGATGCCCGGGTTGCGACCCATCCGTTAGTGTTAAGGGTCTTTTCTCTAGAATGTTTGTCTTGTTAAGTTTGAGGTTTTGGGTTGCGTTTTCGTTTTGGTTAGGTTGGCGTGCGGAACTCGGTCGAGCGGCGTGTGGCTCAAGGTACCGAGCAATCCCGACCGAGAGATGCACCCAACGAGGCTTCTCGGGAAATCGGTGCACGCCCGGCTGAAACGCCGGTGCCCCACCGTAGTGGTGCATCGTGCTGGAGAGCGGGCCGTTTTGGTTACGGGCGGGTTTGAGACGGTTGTCTCCAAAATCGCGATCGCTCCCGATTTTCCGGATATCGTGAGAGTTGTCGATCAGACGTCGCGTTAGAGGCACGTCATCGTGCCCTCTCGTTCTCGGTCGTGTGACGTTTCCGCGTGCATTTCGTGTTCGCGATTACGTTTCGTCTACGTAAAAAGTTCTCGGGTGGATAATCCACCGGCTCCCGCATTATAAAATAAAACTATTGTTTTATTTTATTAGTGACGTTTCCGGTGTGGCGAAAGTGACAGATCCCGTGATCGTTCACGCTACTCCCCAGTGAATCCCGACCCCTCTACCACAACCCACAGCCTGAGCGGCCGTGCAGTACCGCAACCGTCCTCCCTCGTGCGAGTGCATCCAGTTTAGTCCGGTTAAACGATTCCGGCGATTAAAAATCGAGGAGGCCTCCAGACTCCGAACCCGGTTAGGATTCCGGGATACCAAAAATCAAGGAGAGCTCCAGTCTCCGCTTGGTGGGTCGGGTTGGATCCCCCCGACCCCAGTTTAGGCCGGTTGAGACGTCCGGCGATAAAAAGTCTCTGGCGCCCCGGGTACTGCGGATGCACGCCCGCGGGGTGGACGGCCGAAGGTGACGGATCTCTCGCACCGGATCACGAGTTCAGTTTCCGTTTGTGGTTAGAGAAAATAATCCCCGTCATAATACATATGAGAAATAGATAGATAAATAGAGATATATAGATAGATACACATAGAAATTCCACGCCATTTCACCTAGCCCGTGACTCCGACCATTTTCGGTTTTCCTGATTTTTTGTTGCTAAAATTGTACCCCATGAACGTAATATCCCCACCAATTTTTGAATTTTTACCTCTTCTCATTGAGGAGTTACAATTTTCCAAAAATGTCGATTTCGGAAGTTTTGGAAACGTTTAAACGCTAATAACTCCTGAAAAAGCTGAGTCAATTGAGATATCGACAAATGTCACTATATATTTTTTTTCATTTTGAAGCATACTTTCGGTAAAAAAACATGAATAAAATGATCAATTATGAATGTCAACGTTTTTTTTGCTTCTAAATTGAAAACTATCTTCTTTGAAGATGATTGCCTTTTTTATATTCTTTTTTAATTCTCTAAAATAATCTCTATTCTATGATTTTTTAGACTAGTCTCATCGTGGGGCCATTTTTCCTTCTATTTTTTTCGAATTAATCACAGTTTTTTAGAAATTTTTTATCATTTCAATGTCCAGTAATGCTATTATTGATGATTTTGTGATTTCCAATTCGACTTCGTCAGGCCTGAAACGGTTTATTTTTAATTTGTGTTGAATTTAACGAAGAAGATGCTTTCGAATTTAAAAAAATCGTTAAATTCAGCACAAATAAAAAATAAACCGTTTCAGGCCTGTCTCAGCACAATTGGAAATCACAAAATGATTAATAGCATTATTGGACATTAAAATGACAAAAAATCTTCTAAAAAATATGATCAATTCGAAAAAAATAGAAGGAGAGATGGGCTCACGATGAGACCAATCCTAAAACTCATAGAATGGGTCACTCTATTTTAGAGAATGTTTTGAAAATGACAATGAAAAGGCAATCATCTTTTTAAAAAATAGTTTTCCTCTTTAGAAGCAAAAAAAACGTTGACATTGGCGATTGATAATTTTTTTCATATTTTCAACGAAAGTATGCTTCAAAGTGAAAACAAATTATATCGTGACATTTGTCGATATCTCAATTAGTTCAGAAGTTATCAGCGTTTGAACGTTTCCAAAACTTCCGAAATCGACATTTTTTGGAAAATTAAAACTCCTAAAAGAGAAAAGATAAAAATTTATAAATTGCTGTGGATATTCCTTTCATGGGGTACAATTTTACAACGAAAAAATCAGGAAAACCAAAAATGATCGGGTTCACGGGCTAGGTGAAATGATGTGGATTTTCCAATACATATAGATAAATAGATGTGGCTTGTGACACTAATTAGTAATAAGTGAATATATGTATTCATGTGTTCCAGGTGTGTTCCTCGTACCTTATTTTATAATACTCATAGTATGCGGAGTTCCATTGCTTTACATGGAATTGGCGATTGGACAATTTACACGACGAGGGCCGATCGGCGCCCTCGGACAGATTTGTCCCCTATTCAAAGGTTTGTCCGGGAAAAAGATTTTTATTCAAGAAGTCATCCAAGCGCGAAAATATGAAGCGTCGATCGATAAACTATCAAGCCTTGAATGTTAAAAGTGAATATTAAACATTTTTATTGACGAAATTCAAGCAGTACAACAAAAATTGCAAAACCGGTTGTTATTTCAGGAGCAGGTCTGTCGTCGGTCGTGATATCGTTTCTCATGTCGACGTATCACAACGTGATAATAGCATACGCGATCTACTATTTCTTCACGGCGTTCAAGTCCGAACAGCCGTGGTCAGGGTGTGACAACTCGTGGAACACACCGGCGTGTTGGTTACCATCTTTCGGCTCGATAAACAATCGAACGAGGCCCAACACCTCGAAGACACCGTCTGAGGAATTTTTCAAGTAACAAAATAATTCAATTTAAGGCCTTAGGCCACAGTAACGGGTATAAAATCATGTGCGAATTGAACCATTTTTTTTTCGTGTGAAAAAGTGATTCACTCATAAAATTAGTTACACATCTATTTAGTATGAATATCAAGTTGTTAGAAATTTTTTTTTTCAATGTACGAAATGCTAAAAAAATGCAAAAGGCCGACTACTCGAAACTTTTCGAAACAGTTTTTTTCCAATTGGCGTGACAAATAACTTCAACAATTTTCACTCGATTTACTTCAAATTTTAAAGTTACGTTCCTAATTGCATTCCGCAGAGAACTACGTACGGAATTTCTGATTAATCGAAAACTTTTCATTTTATGAGCAGTTATAACGAAATTTTTCACTAAAAATTCATTTCATAAGCTCGAATACCTACAACTTTTGAATAAAACAATATTTTTTAAATTCCGTACGTACTTCTCTACGTATTCTAATGTAGATTGACGAGATTTTTTGTTTTTTGTTCTAGGTAAAAAATTGTGGATGCTAAATGTCACGCCGCGGAGCGCCTAAAAAAAATAATTAAAGAAAATATTAGTAGTCGGCCATTTTTTACATCGAAAAAAAAAATTCTAACAGCTCGATATTCATACTAAATAGATGTGTAATCAATTTAATGAGTGAATCACTTTTTCATACAAAAAAAATTGTTAAATTCGCACATAATTATATACCCGTTACTGTGGCCTAAGGCCTGAAACAGTCCACCCAACTCCAACATTGTGCTTGTCCTTTTGATTTCCTTTTGTCTCTTCACTCGCTAGAGATCCGCGGCCAGATAGCCGTGGATACAATGAGAAAGACAGGATCGAAAGTACGTGTTTCCAATAAAACGATAACGTTAGCGTTGCGAATCCGTTTGATTTGATTTCAGCAACAAAGTGCTCCAGATGAGCTCGGGAATCGAGGAGCCAGGAACCCTCAGATGGGAAATTTTCGCTTGTCTTCTTGCAGCTTGGGTTATGGTTTACTTTTCGATATGGAAATCGATTAAATCATCGGCACAAGTAAGGTACCTCACGGCCACACTCCCATTCCTTCTAATTGTCGTCTTTCTCACTCGGTCACTCACCCTCGAAGGTGCTGACAAGGGACTCCAATACTTTTTTCGTCCACGGTGGGAACTCCTAGCTGACGCCAAGGTAACGCCTACGAAACCCCCCCATGATTCCGAAAAGGTATACGCCAAGAATCTTTTCTAGAATATCCACTCCATGGTTCTCTTTCTTTTCCAAGGTCTGGGTCAATGCGGCAGCGCAAATCTTCAATTCCGTCGGTATAGCATTCGGCTCGATGATATGCTTTGCAAGCTACAACAAATTCCACAACAACATACTCATCGATACGCTCGCCGTCTCACTTATAAACGCCTTTAGCAGCTTACTCGTCGGTATCTTCGCGTTCGCGACTATCGGCAATATCGCCATGGAACAGAACACTTCGGTCGACGAAGTCCTCAGTGGCGGTACGTATGAAAAAATGTTCAAAAACAAATGATAAAGATCGGAGGACGTATCCTGGTTGCGGTCATCAACGAAAATTCCATTCTATCGCGATTTGCGACACGATACAATATTGAAAAAATAAACGTAAAAAAACTTTTACAAACAAGGCTCTATTTGAAAGATACTGTACTGAAGAGTAAAGAATAATGTTCAGTAAAATTGAAAATCAAAACAGTATAACTACAAAAAAGTCTCTTCCTTGGTCACTCATCATACGTGCAAGTACTCAAGGAGTCTTTTCATTTTAGACTCTAAAAAAGGCTATTTCATGATTTTTTATAGGTTTATATTATAAATATATTATAAATTATATTTTATTATATTATAAATTTTATAGGTTTATATTATAAAATATTGATATAATTATATTATAAATTATATATATTATATATATTATATTATATAATATATATAATATATTAAATTATATTATATATATTATATTATAAATTTTATAGGTTTATATTATAAAATATTGATATAAAAGTTGTTACACTTAATAAATATACTTTCGAAATACATTTAAAAAAAATGTATTTAGTCAAGTCACCATTTATAGACGGAAATGGTAGTTAATAAAATGTCCTTAAAAAATTGTAGGTTGATGAAATCTCGGAGATGGATCATCCAAAACGAAAAAATCGAAAGGTTTTAGATTCAGTATGTTAATGGCTATAGCGCATATCATACGATTTTTGATATTTGCAAAAATAACAAAAGGGCGGACATTTTTCGAAAAAAAAAAGAAAAACAAAACGTGTTTTTTTCACCGTTATTGGCGAAAAAAATTGCAAATATAAAAATTCAAAAAAATCCTTGATATTCGCTATAGCTATAGTTGTAAAAAATATAGGGTTAACATTTCATAAGGATTGGTTGGGTAGTTTCGAAGATTTTATCAACAAGCCGTCGAAAAACGTTTCGAAAAAAAACGCGTTCAAAGTTTGTTTGGATTACATAAATGCATTGAAATTAAAACAAAATGTATTTCGAACGTGCATTTATTAAGCGTACCAACTTTTATGTTAATATCTATAATATAAACCTATGAAAAAAAATCTAGAGTGAGAAGGCCCCTTAAAAGGTACATAAACGTAGATATTTTTTAAAAAACATGAAATATCGATTTGAAAGCTAGAGGCTTTTTTAGAAATTCTAAAGTAGTTCTATTAGTCTATCAGTACTTATTACATTTGACGCCTCAAGATTCTAACATTTATATTTCATATTTTGAAAATATTTCCGTTTATGTTCCTTTTAAGTACTTGCACCTATCATGAGTGAGCATGGAAGGGACTTTTGTGTAGTTATACTCTTTTGATTTTCAATTTTACTAAACATTATTTTTTACTTTTCAGTACAGTACCGTTTAAATAAAAGATTGTTTTTAAAAAGTTTTTTTACGTTCATTTTATTTTATACTTTTTAGGATAAAAATTTGTTTATTAATTCGCCATGCCAGACCCCCATGCCATTCAGACATCGGCGTAATAAAAAACCTTGCCTTAAGGTATAGAGGTTTCGCGAGAAACTTTATAATAGTGTAATTATAAATAGTGCTCAAGTCAACAAAGTTAATGTGCCCAAACTCGATTGTCCTGCCATTTGCCATTAGGAAATTTCAGTTCCCACCTCCCACCACCATTATCAGACTTTCGTTATCATGTGTAGCGCAATGTGCTCATGATAACAACATAAATGAGCACAAACTCGACTGTCCTAGTGTCAACCATTAAGGAGTTGCATTGCCCACCTTCCTCCTCCATCATCAGACCAGCTCCATCGTACCATATTATTGCATTGGCACCGAAGTTACATAGGTATGCCAAATTTCAGCTCAATCGGATGCCAGCAAGTGCTTGAAAAATGGATTGCAAATTTTGAACCGGAAATACCGACATACGAACGAAGCAAGTGAAATAAGCGCTTGTAGAAAGACAACCGCCTCAAAAAAGTTGAAAACATTGATTCCTAATAAAAAATAATGTCAAAATGCACGACAATATCTGTGTAACAAATAGTCCGGTAAATCTAGTTCCTGTCAATTGGAAAGACATTGTTAATTTTCCCGAATACCTTACAAACTTATCAGAATATATATTTTTCAGATTTGTTTTGCAAAGTTTGAAAAAGGCGAAAAAATCATGTTTCTTTTCAATGTATGGATAGAATTTGTTTGAAGGAAAATTTGCATAAAAATCTTCGCTTCATAAATACTTAATTATCTTGAACATAATTCTTCTGCAAATGTATTAATTATTTGATAATTGTATTATTTTTTAATCTTCTTTAATCAAGGGCCCGGTCTGGTATTCGTCGTGTACCCCCAGGCGATGGCGAAGATGCCCGCTTCCCAACTTTGGGCTGTCCTGTTCTTCTTCATGCTCGTCTGCCTCTCGCTCAACAGTCAGGTACGCCGACAGAAAAAAAAAAGCAATGCTATACATTACGATATCGTGAGATCGATGAGTTTGAGGCCTCGTGTCACAATCGATTGGTGCAAAAAAATTAATCGATCGCTACAACAACAAAAAACCGATCAGCTAATAACCGATACTGTAAAATCAATGAGATCGTGAAAGACGAAAATCGACGATCAATTCCAAAGACCGCAATAAAATCGATGATTTATTGAATCGTCTTTGTAAAATCGATAAGTCGTAAAATCGGCACGCTTAAAAGTCAACGAGTTATTTACTCTACGTTGTTGAGCTGATGGATTATCAGGCGTATCTTACCAAATTGACAAGTTTTATTGCTACGATATTGCAAGATCGACGCGTATTACCGTTTGGACATTAAATGAGCTCTGGGCTCATTAATATTAATTCCACATGACTAATAAAACCGGCTTTTTGTTCAATGCCCTCCCGGCCTTTCATGCACCGCGTGAGGTAGGTAATAAAAGTCACTTTCACCATGATCTTTCCCCCTGTACCGTTTGCTCTCGGCTTATCATTATTATGAGCTTGTCCTACTCACCGATTAACTGTTTATCTTGCGACAAACTTGAAACAAAATACAAAAATTATGTTGGAGTCGGGGCAAGATGATAACGCTAAGGTCATGTTCAAATAAAACAATACATATATGAGTCAGTCAACTCTAATTATTTTTCAAACAAATCAACATTTATTAATCTTTTAATTTTTGATGCAAAAAAATCAGTCTTTCTGATTTGTACCGTACAATATATATTTCTTATTAAACCTTAATTTTTTCCATCTTACCCCGTATGCGGGGCAAGATGAAACAGCGCTGGGATAATGATGAGACACGAATTATTGGCATCGTTCGTATTTAAAAGTGGTTTCATTCTCAATACCATCAATTTGATGAGCCAATCTTTTGACTTCTGTAGGATTAGTCCGAATAATCTTGCTTCCATATCACTTTGATCACTTGAAAGTACTTTTTCTTCCCCTGGTAGTAACACCGGTTGAAGAATGTATTTGCATTTTTTTTTCAATTCTGGAATTCCATTTACATTGCAGTTCGCAATCGTGGAGGTGGTCGTGACGTCGATACAGGACGGCTTCCCGAATTGGGTGAAGAATAATTTGCTCTGCCACGAGATGTTGGTCCTGTTGATATGCGCGGTTTCGTTTTTGTTCGGACTGCCAAACGTCTCACAGGTAAGAATTGAGGATTGGCCGATATTCTTTAGTGACTTGAAATATTGTTATCATTGGTATTTGCTCCCACTGTCAATGCCAACGTCGTTTCTCATTGAAATCGTCGCTTTGCTTTCGCCATTGTCACTTCCGATGTTGCCACTGCCATTGTTATTAGCATTATTATCAATGTGATCGATAATGATGATTGTTCGACGACCTGCTTCATTGATCACTATTATTTTAATTATTCTCATCGTTATTATGATTATCACGTTGCAGGGCGGAATTTTTTTTTTCCAACTGATCGATCATTACGCCGCCTCGATATCGATAATGTTTTTGGCGTTTTTCGAAGTGATCGCGATATCCTGGTTTTACGGAGTTCGACGATTGTGCAGTAACGTGAAAGAAATGACGGGACGAGTGCCATCGTTGTACTTCCGTTTCTGTTGGCTCATCGCCGCACCTCTTCTTATCATGGTACGCACACACATGCATACAAGAAAATTCGAAATTAATGAACGGAATTAAGGCCTTATAAAAAATAGGCTTTTTGGGGATTTTTTTCTATCGAAGTATGTAGGATTTTTTTTGTTATATTGCATAGTTCATTTGCTGTTAACGATTTGTTAGGCAAATTTTTGGAAAGTGAAAAATTTGCCTAAAAAATCGTCATATTTGTTAATAATCCCTTAATGAACGGAATTAATAATATTGACGACGAGGCGAATGGAAAGTAAAATGATATAAAAATCTTGCTCGCGGTATCGTTTCAGGCCGTCTGGGTGTTCAGTCTGATCGACTACGAGCCACCCAAGTACAACAACGGAACCTACCAGTATCCATGGTGGGCTGAGGCCATCGGCTGGGGAATCGCCTCGCTCTCCCTCATATGTCTTCCGGCTTTCGCAATTTACGTACTCATACGATCCGAAGGCGTGACTCTGTCCGAGGTGAATACTTGTTTCTTTTTCGATGTATGTTCCAATCCTAGGTAATTATTTACACAAGTGACTTTTCCGAAAAATGAGCCTAACATTTGCTGTTTTCTCATTTATTGGGTTATGAATTATGATGTTCAGTCGGGGGAAACTGAAATGCACACCCCCCCATCAAAAGTTATGGGGTTTTGAAGTTCGCGGAAACACGTGATAGAATAGGGGATTTTTTAATATTTCGACGTCTATATTGGGAGTGAAGGGTGGGGGGATTTATAAAAGAAGCCTTCCTAATACAATCAAACCCAACGCCCTCACGCCAGAGGGGGTTGGATTTCTGTGGGTTTGTTTGGGTTTGTTTTTATTCAGGAAGGCTTCTTTTATAAATCCCCCCACATTTGGGTTTTAAGGGGTTACATACAGTCAGGAAGCCCAAGAAGATCGAGTTTTCGAGAATTTTTCTTGAGGAGACCTTTAAATATATTAACGTAAAAACTTGTGCACATATTATGGTAATTTTAACCGTATTTTAACATTTGTATTGGTAATAATTATTATTATGAAAGCTGCTAGAGCTGATCTCCAGGAGCACCTCGAAAAAAAGGCGTTTTGCGATGGGGACGATATCTCTGGAATGCATCATCTAAAATGAAAAAAACCAAAAATATTTCGTTAATATAATGTATTATTTTTTAATTGATCGAAGGAATAACCAAAATAATCATTTTTGACAAAATATTGGCTTTAAAAAAAATCAATTTTTGGCAAAAGTTTATGAAATGGAAAATCTTTATCGGTGAGAAAAAACGTTCGATTAATTACTAAAAAATAATATTCTTAAAAAGATTGTCTCAATATTTGAGACTGATCGGTCACCCATTTCCGAGAAATCTTGCTCACCGACTTTTGAAACACAGTTTTGAGAATAACGCGTTTGAAGTTTCAAAAGCACTTCACATAGTAAAAACAACAATTACAAATGTGCGTGTAACTTCGAGAATATTCGCCGGATTGGCAAGAAATTTTCTGTGTGTGTACTTAAATATATGTACATTACGAAGAAAAAATGTTGTTTAAATATATATTTCGAAAATTTTAACTGTGTATAACCCCTTAATACAGGAGTTTTTTTTTAATTCGGATTATTTTTAACGTTTTTTTGCTCGTAAAAAATTTGTCAATTAAAAATTTCAACGTCCCCCGTCTGAATATCATCATTTATAACCCAATAAATGAGAAAATAGCAAACAAAAATTCTAGGCTCATTTTTCGGAAAAAGTCACTTATTTAAAGAATTACCCAATATTATTTTATCAATCCATAGCATTTCACGATTAATTCAACCAAACCGTCACATATTGTTTTTTTTTTTTTTTTCAATGAATCGTCGGAATCCCAAAATTACGAACAATTGATAATTTGATAAAATCTTCGTGAAATCATGGGAATGAAGAAATGATGAAACGTCGATAATCCGAGCAAATGTTCTCCGTCTATTTTGTTATTTCATCGTAGCTTAGCATCGTAAAATCTTCGTGTAATCATTGCAGAAGCTGAGAAATTCCATAAAACCGCACTTCGAGGCCTGCAAGCTGTGCGGACAAGAGTACTGCACCGAGCCGCAGCACAGCATGGACGAGGACATGGTCAAGGAGCCACTTCAAGAATTAAACAGCCTGATACAGCCAAGCGTCATCAGTTTTTTGCCGCCGAAGCAGCAAATTTAACGCGAAAGAAAAAGGAAAGAACTCCGAAACAGTTGAATTTCGTTCGAGGCAGCTTTTTCACCAGTCGAAACATTCCTTCGTTACTACCATTCCGTTTAATTGTTGTTAACAGTTTTGCCGAAGTATGATGCCTAGATAGACCAAGTGATATGTGCACGTACGAAGACTACGATTAAAAAAAAAAAGACTGCACGTAAGGCGTGTATAACAATAATACTAATACGGATAAAATAATTGATTGTTCAAACGATTATTTATCCCAACGAGAATTACTCGATGAGTCGGGAGAGGGTAAGGCTACAAATTCGCGTTGATTTTTTTTTTAATCAAGCAGCAATCGATCAATCAATTAATCATCCCGAAGGATTACAAGTCATTAAGATCGACGATTAATTCGTGGATATTCCATTGTATTATTGAAATGGATATTGCAGTTTAATGTTGAAAAAAAATTATTCGCACACTTGCGTCCATACCTGGTCGGATACATATCACGAAATAGGATTTTTTTCTCGTTTTCGAACCATTTGAATAGACACACGTTTACCCAATTGTGTATGACACGACAATGACAATGACAATAAAATGTTAATTAAACGAACACGATTATATTGTTCAATTTTTTTCAACAATGTGCCACGTACCGGAGTCCTAGCCGGTTGAAAAAAAATCGACGATGAATAGTTTTGAGAAATGAATGGGTCCTCGCGAACTTACGGAAGAATTATTCCAGTGGCGAGACCAATCTAATCTCAAACATGATAAGTTACGTCGATAACGTAATTTTCCAATGTGGCTCATCAGGAATCAAGTGCCGTAGAATTATTGTGTACGAAAATAATACTTTCGACCTTAAGGGGTTAACCCCACTTGCGATTTTGAAAAAATCGATTTTTTTTTATTGCATTTTTTTTAAGTATAAGTATCTGAGAATATGTCGTGAAAATTTCAAGTCGATCCGAACAAAATTGACTGAGATATGAGCGTTGAAAGAGAAGAATCCGTTGTGTAAACGACCGGCTAGTCTGCCGTCTGGCGCGCTCGACCCTCCCTCCGACCTTCAATGCATTGTTCGATGAAAAGGGTCGTATACCTGGCATTCACAACGTTCATATATTAGACTGGAATTTATAAAAACGGGCCCGGAATAGATGACTATGTAAGTTTACAAAAAAAAAAATATTTTCTTCGTGTAAATTGAAATTGAAACTTTAAACGCGTTTTTCTCAAAATGGCATTTCTGAAGTCGGTGACCAAGATTACTCGAACACTAATGAACCGATCTTCTTGAAATCTTGCAGGCTTATTTAATACATAAAAATGTAGTCTTTAATGGTTCGATTTTTTTTTTGAAAAAAAAAAATGGCCGTTTTATAGCCAAAAAACGACCGTTTTTTTTCGTTAAAATCGAACCATTAACTTTGACTGTCCGCCATTTTGTGAAAAATAAATATTTTTTAAAATCCTTCGATTAAAGACTAGTTTATACTTATATTTGACTAAATCCATCCGCATTTTTTTTCAGATGATCCACTTCGCCGCAATGTTGGTCACCGCAAACCGTGTATATAAAAACATTATTTCATTGACGGCCATTTGCCACTAAACAATGTAATATTTTTCAATAAAAAAATTACTGAAAGTTCTTTAAGATGTGTTCTTTAAGATGGTATATTGATCGATTAAAAAAGTTTTGTAGTTTTCTTTAAAAAAAATCATGAAAAAGGCCTTTTTTTGCGCTACAAGTGGGGGTAACGCCTTAACCTAATAGTATTACGGCAAAACTTGGTGAAGCTTGATTGGACAAAAAGAATCATTGTTACTAATATTTTTGACTCTGTTTCTATAGATTATGACAGGAACTTATAAGCGATTATATTAAAGGGAGGGTAGGGGTTTCAGCGTGAAAAAAAAAACACTTTTTTGCGATTTTTTTTATCTATATGGATAGAGTAAATTTATTGAAACCTCTTGTACATTGTTAAGTGTCATTTCAAGAACATTCCGTGAAATTTGTACGCGAAAATATCCACAAACAAGCCGGTGACGAAGCTTTTCCAAGAACGCCTTTGGAAAAACATGGTTTGCAGTGTTCACTGTATCTCAGCTAGAAATTATCTGAAATCAAGTACCATTAAAATTCAGTCAAAGTATCATCAAATCCTCCCCCCAACGGTCTTTGATAATTGTTTTTTTTCATTTCTAAATTTTTGGTGGTCATGTAAAGTGAAAAGTGCTATTTTTTCCAAAAATTCCGCCATTTTGGGGGTGGTAAGCGCCCTTAATGTAAAAAAAATCTCAAACCAACGGTTGGGGGGAGGTATTTTATATGTAGAAAGTGTGTTCCAAGTTTGAAATAAATCGGTCATGTAGTTTTCAAATGGTAGTGAACACGGACTTTGAAAAAGTGGTTTCGAGAAAAACGCGTTTGAAGTGAGAGTTTGGCTCTGATTGACTTGAAATTTTGGAATTATATTCTTGAAATGTTTAACTATAAGAAAAGAGAAAAAAAATCGATTTTTCAAAAGTGCAAACCCCTACCCTCCCCTTAAAGGTCTACACTCAGAAAATAGATTTATTAAGGCCAAAGAAGTTTGTCTCCCGGCGAATAAATTTTCTTATTCGTATGTTGGCCTACTACGATTTTATTGACAGTTGAGAAAATTTTTCATTTGAGTTTATGTTTAAGATATACTATGAATTTTTCTTAACATCTAATAGGATATATAAATTAGAAGAAATAGGTGTTTTATATCCGACAAATAGAGTTTTTCTTAACATCTAATAGGATTCTTCATAATCCCCCAGCTGGTTTTTTTAGGAATTGTGTCATTTCGTTTGTCATTATTTACTCACTTGAACGTTTTTTTCTCAATTTATATTCTTACTTACACTTAAATCATTCCTCACTTTCGAGTTTTTCACTTCCGAAACGCAACACTGACACTTGTGCCAAAAGCATTGGCATAGGAAGAAGCTACATGGTAAGCGTATGCGTGAGCTACATCTGACGAGTGGCCTGCTGTCGGGCCCGTCGCGTTGACGGGCAAAGTGCGCATGCGCGCATTAGTATCATAGGTCGTGTTCGTTGGGTCCCATCATTTTGATACGAACAAGTGCGCATGCGCATAATGATGCGCAACGGGCAACTGCGCAATGAAACGAGTGATTTGTTTTGCGCATGACTCGTTTCATTGCGCGTTGCGCATCATTATGCGCATGCGCACTTGTTCATATCAAAATGATGAGACCCAACGAACACGCCCATAGTCGCGAAATAAGAGGTTTTCATGATTGGAAAGTAGTATTTATTTGATTTGAGGAAACATTTATTAAAATGTCCTATTTTAAATATGGCTTTTAATTGACGTGAAAAAGCGGCACGTAGGAAAACATATTTAGTGACGCCGAATAAATGCTGTAGTTACAATCACATAAAAACTGTCTCCATACGAGTAAAGATTTATTAATTTCTAATAAATTAGGTTCTAATATGCCAATTTATCAGAACATAATAAATCATTTATTGTGAGTGAACCTAAAGGCCCCTAAACCTAAAGATGAATGGAATTTTTTATTAATACTCATACTCAATATATACATATAGAAGACTGTATACCAATTTTTGTACTCGAATCTAAGGTATAGTTTGCGGTGTACGCCGCTTCCAAGAGGACACTCCGACGAAATTGCTGCTCGGCGGTTGACAGCGATTAAGCCATACGGTTGATCTGAAAAATAAAATAAAAATATATTTAGAAACTAGACATATAGGTTTCCAGCATCACGTAGAGGAATTTCGATATCTGAAAAAATGGCGGACCAGCGAATTTTATTTCCGATTTTTATGGAATATTTTCATCGTTCATAAAAAGAAATAGAAGGGGGCCCTTTATTTTAAAAAATCCCTACGTGGTGCCATAGAGACTGGATTTTC
Organism: Ophion ellenae; assembly: GCA_963210295.1. Taxonomy (NCBI): domain Eukaryota; kingdom Metazoa; phylum Arthropoda; class Insecta; order Hymenoptera; family Ichneumonidae; genus Ophion; species Ophion ellenae. The sequence goes on from OY723385.1 coordinate 58,387,638, forward strand.
GAACAGTTTAAGTCTTGGCGCATGCAAATCGGATGAATAGTTTTTTTAATATGTTGTCAACCAGGTTGAAAAACGTAGTTTCGAGAAAAACGCGTTGAAAGCCGCACATTTGCCGCTCGGCGCGGTCCTGCACTTCGAACGGTTTCACATAAAATGCTGTATCTCCGCCAATTCGACAAGTTTCTTTGAAAAAATTGGTGAGAGCATTCTTAACGAGTGTATCTTTCAGAAAAAGAAAAAAAAATGACAAACCTTTTTTTTACCGTAGTGTGGTGCCTTAATAAAAAGTTATATATTGAAAGCCTTTGAAAAAAAATCAACGAAAAATAAAGATACACAACAAAAATATGGCCACCGGCAGATGATAGTTTTTTTAAGGCGGTAAACCAGTTTAAATGACTAAAAAAATCGATTTTCTTTAATTTCATTAATTGTTAGTAAAACTATTAAAAAATGAGGTCCCAAAGTAGTATAAATGATTTAACACTGCCTTCATTTTTTTGTTTTCGGTAATTTTTTTCCAGACGCCTTTTTTTCGAAACGACTTCTTTTAATTTGTTTACACTCTAGCTCAAAGAGTTTCTAACCTCTAATTTTATAAAGTGATAGTTAGTTTCTTTAAATAATTACGCTCCATATGAACCTAAATTTGGGGTAATGTAATTCTTTGAAGTATATTTTTTATAGCAAAATTCAAACCGTATTGATTTCCGATGAAAACTGTGACCTCCAAAGTGTACACAAACGGCAAAGTCTGATCGCGACCTTCGATGGTTCGAAAAAATATTTATTTGAAAATATGTATAAAATATTCCCAAAGTTTAAATCCATTCTATTAAGGGGTTACGTTTGAAAATTTTACAAAATCCGTTTTTTTAATTTTATTCCCTAATAGTACAATATGTCTAGAATTTTCTCCCAAAGATTTAAGTCAATCGGAGTAAAATCTAATAGAGAGAGCTTTTAGGATTTCCTAAAAGCCCCCTTCACCCCCTTGGGAAAGACCGGCGGAGAGCGACGCAGGTAATCGCATTTTTCTGAAAACACTATTTTTGAAGTCGGCAGACGATTTCTCAAAAACTAATGCACCAATCTTATTGGAATTTTGCACAATTCTTCAAAATAGCATTGTCTAGTGATTGAACAAAGGTTTTTTTTCAATCACAACTAATTTTGCAAGTCGGGTAGTGTGGTGGGTAGTGTAAATTGCACCAAAAAGGGGGCGTCCATTAATTACGTGAGGCGTTTAGGGGGGGGGGGGGGAGGGGGTCGAGCGAAATCTCACCCAATCTCACGTGGGGGAGAGGGGGGCTTCGGCAAATATCACGTAATTTTAGTAATGTTAGCAATTTTAGTAATTTTAGTAATTTTGGTAATTGTAGTAATCACGTAATTTTTATCACGTAGGGCGAGTCTACCTACTACTTTACATGGTGGAGTAAATGGTACTACAACCGCAGTTACTTCTACTACAATTTATTTTCCGTGAACATATGCATTTTGAAAAATCTCACGTGAGATTAGGGGAGGGGGGAGGGGGTCTAGCAAAATCTCACATCTCACCAGGGGGAGAGGGGGGGTCGAAAAATCGCCAAAATCACCTCACGTAATTAATGGATGCCCCCAAAGTGAACTATTTTGCATAAAACTCTCCTAAAAATTCAAATTGCAATTTTTTGAAAAATCTTTCGTTCAATCATGAGTCATAATTATCTAATAAACAAAAAAAAATTGGTTTTTAAAATTCAGATAAAGCTATCACGAGTTGTCCTAATCACCACGAGAACACTTTTTTTAGCGTTCTCCGAAAACCAGGTCCCACCGGCTGAATTTCCCAAATTTTTGGATGAATTTTTTTCTACATATTGTTGATATATTGCTCTTTTATGTGCTCAACATTCTTAATAAAATCACTTATATATTATTTATTTTAATAGAGAAAATATTTTTTTGGCTTCGACACCCACGTGACCCCTTAATTCATTCATAAAAAAAAACAAAAGTCACTAAAAAACGTCCTCCTAAACTAGTCTTCCGCCGTAGAGTTGGTGGACACGATATCTCGAGAACCACTAGATGGATTGTTTACAAATTTACAGGAGATACGATGAAAAACATTTAGAGGTCGTTGACAATCTCACTTTTTCAAAACCGATCTTCATGTTTTAATAGTTACGGAAAAATGACGACTTTCTCCATAGATTTTGTAGTCTCGAGTTTCAGTCCGTCGTCACTTTGTTAAAAAAAATCGACGATCGTCAACGACTCGTATTTATTGTTAACTTGAATAAAATGTCATCATCTGCCGGCAGCAATGTCTGTGTTGTTTTTCTGTATTTTTTAGTGATTTTTTTAAAAGCCTCTTAATGTATGTCCCTTTGTAGTGAAAAAAATGCGTTTCTTTTTCACCAACCGTTTCCCAGAGAATAATATAAAAAGAATAAAAATTTGGTTACTAATTATTTGATAAATTTGAGGATTCGTATGTGGGTTTGTGTAAGTGTGGGCATATTTTCCAGATTTTTGCACATACACCACCGAAGGATCTGCGATCCTATTTATGTAACGCAAAATTTATTCTATATCGGGCAATTATATCCTTTACATAGGTCCTCTGATAAATTATTCATACCCACAGGGAGCCACATGCAATAGAACAAAAAATCCGTACAGTCGACTACGTGCGATAAAAGAATACTCCTCGGCGTTGGCTATGACGCAAATGGTCGACAGAAATATGAACCAGGGCTTAGGTATGGTCGACAAAAGGATAGCAGAAAAAGACACGTCTCCAAACGTCTGCACCATCGGAACGTTTTGCTTTTACTCGCTATGTCCACCCTCCCATAATAAAACAACGGCCATTCCGTCGAACTTGAATTATTCCTGACTCCACTTATACGTTTGTAACTAATTTCACAATCAATGAATTACTAACGACTGGACAGAGAGCCAGCATATTTATTTCAAATTTTGGTCTACGTTCGTTTTTCATTTTACACAAAAATCAAATTTGGATTTCAGCAAACACTCCTCGTCACGATACATTTATGACAAGTATTAGATCCCTCATGTGTTTTTACTAACTTGTAAATCAACATGAAAAGAACCTCAGCGTTTGATATAATGTACGACCTTTCAGATAAAAGCAAGATCAAATGAAAACGGCGGAATCACGGGTGAAAATTTTTTTTTTCAGATTTTTAAATCGCTGCTGTAATATTTCCTGTCGATTTGGCGCATCAAGAATAAATACAGAAAATTGTCGCAGCATTCAACTTTCCAAAATTGAAATTTATTCTACGAGAAATCTCTTTTCGAAACAAAGTGTGAAAAATCCAGACAAAATTTCAGATCGTTTCGCGACTTCCGGGGTGATCACAGAATTTACAAAAATCTCAGATTTTTTCGAGCATCTGGAAAATCTCGAAAACTCTTGAGCTTCGAAAAGAGGAGGATGCGTCATTGTTTGAACGAACACCCAGTATATCGCGCAATTTTCGCATATCGTTGAACGATGAATATAAAAAATACATATACATGTATATCGCAGAAAGTCGTGGGGACAATTTCAACCCTACCAGTGAAAAGGGTATCAAACAAGAAAAGCACAAAAAACGAACTAACGGAAAATCCTTTCAGCGCTGATGCAAATGGACGTTTCGTGTCGAAGGGGTAGTGCCTTGCCGAACTAGGCAAAATGAGTTTTCGTCCCGTTGACTTAGTTAACGTTGACGAAGTAGCCCAATTAGTCAACTGTTTTGTTCCTCGCCTGTTAGAATGGTAAGGACGAAAGCTAGTTCCATTTACTGTTGATTTTTTTTTCTCCACACATATGTAGGTATGGGAGTATTTCATTTTGAACTTTTAATTAGTCCCAAGTAACTAATTATTCGTACCTTTGATACCAAAATATAAACACGGAGTAATTTCGCTGTTGAAATCATCCCCTGAACATACACCAACCGAAATTTACCAAGCGGAAATAGACAGAAGTATTCGACAATAACATAATACTAACAATTATGTTTTTTTTTTCAACTTAATTCGATAAGTACCGTCACATCATTGAAAATATTCTACTGCATCTATTTCTGCTCCAAAACATGCTCAAAGATACCCGTTATCCTGAGCATTGTTTTCCGATTTATTGTTCCGCAAATATGTAGTCAAATGATAATATTGATCCATGACGTGCCGAAGTGAATTCTGCTATTCGGTAGAAAAAGGCAAAAAGATAAAATGCATATTGAATTTAGTTTTTCATTTTATATTGAGGGGCTACATCTACCTAGGCCCGAAAAAATGTGTGAATTCCGATTTTTTTTTCTGAGAAACGGTGAGTGAAAAAAAACCCATTTTTTCAACACAAAGGTACAGATATCGAGAGCCTTAAAAAAAACTACCCCAAAATACAGAAAAACAACAAAAACATGGCCGCTGGTAGACGAAAAAATTTTTTTCGCGACGTTTGGTGATAGACACTCTCCAGCTTAAACGGTCCATCTGAAATCTCAACACCAAACGGGTTATTCGAGTTAACAATAAATACGAGTCGTTGACGATCGTCCATTTTTTAAATAATTTTTTTTAATAAAGTGGCGACGAATTGTAACTCGAGCATACAAAATCCATTGAGAAAGTCGTCATTTTTACGTAACTATTAAAAAATGAAGATCGATTTTTAAAAAGTAAGATCGTCAACGACCTTTAAACATTTCTCATCGTATCTCTTGTAAAGTTGGAAATAATCCATCAAGTGGTTCTCGAGATATCATGTCCACCGACTTTAAAAACAGTATTATCTGCCGGCGGCCATGTTTTTGTTGCTTTTCTGTATTTTTTAGTTGATTTCTCTAAAGGCTCTCAATAGATGCACATTTGTGTTAAAAAAATGCGTTTCTTTTTCACCAACTGTTTCCTAGAACGTTTTTTTCAGAATTTGCCCATTTTTTTCGTCCTCCAAGTAGATGTAGCTTCTTAAGGCTTTAGGCCATTCTAGAGGCCGAAAAAATAGGCTTTTTGGTGATTTTTTTTTCAGAAAAACTACAAAATAAATCAAGATTACAAAAAAGAGTGTTCATCATACATATCAGTGACTGTATACAATAATTTTTTTAAGCAATTAATTTCAAAATGATGGCTGTGCAGCGTTTATCTCAAAACTGCATTTTTTTAAGTCGGCCGGAAACATAACTCAGACAATTTTCAACCGTTTCACTTGAAATGTTGAATATATCTTGAAAAATACATTGTCTATCGAAGTACGTAGGATTTTTTTTTATATTGCATAATTCATTTGTTATTAAAGATTTTTTAGGCAAATTTTTGGAAAGTAAAAAATTTGACTAAAAAATCGTCAGATAGTTGTTAATAACAAATGAACTATGCAATATAAAAAAAATCCTACGTACTTCCATGGACAATGTATTTTTCAAGAAATATTCAACATTTCAAGTGATTCGGTTGAAAATTGTCTGAGTTATGTTTCCGGCCAACTTGAAAAATGCAGTTTTGAGATAAACGCTGTACAGCCGCCATTTTGAAATCAATCGCTTCAAAAAAATTATTGTATACAGTCACTGATATGTATGATGAACACCTTTTTTTGTAATTTCGATATATTTTGTAGTTTTTCTGAGAAAAAAACCAATTTTTCGGCCTCTGGAGTGGCCTAACCCCTTAAGAATGAATAGGTGGATGGATTAGACCAATGGAGAGGTGGTAGAACTCGGGAGAGGTCAAGAAAGTGATTCATCACAACTTTAAACGGGAAATGTGAAAATAACCCTATGCGGATGCATGCGAGCGTTTAACAAACTAAAAACAACATAGATGGCAATTGAATAAACATTTCTTTAACAATTAGCGAATAAAGAGAGGACGTACCCGAACGCGATTCAAAACTGCGATAATAGTCTAAGAGTTGGGTTTGTTCATTTTTTCTTAAATAACAAAAAGTAAAACAGGATGAAGGCGGAACACGTATTGGACCAAGAACATTTTTGTAAAAAGCGCAAAAGTTCTGTACACTATATCAAGTAACTAATAAAACTTAGTTTCTTTAATTTTCCAATATTAATTTTTTTTCGCCGTTCCAATAATTGCCGCCAGGAATATAGTTTGTGATCAATAAAAAACCACCATGTGTTCAATAAATGCGCTTGTGTGGTGTTTTTTTTATCGCTCAAAGATCCATGTATAGAAGAGTCATCCGGATGGTTTATGCGCGGTAGGGAGAAAAGCTCCTCGACCATCCTCGTTATTTCTTCGCCGTGTATCTGCCCCTCGCTCTCTCTCTCTCTCTCTCTCTCTCTCTCTCTCCCTCTCTCTCTCCCCGTCTCTTTCCCCACCGCCATCCCTCCGTGTCTCGCTCTATAACTTCTCTCCCTTCGCTCCTTCCCTCTCTCTCTCTCACGCAGGACTGTCCCATGAATCTCCTATCGCTTCTCGGTGGAGCTTTCAGTATGTGATCGCGCACTCCGCGGGCAAACACCTGTTAGCTGCTCTCAACTGCCGGAAAGAAATCTCGAACTTAAGTCGCGAGGACGTGCATTCCCGCAACAAAAAAAAAACATTTCACCAATCGTGACAACTGAACATTTTTTTTAACCAAAATTTCGTTCTTCAAAACAAGACGTAAAATAATTTTGCAGAATTAAAAAGATCTCAATTCGATCGCGTGATCCTCTTCGAGTTGAAATACACGCAAAGCGTAAGAACTTTTTTCGTTATTTGTCAATGTTTTTTTTACGATTCATATTAACGAATCAATTTTACGTTTTTATTACCGTACGATGATTTTTTTTGCCTTGAAGAATTTTGTTGTTCGCCCGAGTTCGCCAGAGTGACCGTTCATACAGAAATTCTGTCCTACCGTCTTCCACCAATTGTTTCTTTTTTCATTTTGTTTTCTCCGCCCGTAGAACATATTGACTTGAGATTTTAACCACTCGCATGTCTTGGCACTTTGCACTCTCTGTGATGCGGGGTTAATTGATGGTTCGTTTCAAAGGTCGTTGAACGCTAAACCGTACGAGGTGACGATGAGGGTATGCACTTTTGAACGAAAACTCTTACAATTGTGAAGAGCTAGTTGGAATGAAGGGTTAATGGTGACAACGTTAACATTGATCTTGATTGAAATCATTTTCGATTAATTAAAGGAGATATTATTCAAGTGACTTTATAAAATAAAGATATTACATTTCATCAGCGTCAATGAAGAGTTGGCGAAAAAGGTGCAGCATACTCGTAAAAGGGACACGTGCTCTAATTATGACTTCACTCGGCCTGGAACTTTGCCATTACGAGAACTTTGAACTTTGCAATTGGATCTGTTTCGTGGCTTCAGTCACGGGTCTTAATCATCGTGCTTCCTTAGGATGAGCATTTCACATTTAAAAGAAAAAGAAACTCAAGGAAAGTGTCCTTCAATTTAAGTATTTTATTTAAATGATTTTATCGTTAATTCAATATTCGAGATAAACGTGCAAAATTTTTTATATCAAAGTAATGAAGAAAAACATCGATTTTTAGTCAGTGTGTATATATATATATATATATATATATATATATATATATATATATATATATATATATATATATATATATATATATATATATATATATATAACAGAGCAGAGTCTCAGCATACGTACCAACAACTTGTTGCCCTCAATTCCTCCGTCCTACTCCCGCAGTACCTTATCTGCACTTTAATTAAGTTGGCACTCAACAGACGAATAATTTATCTAATTTTTTAATCTGCAAAGACTATTGAAGTCTTATTTGATTACACCGATATTTAAATAATCTTCAAATATTTTCGCGATCGGTCAATAGAAATTTCATTTCGAATAGGTTTCCATCGATGCAATTGGAGAACAAAAGATTGTCAACTATTGGGGGGGGGGGGGGTGGTTACGATGAGTGCCGCTTGAAAAATGTAACCCATTCTTCCTCGTATCAATTCCTTCGCTACGTATACATACGTTGTATTTATAACGATCTCTTGTGACGCAACTGGTCAAATAACGCTCCGGTAAATCGAGCGCGAGAGCTGCAATTGTCTCAGGCTTTTATCGACCAGCCTCGATGGTTATACGTAGACAAATACACAATTTTTCCCCATTCAACTATCCAAATTTTACACACTTTTCTTCAGCTTCAATTCGATCCGAGAACATTGCCGAATGATTTAAAAAGTCATTTTGTGATCTGTGGATAAGTCCGGCATGACCTGGAACTTCAATAAAGCTTTCGAATAACGTCCGTCGTGGGATTATTATTTTATCTCGGCATGGCAAAGCTGGAGAAAAGTTCGCCTTATGAGTAACATATTGCGACTAAGGCTGTCGATAGCACGTGTCCGAAGAACCGTCCGAGAAAACCTTCGCTTCGAACTTTTCTTCTTCTCGTCACGCGTTGTTTTGACGTCAAGCTCAGAGGATTTGAAACGAACCAACTGCATCGCAAAATGGAGGAAGGGAGAGATTTGTTTCATTATTCAGTACTAAGAGATGTTCTTATAACAAAAAGGTTGGTTCATAAGACAACGTCAAGACCTTTGCCATAGGAAAAGAAATCATTTGACAATGTTAACGAAAAAAAATTATGATAATTATACGTATAAAATCAATATTTCTCGTGCCGATGACAAATCGCGAATGCTCGTGAAATGAATTATTCGCACGAAACGTGAAAAGACATAGCGTCACAGCGGTTATTCGAAAAGGTCTTAGCAAAGACAGTATTCCGTTCGCGCTTTTGATGCCCATATGAACAACTGTCGTATCATATCGTAAGAAATTCAATGCCCTTATAACTACACCGTCAAATTACTTCAATCAAACAGATGATATTGTTATTTCCATTTAATTGAAAATCAAAGAAAAAATAGCCTTTAAAAAAAAGTCACATCAAACACAGTACTCCGTTTGCGCCTATTGACGTCAATATGAACAAATTTATCGTATCGTGTGAAATTCAATGCAGGTGTAGGTATCTACACCGTCAAATTATTTGACTCGGACAGATCATATCGTTGTTCCCATTGACTCAAGAATTGACGAAAAAAAATCTCTACAATATAATACCTGTTATCCACATTGACAGCGCTGCATACATATTTCTTTCAATACGTTTCCTATTGTACTATTATAACTGTGTGATAAAACAAAGTCACAATGGCCGTAACTGCTCGTATCCCACGAACATCCATACGTGTACGATACATAAATACTATATACACATCGTAGATATTCTAATGCGATGTATAGGTGTTTGTAGTAATTGTCATTGAGATGATTTTATGGTAGCCCCTACCCCGTGAACGTATCTTTGTGTCGAGACTGATTGGACAACTGAGACCGTCGAGCCTCCACTTCGTCTCGTCTTTGGCAGTCTCTATGAGATAATACGACTTATCTCGTTTTCTTATTGTGTTTGTGTATATATATATATATATATATATATATATATATATATATATATATATATATATATATATATATATAAACACACATATATATATCGTCGTCATAACTAGACAGTCGTTCGGAATCGCTAGAGGTGCTGACCATCGTATCAAATTGTACGAATTTGCGGTGGCATCGCCCCCGCCGTCATCGGCCTGAGGCATGCTCACCATACACGACGAGTAAGTACAAAATAATAGCATGGGTTATTTTTACAATTAGCAATATATTGATAATAATGCAACCTACCATATGCATGATGATAATAATAATACTGATACAGACCAACAGAGATGGGCGCGCGGTCGGTGTGCGGGCTCGGCGGTCACTAAAGTTGAGCAGCATTGGAGGCTGCCAATACTTGGAGCGGTGACCGCTTGCCCGTGCACTGGTTTTCGCGTCAACCTCTGAGTGGGAGGCAGTTTGTCTGAGTTTCTAATGGTAATACACCTGAAACTCAGCCAAACATAGCCGCCTGTATCGGCCCAGGTTTCCCGCAATTTCCCTGGGCCCTCGCGAAAATGCGATACAGTAGTGCATTAGGAAAGAGTGGATGCGGTCAACACTCTGGGGGGAACTCTGGAAGGATTGTGAATGTCGGAAGGAATAAAGGGGGGATGGTAAAAGGGGAGAAACCCCGTACCTCTGAGGAATACATATATAAAAAAATAATAATCATAATAATACTGATACTCTTATAATATTAATAAAGATAATATTAACGACAGCAATAAGTCAAAGAAATATGAGACATAGTTATGATAGTCGTAATTAATGACATAAAAATGTACACCAAAGATGACAAAGGTCCCCTATGCGACTCCCCTAAATCATTATACCCCGTAAATATCTTCACAGCATCACTGTCCCTGTCGTCGACCTCCAATATTATTTCCACCTGACATGGTGTTCCGTATGTTATACGTGTAGCTATAACGTTGTGGATGCGACTATATGTAAGAAGTGATCGAGCCCGTGGATCCATCGCATGCTCCGATAATGAAGATTTACACCCTTCGCTAAGCCGATTCCGGTAATTTATCGAACGACCCCGGTACCGCCGAATGAGTTCACTTAACAATCATACCACGGGGGAGAATAGTGTCTCCCGCGATCTCCCCTAATGAAACTTACCGATGTTGATTTTTTCTTCTTAAGACAAAAAAAAAGGAATAAATATAAAGCGATGTTTTATCTTGCGATTTAACTTGTTGTTCATGAATAATTATCGGGATATATTGGAGCCGGATTTTTGGTGGATTATAGTAAATATTTTTTTTCGAGAGTGCTGTTTTTTGCATGAATGGCCGGCGATTTTCAAAGGTGGACATTGGTGGAGAAATTTGTTTATTGTATTCGTTGCTGGCTTCTACTTACATTCATATTCGTTGTTATTTAGGTTGTTCGAAATATTGTTTGTGCTTTGTTTTTCGCTCTTGATACTTTGTACTGTTTCAAATGCATAGGTTGCGATTTAATTATTGCCTGTTTTCGTGATTAAACGGTCCACAAAAATTCTCGCTTCATCTGTAATTGGATCATGATAAATGAACACATATCCCGACGCCACACGTGTGCAGACACGTATATTTATATATGCTAAAGCGTTTGCTGGGTGACGACATCTGCAATCTAATGGTCTCGCAAGCTCTCGTAGCTCGAGGGATTTTTACCTTGCCAGAGGGAGAGTGGCGGAGGCCGAGAGGGGCAGCCGGGAGAGACGGGCAGGATGCATATGGCATCAAAATCAAATTTGCGAAGCCTACAAGATCGATAAATGATTCATCCACTTGTTAATTGTTTTAAATCCATTGTAGATCTTTTGCCTTTTTTCTGATACGAAAAACTCGTATTAGCGTTGCTATATTTATGAAAATTAATCGAAATATTGAAAAAAGTGAATGAAAGAATGTAGCATTTTTCGCCCATTAAGGGGTCTTCTCACTTTAGACGATAAAAAAGGCTATTTTCATTAATTTCTTTGATAGGTTTATATTATAGATATTGATATAAAAGTTGTTGCACTTAATGAATACACTTTGGAAATACATTTTTTTTTAATTATGTATTTATGTAACCCAAACAAACTTTACACGCTTTTTTCTCGAAACATCGTTTTTCGGCGGCATGTTGATAAAATCTTCGAAACTACTGAACCGATCCTGAAATTTTATGAACTTTTAACCACATATTCTTTACAACTTTATCTATAGCGCGTATGAAGGATTTTTATTTTATTTTTATATTTACTATTTTTTTGCCCAAAACGGTGGGAAAAAACGTTTTTTTTTGTTTGTTCGAAAAATGTCCGCCATTTTGTTATTTTCGCATATATCAAAAATCGTATCATATGCGCCATAGCCATTAACACACTGAATCTAAAACCGTTTGATTTTTTTGTTTCGGATGATCCATCTCCGAGCTTTCATCAACAGCGCAGACCTACAATTTTTTAGGACATTTTTTAACTACCATTTTCGTCTATAAATAGTGACTTAAATAAATGTTTTTTTTTTTAAATTGTTTTTTGTAGCTACGATTTTTATTCATCTCATAATTTAGAGTAAAAGTGATTTTTTTTTTCATTAAATCGGCAAAGCAAGTGTTTTTTGGGTCGACATGGCTGTGAATTTGCCCAGAATGCGCTATACGTATAGTACAAGGCTGTAGTGCCCTGTCGCTCGTGCAGAGGAGCACAATTAATTGGAGCAGCGTGTGCGCCGAGAATTTGCTCTCGCTTTACACTCGATCCACTATCAACCCCTTCGTACGTATACGAGCCCGTTGATGCTGTTACATTACGTTGTATATTTCGATCGTTCGCTCGACCGAGCGAAAACGCGAGTCCCTTCTCATCGTCCTTGCAAAAAATTTCCTCGACAGCCTGCTCAATTGTGTTTTATTAATACGCAACGAAGTTTCAGGCAAAAAAGAATGAATCTGATGAATCAGTGCTTGACATTTCAGACGAGTTACCGATCAATCGATTTATTTCCGTAAATTTGAAGTCCCATAGCAATTCCCCATAATGTTTATAATACAGCGGTCATAAAAATATCAATGCCGATTATTTCCCTTCGATCTGTATACTTTATTTTAATGAAATGAATAAAACGCATTACCAATGACTTTCGTCAATATTGTTGAATATTTTATCATCGTCTCGATATCGATGGCCGCTTGAATAAATTAGTCGATCAATCGTGTTGTGGATCGATATCGAAGGACTGCCCTTTAAGATATTTTGAAGTAAACTATTATAATCATTGTATTAATAAATTCCTTCATAAAACGATAAATTTCACGACAAGTCGGGGATGTAAATGAGCAGAGATTGCTTCAATATTTAACACCGCAATATCCAATTTTGACGGCCCTTATTCCCATGGCTATTTTCATAAGGGATCATCAACGTTCAATGTTCCGCGTAATCCTTCAAGCCCTGCGCTTCGACTGTACCCTTACCCGAGGAACTTTGCCTCGCATTTGGCGCACGTCCGCGAAGAAGGGCAACCATAAAGCAAGGCTAAGCTCCGTCGATACGCAGCCAGAGAGTCCCGAGAGAACAACTGTCCAAAAGTTTCGCTTACGTGTTGTGCATCAGAACTGCCCGAGGCTACCATAACTATGGTGCACACGTTTAAAAAAATAATGAAGTTGTAACGAAGTTAACATCGACCGGGATTTTTATTTCACTGAATCGAGACCTGCTTGAAGTTGTCCAGAAGATCCGGTAAAATCGATGAAAGATAATCGGCTTTTTCTACCCTCCTGTAATAACAAGAAAGATGCATGAATTATTTCGCCAGCCCCCGCGCACGCGATATGCCTTGTTTTTTCGTTTCATTGACGTATGCAGTCTTGCTCGCATGACGTAAAAAAAAATTACGAAAGATAACGAACGTGTCTGGAAATAATTAATCGCGCAAATAACTCCGTACAGTTTAATCACTCGGAAGTTTTATCAGAACCGAGTGTGTGAGACTTGTGTGGTTGATTGCCTCCTCTTGTATAACGGGGATAAATGTATATGGCTGTCTGAGAGAGACAGAGAGAGAGAGCGAGAGAGAGAGACGAAGAATCCTGTGGGACCATAGTACACTTTGTTTGATGCTGCTTTCCGGAAGCTTGCCTTTCGTCCCTGCTTCGTCGTAGTTACTCTTAGGTCGTATATATATATATATATATATATATATATATATATATATATATATATATATATATATGTGTGTGTGTTCATATATGCTCGTATATATGTGTATAATGGCACGTAATAATGTACAGTAAACAACCATTGATCGACAATAGAAGCTTTCATGTCAGACGCCCAACCATCGTCGGTTGCCCATCAAACGCGCTTCTCAACTTTGAAGATGGAGGACAGGATGAAAAATCACCTCCAAAATAGATGACTCGTCCACAAAGCTGTGCAATGCTTTCCTAAAACTCGCCTAAAAAGCCTCTTTTTCAATTGTGAGACTCGCCGGACCCGCGTTTCACCGACTAACGTTAAATAATATTTGATTTCAAAGGTCGATTGGTGCTGCATATCGACTGCTTCGAAGTTTCGAAGTTCCATAAGAACATTGTTTTCGACTAGAATAAATAAAAATTTGGGCATTAGAGCACGGTTTTTCATGGAAAATGTTGAATTCAGCCAGTTCTCATGTCTTGCTGACTCATTGACTTACAAGGGGAGGTCGCCAATCGGGACCCACCGATTTAACCCAAACTACGTGGGTAGAAGGAGGTGGATCCCCACTTAACGTTCCTAAAATATTTCGTCTGAGTGGGCCATAGGGAGGGGTGAAACGCTCTCCAAAGATTTCCGAGTAGAGCTTGAGAGATATTTTTTTCAACCACTTTCAAGTGAGCGACGTGGCGCAGTGGTCAAGCGCATTGCCTGTCACCCCGGTGGCTTGAGTTCGGTTCTCGCTGCTACCGTTTTTTTCACTTATTTTTTTAAATTTCTCCCAATGTTCAACTATTTATTGTGGAATTTAAATATATTCAAGCAGTTAATTTGTAAAATTAGGTGAGCGCACATTTTGGAATGCAACGAAGCTAGGAGACAGGTCGAGGCAGAAGAAATTTCGAGGAATGGGAGAGACAACAAATGAAAAAACCAGATGGCGGGTGGAGGAAGGCTCTATAAAGGAAAGAGATAGTGGAGGAAATATGCGAAATAGTAATGCAATTTGAAAAAATCGCGAAGAAAAAGGAGATGGAAAAGTAGGGCAAGGGAAACGAGAGACCTTCGAAAAGGAAAACAGCAATAGGCATAAGGAATCGCAATCGCAATAGTTCATGTAAAAGACGTATCATACGAATGTAAATAGACCCGGAAGGAGGGAGTGCGCACGAAAGAATGTATATTAAAAAAAAGAAAAAATCTAGAATTAAGGCGTTACCCCCACTTGTAGCGCAAAAAAGACCTTTTTCATGAATTTTTTCAAAGAAAACTACAAAACTTTTTTAATCGATCAATATACCATCTTAAAGAACACATCTTGAAGAACTTTCAGTAATATTTTTATTGAAAAATATTACATTGTTTAGTGGCAAATGGCCGTCAATGAAATAATGCTTTTATATACACGGTTTGCGGTGACCAACATTGCGGCGAAGTGGATCATCTGAAAAAAAAAATGCGGGTGGATTTAGTCAAATATAAGTATAAACTAGTCTTTAATCCAAGGATTTTAAAAAATATTCATTTTTCACAAAATGGCGGACAGTCAAAGTTAATGGTTCGATTTTAACGAAAAAAAACGGCCGTTTTTTGGCTATAAAACGGCCATTTTTTTCGAAAAAAAAATCGAACGATTAGAGATTACATTTTTATGTATTAAATAAGCCTGCAAAATTTCAAGAAGATCGGTTCATTAGTGTTCGAGTAATCTTGGTCACCGACTTCAGAAATGCCATTTTGAGAAAAACGCGTTTAAAGTTTCTCTTTCAACGCTCTTTCAACGCTCATATCTCAGTCAATTTTGTTCGGATCGACTTGACATTTTCAGGACATATTCTCAGATACTTATACTTCAAAAAAATGCAATAAAAAACAATCGATGTTTTCAAAATCGCAAGTGGGGGTAACCCCTTAAGTAAAGTGTATGTAAAGACGGGAGAGATTGTAAAAACCCGCAAGGGTATACACGGATTAAAGTGCTACTACTACTACCATATAATTAGGTGAAGTTCTTAATGAAAATAAAAATTCCGAAAATTCTTGCAATCAATTATGTGCGCTGCTTTTTATTACTTAGCAGAAATAATTTTACAATTTTTAGAATGATATTCATCGTAGAATCATTTGAAACATACATATCTTTAACACCAGGCACATTTTATAAAAGCATTGTTTGAGCAGTTACATTTTTCCGAAAAATGATTCATTGGAATAGTTGAACATTGCGAGAAAAAAAAAATTTTAACCGGTAGCAGCGAGAAACCATCGGGGTGACAGGCAATGCGCTTGACCACTGCCCTGCGCCGCTAACTTGCAAATTGTTGAAAAAATATCCCTCAAGCTCTACTAGGAAATCTTTGGATAGTGTATTACCCTTTCCTATGGCCCACTCAAGCGAAATATTTTAGGAACGTTAAGTGGTGATCCACCTCCTCCCACCCACGCAGTTTGGGCGAAATCGGTGGGCCCCGATTGGCGTGCTCCTCTCGTTAGCTTATTGACGAAACAATTCCAGCTTAATTCACGATTCTTGGTAAGAACTGTCTAGATCTTAAGTTATTCCTTCACGAAACCGAATATTTAACAATCAACTGATTTTCGTCTATAATCAAAGAAAAATACATCCCAGTATACTGGTAAAATTTCAACCCAAGTTACCGAATTTTTAAGGAAAAATTACGACCCTATAAATCGTCTCATTTATATGGCACTTTATATTGATGACATAATTCATACACTAAATAACTCTGGATGGCTGATATAAACTGCCCACGCGTGTAGAAAATCCTAAAGATTCCGCAACGACCATAAAAACAGGGAGTCACCGAATGTTTAAAGAAAATATTCATGATAAAACTCAGAAAAATATGTCTAAAAGAAGTAAAAATGTCGAAATCTACTAAATTTGCGCGAAATTGTTTATTCCCGTTTATCGTATAATTGATTGTGACTGATTTTTATCAAGCGCCACTGCAATTTACCAGCGATTCAGAAGGGCCCTGCTTATGCCCCACAAATATTCAGCCCTGCGCAAAAGAAAAACCTTAACTTTTTTCCGACCCTCCGTCAACGAAGTTCTGTCGATTCGATCCTACGAATAACGAATGATTCGAGAAAAGGCTGCTAACTTTTTGCAGTTTCTTCGGCAATCCACATGGCTAGGGTTTTTCATGAATATCCTTTTACAATAACGAACTCTCGGTGATTACGTAAAAAGTCATGAATGTGGGAACAAATGCATTATTCATTCGAAGGTGAATATCAAATGGGTTTAGAATGAAAGTCGATATCACTCTCTTTTATTGCAATTGTTTTCTTCATCGCCGTCGAAACGGTGGAAATTTCGGTGAAAAGCTTCCCTCTCGACAGTCATAAACATTATTCACGAGAGTTCCGTCAGTTACGAAGATATGTGCGTGCCACGGTGAGACAATTTGTCGCATAGAGGACAAGTATCGCGGGAGGTTGCCACATTTATTTTGCATTCCGACGACACTTAGGTGTCGAATATGGGTCGATAATGTATTCCCTGCATTTTGAACAGCCAAGGATGGAATTTGAAAAAAGTTATTCTCCACTTTCGTCCCATCGCAACATTCGGTCAAGGGCACATCCAATTCTTTTGCGCAAATGAGGTCGTGGGCTCCCTTCCTCGGGGATGTGAGGGAGATTTCCTTATTCTAGCGACTCGGTATGAAACTTCACTCGTTGCTTTCTTCAAAAAATATCATCGAAACGAACGACACGTGTATCAACATCGAGAAGCTAGTAATTTCATTTCAACGCCTCGATTTGTGAGAATCAAGGTCTATTCAAGTGGAAAAAAGGGACGAATTTTTCTTGAACTGATCCGACTGAAACTCCGTTTCATTCATTTTCTTTCTCCGTCATCGTATTCTGACAACTCGTTGGGGGAAAAACGTGAATCGGGCGAGTATCGAGAAATAGCCACCTTCACCGATCACGGGTCAGTCATTGTCAGCCTAAAAGTCCAGTAAAAGAGACGAAAATCCAGCACTTTTTCCGTAGAATTAGAATTTTCGACTGAAGCTAAATGGTGGTATACTGAAAGTAACCCCAATAAAATTTTGCCCCTCAACTCGCCCCAACCCTAAGAAATAGGGGTTGGGGCGAGTATAGAAATAGGGGTTGGGGCGAAACTGGGGGTTGGTTCTCTCTGCCAACCCCTCCGTTGGCAGAGAGAATTCGACAAAAAGTGCCCAAAATGGCAGAACTTTTTTTTTATCCTGATAACTTGTGCTATGGGGTTTTTGAGGGTGCTGATTACGAATCTGAACTCAAAATTCAGGAATTCACAATGACGAACAAATATGGCGAATGAAAAAACAAACAATACAGATTGATTCGAGTAAAATCTTCCATGTCGGTCCGCTATTCAAGCGCCGCCATTTTGAATTTTCAAATTTAAAGTTCAGATTCATAATAAGCGACCTCAAAAATCCCGGCGTACTAATTTTCATCTAAGTCGAGTAAAGTTTTTTATTTTTGTCCGCAATATTGGCGCCGCCGTTTTGAATTTTCAAATTGTGACTTCAAATTCGGATTCAACATGCCCAAAAACCCCCGAGTGAGTCTCCGGTTTCAAATCAGAGCAAGTTAAATAGGGAAATAAAGATTGACGCTCTATTGCGTCAATGCCACACAGGACACGGACTTATTTGACGCACTATTGCGTCAATGCCAACGAAGGGGTTAAGAATCGCCACATCTCGATAATTAATAGCCCGATCGAAAACTGTTTCAAACAAAAGTTGTTTGGAATAATAAAATACGTATAAAGTTTTCTGACGTCCAACCCCCTATCTATGAAAATAGCGGCACAAAAACGAATCGAAAATTCGGGGTTGATGCGTGTTTGTTTTTTCGCGTTTTTGTGCCGCTATTTTCAAAGATAGGGGATTGGACGTCAGATCACTTTATACGGATTTTATTTTTCCAAACAACTTTTGTTCAGAACATTTTTTCATTCAGGTATTAATTATCGAGATACGGCGATTTTTTAGTTTTCACTCCCTATTTTTTAGGGTTGAGGCGAGTTGAGGGGCAACATTTTATTGGGGTTACCTTTAGTATGCAACCATCTACCTTCAGTCAAAAATTCATATTCTACGCTAAAAAGTGCGGGGTTTTCGTCTTTTTTTGATGGACTGTAAGTTATCTCAGTACGCAAGTACTCAAAGCGCTCAGTACTCAGAGCGCAATTGCATTTTTGCATCCGGCATGAAAAGTAGCAAAATTGTTCCACTGACTGTGTTTCATTTTCGAAGATTGGCAAAGCGACTTGAAAATTGTTCCACTGACTGTTTTTCATTTTCGAAGATTCGCAAAGCGACTTGGCTATGAACGGGAATCATCTTCCTGACTCGATGCGAAAGTATAGAGAGTATTAATGACAATCTTGTTCGAGGATAAAACGTACGAGGCTTTTTATCGAGAGTATGGAACTGGAAAATAGATTATTGATTACACTACCCCGGCACGTATAATACGTGTAGTATAAGAGGAAGCATGTATATCTATGTGTATGGCGCACACAACGCTCGACAACCCCGTAGGAGTGACCGTCTTCTTCGTCGTGAAAGTAAATGGACGTCTCGCGATGATCAAAGGAAGACCTGATCACAACGTCACGGAATACATAAATAGAATAATTAAATTGCATACCGTTGCACCAATCACAGAATGAAAATAAACTAATATTGCGGAAAAATTCACTCTGCAACGAACGACGTCATCAGAAAAAATCTTCAAGTTATCTTGCTTGCATCCATGTACTTTAATGGGTTATGCCTTGTTGTGATAGTCGTAGACAGCTTATTTTCGGGAATAAAAAAAAATAAAATCGTGATGACAAATTTCTTTAAAAAATAGGTATTCGAAAAAGTATTATCTGAAGACCACTCTGTAATTTTACTGTGTTGAAATATTTAACTGTCATCGATTTACAGCCGATTTCCGGGAAGCACCTCTCGAAAAAGTCTTTTGCGATGAGCAATGCCCTTATGAACCAGGTTATCTAAACTCAAAAAGTCAAACATATTCCGTTAGTATATCAGTTTACCCTAAGATTAATCGAAAGAATTTCCGAAATATCAAATTAAAACAAGATGGCGCGTGCTTAAAGTGAGGATCTTGATTTTTGCGAAAAATTGCCATTTTTCGTTTATCAAATCGAACGTATACATCGGAAGAGAAACCCTTCGATAAAATACTATATTTTTACATGTAGAAAAAGCCCTCAAAATTTCAGAAAAATCGATGGAGTAGTTTTGCGAGATATTTTGCTCACCAACTTTGAAAACGTACATTCGAGAAAAAAAGCGTTTAAAGTTTCGGACAACGCTTCGAGCGTTCCGACGGGCGTCAACATAACAGCCTATCAATCTTTCAATTTTTATCCAATTACCTTGAAATTTTCAGGGAACATTTATAAGATGATACACTGTCGAAATATATTGGCTTTGAAAAAAGTGATTTTTCGACGTTTACAATTAGGCATAACCCCTTAATGCTTCCGATCGCTTTATGCAAAATTGCCGCAACTAGCAGTAAATCAAACAACCCAAACAAACTCAAAAGGTCATGATCAGAATCTCACACAATCGTGTCCACATGAATAATTGCACTGTTCCCAATTGCTCTTCAAAAAGGCATAAAATAATGGGCTACTTTTATTTAAATTACTCGTGACTTTAAATTGGAGCCAAGTAAAAAAATCTACGAAAATTGCCCTTTTCGTTTTCTTCTAATAGTGTAACAATTATGGACCTGTTGCACAGAGATGAAATTAATTTTTGACTACAGCTATAATGTAACATGTTTGTATTGTATGGTTGGCTGGTGTGTACGATCGATATGTTTGCAATTGAAAATTTGATGAGAAAATATTTAAGTGCTTTTTTTTATTGTTGCAGCATGTCGCCACGCAATGGTTCTTGCGTGGCTGAGGTGAGCTCCGTGAGGAGTCTCTCGTCGGATGACGTGTCGGGAAACAAGTCCAGTAAGAAAAAATCTTGCTGGGCTAAAGCGACCGATCCGGCGCATCGCCGTGGACGACGAATTCAGCTACTTCAGATGCTCGTGCTACCCTTCATACCGATACTAGCGCTTATAGTACAAACGGCAAACACCCTTCACGACATACTAATCTATCGTCAAGAAGTCTCGGACATCGAAACTCAGGTATCCGCTCGGATATTCTTAAGAATGTGTCCTACCTGTTGAATCATTTTTAAAAACCAATAATATCACGTCATTTTTCGGCTCTTGAACAAGCAATCCTCCAGTTTGAATTCTATTTCCGATTTAAACCTTTTAAAACGATAAATTAATTTCACTTACTGTTACGCCGTTAAAAATAACAAAGTCACTTGGTCGTCTCAAGCCGCTTCATCCCTAATCGAACGCAGCTTGCTTTTCGACGTTTCAACACAGAAAAAATTGATTCTTTCGCGAGGAACTAAAATCAATTACAATAAGTCCCAAAAAAAACAAACATCCGATAAAAAATTGAAAAAAGTCGTTAAATTTTGCCCCACCGTAACAAGAGTATGTGAAAGAAAAAATGATATAACTTTTGACGCGTTCGGAACTGCAACACCCACCTGGAAGTGTGACGGACGTCGCGCGTGACGAACACACATGGTGCGCCCAACTCTGTCATCAATCTAATATTAATTCCAACACAGAAGATAGGGTAGTCCATTTAGCCGATTGGCTCGTATATAAAAGTTTGACATTTATTTGTAATCGATGCTTTCTCTCTCTCTCTCTCTTGCTCTTTCCTTTCTTCCCTTTCTAGTTCTCTTTTTATTTAGCTCAACAGAGTAACGATAAAAGCGATGCACACACGATGCAATGGTTTTCCACGGTGGAAAGTTCCGGTGCCCTCGAGAACGTGGAAAGAGAGAAACAGATCGAGGGAGATAGCGAGAGAGAAAGGGTAGCCCAAGAGAGTACATAATCCTGCTGTTTACGCGAGAGAAAACTCGGGGCTGTTTCGAATTGATGGAATTCACAGCATTTCATTCCATATTTCTGGCTTAACCAAGAGCCCGAAGCATTTTTCAGCCAATCGGAATAGACAACTGAAACGAAAATAAGGTTTGCTCAGTCGAGAAATCTCGTTTGAGGTAGCACTTAATCTGCTTTATGTGCTGAGAATAATACACACGGGCGTGGGTGTTAGCAAACTCGAGCGAGATTACCGGCTACTCGGGCTAAATAAATGAGTCCAAAAATGGAAGATTTTGCGTGATTTCTGGGGGAAAAGGTATCATCAGCATTCAGTTTTATTCGTAGTTAGCAATTCGATGAATATTGAAACAAAAAGCGTATTGTGTTCCAGGGACTTCGAGCATCAAAATGGTAAAGGAAAAAATAGCGATGAAATGATTCAATGAGAATTCTCTAGTTCACGACATGTGATGTTATGATCTCGGGACCTCGGTCTTATTAATTATGCCAAATCATTATACAAGAAAGACAGTCCGAAAACACAGTGACATTCGTAAATTTTCTAGTGAGATATAATTAAATATTGACAATAAAGGGGAAAATTATAAATATGTTGGGGGAAAAATACAAAAAGGGATATGTGAGTACTTTAGGGAGGTAGAGGAAATGTACAAAAAGATGAGTAAGGTGGAACCGGAAGAAGAAAGAGATGGAGTGAAGGAATAAATGAAAAAAAAGAGAAAAATGTTAGATAGTATCGAGTGCCAAGAATAGGTGGCGTAGTAAATGAGCGAAGGACTATATAAGTGGAAAGTTATTGTTATGTAAAAAAACTTTTTTTTAAGTTGTGCAAATAAAACTCGATTTGATTCATTGATAATTAAATATTAGAGTCAATAATAAAATTAATATTATTCGCAGATAATATATCATTTGAAGATTTATAGTCGATCGTCAAATTATAGCAATAAATTTGCTATGTTTCAATACATTTTACAGCTCATGTTCGCGTGGCAATTTCTTCTCTCCGCCAATCAATGTTAATCAAAACTGATACTGTCTCGATATTTGACGGATTGCAAAGCATAAACTCAAGTTATCAAACGTAATTGTAAATGCCCATGTAAATTATATTGATAATATTATGATTTCTTTCGATATTGAGATAGGGATGTTTGAAAATGTTATTGGCAATAAAATTCGGGTTGTCGATCATACGACCGATCCTCTTGCTTACATTATCATTCATGCGATCAGCTGGGCTACTTTTTACTACTGCGTAATTTTTTTCACCCTCTTAGGAAGTGATTAAGGCGGGATATACATTTAGATAGGGAAAAAAAGCAATAATAAGGGATTTTTTAAACTAAGAAATAATTATTCTACAATTATCAAACTTTAGGTATACTTTAATAGTATATTTAAGTATACAAAACAAATTTTTTACATTAATTCATCATCAAAATGTCGGAGCTGTGGCAGAGTGTCACAGAATGGTCGTCGCGGGAGTTGCGAATCGGCGTGCAGTCTCTAGCTTCCCGTAGACTTTGAATTGCAAAACAGTTCAAACCTTTTTTCAGTTAGAACATGCATAGTTTCTATGTGACGGTAATTAAAATGAAGAAAATGCAAATTTAAGAAAGTAGCACGCATTTACGATAAAAGTCAACATTTCACGCAACATTTCTGTAAAATGTGGATGACAAAAGTAGTTTTCTTTCCAATTTCTCAAAAACAATTTTCGCCAAGTAGAAGATACCAATAATATCAATATTTCTACCAAGTTTCAACTCAATCGGCTTAATAGTTTTTGCGTAATCCTGCACACCAATTTCGATAATGCAGTTTTGAGAAAAACGCGTTTGAAGTTCACGCCCGCTCCGAATCCGAGCGGTGAGGCACAGCGTTGACGGGCTGTAACGTTTGAAGTTTTTCGAATTTCGCTTTGAAACTTTGGGAAAATATTCTACATATATAGTTCTATCGTTTACAGAAAGAAAAAAATTAATCGATTTTTTTATCGTTGTGAATGTATATCCCGCTTTAAGGAACACTTTTAATTGCTTTTTTGCTTGCAAATTTCACAATGATTTTTCGAGTGATTCTTAGCTAGTAAGTATCAGCGAAAAACATATAATTTTCGAAACGCCGATAACTTCTTCATTGGCGGGCGTCTCGAACGCAGTGAGACGTGAAGTGCACACGTAAAGTACGTGCACTCTCGGATCACTTGAAAATTCGAGAAGCGATACGCCATGAAGAAGTGCTTGCTGATTCTTTTCCGCGGTCCTCATCACTATCTTGGCGCATTCAAGACCTCTCTCTCTCTCTCTCTCTGTTCTATTCACACAATAAAGCTCAGTTTTCACCACTTTGCAACGAGAACTCCCGACACTAGAAAACGGCAGATTCCGCGGCGTCAATAACGCACGAAAAAGTGCATCGTGAATGACGAGCTTTTTTTTCAAATTACTTTTGCAGGTTACGATAGCCACGGATCTGGGCAAAGTAGTGACGAGGATGCAACTCGAAAGATCGGAAGTGGCTTTCTTCATCTATACGAACGGTAGCACATTGAGGTACTTACGCGATGAAACGTATTTTCAACCCCCCCTCCTTCCCCTCCGCGTCGTTTTTTCCCCCTTTACCCCCCCCCCCCCCCTCTCCCCGATACAACGAAATTAAACGAAATTGCCAGAGTTTACTCGAAAGCCGAAGGCCGCGAGTTTTCTCGTGGATTAGACTCGCATGCACGTGGCAGACCGTAGAGCCCCCTATCGCTACGTGACTAACTTGCGATTGCCTCAATGAAATTTGTCGCGAGACTTCCTCTCTATCTCCGTAGCAACTCCAGCTGAGACACTGCGTGTTTTCGCCGCAATGAAAATAAATGGTAGCACTTATGACCCAACGCGACTCATTCCGGTCTCACTGGCACGTGGAAAAAAAAAGAAACGGAAAAACAGGAGCTGGCGTTTTATGTAGGCAAAAAGACTGATGTACGCTGGCCTACTCTAGCTCGTAGGATATCGATGCGACTATGAGCTTTTTTCAAATTTCGGTAATTCTCTAGATAAGTGACTCTTCCGGAAAAATGAGACGAAAATTGTTTTTTTTTTGCTATTTTATCATTTATTGGGTCATAAATTATGATATTCGGTCGGGGGAAGCTGAAATTCACCCCACCCCCTAAAAAGTTATGAGGTTATGAAGTTTGTTTGGGTTTTTTTTGGGTGTGTTTGGGAACCCAAACAAACCTAAACACGCCGACACTACACCAACTCTGATCTCGATCTTTTATTGTTATATATATATATATATATATATATATATATATATATATATATATATATATATATATATTCTACATATTTTCTATATATTATTATAAATTATATATTATATTATATTATATATTTATAATAAATATAATATAACAATAGAACATATATATTCTATATATTATTATCATTATATTATTATAAATTATACATTATATTATATATTTTATGGAAAATGTTTTTTCCCAAGTACGGATGTTTGATTTTGTTGTTGTATTTTGTGTTTTCACAAATTTCAAAACGCCATAACTTTTAATGGCGGGGTGACCGCGGTAATTTCTCTTCGTCATCGTGTTCAGGAAGGCTTTATTTATAAATCCCTCCACCTCCAACTCCCTCCGGCGTGAGGATTTTATGACAGGAGTTTTTGAAAAATTCGAAATTGATTTTAACAGTTTTTTTGCTCGTAAAAAAATGGTTAATTTTTAACAGCTTCCCCCGACTGAATATTATCATTTGGAACCAAATAAATGAGAAAGTAGGAAAAAAAATGTAGGCTCCTTTTTTGGAAAGGTCTCTTCTATAAAGAGTTACCCAAATTTGTAACATTGCGGAAAAACTTTTTTTTTCCTTCCATTCGAAATAATAAAATGTCATCAGAACAATCAAGAAAAATATATCACAAGGAGAGAATATTTTCCTCATTTGTCTCGGAATATTGCTGGAGCGTGAATTTTCGGTTTTGCCCGCGGAAAAAAGTCTCCGTAAATGACAAACGAAGGCTTTTACACAACCGCGAACTGTTTTTTCTGATCAGTGGTTTATTTATTCCCGCAAAGAATCCTCAACTTCTAAATTTTAATGGTAAACTTCGCCGCGTACTGATTTGGCGCGAACACCTCTGCGTAAATGCGTCATCGCCAGTTTGGAGATGTGAGAGGCCTGATTTATCGTTAAAGGTCCAATTTGACGCAGAGATACGCCCTGACGGATCAGACCTTGCGTAACATGACCACATGGCCGCTGGTATCGGTGCCTCGGGACGAATTCAGAACTCAAACCTACGACGTTGTCAACAAGGAAGCTTTTCAAGCGCGTCTCAACGATTTTAGGTAATCCCTCGAAAATTTCATAATCATTTGTTGATATGTACAAAAAGGGTGATAATTCAGGACGGGTGGGAAAATAGTTTAGGAAAAAAGTCCTACGGTGTAAAGGTAGTGGCGTCTCGTACTTGGTTTACGCGTGAAAGGTTCGCCCATGTTTTAATTGATTCTTTAATTTACATGTGCTACAGTTAAAATCCGTTTTCAGTTTAAATGCGTTTTCCGTGGAAAAAAAACGAGTTTTTATCGCACGCTTTCGTTACAACTAATTTTTCTTAGTAAACACTAGTCTTCACTGGCAAAAACTAGTTCTAACGAAATTTTGATATACACGAAGCCAAACAAAATACTCGTTTTGAGGCAGTCATCCCGTGTGAAGGCTCTTTTTTCGCTGTTTTGGGGATTTTTTTGGGAAACTAAATAAACATACAACTGCGAACATTTCACCACATATTTATTCATATTTTTAGCACGCTTTACAATTTTTTCAGCCCGAAATCGTCGCTCGTTGTTAAAGTACACGGCAACTTAGCCGCTCATCTTCAAAAAAAGTTTTTTGCGATGACCACGATTGCGGGCGTTCTGAAGCAAAAAAATCGAACGGCATTTTAATCTGTGAAGTATAAACTAGTTTTTGAACTAGGATTATTTAAAAATATTGAAAGGTACATTTTTGGCATCTTGTTGAACATTTTTTCGTGAATTTAGGTGTTTTTTCACGACTTCTTCAATATGAAAAAAAAGGCTTCATGAATCAGAATTATCCTAGTTTGCGAAATGTCTACACGAGTACTGAATAAGTCATCCAAGTTTTAAAGGAATTCGTTCGATACATTTCGAGATATCATGGTCACCGGTTTGAAAGATAGTTTTGAGAAAAACGCGTTCAAAGGTTCAAACACGATTATCACCAATACAATTTTGACTCACCCTTAATCCGCTATGCCTGATCCATAAAGTGCACTATATTTGGATGCAATTTATGCAACAAAAATGTACGTAACGGGCTGAAAAAAGGTCGTTGGTCCGAATTTTTTTCTCTAATAGATTATTTATTTGGGTTTTGGAAAAAGGGTATGTTATTAGCCCTTCCTAGACACACTGGGTCATTTTAACCCGGACGAATTTGAAATAAAATGCTCGTTGCTTAAAATTGAATGTTTTCAATAATTGTTTACAACAATTTAATTTCATATTTTCGGAATTTAAATTATGCCGACATATTGAGAAATGTTTAAAGTGTATCCCGAATTTTTTTCAATAAAAACCGACCGAAGAGTTGTTACGGGCAGGTGGATGTAGTACTATTCGGGTCAAATTAATCCAGTGTGTCAAAGCCGTGACCAAATATAAGTGTATCAAGGAAGGCTTAAGGCGTTACCCCCACTTGTAGCGCAAAAAAAGCCTTTTTCATTAATTTTTTTTAAAGAAAACTACAAAACTTTTTTAATCGATCAATATACCATCTTAAAGAACACATCTTGAAGAACTTTCAGTAATTTTTTTATTGAAAAATATTACATTGTTTAGTGGCAAATGGCCGTCAATGAAATAATGTTTTCATATACACGGTTTGCGGTGACCAACATTGCGGCGAAGTGGATCATCTGAAAAAAAAATGCGGATGGATTTAGTCAAATATAAGTATAAACTAGTCTTTAATTGAAGGATTTTAAAAAATATTAATTTTTCACAAAATGGCGGACAATCAAAGTTAATGGTTCGATTTTAACGAAAAAAACGGCCGTTTTTTGGCTATAAAACGGCCATTTTTTTTCGAAAAAAAAAATCGAACGATTAAAGACTACATTTCTATGTATTAAATAAGCCTGCAAAATTTCAAGAGGATCGGTTGATTAGTGTTCGAGTAATCTTGATCACCGACTTCAGAAATGCCATTTTGAGAAAAACGCGTTTAAAGTTTCTCTTTCAACGCTCTTTCAATGCGGATTCTTCTCTTTCAACGCTCATATCTCAGTCAATTTTGTTCGGATCGACTTGAAATTTTCAGGACATATTCTCAGATCCTTATACTTCAAAAAAATCGATTTTTTCAAAATCGCAAGTGGGGGTAACCCCTTAAGCATACATTTAACTTATCTCGTGTAAATTTTTATTCAAAAGGATTAAAAATCAACAACGTTATTGAGGTATAATAGAGCCTCTGTATAAAAAATGTGGTCCGAAGGCCGGATCGATAAAATGACAATGGTTGGTCTGAAAAATAAAAATTAAAAAGTTCTATAACCTATATAAATGTAGTTCTCGTTATACGTAGCCGTTTTTGGAAAAACATATACAAAATGGCGGGTGTTAACAAAAAGTGTAATTTTTGCGGTATTTTTACATACATATGGGGGCTTAAAAAATGCTAAATATCAAAGAAAAAAAAACGGCTACCACAACGATTGGCACTGCAATTACGAAAGCTTTAAGTTTTTCAAATTGAAAATCACACGCTTATAGCTAGAATTATGATTCCGATAAAAAGTCGGAGAAAAATGAGATTGAAATATTTTGTATACGTGAATCGATGTGCTACCTGCTCTCATTACATCGTCTGTAACTTGGTCAATTTTCAATATTTTAAATTAAATTTTTTTTCACCTATTCGTGAATGTGTATACTTAGAAAAAATGCAAAAAGTCGATTTTTTATCCGTCACAGTGGTGTACCTCCTTACCTAGAAAAAAACTAGTTCTAACGAAATTAATCAATTAAAACTGTTTCCAAATGAGGTCAAAATTTGCGTTTGTTTGGGTTTTTTATACAAAAATTCTAGCTGTCACAAGGAAAAACTAGTTGCAATGAAGGCCTTCAGTCAGAACTAGTTTTTACTCGGTAAAACGCGCTTAAACTGAAAATGGGTTTTAACTGTAACATATGTACCTAATATATATGTGTCTTGAGAATTAGCTTCGCATAAATGCAAACATGTTTACATACAGGGCATTTCGGGGACATTCGTGTCCCCAAAATCGACGATAGGTCTAACAAAAAATTTAAGCCCGTCCTCAAAACCGCCAGACAGTCAACATTACGCGCATATAACAGGTTCAAAATGACTTTTCCCCGTATACTCGATGTCGAGATCTGCATCGAAACGTTGCGGAAGTTAGGTATCAATACGTACTTGCGGACATCTCAAATTTACTTCAACGTTTACTAACATTTTTTTTGCCTCGATGAATTCGCCGTTGCTTTGGGATTTAAGTGCGATCGTTGGTAACACACAAATAGTATGGGCGTTGCCAGCACATACGGAGAACAATTTGAGCCTGGAAGTTGCATGCTCGTTAGTGTGACGATTACTGTGGTCACGTCTGGGCACGGCTGCTCGTATTCTCGTCTCCGTGACGTGTCTTGTGTCATTACATATTGATATCGATCAATGGAAAAAAAACGGGACAATTGCGAAAAAGGTTCAATTATCTCTCGACTACATAGGTCCTCGATAATCCTGCGTGATTCGTACTTAAGGGGTTAGGCTACTGTAACGAGCCGAAAATCAGGGTCATTAAAAAAACCAATTTTGAAAAAAGAAATGAAATCATTAAAAAATCGTTTGGACATTAATTTGTATGTATATTAAGAATGTTGTGTACCAAATTTTATACCAAAATATTAATAATTTAAAAAGTTTTAGACCATCTCGTGAAGGATCTTTGAACATGAGGGGCTTAACGGTACACTTGATTTTGACCACCCGGTTGATCTTAAACGAAGAAAAATGAGTTTTTTAATTGAAATAGAAAATATTGGCTAAGGCTTGACCGAGCTTTCTTTTGATATTTCAATAATTAAAATACGAGTTTAAACAAATATTTTTCGAGGAAAAATAACATTATTATTGTTAACAACGAGAAAAAAAATGTTACAAAGAAAAATGTCGGTCAAGACTAAACTGCTATTGTACTGAACAAGTGCACCTAATTTCAAGTCAATCCGTTCATTGGATGCCGAGAAATCGTGTACACCGTTTTGAAAAACATAGTTTAAAAAAAACGCGTCTAAAGTTTTACTAGCAGTTCTATGGTTGTAATAATAAGTTTACCTGCAATCTACGATTCCTGCACCGTATGCTGGACCTTCCCCAAAGTATTTTCGTATTTTTCTCACACTTTATTCATTATTATTTTACCGATCAATGTTTTTCAGAATGTGGGAGTGAATAAACAACGTCGATGAACAATTTCAACCTGCTCGATCGTTCGTTTCAGTTTTCACGTGTTTTTATTTTTGGAGGAGCATGCCAAACATTAAATTTCGCGTAGAGATTGGTCGCTGAAGTTGGTTATGTCGGGAAATATATTCGATTGGATTGTCCAAACGTAAATCCAACGAAACGTGCCGAGGCGGATTAAAACGAGGATTTTTTATTCCCTTCTTTTTACACCTCTCGGTACATTTATTCAGCCAATTCTATATTGGCTTGTATAATTCTACAAGCCTTCACGCTCTCTTCCACAATTATTCCACTATTCTCTCTCCTTATTGTCATACGAATCTAAAAGTATATGGAGATTAGTTATCAGTAGCTGTTGATCAATAACCTGTTGGAAAAAGCAACCGGATGGCATGGTCAAACGTTACTGGTCTCACATTGGGTCCCGACAAAATCGTTACTGTGTGAAAAAAAATCTACAGATATTACACAAAGTGCAATTTTTTCATGGTATTGAAAATGAAATCAAACTTTTCGGGTAATAAAAAAACAGGTACATGTAAATAATATGAGTTGGTTTCTATGATTTTTCAAAAAATATTCATACATTGAGCTAATATAATATTTAAACAAAAACAGCATTGAAATTGGGTGGGGAGAGGGCATTTTTCAACTGATCACGGGCATTCAGCATGTCGCAGCTCCCCCCACTCACAGTGGCAGTGGAGTGGGGGTAGCGTTAGTTTCGTGTGACATCCAGCTAACGCAGACCCCTATACCCAACCTACTTAAACAAGCATGTACCGTTTTGAAAGCGTTTTCAATGCTAAAATATACAAAAAATCATACAAGAGGGCAAATAGAGCACGTCGATGCGACTCGGAATGCCCCAAGCTACTGGTTCAGTAAAAGAGACGAAAACTCAGCACTTTTTAGCGTAGATATGAATTTTTGACTAAAGGTAGATGGTTGCATACTGAAAGTAACCCCAATAAAATGTTGCCCCTCAACTCGCCCCAACCCTATGAAATACGGGTTGAAACTTAAAAATCGCCATATCTCGATAATTAAGGGGTAAGGCCATTGTAGTGGGGAAAAAAATAAGTATATTTTGGGATTTTTTTTAGCGAGACAATGGAATAAATCAAAATTCTGAAAAAGGTATTTTATTGTACATATCACTGCATAAACTATTCTTTTCAAAGTAATATAAAACAAAAACTGCACAGCTTTTCTTTGTCGAAGCCTTTTTTTCATAGGCGCGCGGCCGGACCAACGGCACCTGCAATTTTCGATTTACAGTGAATTAATTTATTTTTCGATTATCAATGTGAATAGCTACAGAAGTACGTAGGATTTTTTAATATATCGATTTTTGCAAAAAAGTGCGTTTTTTAAATAAAAGATCAAAACTCAAAAAAACATCGTCCGAAAATTGTTTATAAGAAAAAACTACGTAATATATCGAGAAAATCCTACGTACTTCTATGCAGAATGTAATTGTGAATATACAGTTAAAATTTCAAGTCAATCGGTCAAGATTTGTTCGTTATGAGTCCGGCCGACTTGAAAAATGTAGTTTCGATAAAAACACGTTTAAAGTTTTCGGTACGGATTGCATCGGACTGAGAGGGGCTGCGCCAAAATTCAAAATATTAGTATTTAGATATTTTTCCCACCTTAATCCTTTGAGTACGTTATTTTTAAGATATTAAGGCATCTTTTAGGGGGGGGGGGGGGGGGAAATCGATTTTTTTAAATTTCTACAGTGGCCTTACCCCTTAATTGCCCGATCAAAAAAAGTTTCAAACAAAAGTAGTTTGGAATAATAAAATACGTATAAAGTTATGTGACGTCCAATCCTCTATCTTTGAAAATAGCGGCACAAAAACACGAGAGCACCACTGACCCTGACAACGACGCAGCGATATGTCCACGCCGCTCGCACACGCATCAACCCCGAATTTTCGAATCGTTTTCGTGCCGTTATTTTTAAAGATAGGGGGTTGGACGTCAGATAACTTCATACGAATTTTATTATTCCAAACAACTTTTGTTTAAAACTTTTTTTGATCGGGCTATTACTTATCGAGATACAGCGATTTTCAAGTTTTCAACCTATATGTCTTAGGGTTGGGGCGAGTTAAGGGGCAACATTTTATTGGGATTACTTTCGTTATGCAACCATCTACCTTCAGTCAAAAATTCATATTCTACGCTAAAAAGTGCTGGGTTTTCGTCTGTTTTACTGGACTATACGCGATATTCGCCGAAACGTATTGCGTTACGAAAGCTCTCGATGACATTTCCTATCTACGGATGGTCCGAGTGAATCTTTTCACGATGAATGGTGGCTTCGAGACGAGGGAAAAAAAAACGTACGTTCGATCGAGCCGTGTCGCACCCAACTCATTTACCCAATAACGGAGTTTGTCGCGCACCAGTGCGAAGAAAAAACAAAAGTCTCCACCTTTTTTTCCGACCCTCACATCGATATGTTATTTGTCTTGGGAAATATTCCACACGAGTTCTGTAACGAGCGCTCTCGTTGCGGCAGTCCGACGATCGAAAACAAATATTTGCCAGTGGAATGCAACGCACCCTCCGCTCGCACCTGTTTACCCCGGGGGCTGCTACTGGCACCGCACTACCGAGCCCTACACCGTATCACCAGCGAGGAGGTCAGCGCGAAACGAGGACGCGATCAGCACGCTCAAATCGTCGCATTGGCCGATCATAAGACAGACGTAAAGCGGCACGACCTCGTGGACTCTCGATCATTAATTCGCAATGAAGAAATTTCAAATTACACCCACGTGACACTTCGACAATGGAACGGTAAAATAAGATCAACCATACGACGAACCCGACCGATTGGGATCGATGTTCACACAACGAAATAACACAGAATAGGGAATCGGACAACTTTTTAGAAAGTGTTTAAAATTTAACATGATGGATATATATTAGGGTGGCAGAATTTTGAAGACTGTTTTTTTCCTTTTCCTCACCATCCAATAATCTACTTTGAAGAAAGAAAAAAATTGTCGCGGAAGCTGCGAGCGGTCAAAAAATAATTAGAGGTCGCTAGACCTCCCAAAAATTCAAATATTCACTAAAATTTTTTTTTTTCGCCCACTTCTCACCCATGCATTTGACGCTTTATAATTTTATAATTAACCTCGGGAAAGCTCTAGCTAGCCAATAAATATTTAGTGGTCACTCAAGGTTTTCGAAAATCAGAATTTCCGCCAAAAAATAAATCTCTCATGCACTGAAATTCCTTGCAGCATAAAATCAAAATAAACAGCGAAGTGTTACATTTTCTGAATAATTTGTAACAAACTACTACAAAATCGACCTGTAATTTTGTTTACGGACGGCTTTAAAGAATTATTTTATGAGAACAAAGATTATAATGAGAACTTAGGTTAGAAGTGTGAGATAAATTTGAAAAATCTGTTTCTAAAGAAAAAACGATCGATTGTTTTTAAAATGTTACCGAGCTACAAATTTATGAGTGAAAAGAGTTTTAAAAAATTGGCGAAAGTAGGACATTTCGCCATTTTTTTTTACTTTACGATTTTTTTTCGTTCACTTCTCACCCATGAATTTTATGCTCTATAAGTTTAAAATTAACCTCGCAAAAGCTCTAGCCGGCCAATGAATATTTTCATAATCTTTGTTCTCAAAATAATATTTTTATTGCCCGGCTAGAGCTTTCGCGAGGTTAATTTTAAACTTATAGAGCGTATAAGTGGGTGAGAAGTGAACGAAAAAAAAAATCGATTTTTTAATGAAAATTTGAATTGTTGGGTGGCTCGAGCGACGTCTAAATATTTTTTGACCGCTCGCAGCATCGACGACAATTTTTTTTTTCTTTAAAGAAGTTAATTGGATGGTGAGAGAAAGGAAAAAAATAGAGCTCGAAATTGTGCCACCCTAATATATACATGATAAATGTTATTTTATATAATTGAAGCTTCATGAGTACCTAAAACTATGTCTAAATCTAATTTTTTTCAATTGCCGCGCAAAAGTTACACCCCGTCATCTCGGAACGCGTGACGTCATATGTGTAGAAACAAACGACAAGCTAACCTCGAAATCGAAGCAAGGTGTTATTTGTTACGTTTTTGTGACGTTTGGGTTTCCTGGTTAAATCCTGGTTCCATCCAAAAAACGTAAACAAGAGAGAAAAACACGCGCATAGAAACGTTGGTTTACACACGAATGACGTTTAAGGTGAAGAACAGATTTAAAATATTTGACTTATTAGATTTTATTTATTGATTTAAAAAAATAAATCGTTATAATTAAGAAAAAAATATTGATTGAATGATCGTTTTAATTATATATACATGTATTCTAATTACATTTAAATTTTTTTTCTGATTACTGTCCGATTGCCTATTCTGCCCGTAAAGATCCGTGGAAAGGCATTTTACGATTGCTGAAGAAGAGAT
This sequence comes from Ophion ellenae, assembly GCA_963210295.1. NCBI lineage: Eukaryota > Metazoa > Arthropoda > Insecta > Hymenoptera > Ichneumonidae > Ophion > Ophion ellenae. The sequence continues at coordinate 58,422,304 of OY723385.1, forward strand.
ACATCTCGGATATTCGTGCCATTGAGTAGAAAAAGTTGCCTATCAATTCTCGAAAAAATGTAGGCGAAAAAGGGTGAGAGAGGACTTTCGATCGGACTATTTGCGAGTCGAAAAGAAACTAGATGATAGAAACACGCGTTGGGACCAAATTGGGTGATAATTGCGACAAATGGCTACTGCATCTTGTAACCAAACATCTGAGAAATATCGTGAAACGTTTGTGTAGGTAATTGTGACTAAATGCGGATGTGTGTCGCTCAGCCTCACAGAGTATACCGTGCAGAAATTGTCGATTCACAATTGGATCTCCATATTTGTCCCTACGTTCTGATAGGGATCCAATGGGTCATCGCATTGGATAAATTAACTTGGATTCTAAAGATTGTATTCTCATCAGGATTCCCCATTGGAATTCCATGTACGAATCCGATTTGAATCCTAAACGAGTCCCACATTATCGAACCGAATCCGATACGATTCTTGATGGATTGCATCTACGTTTAATTTTCTAAACAACATATATAGATATGCGAAATTAGTGGATCTTAAAAAATCTTATCTCAAAAAGTATAAATCACTTGAAAAGTATATCTTAAAAAACTATTTCAATTACATCACTGGAAATCCACTTTAATATCGTTTGTTATTTATTTAACCGCACTTTGACATAATATCACCGCACACGTACCCGTTCGCGAAATGTGCAGATTATGTCTCAAAACGCCGAGTTTTTTCTCGTAACTTTTCACATATTTTCGATTCGAACGTGATGAGAATTCTCAAACGGCGTTCATCGGGGCACAGTGCAGAATCTAATTGAATCCCAATGAGGACTCACTGTGTGCGGTGTTCCTAACAAATTCCTATAGAGATGTGGGTGCATCTTGGGAATCCCGAATAAATTTGTGCACGGGACCACGAAAGGATATTATTTTTTGGGAAATCCAACCAATTTCGGTTGATAATTTTTTTTAAATATCCAAATATCCACTTGGATTCCAATGTAGACGCCCTACGTGCGGTGTCCCTATCGAATCTCTATAGGGGTGAAAATGAAAAAGTTATCCCCAGCTGAGTTAGCACGGAAAGATCTCGAGTCTCCCTGACAAATATTTCGACGCGGGATATGTTGTCATCATTACATGCGTCACGTCGATAAAAACCGACAGAACACTACACCCACCATGAACAAATTGCCATAAGCATAGGGGGTCTCGAAATCACCTGACATTTAAATTCATTAATAGAACGTATTATTTATTTGAAAATAACAAATATTTTTATTTTAATATAAGGTACAAACATGGAGGTTATGCGTGGAACACAATATTCGATAAATGTCCGCCGCGTCTTTGTTTGCAAACGTTCGCTCTTTTGACGAAATTTTTAATAACGTTTTCGCATAATTGCGGATTAATTTCATTAATAGTGCGTCCAATTGCTTCCTTAAGGGGCTATACCAGCGTGAACGCTGAACATTTGGGTGACTTTCGGAAATTTTTTTGGAAGAAAAGTACTCAATTAAATGTTTCGGAAAATTAAGAATATATTTGCCTATATTTGACCTATATTACATATTTTTTTCATAGAAAAATCTTGAGATCCAAGCGACTTATGCGCTGCCTTCGAAGGCGCCGAAAAAAACGTTCCTCCACTGCTGACATGATTCCGGGCGATTGAGTAGCTAAAACCGAAAAAGGAAAAAATGACGTTAAACTGGAAGATATTTCCTGTACAATGACGTAGGATTTTCGAAAAATATCAAAATTTAAGAAAATGGCGTAGTTGTGAAAAACAGTCTGTTTTCGTGCCTATAAAATGGTCATTTTTTTCAATGCCAAATCGTAAATTTTCATTGAATCAAAAATATTCTACGTCATTGTAGAGTAAATATATTCAAGAGTACTCAGTTCAAATTTCAAGTCGATTGGATAATTGCTCCTTGAGTTACAATGTCAGCAAATTTGGAAAATCTCATTTCGAGAAAAACGCGTTTAAAGATTTAACTATCGATTTTTGCAAGATAAAATGATATTGATACAAGTTATATAAATGATATTGATATTCTTGAAAGTGTAAACTGTCGAAAAAGCCAAAAAAAAATCGATTTTTTAAGTGTCACACTGGTATAGCCCCTTAAGCTCCGGAATGGGCTGTGGATCATTGGCATACATTTTTCCTTTCAGAAAAGCCAAAAAAAAAGTCCAATGGCGTCAAATCGCACGATCTTGGTGGCTAATTGACATGGCCGCGGCGCGAGATAACACGACCATGAAACTTCGTCTGCAATAACTATGCAGTAACAATCCAGCAAATAACTATTCTTATGCGTTGCTCAATCGTGTAATTCTCAATGACTGAACCTCAATACTTCCTGATGCCAGCCGTCAAAGTTGAGTAATCTACGTGCGCCACAAAAAAATGGCGTGCAATTTAAAATGTCGGGTCATTTTGAGACACTCTTTACAATAATACCAATCAATCAATTATGTATTTACTAGTACATTCAAGACGTGCCGAGATTTACCGTTTATTACGAATCCAAGAGTGCCGATCTAAGTTAATGAGCGCACCTCCTATTATAACACGAATCGACTGGCTCGTATGCGCGAGAACGCCAGAGGTAACTCGCCATTCGGTGTCAGCTGATCGAACAACTGTCGCACCGAAACTTCTCTTACAAGGAACATCATCCAAGTTTCCGCCTTCGATGGAAACTACTTCGCGTTGAAACTTATATTTGTGATGAAGCATTGAAAACTATTTTTTCTTATCTGCGGAAAAACGATTTTAAGGCAGTTCACCGATCCGAATGAACCAAAAACCAAAATTCTTTTAATGTGACGCGATGAAAAATCCAATATAGAAGTACTGAGAAAAAAAATTAAGGGATGACGCGCTTTTCTCTGGGATTCCGCCCCCCTTAAAACCATTTTTCTGCCGATAAAAAAATACGTGTCTGATAGTTTTCAATGCTCTATCATATACATGAGTTTCAACAAAATCGAAGGCGGACACTTAAGACCTTAGGCCACTCTAGAGGCCGAAAAAAATAGGCTTTTTGGGGATTTTTTTTATGTAAAAACTACAAAATAAATCGAGATCACAAAAAAGGGTCTTTATCATACATATCAGTGACTGTATACAATAATTTTTTTGAAGCGAGAAATTTCAAAATGGCGGCTCTGCAGCGTTTATCTCAAAACTGCATTTTTTAAGCCTTAGTAGTCACACTTAGTCACTAGTCATACTGGGTCCATGGGACCCAGGCGTTTTTAAATTGTTATCAATAATGAAATAATGCATTGAGCGATATGAAAAAAAAAATAGTGAGGTATAATTTGAACCTTGTTTAATACAAGGATATTGGTTAGAAATCAAAAATTAAATTTTAAATATGCAAAAAAAACGTGAAAAAAAACTTTTTCTACAAAAATTGCTGTAACTCTTGTAATTATTGACCAAAAAAAATGGTTTTATAATCTGGAAACAATGTACTTTGAAATAGACGTAGTGATTTCTGTGGACTTTTCAAAAAGTATATTTATTTTATCCAACGCAGGTGCAATTTAGAAGGAAAGAATGAAACGCTTACGCATTTAAAAAAATGGATGTTTTATTGGAAAAAAAAGTTGTATGGCATCAAAATGATTTGTTTGGGTCCCGTGGACCCAGTGTGACTATGAAGGGTTAAGTTAGCCGGAAACATAACTCAGACAATTTTCAACCGATTCACTTGAAATGTTGAATATATCTTGAAAAATACATTGTCTATGGAAGTACGTAGGATTTTTTTTCATATTGCATAGTTCATGTGTCATTAACAATTATCTGACGATTTTTTAGGCAAATTTTTGGAAAGTGAAAAATTTCGTCAGATAATTGTTAATAACAAATGAAACATGCAATATAAAAAAAAATCCTATGTACTTCCATAGACAATGTATTTTTCAAGCTATATTCAACAATTCAAGTGAATCGGTTGAAAATTGTCTGAGTTATGTTTCCGGCCAACTTAAGGAGGTACACCAGCTTCAGCAAAATGGTGATAGATCAATAAAAATTGGTGAATATATTCTTTAGTATTATTCATGTAGATACAAATTTTTTCAGATTTTTTGGTTGTGCCGTTTTCTTACAAATAATTCACAAGCGTTTATTCTTATACCCGGAATATATACCTATATCTATAAAAACTCTATGCTTATACACGTGAACTTCAATGTTCAATTACTCGATAACGGCACAATGAAAAAATCTGAAAAAAATTGTATTGACATATATAATACTAAAGAATATATTCACCAAATTTTATTGATCTATCACCATTTTGAAATTTTACCATGGATTAGCATGGCAACATTGTATGAAGCTGGTGTACCTCCTTAAAGAATGCAGTTTTGAGACAAAAACTGCACAGCCGCCATTTTGGAATTAAACGCTTCAAAAAAATTGTTGTATACAGTCACTGACATGTATGATAAACACCCTTTTTGTAATCTCAATTTATTTTGTAGTTTTTCTGAAGAAAAAATCCCCAAAAAAGCCTACTTTTTCGGCCTCTAGAGTGGCCTAACCCCTTAAGTGGTGTTCCTTGTTAGAGGCAAAGTTTCGAAGATCTATTATTGCACCTATACTTTTCAGCCCTTAGTACGCATCTGTGACTGTCAGCGTAGTACATTTTCGTAACAAGCAGCAAGAAGCCGCAGATTATACTTTGTTAGCACTTGGCGCAGTGCGTGGGGTGGCAATAGGAAAGACGACTATGTTGAAACTTGGGGGAAACTCTATCTGAATTGTGTTCTCCATAAAGTAGCTACATGAAACGATCTACTCTACAAAGGATCCAACAACAGCACAGAATTTGCTATTAAAAATAACTGTCGCATAGCGTATAAATCTCTTACAACAATAATAACAACACTAATAATAAATAGGGTCATTAGAATAATTTTTAAAAAGGTAACAATAAACGAGAAAATAAAAATAGCCTACAACAGCCATACTCAAAGTGCGCTCCGCAGAGCCCTGGGGCTCCGCCGAAAAAAAAACCACTTCACATCTCCCAATAAATGGAAATAATTTCATCAATTTACAGTGGAATTAATACATTGTTATGTAAAGTACCCATTTTTGTACGATTTTCGGCAAGAGTACGATACCCAGGGTGCCAAGGTTTGACGGTGAAACCAGGGTTATCGAGTCAAACTAAACAAAATATGAAGAGTGGTAAAAGTTGATATTTCGCTTATTTTGCGTTCAAATTAGAATTTTTCGATAGTTAACGAAAATGACGATTTTTTCGAATTTGGAAATTTCAAGCAACATCAGGCAAGGTAACTTGGAAATTTATAGTTTCAACAGTGTTTTAGAAGCCGAAATGTATTTTAAATACCACTACCATGTTTTTCTCGCGTATAAGTGCGACTAGACAGAGAGTAAAGTAACCTACTTTTAATCGCTAGGAGTCCGAAGAGGGATTATAATAGTACGATTCATCCCTCTTCGGACTTGTAAGGCTCTAAATTTATGTAAAATATTTCGTTCAGTAATTTGGTGTAGTAAATGTATGGAAAAATTCTTATTTTTATAAACAAACAGCGAATATGAATAAATAAAGATTATAATCATGGAATTTATGTTGGAAATCATATAAATACTACGTTTAGTCGTATTTATATGATACCACTAAACAAACCCAAACAAAGAAATACTTTTTGTAGCTCGCCCGTTCAATTTCCATTATTTGTGATAAAATAAAGATATTGTACCCATGAGCCAACAACAATCGTTGAATTTCGGCGTATTTCCAATTACCGCTAAAAGCGCTCATAATTCCTCAAGGAAGCCAAAACGGCAAATTTTTCATTCTTGAAGTCCTCATTATTTTCGTTCAAATATCAAAAATCAACGGTCAAACTTGGCGCTCTGGATATCGCACTATCCCCCGATTTTCATTAAAAATTAAATATAAAACTACGTTTTGCTTACTTTAAGGCTCTGTAAAATATTTAATGTGTCAAAAGAGTTCCGTCGCCAAAAAAAGTTTGAGAATCGCTGGCCTACAAGAATTTAAATTTTCCAATACTTAGCTATTATTTTCTACAATAGGCGAACACTCCGTAGAGTATCGAAATTCACTAAATCAATTCATCGGATTGATCTGATCGACAAAATTAATAGCGGTGTTTTTTGCGAACGGCGGGAGATATAGAAGACGACAGAGATGACGTAGGGCGACGAAATTGTGGATCATCGATCCCGTACCATTCAATGCACCATTCCAGTCGAGACAGTATTCATCATGGCGTAATAAATTAGCTCAAAGAGGCTAGATCTCATTTGATACATGTGTATGCGCATACGTGTGTCCGTGTGGATGTCGAAGGTGAGAGAGACCTGTAGAGTCTGCCGAGTAAGCCAAGGCTTCTCTCTCTCTCTCTCTCTCTCTCTCTCTCTCTCTCTCTCTCTCTTAATTTCTCTCTCTCTCAATTTCTCTGTCCCACTATCGCTCTTTCTCTCTCTATTCGCCCTCTTACTGTCCCTCACTTTTTTCACTCTCACTCCCTCGTCCTGAATTGCTTGCTTCTCTCTCACTCCCTTTCTCTCTCGCACCTTTTCTCACCCTATTCCTCCTTCCCTCCCATCTCTTTTCTTGCTTGGACGGAAAGCTTCTTCACAGATGATCGCGTCATCGCCCATGTAGAGCATCCCCAGCTGACACGAAAGCGTTCAGTACATATCTCCCGTGTATTTCAGCCCCATGCACACCATCATGCAGTATTTATAGAGGCGAACCGTTTTTGAGCTTTCAATACGACAAAATTCATTCTCTGTACGAATTAGCGGGAAAATCGAGTATTCGGAGCCAGATTCGATGTGTTCATATATACGAGTATTCTGCACTATAAGATGGTGACCGGAGTGAACTGTAACAAAAAAAGCTGCGGCTTTTATTTTTTGCGTTTCTCGATTCAGCCCCCTCCCGGCATTACGGCGTTAAATAAAATTGATTTTTCACGATGCCATTAGAGAAAATATTACTTTTGCAATGGAGCAAAAAAAAGTTGCCATTTCGAATTATCGGTGCGAGAGGGGTGGGGGTCAAAATGTCGAATGACCAACTATAGAACGACAAAGATATCGAAATGACAGAATTATGAGCTCTCAGAATAAAGAAGGTTAAATTATTCGAAATTTTATTCTTTGACCGATGACGAAATCGATAAACTATTACTTCAACGGATTATTTATTCGAGAGGCCATTTATTCGAGAACATATATTCAGATAGTCTGCAGTTTGAGTCATGCAAATACAGATTCGAACAATCTACAACATTCATATCTTCGAAATAGAAAAAAGTGAGTGCCTAATATTCGTAATGCCGTGTATAGCAAAAAGCCGTATATCGAGACTACAAACTTCGAATGTGTAGATCTTAGAAACACAAATGATCGATGGTCCGAAATGGCGAATACCAAAATGGTGAACATGACATGGCTGCCTGACCCGCCTGACCACTAACGCCATCTGCCATCTTCATTCTGAAGCGCAAGTAGTATGCTCGATCCCAAGTTTTCGCTATACGGGCCGTTCGCCATTTTGGCCTACCGCTATTTTAACTGATCGCCTTTTTGGTCCTTCGTTTTAATTAAATCGAAATTGTAAACTATCGTAATATTTACAATTCGACGATTTGACATCTCGAATTGTTTGGTATATATATGGGGCATTCCATTCCAATTCGACCTTGGTCTGACCCTCGACCCCTCAAATCTGGTTCCCGATTTTTCCTATCATTACTCTCACTCTATCAAGCAATTAGAATTTTTTTCAGATTTTTCAAAATAAATTTGAGCGCGTGATGAATTCTTGAAATTTTTTTTAACACCTCGATGTCCGTAATCGAAAAATCTGTAAAAATTCCCAAAAATACAGTGTAAGATATAAAAAATGTTGGTGTAAAATTCATAATGTCTGGGCTTTTGCTTCAACCCGTTTTTTAGCTTTTTGAGCAAAAAAAATGAAAAAAATAAGAAGCAGAGGTCAATTTACTGTAGACTGTTTCTCGAAATTTTGTATGCATAATACCAGATTAAAAAAAAATTTCTCCAATTTTTCTAAAGTGTATTTTGTAATTTTCGATTTTTTTTTATCATGGTTGACAAAAAGACTAATTAGGGGTTGAAGCAAAAGGCCAGACATTATGAATTTTACACCAACATTTTTTATATCTGACACTATTTTTGGGAATGTTTTCAGATTTTTCGATTACGGCCATCGAGGTGATCAAAAAAAAAATTCAAAAATTCATGACGCGCTCAAATTTATTTTGAAAAATCTGAAAAAAATTGTAAATGCTTGATAGAGTGAGAGTAATGATAGGAAAAATCGGGAACCAGATTTGAGGGGTCGAGGGTCAGACCCAGGTCGAATTGGTATGGAATGCCCCATATACAGGCGAATCGATATTTATTTTCGCTAAAAATCAACTTTGAGATTTTTGTATTCACAATTTTGATTAACTATTTTATAGACTATCATGAGATCGCTCTATCTATATTGGAATGTTCGTCATTACTGAATTCAAAATTTCGGTCCTTCTGAATATTGATTGTTCGAATTTCCGATCCCCACCCGTGCGAGAGCACACTTGACTCTTTGTTGTCATATTGGTCGGGATTCTACTCTACGTATACGCGGAATATACGGTGATGACGAAAAAGCTCGTTCGATACAATTCATTCTCTATAAAACGAGAACGAAACTGCAGGGAAAACGCGAACGCTATTCTGACTTGTGGGAGAGATACGCTTCGAATCACGGCGAAGCCTTTGACCGGAAATCGTTCGTCCATGGGCATATGGTCCACTTGTTACGAGAACATACACGCGACTATTTCCCACGAAACTCTTCATTCGAAACCATGTGGATTTTGCTGTTAATCGATATTTTTCAGTCGGCTAACGTTCACTCGAAGAACGCGGATTATTCGAAACAAAAGTTCGTGTACTATTCGGAAACTCTACTAGCTTCTATTCCGGTTTGTAACTTTCACGCGAGAAAAAACACCGAGCTTGATTTTTGAAAATAGGGCATTTCTATTGACAAACTTTCGCTGATATTGTGAGTTGAGAAAAGTGGGTAAAGGCTCTTTTGTAATGAATCAAACTAATTAACTGAGTAATTAGAGGTAAATATTTCCAGGCTAAAAATCACCTCCGAGGAGAGCAGCATTTCCGAAGTGATGTCGTGGTACACGAGCGTTAATGCCGCCATGCTCGATCACCTGACAAACCAGATCAAAGAAACGGACAACAGTGGGGTATGGAGGTAATTAAACGAAACTAAGTTCGATTCCATGTCATATTTTATACGAGCGCAGTGAAACTTTCACAGAATATGTCAAGATTTTTAGGGCCACAGGTCCAGGGTTACGGAAGTTCAATCCCTTCAAGGGACCCGAAAATACATTTTTGTCCAATGTCCTTTCGTATGTCTTTTCGGCTTTTCACCATCCTACCTTTTTCACATTCACCCTGCGCTTTTAACTGAACCGCTCCCGGCGCCTAAGAGCTATATGGTTATATTTTAATGAGTTGCAGTTGTGTTACCATGTGAAGCTCGATAAACCATTTTTCTTCTACCGCATCCACTACTGGAAGTGCAGAAAAAAAATGATGTCGCAAAGACTCCTCCAACTTTCACCCGGATTAAATATTGACTTAATCCTCGAATGATCATCCACGAGATCGTACGGATGACAAAAATCGCAGCTCCAGCGTCAAGTAAGGGGTTTTCTCAATTTAAACGATGGAAAAGGCTATTTTCGGGGATTTTTTTGGATAGGTTCATTTTATAGATATTGATATAAAAGTTGTTACACTTAATAAATACACTTTCGAAATACGGTAAAAAAGTATATTCATTTGAGTCACTATTTATAGACGAAAATGGTAGTTAAAAAAATTTCTTAAAAAAAATGTAGATCTGCGCTGTTGATGAAATCTTTGCAAAAATTGAAAAAATCAAACGGTTTTAGATTCAGTACGTTAATGTCTATAGCGCATATCATCCGATTTTTGATATATGCAAAAATAACAAATTAGCGGACTTTTTGGAAAAAACGTGTTTTTTTCACCGTTCTTGGCAAAAAAATAGTAAATATCGAAATTTTTAAAAATCCTTGATACGCGCTATCGCTATAGCTGTAAAGAATATGTGGTTAAAATTCCATAAGGATCTATTCAGTAGTTTCGAACATTTTATCAACAAGCCGTCGAAAAATGTTGTTTCGAGAAAAACGCGCTTAAAGTTTTTTCGGGTTACATAAAGACATAAAAAAAAAGTTTAATGTATTTCGAAAGTGTATTTATTAAGGCCTTAGGCCACAGTAATGGGTATCATATGCGAATTTAATAATTTTTTCCGTATGAAAAAGTGATTCACTCATAAAATTAATTACCCATCTATTTAGTATGAATATCAAGCTGTTAGAAAATTTTTTTTTTTTCGATATACAAAATGCCGACGACTAATATGTTATTTTGTTATCTTTTTTTATAGGCGCTCCGCGTCGTAACATCCACAATTTTTTACCTAGAACAAAAAACAAAAATTCTCGTCAATCTACATTAGAATACCTGAAGATACGTACGGAATTTAAAAAATATTGTTTTATTCAAAAGTTGTACGTATTTGAACTTAAGAAATGAATTTTCAGTGAAAAATTTCGTTATAACCGCTCATAAAATGAAAAGTTTTCGATTAATCAGAAATTCCGCACGTACTTCTCGGCGAAATGAAATTAGGAACATAACTTTTAAATTTGAAGTAAATCGAGTGAAAATTGTTGAAGTTATTTGTCACGCCAATTGAAGAAAAGCTGTTTCGAGAAGTTTCGAGTAGTCGACCATTTTGCACATGGAAAAAAATCTAACAGCTTAATATTCATACTAAATAGATGTGTAATTCATTTTATGAGGGAGTCACTTTTTTATACGAAAAAAATGGTTAAATTCGCACACGATTTCATACCCGTTACTGTGGCCTAAGGCCTTAGGTGTAACAACTTTCATATCAATATCTATAATATAAACCTATTAAAGAAATTGATGGAAATAGCCCTTTTTAGCGTCTAAAGTGAGAAGACCCCTTAAACGCATCGTGTATCCCACATTTACGCGAACCTCCATCATTCCTCCCTTCTAAAAATTTAAATTGGAAAATCCGAAAATTGTAATGAATCAAATGTCAAATATAATTCGCCCGAATGGACATAAGGAATAAATCCATATTTGCTACTTGTGTGTTTGATGCAGGTATTTAATAGCATTCAAGAATTTGCTTCGGAGTATCGAGAGCCTAGGTATTGCGTCCGTTTACGGTATCAATTACTTCGGACGTGGTATCCTCATGGGTGACAATTACGTGAGCTACGTTCGACACGAGGCACTCGGACGAGATCTCCTCAACGGATCTCTGACCTACGTTCCTACGTTGAAAAATTTTTATGCTCATCTCACTCGCACGATGCCCGAATACGGAAGGATCAAATCCAGGTAATGACTTAAAGGAATATCAATTACCACATTGCATCTTAATTTGTTGAAATTTTTCAAAAACACTCTTCGTTAATATAATTAAATGGGCACGATAGCATTTCTAACGTTTTTCTTCTCGATTCAATAGAAATGATATCTTTCTCTATGTCATGGCCACATGCTTTTTCTACTTGCATATATATCTATATATTATATATACGTATATACATGCCTGCGGGTCACAGACGAGATGAAATTCTTCGGAATATGAAACGTGAACCAAGCCTCGTGGACGCCATCGCTTACTTCGATTCCATGGCCACGTACGTGGATGAACTCCGTAAGCTTCAACGAGCATTGCGACACATGATAAGGTAAAAGATTTTCTTAACGCGTGCTCATTTGTAGGGGGAAAAATAGTATCTGCACACATTGCTTTGCTGAAATAATTATTTGAAATTAAAAAAATAATATGTTGGACGGATAAATTGTGCGATAGCCTATTTCGGATATCAATACCATGAAAGTCTCCAGGAAAGACACGGGCCAAAAGGCGGTTTGCTAGTACTTTTTGGGCCATTGTATACCTCTAGGCAGGACACTACTGTGACGGGCCAAAAAAGGTCGTCTTTTTCAATTTTTTGTTGTTTATTAGATTATCTATTTGGAATTTGGAAAAAAGGTATGTTAGTAAGCATTCAATCAACTTTTTTTCCGTAAATTTTTATTTCAAGATATAAAAAATTAACCACGTTATTCAGGTATAATAGAGCGACTGTATAAAAAAATGTGGCCAAACAGCCGGATCGATAACTTGGCAATGGTTGATCTGAAAAATAAAAATCAAAAATTTTTATAATTCATGTTAATGTAGTTCTCGTTGTGCGCCGCCGTTTTCTCGAGAACAAAAATCGCACAAAATGGCGGATGTTAAAAAAAGTGTCAATTTCGCGAAATTTTGGCTGGTATTCGAGTGCTTAAAAAATACTATATTAAAAAAAAGACTACGTACAACGATAGCTACTACAATTACGATTTTTTTAAATTGAACATCGGACAATAATAGCTAGAGTTATGATTCCGGCCAGGTCGAGAAAAGTCATTTTAAGAAAAACGCGATTGAAAGTTTTAGTATACGTAAATCGTTGCGCTACCTGCTCTCACTAAATCGTCTGGACCTCGGTCAGTTTTAATTGTTTCAACTTGAATTTTTTTTCACATATTTTTGAATATGTATACCTCGAGAAAATGCAAAAAAAGTCGATTTTTTTACCCGTCAGAGTGGCATCCTTTTGCAGTAGACTCTGGTGGATATTTCGAAAAGGGCAGTGAACATGTTGATTGACTTTTAGCATTAAAGAAGTAACCGTTTTGATTTCATTCGAAATGTTCATTCTTGGCCAGTCCTTTTCCTTGCAAATTGATTTTTTTTATTTTCTTTATTACACGACACTAAATGTTCGAAAACGCTCGAATAAAAATAAGGCGTAAATTTGAAATTTCACGGAAATAATAGTGCAGTCCGGACACCCCCGGTACATGGGGGTTGCGGGGAAAGTGAGAAAACGAAGGGTGGAATCTCGAAAAGGAATATCTTTTATCTCTGTGGATAACAAGGAATTCCGATGTGAATTCGCTCGGACACGGTCATATCAGCAATCATTATCACGTCCGTTTCTATATTATCTTTTTTTCATCATTTGACTTTTTCATGAACAGAGACTACGTAAACTCGACCTTGCAGGATGCCAGCAACAAGGAAGTTGCTGGAATAGCCATTGTCGTCCTCGTGCTCATCGTGTCCCCGATAATAATAGTTTTGGTTCGAAATGCCGTTGCCACCATACAGGCGAGTATCTCGATCCCTCTTTCGGGTCAGGTTGGAATTCCGAATTTTGAATGATCGGACCGCTCAAAACTCCGAAAGAATATTACCCCCGAAGAATTTTACCTGAAAGACCAAAACTCCGAAAATCTGAACAGGGCCGGGTTGAAGTTCCGAACTTTGAATGATCAGAACACTCAAAACTCCGAAAGTATACTACCCCGAAAGATGAAAACTCCGAAAGAATTTTACACGAAAGATCAAAACTCCGAAAATCTGAACACCGTCAAAATAATTCGGCTATGGAAGTTTTTAAAGTTTCAAAATTTTCAATAAATCGACGAATTATTTCAAGAATTTTTTTTTATTAAGAAGTGATTTTACGTCAGCTTTGAAATTTGTCTAGACAATGTTATACGTTCTACATCATTTACAGTCAACTGTGTGGACTTTCGCTGGCATGATTTTGACGAACCTTGTAATTTCGGAACATTCAAATTAGGAATTTTAAACCGTCGGCGCATTCAAAGTTCGGTATTTCAATCCGACCCTCATGTCAAGGTCATGCCAGCAAAAGTCTACACAGTTGACTGCAAATGATGTAGAACATATAACATTGTCTAGACAAATTTAGAAATTGGTGCAAAAAAACTTCTTCATAGAAAAAAAAATCGAAATATTTCGTCAATTTATCGAAAATTTTGAAACTTTTAAACTTCCATGTCCGAATTATTTTGCCGGTGTTCAGATTTTCGGACTTTGGTCTTACGGAGTTTTGATCTTTCGGGATAGTATTCTTTCGGAGTTTTGAGCGTTCTGATCATTCGAAGTTTGGAATTTCAACCCAGCCCCATCTTGAATTTCGGAATATTAAAATTCGGAATTTTAAACCGTCGGAGCATTCAAAGTTCGGAATTTCAGCCCCCTCTTTCGACACCCTTTGGCAAGAATGTTCCTTCGGGTCATTTTCCCACCCGAAGGGTGAATTTTATCTCGGAAGCCGTGATGTCAATTAAGCGCTCGATTAATGAAACAAAAAATGGTAAAATGTGCAGATGTATGCGGCAAACTTAGCCCAGAAGGCGCGGGAATTGAAAAGGGAGAAGAAAAAAAGCGACACCCTGCTTTTTCAGATGTTACCACCGAGCGTCGCCCAACAATTGAAACAGACCCAACAGGTGACGAAACTCGACGCCAACAATCGACCCAAATATCCTATCAACAGAAAAAAAGGATCGCTATGATTTTATTGAATTTCGACAGGTCCCCGCAGAATATTACGAAGCTGTTACGGTCTACTTCAGTGACATCGTTGGCTTCACCGAAATTGCAGCGGAAAATACTCCACTCGAGGTTAATTATCGATTTGCCTTGAAATTTACGGAAAAAATAATTGTGTGATGAAAGTTGGATCCACATGGCGATAAAATTGCGACACTGTTTAAATTTATTATAATTCTTCCGGGTTCATGTCATTCTCGTTTGACCCTTTTTTAATTTCTTTCTGCAATTCGTTTGTTTTGTTGATTCTTTTGTTGCTTTCGTATAGAGGAAGCTTTTTTCGTAACAAAAAGGAAACGAAATTTTTATAGAAATATGGTTAGAATTTTCCACAACGACGAAAAATGAAATTTACGGAAAATGTGTGGGTGAGTGTGTATGGACTTATGTGTACGCGCAAAAACTTCTAAATTTTGAGATACCTGGTAACGTGTGTTTTAAGAGAATTTATTGGAAACCGGTGAAACGCATTTAATTTTGAGCGTTTTTGAATGTTTAAGAAAATGTCTTTTTCAACCGTAACTTTCATTTTTTTTTAGATATTTGGTAAACATTTTGTGCGGAAATATAATATCATATACACTAGGCAAAAAAATGAAAGGATATTGAAAAAGTCCGCCAATTTTAGGGTCATTTTCAAATAGCTGTAACTCCTCGAAAAAATGGTTGTACAGCAAAACAAAAAAAAGCAAATTGAACGTGTGAATCTCTAGTTTTGAGATCTTGATCAAAGAACTGTGAATTCCAACAACTCCAATCGCTCGTCGTATCATGAAAAACGTTCAGGGCTATAAAAAAAAATCTAACAATTTTTTTTCGATTTTTTTAAATTAATTTTTTTTGTTAAAAAAAATTCAATTAATTTTTTTTCTTTTCATTAAACAAAAATTTGTTCCCATTGTTCAGCAATCAACATTTTTTAGCACCGGAAATTCGGACCAGTGCCAAAAAAAATTGTGAATGTCAAAAGACGAATAAAAGGTGGTAGTTTAGCCTTTAATCGATTTTTGGCAAAAACCACAATTTCGATCATTCGGAACACAATGAAAAAAAAATCGCAGGGGTTTAAACTTTTGAGGGCTTTTTGAGAATACTTTGAGGTCATAAAACAACTGATTTTTTTTATCTATTCGATATTGGCAAAATAATCCTCAGTTAAAAGAATATTCGTAAATATGCCATTTTTCACGTTTTTCAAAATCCATTTTCCCGCATAAAAAAAAAATCTTGATAAAAAAATTATAAAACTATCTCATAGAGAATACTTCAAAGTTTCCAAAACCCTCTGGTTTTTTCTGTGCGACCATTAGTCTCCGAGTAATCAGTTATCAAAGTCAAAAGTGTCATTTTTGCTTTGACCATCGATAACTCAGCGAGAAAAAATCGTACAGAGCTCTCCCGCCGCTCAAATTAAAGGGGAAGAATCCGGCTAGACGATCAGCAAAGGGGAAGAATCCAGCTAGACGATGAGCAAACATTTTGAATTTTTTTTTACTTTGGTTTTTAGATGGCTACTAAAAATTGGCTGATGCGAAAAATTGTTGAGCTCAAGATCTCAAAACTAGAGATTCACACCTTCAAGTTGCTTTTTTTTATTTTGCTGTACGAACATTTTTCGAGGAGTTACAGCTATTTGAAAATGACCCTAAAATTGGAGGACTTTTTCAATATCCTTTAATTCTTTTGCCTCGTGTATGATATCAATTTTGCAAACATTGGTAAAAGTTTAGCTTTTAAAGGGGCTTGAATTTTCAGCAAAACAGTTTTGAAGCTGTAACTTTCTTAAAAGTTTAAGTAAATATTTTTTGCACATAAGTAGAGTATTGACGAAAAAAATATAGTGATTTAATTAAGCGGGAGTCGACGAAGTTGAGATTCCAAATCCGTTGATTTTTTTTCAACGATTCAAAATTGAAAAGGCAGAATAATGCTAAAATGGTTCCATATTAAAAAAAATATTGGTATATTTTATTCTACAAGATTGAAACGTACAAGCTGAGAACTTATACATTGCCTCCCATTAATTGATTTTGCTCTCAAAGCTGATCATATGGGCAAGTTTTTTAAAATATAAAGCTTGCTCTATGAGAAAACCAATATTAAAATATAGATACACTCGTAGTACTGATGCACTGACTATTAAAATGCAGACTTGCTCCTAACGGTAGCTTTCTGCAAAATGGAATTGCTCATATGGTCATATTCCGAAGTAAAATAAACAAATGAGGAAGCAATGTGCAAGCGTCTACTTTGCATGACTTTTCAATTGTTTTTTGGTCCTGGACCCCTAGCAATCGACTTGAAATATGATTCCAGGTGGTAACCTTCCTGAACTCGATATACAAGCTTTTCGACGCTCGGATCGAGTGTTACGACGTTTACAAGGTCGAAACTATCGGTGATTCGTACATGGTGGCGTCAGGTCTGCCAGTTAGAAATGGTAAAAGTACGAGCCCCACGAGAGTACAAGATCCATGTGTCCTGCATGTTCTGGGAGCATCCTTGGTGTGTCTGCCTCTTTCTCTACTTCTCCGTGCCATTATCGATAAAAGCCGCAACGTCCTCTCTTTTGCATCAACATTCTCTCTTTTCTTTCAATTTATTTTGCGCTTCGATTGCGATACGCTGAGTTGAAATTTTGCTGAACTTGTTAAAAAACGAAAATTTGAAAAAAAAAAAAAAAAAAAACAGGTGACAAGCACGTTTCGGAAATAGCTACAATGGCTCTCGACTTACTGGCTGCCTCGTCGGTGTTCCAAGTGCCCAAACGACCCGGTGAACGTCTACAGATTCGTAGTGGGGCCCATACCGGACCCGTGGTTGCCGGTATAGTTGGCAGCAAAATGCCACGGTACTGTTTGTTCGGCGACACGGTTAATACTGCCAGCCGAATGGAATCTACAGGAGAAGGTGAGATTATCAATGTACCGAAGCTTATTCGCGGAAGCATAATTATTCTTGCCTCCTGTCCATAGACAGTCATGTCCTATGGACATTTCTGTTTCGTTCTAATTTCAAACTTTATTCTGCGCATACTCTCTGTGCGATCGTTTGCTCTTTGGAATGCCGTTTGATTCATGGAGCTTCAATCCATTCTCGATTTTTGGAAGAATTTCAAAGATGGACTTTTCGGAAAAACTAATCGACAAATCTGGATGAACTAAACGGCATTTTCTAAGTCCACCAAAATCCTCTTCGGAAACCTCCTGACAAGTTCCCGTGACTCAAATAGCCCTCGCTTGGCTATTTGAAATATCAGGACTTTGCCAATTTTGAAAGAGCGGCCAGAAGAGTCGATCACTTTTTTTTCGACTTTCACACCATTTCAGGAAACTATCCTATCGGGAATTTTTCGTCGATTACGAAAATCGCGAGTTTTTATGGAAAGCTTAAAATGACAACGGCTAAACGCGAAAAAAAGTGTTTCCATGCACATTCAGCGATTGTCGACAGAAATTGGAGTTTTTTAGGGCAATCGATAGTGAATTCGTATTCATGGAATAAAAATAGGATAATTACCTATAAACAAAATATTCAAGATCCAATTTTTTTTTCAAATTATGGCCAGAAATGATTGGCCTCACTGGGCAAATGGTAAATCTCAAGTTCATATTGTGATTTGCAGCGTTGCGTATCCACATAAGCTTGGAGATGAAGAAGGCACTGGATGCGGTGGGCGGTTTCAGGATCGAGCATCGCGGTCTAGTGGACGTGAAGGTACGCGAGCATCCCAGACACTTGCCGCAAATTCCAAAGGAATTCCTAGCCGTTGAGGGGCAAAGAGTGAGTGTTGATTTATCGTCACCGTTACTATCTTCCAGGGCAAGGGCCTAATGGACACGTACTGGTTGGAATGTAAAGACGGTGGAATAGCCCGAGCTGCGGAGCTCGATCTGCCCACGTTCTTCGAGGACGTGAGGCCTGTATTCATGCGACGTCTTCGGGAGGAAGGAACCCTCTGATGCGAGCCCTATTCCCGCAGGGACTTGTGGTACCTCAACCGACCTCCCCTACGCCCAAATCCATGCATACGCCTGTCCCAACCCAATCTGATCGATCACCTGAAGAAGCCGGGCATCGGCAAAAGAGCCCGTTTGTCGCAGCCGAATCTCCACATAGCGCCGGTAAAGGCCCACCCACAGTCACAATCGAGTATAGAATCCCAGGACTCGGCGGTAACGTACGAAGGCACCATGTCGACCGCAACCCCCTGTCCGCCGAGTTATTCCCCGGCCAGCCAAAGGAGTCGTTACTCACAGCCAAACTTGCCTACCCTGATGATACCCTACATCGATCAGCATCGACACAGCCTGTCACCGGATCGTCGAACTAGAATGTCACAGCCTACCCTCAACACCAGTTACTCCGGGATCAACTTCGTCGGGACGATGAGAGGCGCTCGCCTGTCGTACTCCAGCCTCAGAGCCTCCGGGGACAACAGCATAAATCTGCAGATCGAAGAAGAGAGACTGTCCACGCCCAATGTACATTCCCTAGGAGGCGGAAACGCCGGTGCTGGCACTGGCGCCGCGGCAGCATATCGGGACATCCACGGCCCCCGACTTTCACAGCCTGACGTCCGACGAATGTTGCGCATTGATCCGATCACAGGAAAGCGAGAAAGACTGTCGCAGCCAACTTTGGTCACGGGTGACTTTTATCCCGGCCGAGTGCAGCAGAGATTGTCCCAACCTTGTCTCAGCGCATGGAAGGAGCATCAAGCTTATCTGCAATCACCCATGAAGATGAAACGTTTCGGCTCATCGCCAGTGAAGAGAGATCGGTTGTCCCAGCTCGATTTCGGTGGCTCGAGATTCCGAAGTGTCAAAGATCCAACCTCGTCGGTCGTTAAATTCAATCGCGACAGATTCTCCATACCGGAACTCGAGACCCAAAACGATCTGCGGTTGATGGCCGGGACCCCCAAACAAAGATACAGTCTCGACAGCCAGCTGAATCCCGAGGGCAGAGGAACCAGACGATTGTTGCCGATCGCCAGTTCACCGATTTCCGAGCATCAGGGTAAGAACGAGGAGAATCTTGGGCTCAAAGCTAAAATGCCCACAGAAGGATTGGAGAATGTTCTCGTCGCCAGCGCCACGCCGATTTTCCAGTCACAAGACAGGCAGTTCCTCGCACCGATCCTCAGAACCGCACCACCAATACCACCACCCACGCTGATGCCGATCAATCGGGATAGAATGTCCGTTCCGGAGATAAGAAGCTCGAGTTTGCGAAGATTGCTCGATTCGCCGATCAAACAGAGGCACAGCATAGCCGGCAACTTGAGACAGAGTCTCATGTCCCAGGTGAAGACGCAGGAAACGGTGATCGGGCATGGGGAAAAGAAAACCGCGCGCGGTTCCATCGACGCTGCCATTGATAAACTCTCCAAGATGGAGGTGGAGAAGGGAAGCATAGAGGCTACTGAGGTCAAGAAGGAGGAACCCAAACACATACAACGCCATTACTCGTACACCTACGACGCCAAGGACGAGCTGAAGGAGGTCATCGGAAGATTGAGCGTTGCAATGCCCAAGAAGAAGTATCTCGAGAGCAATTTTGACGAGAACGAGCAGGTCATCACGACCGTCATCGAAACTGAAGTACCAATGATTCTCAGCAGTCCCAAGTACATGAAAAAGACCCACGTTTACTCGAGCGAAGCGCCGAAATGGATGAAAAAGTGCTTGGAAAACGAGAGCCCCAAGGTAATCAGGAAAAATGAAAATTCGAACATCACCAAGACCAATCAGAGGAACACACTCAGAGCTGAGTCCGGGCAAAGAACGAGCCCGGAAAAAACTGCCGTAAAGAAGACATCGCCGAAAAAATCGGTATCCACGAGAGACATGCAGTATCTTCAACCTAAGATGCCCAGGGAGAAAATGTCCAAGTTCACTGGCACAAACGTTGATTCTCATCAAACTCCGAAGAACACTTACGTCACTATAAAACCTTCGAACAACGTTGAGGAGCACAAGTACGAGGTCAGCGTGGAGATCGATTGGCCGGAGCAAGATAGCGAGCCAAATTACGGTCCCAATTGTGATTCCGACAGCGAGGATTCTACTTCGATCTAATGGAGTAACGATGGCGATTCTCCAATGGGGACGGTACCACGCCGAAATTTACTGATCCGAGACCAAGACTGAAGGAGCTTGACGAACTCAAAACTCTCAACCTTTGAAGCACAAAGCGCTCGAAATTAAGAACAACAAAATCAATTTCACGATCAGTACAAATTCCCGCGAGCCTCGCTATCCAAAGATTTTTTAAATTGTCAATTACATGTTTAATTACCGAGTATTCCAAGATTAAAACCGATATGTTTGGAACATCTGGAAGACGATGGGTATTCTGGACTTTCCAATTGAAGTTTTTATGCTTCAGAGGGTTAAGGAGGCACAGCATCTGTAAGAACGAAGAGGTATATCTTTATTCATCGACAAAAGGCGCAGAAGCATCACCAAGAAATGGCCTATTCGCGAACAGTTTCGAGAATTTTCAGTCACTATCCCAACGGCCATTCTTCGATCATTACCCAATCGATATGGACAATTCATTCATTTACGGATCGGCGATCTGTGGTGGAGATAATAACTTTTATTTTAAACGGTACTGTTTTGCTCGGCTGGTAAAAACTTTTTGCTTCATACTTTAAAGGGCAGTGCGATTCAATATTTTTCATAATACGTGAAGGTTTTTGGCACCAGCATTTTTTTGGGATCCCTACATTTTTCTCCGGTATCTTCCCACAGGAACTTCTCGTTAGAAGGCTCAGTACAAAAGTGTACGACGTGCAACTGGCTCAAAATTCCTAACAATTCTTATTCTCACCTACGGATGAGTCACATCGAATTATTTTTTTAACAATTATATCATTTTTGATACATCCATCAAAAAAATGTTGGGCTTCTATTTGTTTTCTCAATTACGTAACTACTTTCATTGCCTCTAACTGCAAAATAAACTATTTTTCTTCCAAAAAGTTTTTAAAAAATCGCGGCAACTACAATACCGGACAAACGCTAATATTTTTGAAAATTCGCTGCTTTAGATTCCTCCCTCGTTTCTTTTTCTATGACTTATCCGTGTTGTCTAGAATGAAAATGTTTATTTTCGCACAGATTCAAAAAAATGATAAGGCGAATCGTTGTTAAACAAAACATTCAAAGAGCAGTTAAACGATATTTTTTAAAATCAAAACTTTTTTTTCCAATTGTAAATCCAATTTTTTTCATTTTCATCATCACTTTTAAGCAAACCGTTTTTGTACCCAACTACAGATCTGCTGTTTCAGAGCATAACTCTTCGTGCTCTCGTTTAAAAAAACGTCGGGTGCCGCGTACTCTCTTCGATTAGGGCAAAATCAGAGTTTAAAGCGATTATTTCGGCTCCTCTTCAGAAATTCATGCGCATACATCACCGTAGACTTTATCTGCCATATGAATATACGTTACTAGTCATATTTTTCGTTTACATTGCTCATTTTAATAATGAAAAGATTCAACGAGAATTCGAGACGGGAGAATTCATGACGTTGCTAATTAACGTTGACGAGTATAAAGCTGAAATGTTATTGAATATATTGTAATGTCTGTATATCGCCTGATGTAAAAGAAAAATTCCGACGATATCGCTCTGTAATATTACCATGACGATAATCACGAAAGGATATTGTATGTTGGTAGTGAGTCTAGAGACGTATAAATAAATCTATATTAATTTTTACGCTCATTGATTACTCGTCCTGCTCGTCATCCCTCTGAATCAAGCCAAAAGGAGAGAAAAGGTGTTCCTGAAAATATGAAAAAAACGTTAGGGTACAAGGCGTCTTGTACGTTGTACATTTTGACTTACAGACCACTGCGTGATTAAGGGGTTATGCCTAGTTGTAAAAGGCGAAAAATCACTTTTATCAAAACTAATATATTTCGACAGTATATCATCTTATAATTGTTCCCTGATAATTTCAAGTTGATTGAATGAAAATTGACAGATGTATAGACTGTTATGTTAAAGTCCGTCGGAACGTTCGGAGCGTCGTTCAAAACGTTAATCGCGTTTTTCTGATAAGTAGGTTTTCAAAGTCGGTGAGCGAAATATATAAAAAACTACTGCATCGATTTTTCTGAAATTTTTTGGGTTTTTTCTAGGTGTAAAAATATAGTATTCGATCGAAGGATTTTTTTCTGATGTATAGGTTCTTTCGATTTGATGAACGACAAATGCCCATTTTATTCACAAAAATCAAGACTCTCACTTGGACACGCAACATTTTTTTAAATTTGATATTTCGGAAATTCCTTCGATTAATCATAGGATAAACTAATATACTAGAGAAATCTGTTGGACTTTATGATATTAGATAACCGGGTTCAGAAGAGCATTGCTTACCGCAAAAGACGTTTTCAAGGGGTGCTTCAGCTGTAAATCGATTATATTGGGATGTGGAATAAATCCTCGCTGTTTTTTTTTAAATTAATGCTTTATTGAAAAAAAATTAATGTACATTTCTTTCTTTTTAACTCGCTTCTATTTAATGTACTATAAAGTAGAAAATAATTTTTTTTACCAAGTCACCTACTATATATGTGACTATGAATGAAAGCTTGGGGCGTTCAACTTTTTTAATGTTTAATCAATTTGATCAATTCAGTTTCATTAACCGTATTTAATTTGGCACAATAGTAACTCGAGAAATTACTATCACACGTTTATACTCAGTTTCCAGATTTTTATTTATTTCAGAAATCCAAGGTTGTTTTACAGTAAATTAAATAAAGTGGATGTGTTAACGGATTTATGTAAATGAAAGATTATATGTCAAAATTTTGAACGCCCCAATCCTTTATTTATAATCACACATAAGGAACTTGGTAAAAAAAAATTATTTTCTACTTTTTAGTACATTAAATAAAAGCTTGGTTAGAAAAAATTTACATTCAAATTAATTTCTATTTTGTAGTCTTAAATTGATTTTACCAGAGCTCTGAAATTTTTGTGACTGTTATTAAGGGTGTCCATATAGGTGTTAATGACACCGTTGTATGGGTCCATTAGAGATATTTTATTATGGATTTTTTTTTAGTTGAATCATGCATTGTCACCCCTTAGATGCATGTCGGCCAAATTTCAGAGCTTTAAGTAGTCGGGAAGTGGGTGAAATATCGATTTTCCCGTTTTGCATCTCACACCGAGTCAAGTTAAATACAAGCTTGCAAAAATAATTCCTCGTGCTTTCACATGTTTCAAAACTGTTGTGTGATTAACTCCTAATGATTCTGCTAGTTCAGCTACCGTCTAACATGAGTCTTCATGAAGTGGTGCCTCCAATTCAACACATCAAAATCATTATTTTTGAAGCCTCTGAACCAATCTCTGCATATTATTTCCGATGAAGCATTGTTGCCGTAAGTTTCAAAGAGAATTTTGTGTCTTCAGCTGCAGATTTTTTTTACCAGAGTAGTGTAGTAAAACTCCCCGCAGATACTTTTTTTTACACGAAATTTGACATGTTTAACACTATGTGAGAAAAAAAGTTGTTTACACTTCGGCAAAATGACGTACACTGAATTTCCAGCTTGCTTAAAATACTCCTTTATAGATACGGTACCATCGTAAACTACACGCACGCAGTTCTGACACAATCTTTTGGAAAACAGCAAGAACTTATTCAACGTCCTAATAACTAAAAAAAAATGTGCACAAAAAAATTAGTATTCTTCGGATGATACTTTTTCAAATACCTTATTTTTTTAGAAATGTATCATCACGATTTTTAGAAAATCCCAAAAATGAGCTGTTTTCGACTATTACAACTAGGCATAACCCGTTAAGGGAAAATTAACAATGCCAATTCAAGATTGAAAGAGAATGTAATTTAAGTTCGAGGAAACATAATGTCCGAGCATCTCTTTATTCTTTATTTTATTTTGTTTAAAATGAATTATTGACATATATTTTCGTGCTCGGTGTCTAGATGGCCTCGGACAACTAGATATATCTTGTCCCGCTGATAAGTTGGGGGACGCATTTGCGCCCGCGTACTGTCAAAGGTGCTCCAGCATTAAAGCGGGGAGAACAAATTTTCTATCATCCCGTGGTAATCCACAGCAAGAATTCAGTACGGCGTTATCCGGTCCACGAATCGCGACATTAAATCACCTTCCGAGGTATCAATCACCAAATCGGTACCACACGCCATCTCCTCCCAGCCTAGAAGTGTTTCATTAGTATCATCCATATTTTGGCATTGAGACTTTCAAAAACTGTGAAAAAATCGCGGTCAAGATCTAAGAAGCCGCCTTCGGGACTGAGAAGTTTTTGTTTCGATAAACATTTTTCTTTCTCGAAAAGTTCACATCTTCGGTCCCCTAATGAGCGATTTTTTAATAGCTATAATTAATATGAATTATTAAACGTCATCATTCATCAATGCCAATCCGTAGCATTGATGCTAAACATTTTGCTAACATCAAATACGCTTTTTATATTTCAACGAAAAAGTGAATTTCTATTGCTCCCTTACACCGAGAAAAATGTGAAGACTTTATTAATCTTCCCGCCAAAATAAATGTATTCTCGTTCGTGTGTAAAGAAAATATACACGGCACTTTTTTCTGTGCCCGTAATTCCCGAGGTCCTGAATCAGAAGTGGTTCCATTAAGGGGCTATACCAGTGTGAACGCTCAAAATATAGGTGATTTTCGGGAATTTTTTTGGAAGAAAAGTACGCAATTGAATGTTTCGGAAAATTGAGAATATATTTGGCTATATTTAAACTATATTACATAATTTTTTCATAGAAAAATATTGAGATCCAAGCGCCTTATGCGCTGCCTTCGGAGGCGCCAAAAATAAAGTTCCTCCACTGCTGACATGATTCCGGCCGATTGAGTAGCTGAAACCGAAAAAGGAAAAAATCTCGTTAAACTGGAAGGACCTTCGAAAAATATCAAAATCTAACAAAATGGCGTAGCTATGAAAAAACGTCTGTTTTCTCGCCTATAAAATGGTCGTTTTTTTCAATGCCAAATCGTCAGTTTTCATCTAATCAAAAATATCCTACGTCATTGTAGAGTAAATATATTCAAGAGTACTCAGTTCAAAATTCAAGCCAATCGGATAATTGGTCTTTGAGTTACAATTTCAGCAAATTTAAAAAATCTCATTTCGAGAAAAACGCGTTTAATGATTTTACCATGGATTTTTGCAAGATAAAATGATATTGATATAAATGATATAGATGGTAATGATATTCTTGAAAGTATAAACTGTCGAAAAAGCCAAAAAAAATCGATTTTTTAAAAGTGTCACACTGGTATAGCCCCTTAACGACACGAATGATAAAGAGTCAATGAAAACGTGGCCGCCGAAATAACAGTCAAGACGAAAAAAATATCCCGTTCTTTCTCTATAGGGGTTCATAGTAGGGGTGAGTTTTGAGGGTAGAAAGTATATTTCGCGATAAGCGAAAAAGTCGGTGGCGAAGAAGGAGAAAACATGACTCATTGTACCGGTGGCAATGAAACGTCGGAACGGTCTGTCGATGTTATCAACGTCGATGCCGCTGTCGTTGTCAATACGGTACAAATAATCAAATATAAAAAATCTCACTTATACTTTTGTTATCATTATTATTTACTTACTTATTATTATTATTTACTTACTTTTTATTATTATTCACTTACTCATTATTATTATTATCTTACTTGTTGTTATTGGTATTGAATGATTGTTTTTATTTATACAGATTTATACAATTTTTCAGATAGCCACAAACGTTCGATGTCTCCCAATAAATCCCGATTCGAAACGAGGACGTCAAATTTACGTCACTAGGATAATTATTTTGCCCTGCATACTTATCACGGGTCTTATCGGTCAGAGTTGTTACGGAATGGCGTCGTCATCCTTTCAGTTTCAAAATCTGAAGGACACCAAGCAACAAGTTGTAACAACCGCTTTTCTGTCGTTTATGCTTTAATTCGCTAGAAAAAATCGTAACTTGGAAAAACAATGTGAATTTGGTGCAAAACGCGTAGACCTATATTTTTGGCAAATTCATGCATTCATTTGCGGAACACTTAAGATATCAATTTTGTAAAAGACAATAACTTCAAAAATGATATATACACATAGATTCGGGATTGTTTGCCTGAATTTTGGACAAATATTATTTTCATTTGTTTAAAAAAAAACGTAGTAACAAGTTAACAAGTCACCGTTTTCAATACATGTTCGTTTATTATAGTTCGGTATGATGGTGGAGCTCGGACGATTGATGATTGCTTTCCAAGATGAGCGAGCTGAGAGCGCCCTCTTTATTTTCTCATCCGGACGATACAAGTGAAGAAATAGATTGAAAAAATTCATTGAAATATCTCGTTAAACTTTCCTGGGCTTGTCGCCTACGTGAAAAATCGTTTCTGTTTTCAGATCAGATATCAATGAATCGTTTGCACGGACGGACACGATACTTCGCGAGGCAAATTGGTCTATGTGCAATGCTAATTTTATCAATGTGATCCTCTTTCATTTGACAAACTTAAGGTACCGCATAGAAACTTGTAATAGTGTATGGCACGAGAAATGGAAATTCTGAAGCTAAAAACAAATTATTTCAGTGACGTCAGAAGACAAGTTTTGCAGTCGGCGTAAGTTTGTAGTATTAGTTTATTTTATTCCGACAAAGATTGACGATGGCGACAAAATCCCATTCAAATCTAATGAAGAAAATATAGGAAAATAATATGATGGACTTTTTCAAATGATGACACAATCTTGTTTTTAGTTATTTAGAATTTCAAAGATAAAAAAAGGTTTAACCTTGTACAAAGCCAAATATATATATGCGACCGTTGATGCCAAGGTCGATCGATATCCTTGAAACGCGGTTATACCTGCTTTTTTCTTCGTCGGAAATCTCGCTTCCCCGTAATAGACTAATTGGTACAGAGGCGGACGTAAATAAAATTGGGTTTGCATATTAATATCGTGTTTTGAGCTTGCGCGTTGGCTTCTCATATTTTTATGGAGGTAAATAGGAAAGTCCGCTTGCATACGCACGTGGAAATGCACGGTGATTTTTATAAATAAATTACATCTGAATTTGCGAGAAAAAAAAGACGCAGAAACACTCGTCCGTTGCTCGGCAGATCGGGTGCCTTATTACGGTTGCCTTATTACGGAACAAGTTAAAAAGATCACCACGAAGATCAAGAACCGCGTCACTGTATTTTTTGCACTTTTCTGTCGGGAATCGATTACATCGTCGGGTTTTTGCAGGAGGGAAGGAAATGAAATGCGACGAGATGCTGCAGCTAAGTCTATGCGTTGGTACGTCAGCGCTAATGATTATCTCCTTGAAGAAATATGTAGCCAAATTGGCGGTATGGCCAGCGGTGACACGTGGAGGTGAATTTTCCCAAACTTTAACGATTTATTTTTCGAGTCCCCTTTTGAAACGACAAAGCTAAGAAATATGACGAATTTTTAAAATAACACCGGGGGTTCTAGCAACCCGTGCAGAAATTGTCGCAGGAATCCAATTGGATTCCCATACTTGTACCCAATTCCTGATAGAACATCAGTATGAGCATAGGCATCTAATGTGATGACCCATTGGATCCCTATACTAATACTTCACGCTCGTACATTGGATTCTAATCGGGATTCCCCATTGGAATCCAATGTACGAATCCAATTTGAATCCTCAAGAATTCCCATACTATCGGGCACAATCCGATACGATTCTCAATTGCATTCTGTACGTTGAATTTCTTAAGGAAAAAAAAACCTAAACTTCTAAAAAGTTATAAACAAAATCGATTTGAATCGCATAACTGAAAACCCACTGTACTTATCGTTAGTCATTTATTTTACTGCACTTTGGCATAATATCACCACATACGTACACGCTCACGAAGCGTGCAGGTTACCTTTTTTTCTCGTGACTTTTCACATATTTTCGATTCGAACGTGGTAACAATTTTCAAACGGTATTCATCATGGGACAGTGGGGAATCCAATCGGATCCCAATGGAGGACTCCCTGTGTACGGTGACCCTAACAAATCCCTAAAGAAGTGCATCTTGGGATTCCCCAACAAATTTATGCACGGGATCACGAGAAAATATTTTTTGGGAAACCCACCAAATTTTACTTGAGAATTATAATAGAAAAATGCTCCAACGACGTCAATCGGGAAAATAGCGCGTAATCCACTTGGATTCCAATGTGGACTCTCTACGTGCAGCATCCCTATCAAATCCCTATAGAGATGAGGTAGGATCTGAGGACTCTCCAACAAATTTCTACACGGAAACGTCTAAAAATATTGAAATTAGATACAAAGGATGTAAATGTTTTTAAACTCCAAAAATGAAGCCTCGATGATGGTCAGTAGGCGAGAAAGAAATTATTTGACAATTGCACTCGACAAAATTGCACTTCCACAAAAGAAGTTTTCCGCGCGTTTCTTTACTAACTCATTATCCGCATTCATTCACAATATATATTTCTTATAGTTGCGGTTCTTCATTCTTATACGAATATCCTAAATATTTTATGAGCTTGCAACGTATTCGAGGACGTCAATAAGAAAAATAAAGGATTGGCAAATATTTGAACAAGTTGTTTGACAAAAAATTGAATATCCGTTTTTTTCTTTGGCCAAACGGTAAATGTGTAAAGACGTGTTTAACTCTTATTCTTCACATGCTCTGCAGACTTATGATCGCTTACAAGTACATTCTCAGAGCAATCGAGCACATAACAATGTCGATAGTTTTCGGCGTGCAAAAGTACAGCATTGGTGTCTTGGAGATCGAAGATCTCGTCTCTTTCGTCGAGCATAATACACTGGGATATGAATATTTACTGGCCATTCGACAAGTTGCACCGAATCTCATAAGGAACTCGATCTTCCAGTTCTGGGATGACGGATTGAATAGGTAGGTTGACGAGCAATCAAGAGATTGTTGGCATGTTTTTTCCTTTACATTTTCAGTGCCGTTATTTGTCTTCTGTCACATTGATACGTACTTTTATTTTTGTCATATACCATTACAATTTTTTTTACTTTCTCACTCCACGATACCATCCCTTACATTTTCACGCCACACTTATCACGTCAGTACTTTCAGTCTCTTAAAATTCCGCTCAGACTGTTGCCCGCAGTCACTGGCCTCTGATGTCATCTGATGTATGGCATTTGCACGGGGGCACAGCGAAACTATGGAAAACCTCTGCTTTGCCCTTGGAAGTCAGCGCGCAATCCAGTGGGCCCTTGACCGCTCCCACATCCAATCATTAGCCCAGGTCAACGCTGGTTGATGTGTCTCCTACCTACGAAATGTTCATTCTCATACGCTGTCATTTTATCGTTACTCCTGTTTCACTCATTTCGATCATTATTGTCAATTGTTTACCGAATTATTGTTATTTCCATACAGTGAACGTGAGATTAATAGATACGTCGAGAGCAGCCCTGACGACAGTAAAGTCCATCAGTACTACTCGATGATGATGGAGTTTCTCACTCAGCTGAGGCAGCAAGAAACCGACATCAGATTTATGATTGGGTAAGAGTGCCCGTACAAGAGACAAAAGATTTTCTCATTTTTATACGGAAATTTAAAATATAACTAATCGCTCGTCCTATCAATCAATACCTGCTCAATCGCTCAATTATTGATCAATTAACAATTGCTATCTGCAAATCTCGGGTAGGCAAGAACTTTACAGGGAATTGTTATCAGCTTCGAGACAACGAGTGATTGTCGTGGCTATGCTCGTTCTCGTGCTCCTCCTATCACCGATCGTTATTTTACTCGTGAGAAACATGACTATGACGGTTCAACGGTTCGCCGATGGTCTCGTCGAGAGCACCCAAAATCTGCGGTAAATAATAGCCCGCATCGAGGCTCCCTTGATTTTCATTTCATTTGACTTTAGTTTTACCAAAATGTGGGCCCGAAGCTCAGAACCCTTGACTAATAACTGGAATGAAGACTATGCCACAATTGGAAATCGAATCACATTGATTTTTCGCGCGATTTAAGGGGTATGCATAACCTTGAAGTTAAAAAAGCAGATCGATTTTCAATATTTTTTTCGTCTCAGGTATTGGGATGATAAGGTCAATCTTTCGCACACAGATAGTCTCCCCACATAGTCTCGACATGTCACCGTTTTTGTTTTTATTGCAAAATACATAAAAAAACAACGTGATCATTGTTGTTTTATCTGAGGGCTGTGGCCTCCGCACGGCTCGGCCGCGTAAATTATTTCGGTGAGTGGATTCATCTACAGTCAAAAATGGAAAAATATACTTTTAGTACAGTGGTAAAGCTCGAGACTCGCCGATTTTCGACCGAAAATAACGACTTTAAACGTTTATAATTAACAAACGGACGAACATATGAAACATTCATCCGGACAGTCGATTGAATATCTTATAAAATATGTCTAATCCAAATTTGAAGTAAATCGGACGATTAGATTTTGAGATATGACGTACGCCAAATTGCAAAGTATACTTTCGAGATAAACGCAAGAGAAGAAAACGTACTAAATACACTTTTTCCGTATACCATTTTCGTATAAATGTTTAGGTCTGCTCAATATCTTCGGTGGTTCTTTATGGTTTCGGGTACGGGCAATTCGAATAGGACATTTATTTTGTTCTAGAATCGTTTTTTCCCGTTATAAACTATTTAATTGTTATAATGACGATTGTGAAGAATAAGTGCATTTTGTAGAAAAAAGTTTGAAATAAACGATGTTTCTTTTTTAATTGACAATAAAAAATGTCTCATTTTTTTCGCTAGCTCCATAAGTAATGGAGATATGAGCAGGGAACATTTTTATGAGAAAGACGGAACGATGAGTGAAAGGGACGAATCATTGAGTGCGAGGTGATGGGATTGATTTTCGTCGCTTATATCTCCATTACTAATAGAGCTAGTAAAAAAATTAAACACCTTTTATTTAAAATTTCTATCTATGAAATGCACTCTTTCGTCCTAATTGTTATTTGAATAATTTAATCGTAAGAAAATGCCTTGGTGTATGGACTACTTGCTTGAGATAAAATCACAATTATTTTTCGTACCTTCAATCTGCAATTCCTGCACCACACAACAATCAAACAGCCGGATTGGGCAGTCATATCAATGTCCTTAGAAACCATACAATGCACCGCGCAGTACTGGAGCCGTAACGCAACGGGACGTTCTGACCTGCTCCACTAAAATCGTCATAACTCGGTCAAAATTTTTGGAATTTTTACAAAATCTTTGAACGAAATCAAAGTCAAGACTCTACGCAATAAGAAAATAAAAGAAACCAAAGATTGTTTTTTTTTAATGCCAAGGTTATGCGTATCCCTTAATCGATCGGATCTAAAAACTGATCGAAGTTACCAACGAGACAGTGAAATGAGACTTTGAACTTCGTTGTGCAGGAAAGAAAAAGGGAAAAGCGACCACCTGCTGTTCCAAATGCTTCCACCGAGCGTGATAAGGCAATTGAAACAACGGCGACAGGTTTCGGCGGAAAATTTTCGTTCGGTTACGATCTACTTTAGCGATATTGTGGGATTTACAACACTCAGCGCGAACAGCACACCAATGGAAGTCGTAAACATGCTCCATTCGCTGTACAAACTTTTCGACGCGAAAATTCGGAAATACGACGTTTACAAGGTCGAGACGATAGGGGATTCGTACATGGTGGTTAGTGGCTTGCCACAAAGAAACGGTGATTAACACTTGTGTATATACGATCTAGGATAAATTCTTCAAACTACAACTGTTAACGAAATTCCTGAATATTTTTGTTTATTTAACTTTTTCATGAAAACGAGTTATGTTATTGAAAAAACGTCTATTTGAAACAAAAACCTTTTCATTTTCTCATCTCTTCGTTGAAAGTAATGGTCGTTGATGATGTAACATTTATATTTATTTATTTATAATCTTCATTGCCATATTTATAATCTAAATTGCGAGCTTCTACGGTCCCATTCCTTTCCTTTTTACCTTCAAACTTGTCACTTAACTTTTTTCAACTCCTGCGGCGCCCTCCTGACAAGGAAAGGTTGCGAAGTCGATCTCTCCGATTTCGATGAAATTTGGCATGCTTGTAGAATGGGTAAAAATAGGCGGCACTTATTATTTTATAGCTGCGGAACCCGATTTTCAAGGGTTGAAACGCACCCTCGAAAATTGGGGTGTTCTTCGTTTTTCGTCGAAAACGTTTTAGCGGTACGAGATATGGAGAAATTTCAAATTGTAACAATGTTAATTTTTTGCGTGTACTATGCATTGGAGATGAGAACGATAACGTTATCGACGAAAAATACTCCTTATCTCGAGGGTGCGTTTTACCCATTAAAAATCGGGTTCCGCAGATATAAAAAAAAAATACGTGTCGCCTATTTTTACCCATTCTACAAGCATGCCAAATTTCATCGAAATCGGAGAGATCGACCTCGCAACTTTTCCTTGTGAGTGTTGCCTACAGCCGTAATTTCCTTATGCATGCCAGTGCGCAGCTAAGTGGTCACCAGTCCAAGCATGTTTGGCCCGTGCCAAAGCTTGCAGACATGGAAGATTGCTGAAGCCTCACACCAACTGCGTCTCCAAAATACCGTCGGTATTCATAATGATATATTTATTATTTGTATCGATTGTAATTTTTTCACTGTTTAATAT
This sequence comes from Ophion ellenae, assembly GCA_963210295.1. NCBI lineage: Eukaryota > Metazoa > Arthropoda > Insecta > Hymenoptera > Ichneumonidae > Ophion > Ophion ellenae. Next base: position 58,455,679 of record OY723385.1, read on the forward strand.
GATGATGATAATTTATTAAGAAGTTACTTCTTCTAGCTATCTAACTAAAAGTAAATTCTGCGAATTTATCATCCGCAAAAAGTATTTCCCTAGTTACTTTCCAGGGACTCGGGGAAGAGTAACTACTTACTTTTTGGGGACGATGAATTTGGGAATCATGCAAACTTATTTATTTTTAAGATCCATCAATCATCGATGATTGATCGCTACAACGTTCGATTAAATGTTTTTATCAAGCCGTATGGATCGTATCCATTTGAAATGCGCTTTGCCTCGTTGAGGGGCTACACCAGTGTGACACTTTCAAAAAATCGATTTTTTTTGCCTTTTTCGGCAGTTTATTCTTTCAAGAATATCATTATCGTTTATATAATTGATATCAATATCATTTTATCTTGCAAAAAACGATAGTCAAATCTTTGAACGCGTTTTTCTCGAATTGACATATTTCAAATTTGCTGACGTTGTAACTCAAAGAGTAATTATCCGATTGACTTGAATTTTTAACCGAGTACTCTTGAATATATTTACTCTACAATGACGTAGGATATTTTTGATTGAATGAAAATTGACGATTGGGCATTTTAAAAAACGACCATTTTATAGGCAAGAAAACATACTTTTTTTCATTACTACGCCATTTTGTTAGATTTTGACATTTTTCGAAAATCCTACGTCATTGTACAGGAAATACCTTCCAGTGTAACGACATTTTTTCATTTTTCGGTTTCAGTTACTGAATCGGCCGGAATCATGTCGGCGGTGGAGGAACTTTTTTTTTGCGCCTCCGAAGGCAGCGCATAAGTCGCTTGGATCTCAATACTTTTCTATAAAAAAATTATGTAATATAGGTTAAATATAGCCAAATATATTCTCAATTATCCGAAACATTTAACTTCGTACCTTTCTTCCAAAAAATTGCCGAAAATCACTCGAATGTTCAGCGTTCACACTGGTGTAACCCCTTAATGCCTGAAACTAATTATTCCTAGATACGAGCGCTTTAAATATTGCATGGAAATTCCTGTTTTCAGCTAATCGACACGTGGGTGAAATTGCCGCGATGTCACTGGACTTGCTAGCGAGTATGAGGGCTTTCGTAATACCCCACAGGCCGGATCAGCAATTGGCGATTCGAATAGGTGTGAATACGGGACCGTGCGTGGCTGGGGTAGTCGGTACGACTATGCCGCGATATTGCCTTTTCGGGGATACGATTAATACGGCCAGTAGAATGGAGTCCACCGGACAATGCAAGTCAATAAGAAATCATTGATATTTCCGAATTTATTTTCCCGAACATAAACAGGCACCTCCCCGACCCCTCGCCGTGAAAGAGCGTAGGTTTTTCACATTTCTAACATAATGGATTAATAAACAAAAATAAATAACCGCAACTTAAGTTAATAAGAAAAGACTCTGGAGCAATATACTCTGACCGACAATGAGCTCACAGTTGATAAACTCGGATCTAAAGTTGACTCATTGATAAATAGACAAGAGCTTAACAATGGATAAGAGCACATTGATTTTGAAATATTGATTTTGAGAAGTGTCGAGTGGTCATTCGAGCTAAATATTACAGATCTTTCATATGGCACTTTCATTTTAACGCGATGGATGTTCTGATTTCGTTGCAGCAATGAGGATACACATTTCCCAGAGTACCAAAGCGTTGCTCGACGAGGAGGGAGGCTACAAAATCGAGCTAAGGGGTAGCATGGAAGTCAAGGTTAATCCATATCAGTAACACCAAAAAATCTAAGATTTTGTCGTCGATTGAAAATTAATTATTTAAGTACTTGGCGAATGAATTTTGCACTAGCTAGTTAATAAGAAAAAAATCTCATTCGAAAATATCCCTTTCACGTTTTGACTTCACAAAAATTCTGCCGCCAAATATCCTCATTTTATTCCAATAAAGGTGGAAGCCCGCTGAAGCAAACTTTGACAAGATTTCCGCGGGATTTCACAAAATTCACAATAAATTTTATTTCACTGACACATATATCTCAATTTCACGTTATGATTACATGATTATCGAGTATGTGACGAGAGTTTGTTTTGACCCTCATATTTCTTTCCGAGGCGTTGTTTGATCGTTTTATTTTCGTCCCAGGGCAAGGGTGAAATGAAGACGTATTGGCTGATCGAGAAGAATGAACACAAAGTTGGCAGTGCCGCGGTGGACGAGGCACTGTTCGCTGCTGGCTCCGTGATGAAGCCTGAATTTCTCCGAATAATTGGCAACATCAACGACACATCGCTCTTGGAGTAAAAAAACTGGTTCTTTCCGTGTAGATTAGTACAGAACGAAGAAGTAAAAAATACATGACTTATTGTGTTACATCTATACTCGCTGTAGAATAAAACATGACGGTATCAACCTCAGGAAAAATCATCGATTCTTTTTGTGCAGTAGTTGCAGAACTTTTTTGATTCAAAAAACCATTACTCAACAGCTTAATTATATAAAACAAAAAAAAAGAAATTAGGCTAAAGAGGAATAGAAAATGGGAAAATCGTCTCGATCGTAGGAGATAAAAAAAATGTAATACTCTCATTCGTAGAGGACGGTATATTTTTTCAATCCTCTCACTCGTGCGGAATCAAAAAATCCCGATCGTCGGTCGTGTCGTAATATTGATTATTGGAGAACAATGCAGAACCTCATAGTGAGATTGACATTGCCAAACGAGATCGGCCAATAATATTCCAAGTGCCTGATATACAGGGTGTCCCTCTTATCCCTGCCACCCGAAATAACTCGGTAATTATCGACGTCACTAAAAAATCTTCCAGACAAAAGTTGTACGGTGTGAAGGGGGCCATGAAATGCGACCATTTTTTTTCATTACGGTGGAGGCGCTGACGCACAGTGAAGGTCACCTCCACTTTTTAAAATGGAATGACGACCATCAGTATCAATGCAACATTGGATTCTTTTATCGATTGATGAGACTATGGAGAGCCATTTCGAACACTTACTATAAACGTAGTAATTTTATTTACTACCGAAACTGTAAGTATCATCGCCCTTCTGTACTTTCTATGACCTTCAATGACCTTATGTTATAGGTCGTTGAACTCGTTTTAAGTTCCTCTTTCATGATACAGACAAAAAACATACCGATCCATTTTAAAAAATGGAGTTGACCTTCAAATGTCCGGAGTACCTTCAACGGCAAAAAAACTATTATCGCTATCGGATGGCTCCTTTCGTACTGTGCAATTTCATTTCAGAAAATATTTCCGTGAACCTTATAGTTTCGAAGATATCCAAGGTGCTAATATTTATTGATCCAACCTGTATATAGTCATATCGTCCACTGTTTGATGCCTATGAGAATCAAACAGTCGAAATGCATTCGAACGTGATAGAAAAAAATGCGATTCCCGGTGAAATTGTTCCATCGTTCTTCGCACTGCTCAGCTACGGAAAAATAAGAGACCGGTATTGGATGAATTTTCAAAAAATCGGTACAATCAACGTCAACTGTATTTAAAAAAAAAAAATCATACAACCATAAAGTGAGACAAGGCGGAGTTAAAATGAACGATACCCCGACTGGATTTCGTTAAAATTACCAATCGTCGGAACTAGCAGAAAAACGCCATACATCGACTAGACTGAAAAAAAACCATATCCACTCGTCTAAAACCTGATTAGATCGTCGCCTGCTTTTTTAAAATCATTGCAATTGGTTTTCCATACTGCCAGAAATAATAACGTAATGATAAAAAATTGATTGATACGGGATCGATAATCGTCTGGAAGAGAACGTTTTTTAAGAAGAACGGACGGACGCTGGCCTTCGTGGAGGGCTTCTGCTTCTATCCCTGCCTCCGCCCCGTCCGGGCCCCCTCTCACGCTGTGCCCGCTCCCTGGCCAACTGCGCCATATTTCGCTCTAGCTGCTGTCGTGCTAATTCTTGCGTTCTATCCCGGTTCCTTTCCTGTTGTCGATCTCGCTGGTCTTGATGAGGAACATTCTTCCTGGTGTCTGTATCGATATTTCTCGATCCGACAGCTTTTTTCAGCGCAACTGACTTTACCACGGCTTGACCCGCAGCATTAGTGGATTTAATCCTCTGCGAACGATACATAAATCATATATTTTCGTTTTTATTTCCATTTTTTTATCGTTTCGAAACATTTTTTCCACCCCGAAAAAGTTCTCGATTTACGTTGTTAATAATTGGTATTTATGCGCTGACTCGCATATACTTGCCTCGGAGAGGACCCCGACTAATCCGAAAACGAGAAGCCAAACGATCATAAATCTGCGTCGCTCCATCGGGAATGCGCGAACGTGCGACCACCGAACGATTACCGGCTTAATATTTTATGCTCTCCACTTGATCGCGACGCGCGTTCGTCTCGGGGAACTGATACTGCGATCGCGTTACACGTCGACTTTAGCTTTTATAGCCACCGCGTTCGAACGTGGGGGCAATCAAAAAAAAAATTCAATAACCCGGGCCTTGTTTCGTTCGGGTGTACATCGGTACTTACATCCAAATGAAACAAGACCGGGGGTATTGCAATTTACGTTTTATTTCGATACTTCATATTGGTAGTTATTGATAAGACGGATAAATTGCGACATTTCGAACGACGGTACGTGGGTTATGACTCGACGTTTCTTTATTTTTCTTTTTGTGATAATAGAATTTTATTGCTCCGGGCAACGTACTTCCACAGTTTGCACTGGGAAACATTCCCCTACCCCCGGGGATTAGGCTCCGTCTTAAGGGGTCTTCTTACTTTAGACGCTAAAAAAAGGCTATTTTCATGAATTTTTTGATACGTTTATATTATAGATATTGATATAAAAGTTGTTACACTTAATAAATACACTTTCGAAATACATTTTTTTTTAATTATATTTTTAAGGCACTATTCATAGACGAAAATGGTAGTCAGAAAAATGTCCTAAAACAATTGTAGGTCTGCGCTGTTGATGAAATCTCGGAGATGGATCATACGAAACAAAAAAAATCGAACGGTTTTAGATTCAGTATGTTAATGGCTATAGCGCATATCATACGATTTCTTATATATGCAAAAATAACATAGTGGCGGATATTTTTCGAAAAAACAAAAAAAAACGTGTTTTTTCACCGTTTTTGGCAAAAAAAATAGTAAATAGCGAAAATAGCTATAGTTGTAAAGAATATGTGGTTAAAATTTCATAAGGATCGGTTCAGTAGTTTCGAAGATTTTATCAACGAGCCGTCGAAAAATGTTGTTTCAAGAAAAACGAGTTTAAGGGATAGCCCCTTAAACGCGTTCACACTGGCATAGCACCAGTGCGAACGCTGAAAATTTGGGTGATTTTCGGGAATTTTTTGGAAGAAAAGTACTTAATTAAATGTTTCGGAAAATTAGGAATATATTTGGCTATATTGGACCTATATAACATAATTTTTTCATAGAAAAATATTGAGATCCAAGCGACTTATGCGCTGCCTTCGGAGGCGCCAAAAAAGTTCCTCCACTGCTGACATTATTCTGGCCGATTAAGTAGCTGAAACCGAAAAAGGAAAAAATGCCGTTAAACTGGAAGGTATTTCCTGTACAATGACGTAGGATTTTCTAAAAATATCAAAATCTAACAAAATGGCGTAGTTATGAAAAAAAAAGTCTGTTTCCTTGCCAATAAAATGGGCGTTTTTTGCAATGCCAAATTGTCCAATTTCATACAATCAAAAATATCCCACGTCATTGTAGAGTAAATATATTCAAGAGTACTCAGTTCGAATTTCAAGTCAATCGGATAATTGCTCTTTGAGTTACAATGTCGGCAGATTTGAAAAATTTCATTTCGAGAAAAACGCGTTTAAATATTTAACTATCGATTTTTGCAAGATAAAATGATTAGAGATACGGCCTTGAATTTTGTACAGGATATTCTTGAAAGTATAAACTGTCGAAAAAAACAACAAAAACCCATAGATATAAATCTATTTAAAAAATCATTTAAAAATAGCCTTTTTAGCGTCTAAAGTGAGGAGACCCCTTAATCTAGAGCGGAACAATAATGCTGAGCGACAGTCAAGGGCTCCGATACCACCTGGGCTGCCGCCCGGTCAAAAAGACGCGCAAAAAAGTCAAATATCGCTCTGCGAAAGCCGCTCCTTCAAGCCAGAGGGTGAGCGGCTACCACAGTCCACATCCGTATTGCCTGAGTCAACGGAGGGACCCAGGTATGAACGCCTTCTGTATCTGACCCGCTAGCAACCGGACACCGGGTTTGCAAACCACACAACAGACTTCTTCATCCCCACCAAGCACGTCGATGATGATGACAACCAGAGTCATCACCTCTCGCCCACGACAACGGACTCAATATCACCTGGTAAATAGGGCGGCGCACAGTAGGAGAAAAGCCCAAAAACCTGGCCAAAACCTCAAATGACCTTTGACGGGAATGAAAATTGGCTTACAGGGGTTTTCAAGGTCGCTGATTACGAATCTGAAAGCCAAATTATCGTAAACAAAATGGCCGATCCAATATGGCTGACATGAATGTTAAAAAGTTGCCAGATGTCGACAAAAATTGGTATTTACGGGTTTTCAAGGTCGCTGATTACGAATCCGCAAGCCAAATTATCGTAAAAAAAATGGCCGATCCAATATGGCCGACATGAACGTTAAAAAGTTACCAGATGTTGACAAAAATTGGTATATACGGGTTTTCAAGGTCGCTGATTACCAATCCGATATCTATTGTTTATAACTTGCAACAAAGAGCTTACAGCAAATTGTTATAAACAAAATGGCCGAGTATCCTGCTAAATAGATAAATTAATATATTTAAAAAAATCATCATAATAAAATAAACGTGAACAGTGTATTCTACGCAATTATTATTTTTATTTCCAAAATACATACGGAACGTTTCAAAAATAGAAAATTTTATTCTTAATCAAAATCGTAATCGGAGTCGGAGTCGGAGTCAGAATCATTATCCGAGTTTGTATCTATTACAACTCCCGGCACGGCTTCAATCTCGGCGCAAAATTCGTCTGCTGCAGCAGTCACTCTAGGAGCGATCAACATCGCTACAGCTTCCGGCGACAAACTCTTCAGCTTCTTCTGTGGTAGTCTTCTGACACTTGAAATGTACGGATCAGAAGTAACTAAGAGCCGATGAAAAACATCTTCCATAGTTTTAACCCTGGAACTTTTTCGCGCAAAATCTTCTCGATATCGTTTGATGTCTTTGTTTCGAGCTTCCTGAGCATCTTTGGATAATTGGCCGATTGGTAATAGAGCATGAGTTATTATCACTGGACCATGAATTAATAGTTTGTGCACCGAAGTAGGCATGGAGTACCAAGGGTATAATGCAACGGTCTTTCTTGCCGTTTCAATAGCATACTGTTCAAATCTTTCACAGTTTATCTCGTGGCCACACGATATAACTTGTAGGATTACGTACAAGCGTTTAATAACTTCTTCGTTGACCCCCGTTATCGCAGCGGAAACCGTCGAATTTTCAAAGAATCGCCGAGCTGTGTTGCCATCATTGCTGCTGCCGTATCCAGGCTTTGGGCGATCGATATTTAGACCCAATTGCTTCTTGAATCCTTCTTGAATGGCCCTCTTGCGTTCCTGGGTAATTTTTTTTTCTTCGGCACTTCGAGCTTGCCATTTTTTAATGCCGAGTTTGTAAGACACGTGTAAGCAATACTCGAAGCACTGTATCCACGCATGCAGCGTCGACAATCCGAACTTCAAATTTGTTTTATTGATTTCCCTTTGCAATACAGTGTCGATGGCATTAAAATCTTTGCTGGTTGCTCCACACAAATAGCACCGTTGAGCAGATTTCGTCAATGATACAGCGTTGCAAACTTTACCATCTATCATGGTGAACAACAACTTGTACATTACGGAGATTTCTTTTCCATCTATTACACTTTCGAATGGACGAAGTGACTTTATTTGTTCTTCAACAATTTGGACTTCATTAAGTGTTGACTCTGTGTCTTCGCGTAGAAACAGTAGTCTAAGCGGTCTACAAAATCGTGGAGACGAGGGTCTGGGGTTCTTCCAAACAACTATTTCTTCCTTCGATTGTTGATCATAACACACGAGTTGTAATGGCACGACTGAAGTAAAGAATACATGCGCATCAGATTTGCTGTCATCACTGAACGTCTGCTTATATTCACTTTGCCCAGAACTTCCATCGCAACCCCACTTGCAAATCAAGTCCATTTTACGAACATTATCTGGAGTCAATCTTTGAATGAGTACATTTTGGACGAGTAAAATACGTTCAACTGTATGATCTAATAGTGCCTGTAGTTGGACTTCTGCACTACTCTCTGTAATCCTGATTGCATCACGTGGTGGATAACAACGCTTTTTTGCTTTCATCACTTTTTCGTAAGACGGATATAGCTTACAGTTATTTTCCTTCCCTAATCTTCTCATTCCCTGGTAAGTACTCTTGGAGAATTTATATTCAATCATAGCGGAAAGTGCAGCCTCTTCGGATAAAGTAATTTCATCCGTTGCTGAGTAAGCTTTACGATACTTGGAAGCTCTTAAAGGACTCGTCATTGTTACGTCCTTAATAACTTTTGCGGCGTCGGATTGTCCTGAAGAGCGAAGGCTCATCTGAGTAGCGTATGCTAACTCGACCGAGTTGAACGATGTACGAATATCTTGGGTCTTCCTTCGTTTAGATCTTTCACTGGACATTGTAAACTCAAGGGACGGGCGGCCGCCCGTATTACCCGGGCTTGTTACTACAGTGTCTGTAGGTGCGGCAAAACATACCTGCTTGCTAAGCCATTCACCGTTATTCTTGAAAAATACACAGGATTTTCTGTGAGCTTGTTGCCACCTCGTTCTCATTTGATTGAAGAGTATCGAAAAAGTCTGTTTCGAGTCCTCAGGCACTACAACTGTACGTCCGGTGTCCTTGGAAATTTTTTCTACCATAAATTCGATCAAGGAAGCAAATTTATCGGATAAATGCTCGCTGATTATCAGAAATACTTCTTTCCTTGTCAGCACCAATTCTTTGTAACCGGATCCTGTAATAAAGACATAAAATTGTAGAAAATTGGTGTTAAAGGAAAAGATAAAATGTTCAATTAATACAAAAACTTGAACAATGTACATTATTTTACCAAATAAATAACCGCAATAATTGAAATAATTTTAAGAAAATTAGACAGAAAATATTGACATGGATTTGGTTAAAAGAAAGCTTTGCTTACTATATAATATATATATATATTCAAATATTTTATTCGAATGTTATAACATTTCATTCATATTTAAGAAATTTTTATGTGGTTGATTTTAATATGTATATATATATATGCATACGTATATATCATAATTAAATCACAGAAAATTTATATATATATATATATATACACATACATATATATTAAAATAATTTATTTCAAGGGTATAACAGCCGTCTTGTCCGTTATGATGCTACTTCACCCATTCTCAGGTAGAGGCGCAGCGGCTGCTCAATAGTGCCGCGTGCACGCTCGGCTACCGCACGATGCGAAAAAAATCATAACGGACAAGACGCACGTTTTCCGCAGGTAACTCTTGTAAATTTCGAAAGCTTATACATTAAACTAAAGGCCGAGACTAGGAGCTTTGCAAAATGTGACAAAATATATAACTTTTCGGACCGTTGAAAATATAAGTTTTCAAAATTATTCAATTTTATTTATGCCGAAGGCTATACTACATTTCAATCATTTATACATAAACTTTCGATTCAACCGATGTAAAAACATGTTCTACATACCTCCAGAAGTCGTATCCATGTTGCAGAATTGAAATTAAACCCGTCACTTTAAAGTTATGGGTTTTTGAAGTCAGCGTTATTTTCGTCTGTTCAGCGCGTGACACGTACACTCTTCACGAACACTCACTGCCAACTGACGCTGCGGCGCAGGTATACACTTAAAGGGCTTTCCCTTCCACAATAGAATGCAGTTACTAGTCCTCTACCTGAGTGACTACTCAACTGACCCTATTTCGAAAATTTATTTTTTGGGGTTTTGGCCAGGTTTTTGGGCTTTTCTCCTACTGTGCGGCGACTTATCACACTAGACGACGGCCTCAAGCGTCCACCTTCGATTTTGTTGAAAATCATATATGTCATAAAAAGGCTTTCATATAAGTCATATAAAGGCTTTATCATAAACATTAAACCCTATTAGACACGTATTCTTTTTACCGGCGGAAAAACGGTCTTCAGGAAAGACCAATTATTTTTTTTTTCACCACTTCTATAGTGGACCTTCCATCGCTTTGCATTAGAAGATTTTTGGTTTTTGTTTCATTCGGATCGGTGGACTGCTTGTAAGTGAAACTACAAAATCACCCCTCGACACGCCTTTCTTCGAAAGGTGGTTTTCCCCTTTGAAATTGTTTTTCGGCCGATGACCAAAATACGTGTCTACTAGTTTTTAATGCTTCAACACATATATGAGGTTCAACAAAATTGAGGGTAGACACTTAAGCGATGTTCCTTCTAAGTGTATTTCAATTTTATGAATAATTTATCATTAAAAGGAGTGATAGGCGCGAAATCATTTCATAAGAAAATACGATTAAAATTTTTGTATACACGATAAAGTTGTGCATGTTAAAAAGTTTCCTGATTCTTCTTCAATTGAATTATCACAATGAACTTTACTTCGCTGCCAAAGCCACATGAGCTAGTTTTTTTTTCATAGCGTTTTCCATACGAGAAAACAAGAATCGAAAGATAGGTGTACTCATAGTTCTAAAGTACGGACTATTGAAATTCGGATTAACTCATAGAGGCAGCTTAGTGTAAAAAAAAACCAACTTGCACATATGGTCAGCTTCGAGAGCGAAATACTTCATCAGCACTGATTTCGAGCATTCCGAAAACAAGAAGTCCAACAATGAGAATCAATATTTGCTGCATCGTGCATACCAAGGAAGAGAGACAGACAGGTAGACATAAGACACGAGCACCGACGGCAATTTCACACGTTTCTTCAACTGTTTCTTTTTTGTTTCATCATTGACTCTGTAACTTCGAGTGATAAGTCCCTTCCATCGGCACTCAAACAGTCCATTGTAACGATCTTCCAAAGGGATTCTTTAAATCATCAAGCTGAACGACGTCATCAGCGCCACATAGCTCTTCACATTGTAAATAAAAGTATATCACGATGTTTATCCAACTGTTTTCATTCTCAATAGATATGCTTAATCATCATACTCTTATTGAATTTCGCATCCGCCATGCGGACCACTATTGCCGTAATTAGGTAGAACATGTATTTACGTAGGTGGATTAAAGGTGACGCATGTACAGGGTGCCCCAGATGTATCGAACGAATGTATTTTTTTCCAATTGATTGACATTTAAATATTAATGAGTTCGTCGTCACCGCAGCGACGGAATATTTGTTGTGCCTAATATACAGTCAAATTATCCACTGTTGGGTCACGATGACAATCGAACGATCAACATCAGCGTGTTAAAAAAAAACGCGATTCGTGATGAAATTGTCCCATCGTTCTGCGCACTGCTCAAACTCGGAAAAATAAGAGACCGGTGTTGGATGTATTAAAACAAATACAATTAACGTCAAATGTATTTCGGAAAGAATCAAATAACCATAAAGTTCGACAAAACGAAGTTAAAATTAACGTTACCCTGACTGGATTTCGTTAAAATTACCAATCGTCGGAACTAGCAGAAAAACACGATCCATCGACTAGATTCTGTTGGAAAAAACCATAATCATTTATCAAAAATGCGACTGGACTCTAGTGCGCTTATTTAAATCATTCCAAATGGTTTCCCGGACTGTCAGAAGTAGTAATGTAATAATGAACAATCGATCGATACCGACCAATCAATCGATACATTGCGCTCGAATGGTTACAAGTTGGAAAATCAGTTGAAGCCTATCTGGGAAAAGGCGTTTTTACAATTTGCACCGTGCGGCCAGCTGTCGCTCCTTTAAACGCTGGAGGGCAAGCCGTCCCTCCCACTCTACCTCTCGTTGTCGCTCACGTCGATTTCTTTCTTGTTCCTTCTCCTTCCAACTTTCCCTTTCTCGTCGAAGCTGTTCCTTATCAGAAATAAAAGTCTTCCTGGTTTCTATACCAATATTTCCCGGCTCTTGTGAGCCCACATCTTTCGCCATCCGGACTGACTTTCTCACAGCTTGACCCGGAGCATTGGAATCTCCCATCCGCTGAAAATGATACAAAAACCATTTAACTTGTGTTTTTTCACAATTTTTTACGTCAAATCGCGACGTTTTTTTTTCCGAAAAAGTTCTCGATCAACTTTGTTAATAATAGTTTTTTATTCGACCTGTATTTATGCGCTGGTTTGCCTATACTTGCCTCGGAGAGGACCCCGATTAAACCGAAAACGAGGAGCCAAACGATCATAGATCTGCGTCGATCCATCGTGAATGCGTGAGCGTATGACCACCGGAATGATCGCCGGATCAATATTTCATTCTCTTTACTTGATCGTAACGCGCGTCCGTCTTCGGCAACTAATACTGCGATCATGTTATGCGTCGACTTTGGCTTTTATTGCCACCAGGCTCGAACGTGAGCGCAATCACGAAAAAAAATGCATTAACGCTGGCCTTATTTCGTTCAGGTGTTAATGGATAGTTACATCTGAACGAAACAAGGCCGGCATTATTGCAAATTGCGTTTCATTTCAACACTTCATATTGGTATCTATCGATAAGACCGATAAATTGTGACATTTCGGACAACCTACATTTTTTATTATTTTTTTATTGTGATAATCTGGCTGGTATGGACTTCGGGAAACACGCTTTCGGCGGGCGGCTTCCTCAGTTTGCACTGAGAAAGCCGCCCGCCTTTACGTCGCTACGATGTTCAAGAGAAGCTTAAGCCCGGGAGCGTATAGCAGGTCGTTCATATAAAATAGATGGGTGACGCCCTGCCTACGCTCCCCAAGGACCCCCGCTTCGTACCCGCGTGCAGCAAGGTCACGGATAAGGGGTAATAGCGAGACGCAAAACAGAAGGGGGCTGAGAAAATCTCCCTGGATAATCCCGCTCCTATATCCCGCTACTCCAGTCAACACGTTACCTTCACTAACGTTGCCTATGAACTGTGAAGCGTGTTAAGGTAGTACGTGCATGAACCTCCTCATTAGGAAAAAAATGATTTTTTTGCATGCGGTAGTAGAGACATAAAAAATGACGTCCGCGAAAACTCTGCACGCCTTACCGGCCAAATACAATAGTAATCAATTCACGAAATTAATGGATTAAGCCGCACCATATAGGGAATCCGTGCGGATCGAACTTTGGAACGGAAATAATAATAGTTCCCGGTTAGATCAGAGCTATGCGAAAAGCGACGAATAACAAGAAAACTGTCGCAGTCACGTATGTTCCATAAAAAATATAGGTTACGGGACATTTCGAGCAGATATCATCGATTCAATCGACTCATTTTTTGCGTTCGCTAGCCGCGTCTGCCATCTCTCTTGTTACAATATGCACATTACACATACATTACAACCCACGATTACACATACGGTAAACAAATACATGCTTGACATGCATCGAAAGCATCTGAATACAGCGTTGCCACGGATATTGCCAGAATTATGAAATGGCGGCCTGTGACAACTCAAGTCAAATCTGATTGCGATTTTACTTCACTTACGAAACTATAATACAAACAGTTATCACATGCGCTTCTCAAATAATTATTTTCTGTATCATGTTTATTATTATACCCAAATACATTACATTTTGCTTTTTTCAGATTAGATCATTTATAGATTTTCTGTTGACTAGTCAATCCGCTAGTAACTTCGCTAGTACCTTAATGTATCCCGCTATGTAAGGACTCACCGAAAGGCGTTCGAGTCACATACTCGACGCCTTTCGGTTAGTCCTTGTGAGACAACCTGTGAGACAAACTGATCATTCACATAATGATCAGTTTGTGACCGTCAGCGTCAAACGCCTTGCGGTGGTCTATCCAAGCGACTGAAAGGATACGCTTGTGCTGGACCGCGTTTTGCGTGATGCAGCGATCCACCAGCGGGTTCTCCTCACAACCTCCCAGCCCCCTCTTGGATCCTCTTTGTTCGTGTATCTCCTGCCATGCAGGCTCGACCTGGCGCCGAACACGCTCATGAAGTATCTTTCTGAAGATCTTGCAGAGCGCATTCAGACACGTTATCGGCCCGTACGTCTCCGGACGAGACAGCTCCCTTTTTGGGGAGTAACACCGTCCTTTCCTCTGTGAGCCACGCAGGGATTGGCACCATCCTATCGATGAACGACGAGAACATGCGGGCCAGATAGGTATGGGTGCACGTGAATTTCTTCCACTAGAAGATGTTAATGCTATTTGGTCCGGGAGCGGCATGGTTCTTCGTGGTACGCAGCGCCCTCTCCACCTCATCCGGCGTATCTGGAAGACAGTCGCCACGCTTACTCGGCTGTTGCCGGCAAAATGCTTCGAACCGCCCCCGAGCTGGAGTGCTGTCATCAAAATGACTCTCCTCACTATACAGTTCTCCCCGAAACCACTCCACCTGAATAGCTGTTGGCGCATAATCGGGGACCGGTGGAGGTGGGCTGTTGGCGCATTATCGGGCCCACCGGTCTGGGTCGGGCGAAAGGGGGCGTTGTCTAACGCCCGACCCAGCCGCCTCTCTAGGGATTGGCTCGCAATCTCCAGGTTCCGCACCTTTTCCACGTAGCGTTTCTTCACAATAAAGATAGCTTTGTTTACCACACATTGAACAAAGCTATCCTTCTTATTGTGGTAAACAAAGCTATCCTTCTTATTGTGGTGAACAAAGCTATCCTTCTGTGGCATTTCTCTTCCGAGCTGATTTTTCAGATGTTCGGGATGAACCCTTCCCACCGCAATGAAGTCTATCACACATTGAACACGGGATGCATGCCTCCGCGCTTTATTTACCTTATTCTGAAGCTGTGCAATGCACCGCTGAGTCTTCACCACGAACGCCATTTTGTCATTGTGCATCCGAGGTCTCGCCTCAACCACCGCGTGATACATAGCCCAGTTCAAGCTGAGAAGATCAGAATCTGGCGTGCCCATCCCCCGGAGGAGCATAACTCCTACGCAATAGCCACTAGCGTGCCAGGCCAACTACCTAGCGGGCCGAGAACCAGGTTCCACAAACACCTAGTTAAGCTCCTCATATCCGGTCCCTCTCGGATGGGAGCCAAGGTTCCCATCCCCGAAGGGAACCAAGGATCAGTTGGGAGGGGCTCCCGCATAGGATCCACAGCGATGACCACGGCTCGAAATCGGCGCCTCGAGTGGACGGACGCACTCAAGGAGGACCTCAGCCGCTGCTGGAGGTATAGCGGGCCGTCGCGGTGGGGATACCTGTCGAGGTTGCAGGCGTGGAGCCAAGTGCAGCCCGAGCTTTTACACCTCTCGCAACAACGTCTGCGAGACCCGGCCGCCCGCGTACGACGACAAGGCTGCGATCTCTTGTTATTACCACCAGGGCTGACTGGCATGCCCTCTACCGCGGGTTCAGTACATTTGCCGAGGGTACAGGGAAACTGTAGAAAACAGTTCTGATTCTTCTGACTCTCTGGTGCACCGAAGTTTTACTCAAGTACCTGCACTAAGGTCTCAGAAGTATTGGCTTCCCGCTGACTGATTGATGCGCCAACCCGGCTAGGCGGTCACCGCAGCGAGATTCGGCCATGCGCAACGCTGTTTAACTCGAAAGACCACCGGAAACAAGCTCCGGACACCCATCCACCAGTGTCGGTTGTGTGTTATTGTAATTATTATATATATTCTTTCATTAGCCGCTGAATTACAATCTGTCTGACTAACGACAATACGTAATGGGGATGTATTATTATATTTAGCATTGTTCATTGTATATTTATAACGATATTCTAGACAAGTTCACAGGAAAATATTTGAATTATTAATACCCCATATCGTGAAAGAAATCAGGGAAGGACAGGATTAGGGAAAATACGACGATGGAGCTGGATTGACTGTAGGAAAAAGGAACAAACTGAGGCAGAAATAAACTTCTCGAAGGCAGTCACTATTTTATCAACACTCAGCGTACAAAAATCGTGCAGTAATGAAATCGGTAATCAACCGGTAGAAAGTTGTCGAACCACAGAAGTCTCAGATGTTTAAAAATCTCGCAAACGTTTATTGCTATAGTTCCGATACGATACAATAATTGTTTTCGCAATTGTCACAATTGAAAATGATCATTTATCACTGTTTTTCAACCTCGTAATTCGTGTCCTAGTCTCACAAAATGTTTAGACGGATTGGGCCTCTGAACCCCTAGAACCCATGTATCATTTTTTCTATCTTCCAAATCATGAATGGGGCAAGTATCAACCCCACGCGTTTCTTACAGGCATATAGCTCCATTAAGCAGTAAAGAGAAACATCGGTACATGAATCTCTTCGTTTTTCAATGAGGAAGAGAATTATGGAAATCAAATTCGATTTCATTGAGATTTATTTAATGAAAGACCCGTTTGGATGCCGAGATAGGTCAAAAATCACCGAAAATTGCATTTTTCCAACAAAAAAAATCTATTTTTTCTTCTGATTAACAAATCCTCAAATTTTGCACAGCGTTTTAGAGAAAATACATTGAGCGTGCTAAAAAAAATTAGTTGAACAATATAAAGAAATCGTACATGTAGCTAATTCCACTGTCGCGCAAATATAATATAATACAGTAATTTATCATAACATAATATAAAATAATACAATATAATAATATAATAATATAACATAAAATATTTGGCCTTAGGTAATATATGCGAACATTTGCGCTTCACTTACGTAATAATACATGAATATATTGATATTGGTGAAAAAAAAGGAAAATTCACTGAGCGCCACGAAACACCGACGGCAACTTCAGACTGCCCCAGATAACAACCCCAGACGCTCTTGAAAATCGTACCCTTACAGCCAGATAGTGAAACTTAATTGTGATCACGTTTCCCCGTCGATAATGTTGATTTTCAGCTTAGAAGCGCACTTTGAAAGTCTACTGGGGTGGGTTTCTACCCTGTAGATGAGTTCTAGCGTTAGCCCTTCTTCATCGTATTCTCAGTTGAAACAGGCACCGGTCAAACTTCGTCAATGATCAATTATTCGTCGGATTGTATCAATATATTGAAAATTTAGATATTTATTATTTTTTTTTCTTCCTCATCGAGCAAGCTTAATTGTAAAATTTTACCCTCGATATATTAATAAAATATGTTTGGTATGTTCCAAAACGTCCGTCACATTCGCAAAAAAATGTTAGTACGTGTATGCGGATTTTATTGTAGACCGAAAATGTCTAGCTTTCGAAGTAGCTGGCAATTTGTGAAAAGGTTTAGATTTTAAGACAGTTTTGATTTCCAGAGAAATGTCTTTTGCACCAGAAATTTCACAGTTTGTTTTTCAGTAAATATTTTAAGCAAAATCTTCGCATCAAATTTTGCTGAAATCATTGAAAAATCAGCGAGATATCGTAAATAGGATTATCGTCCTATAAATAGGATCGTGGTCAAAATGTCATTTTATTTTGGGAAAATTGGTAAAAGTTTTCAGATTGGAGGGAGTTTAAATTTTCAATAAATCATTTTCACAGTGTAACTTTCTTAAAGCGCGAGAAACTAGAATGATCACTTGCCCATACGAAAATAGCATTATAGAAGCAATATGATAATTTGAATCGGCGGGAATCGACGAAAAAGTTTAGTAACAAGAATGTTCCTTGTTAGTAAACTAGTTCAACTGTTTTCACGTAAAATACTAATTAACACTTACTATTACTTACCAGCTTTTGCCCGCGACTTCCTCACCATGGGCTTTAGCAATTTATCGAGAGAGAAGATAAATAAATACAACAAAAAAAGTAAGAAAGGAACAAAGAAGGTAGAGTGTCATATTTCTCAAGCACGGTTGTAGACTGACTGATAAGGAACATCACTTAAGTGTCCGCCTTCGATTTAGTTGAAACTTATATATGTGATGAAACATTGAAACCCATTAGACACGTATTTTTTTACCAACGGAAAAACGGTCTTATAGGAGAACCACCCCTCAAAGCAATGCGTGTCAATGCTTAATTTTGTTTTCAATACTTCTACAGTGGATTTTCCGACGCTTCACATTAGAAGAATTGTGGTTTTTGTTTCATTCGGATCGGTGGCCTACTTGTAGGTGAAACTACAAAATCACTCTTCGACACGCCTTTCCTTGAGGGATAGTTTCCCTACTTGAAACCGTTTTTCCAGTGATGAAAATAATACGTGTCTACTAGTTTTCAATGCTGCAACACATATATGAGTTTCAACAAAATTAAGGCTGACACTTGAGTGATGTTCCTTGTAAGTGTATTTCAATTTTATGGATGATTTTTAATTAAAAAAGAACGTTAGGCGCGAAATCATTTCATAAGTAAATACGATTAAAATGTTTTATACAACATAAAGTTGTGCATGTTAGAGACTTGCCCGATTCTTCTTTAATGAAATTATCGCAATAATTTTTTTTTCTATAGCGCTTCCTACTTGAGAAAACACGAATCGAAAGATAGGCGTACTCATAGACTAAAGTACTGACTATTAAAATTCAGACTAACTCATGGAAGATAGAGAAACGCAGTCATTCTTTGAAAAAAAAAATCTCGGAAATCATCAGACACAGAACATTTCGGGTTTTTGTGGTTTATTAAACAAGAAATGAAGAACACATACATTTTGACAGGTTGAAGAATGTTAATTATTAACAAAGTTACACGTATATTAATATGGCTAAAAAAAATGGATCCGGCCGTTTTTTACGCATGATAACTCAGCTACCAGTAGCCTGAAATGAAACATTAGAAACAATTTTGTAATCTGTAAACATGTCGCTATTACGCTTACTAGAATGAAAGAGACAAAAAAATGTTGAAAAAATAGCGAGGATGTAATCGAACATAACGATTTTCCATGCAATCATTATGAATTATCGTGCACGTTAAAAATAGTAAATATATTTTCATCGAGTTGATTCTAGTATACGCAATAGACACCAGTATACACTACATGTGATTTAAATTTGAAATGAATCGGTCTATTAGTGTCCGAAATATCTTGCCCAAAAAATTGAAAAATATAGTTTTGAGAAAAACGCATTTAAGTTTAAAGAACGGTACATGCACAAATTTGACGACACTTTAAACTTACACTCAGTCCGCGATTCCAGGGCCATACATCACACCTTCTTCTTGCTCAAAAGCTTTCCCAGGTACCCCGATTAATAATAATAAATTTCATTAGACAACAGACATAGAGGGCGCTTGAAAAAGGTCGGGCGTGCCGTGCAGGTCAGATAGTCGGTTACTCCGACTGCCGCGACTCCTATAAAAGCCCACAACGCGGGTAATTAAAAAAAAATTTTAATGGCTCGTAAACGAAAATATTCGGAAAAAATTATACTCTCAGAAAATGTAATTAAAAAAATGATTTTTTCGGCCTATCACACTAGGCGACGGCCTTAATTCGTAGCAACCCCAGCGACGGAATATTTCCAGTGCCTGACATATATAGTCAAATTGTTCACTGTTGGGTGACTATGAGAATCGAACGATCGAAATGAACGTGATGAAAAAACACGCGATTCATAGTGAAATTGATTCATCGTTCTTCACGGTGCTCAGCCTCGAAAAAATAAGAGACCTGTGTTGGCCTAATTTTCAAAAACAACAATACCATCAACTTTAACGGTATATCGAAAAAAATCAAATAACCATAAAGTTCGACGAAACAAAGTTAAAATTAACGTTACCCCAACAAGATGCCGTTACAATTACCAATCTTCGTACTAGCAGAAAAATGCGATACATCGACTAAAATCTGTTTAAAAAAAAGGAAAACCATATCCACTTGTCTGAAACACGATTGGATTGCCGCGTGCTTATTTCAAATAATTCCAGTCGGTTTTTTTTATACTGCCAGAGGTAATAATGTAATAATTAACAAATGATCGATACCAACCAATCAATCGATACATTGCGCCCGATTGAGCACAAGTTGGAAAATCAGTTGAAGCCTGTCTGCAAAAAAAGGATGGAGTCTCTTTTTAGTAAGAAAGGATGGAGTCTCACCTCGATGGAGGGTCTCTACCCCTGCCCCGTTGGGCCTGCTGCCTCTGCCTCTGCCGCATCTCCCGAAGTTCAGCCCATCGTTGCCTCTCTGCGGCCGCCAGGGCAGCCTCCATTGCAGCCACTTGTTGATGATTTTGCCCTCCTTGACCACGTTGCTCTCTTCCTCTTTCCCCGTCACCCCTCCTTCCCTCTTCTAGTTCAAGCCGTTCCTCATGAGGAATATTCTTCCTAGCTTTTGTATCGATATTTTCTAGCTTTCTTGAGCCAACATCTTTTTTCATCCGGACTGACTTTTCCACAGCTTGACTCAGAGCATGAGAAGCTCCAATCCACTGCAGTCGATACGGAAATAATTTTTTTTTTCTGATGTTTTTTGTCAAGTCGCGACGGTTTTTTCCCAAAAACGTTATCGATTTGCTTTGATAATAATTATTTTTTATTCCATCGGTATTTAGGCGCTGGCTTGGATATACTTGCCTCGGAGAGGACCCCGATCAATCCGAAAACGAGGAGCCAAACGATCATAGATCTGCATCGGTCCATTGTCGTTGCACGCGCCTGCGACCACCGTCACGATCACCGAGTCAATATTTTATTGTGGCTACTTGATCGCGTTCGACGTCGACAACTAATACTGCGATCGTGTTACGCGTCGACTTTGACTTTTATTGCCACCGCGTACGAACGTGAGCGCTATCACAAAACAAAAATCTATATCCCGGGCCTTGTTTCGTTCGGGTGTAAGTCGGTAGTTACATCCGAACGAATCACGGCCGGGATTATTGCAATTTACGTTTCATTTCGATACTCAATTTTGGTATCTATTGATAAGAGCGATTTCTTTTTTTTTGTGTTTATTATGATAATCGACTTATTGCTCCAGCTAACACACTTCCTTAGTGCAACGTCGAGCCCAGACTCGACGTTTCTTTATTTTTTATTTTTTGTACAGTAAATCTTATTGCTCTAGGCAACGCATTTCCTCTGTTTGCACAGGGAAACATTTACCTGCCCCGGGGGTTAGGCTCGATCTTGGTGTAGACCAGGACAATAATGCTAGGTGATATTCGAGGGCGCCACCTTGGCTGCCGCCCACTCAAAAAGACGCGAGAAAATCCAAATATCGCTCTGCGATAGCCACTCCCTCAAGCCAGGGGGTGAGCGGCTACCGCAGTCCACAATCGTGTTGCCCGAGTGAACAGAGGGATCCAAGTATAACCGCCTTCTGCATCCGACCTGTAAGCAATCAGATAATAAGTTTGCAAACCGGTATGCCGGCGAGGCCTGACACAACGAGAGTCACCCTGAATCGCCGGTGCAGGTGGCGCAGCTCGGCGAGGAGAGGTCGATACTTAAGCCGTTTTCCTCTTCCTTTTGCGACACGTTTACCTCGGCCGCAGCCAAGACTTCAATGACGTATATCGTCCTGTCGTCGAAATCGAAGAGGGCAACATCAGGCTTAGTCGCTGGAAGCGGCCCAGTGGTCGCGAACGAGAAGTTCCAATAAATCTTGCTCCTCATGCCACGACAACGGACTCAATATCTCCTGGTAAATACGGCGGTACAGGCTCCCGGTCTATTCCATACGACTAGATATACCGAACAGGCCGACAGTAGATGCATTACTGCCTCCGGCGATTGTTTCCATGCCCGACACAAAATGATCGGCAGAGACTGATCCATAACGCGACTGCGGGGCGTTGATAATTCCGTCTTGGCAGGCGCGGATGAACCCTTCGGTCTTAGAAATGAGTCCAGCTGACCGCGAGAAGGAAAAGGCCAGTTGGGCGGAAAGCCCTTGCTCCTCGATGCGTTGGAAAAATACGCCGTGCATAGGTCTGCTCGCGTGCTGCCGAGTCACGACAGTCTGCTCGGCAGCCCTGATTGGGCAACCGAGCGACGGAATCTGTTGGCAAGGCACCATGCTGGCGCCTGCGGAACTACAAGCCGAGGGTGTCTGCCGTACGATCTGCCTTATAAAGAGGTACCCCCACTCTATGAAGCTCATGCTGGTGCACGATCTCCAGGAACGGGTGCGATCTCGTTATTACGTCGCCTGCTATTCCGAGGACAATGCGATTATGAAGACGCTCCAATCCTAAGAACCCACGCTCACCGCTGTAACACCCCATATACAGGTGCTAGCTGGAAGAACGAGGATGCAGACTCCGCTGGATGTTCATTATCTTGAGTGTCCCAATATCCAGCTGTTTAAACTCATCTCGGTGCTATTTGACGACGCCGAATGAGTAGAGCAGGACGGGGATAGCGAACATATTAGTGGCAGTGGTCTTGTTTTTCCAGATAGATTTGATGTCAAATCGGTCTGAGACACTGCCTGTACTCGCTACAGACGGCCCCTTCGACACCCTCACCGTCTTACACAGAGCGCTGATCGATGCCAAGGTACCGGTAAGACCCTCTACCAGGTGTTTGAAGACGCTCCCGTCCACCAGCCGGACACCAGCTGCGACACCCTCTGCTTTCCCTCTTCCGAGATGAAGAACAGCGCACTTGACCATCCCCAAGTCCATACCAGCTACCCGCTTATACGACGCTACGATGTTCAAGAGGAGCTTAAGCCTCCCCTTCCCGGGAGCGTATAGCTTGAGGTCATCCACATAAAAAAGATGGCTGACCCCTCGCCCAAGCCCTCCAGGAGCCGCTGCTTCGTACCCGCGTGCAGCCCGCAAGACGATTCATAGAGGTAATGAGACGGAAGGGGTATGAGAGAATCTCTCTAGATAATCCCTCTTCTACACCGCACCGCTCCAGTTGACACATTGCCTTCATTAGTTTTAACTGTGAAGCGGCATGATGCTTAATGCATCCCACTATGCAAGGACTCACCGAAAGTCGTTCGAGTATGTGGATGATCAGTTTGTGACTGACAATGTCAAATACCTTACGGTAGTCTATCCACGCGACTAAGAGGTTACGCAAGTTCTGGACCGCGTCTTACGTGATGTAGCGGTCCACTAGCAGGTTCTCCTTGCAACCTCCCAGCCCCCTCTTGGATCCCCTTTGTCCGTGTATCTCCTGCCATGCAGGCTCCAATTCGCGCAAAACACGCTTATAAAGTATCTTTGTGAAGGTCTTGCAGAGCGCAATGAAACACGTCATCTGCCGATAGGTCTCGGGACGAGACAGATCCTTCTTTTGGGTAGTAACACCGTTATTTCCTCTGTCAGCCACGTAGGGATTGGCACCGTCTCATCGATGAACGACGAGAACACGCGAGCCAGATGAGTATGGGTGCACGTGATTTTTTTTCCGCCAGAAGATGTTAAACTCATTCGGCCCGAGAGCGGCGTGGTTCTTCATGCTACTCAGCGCCCGCTCCACCTCACCCCGCGTGACTTGAAGACAGTCGCCACGCTGACGAGGCTGTTGCCGGCAAAACGCTTCGACCCGCCCCAGAGCTGGAGTGCTATCACCAAAATGACTCTCGTTACTATACAGTTCTCCTAATATCTGCTCCACCTGAATAGCTGCTTGCGCCTCCCTGGGGACAGACGCAGGTGGTTGGAACTAGCGGCCTGGGTCAGAGCGAAAGCGGGCGTCGTATATCGCCCGACCCAGCCTCCTCTCTAACGATTGCTTCGCAACCCCCCAAGTTCCGCACCTTTTCCACGTAGCGTTCCTTCAGAACATAAAAATGTGGAAAATAATACGCAAAAAGTAGCTTTTTCTGCGTTCCAACGATGCAAACTTCAACACGATATATCTACAACAAGATCTCAGACGTATTGGCCTTTCCCTGACTGGTTGATGCGCCAGCCGGTGCACGGCTAAGCGGTCACCACTCGAAGTATCGGCCATGGACAACGCTGCTTAACTCGAAAGACCGCCGGAGCCGAACCCCGACCCCGATCCACCAGTGTCGGTTGTGTATTATTATCGTTATGAAATATATATATTTTTATTTGATTTTTTATCCGCCGCTGAATTACAATCTGTCTGCCTAGCCACAATAAGTAATTGGGATGTATTATTATATTTAGCTTTATTAATTGTATATTTATAACCATATTCTAAAAAATTGTACAGGAAAATGTTTGTATTATTAATATTTCATATCGCGAAAGAAAGGAGGGCAGGATAGGATTAGGGAAAATACTAGGACGGAGCTGGATTTATTGTGGGAAAACAGAATAAACCGAGACAGAAGTCAATTTGTCGAACGCAGTCATTATTTTTTCAACACTCAGCGTGCAAAAACTCGGCATTGATGAAATCGGTAATAAGCCGACACAAAGTGGTTGCAACAGAGAAGTCTCATTTGTTCGTAAATCTCGCAAACGTTTATTGCACAAGCGACTGCGAACCGGCGTGTCGTATCGAGTAAACGAGAATACTTCTGATACGATACAATAATTGTTTTCGCAATTGTGACAACTGAAAATAATCATTTACCGTTGTTTTTCAGCCTCGTAATTCCCGTCCCAGTTTCATGAAATGTTTAGATGGGTTGGGCCTCTTAAAGACCTCCGCCATTGTATTGTCATTAATTTAATCAATCAATTTAGAGATGTATTCATTGATTTATCGTTTCTCAGGGAGGAAATTTCATTGTGAATTTTTCTCTTTGACATATTGAGGAAAATATGTTTAGAATGTGCCAAAACATCCGGGACGTTCAGAAAGAAAGTGTATGTACGTATATACGGATTTTCTTGTATACTAAAAAAATGTCTAGTTTTCGAGATACCTGGCAATTTTTGTGTACACTAATAGTGATGGGAAATATGTTTTGCATGGATTTAGTGTAAATCGGTAAAATGCTTTATATTTTGAGGGAGTTTCAATTTTCAGAAAAATGTCTTTCGCGCCAGAACTTTCACAGTTTTTGTTTTTCAGTGAATATTTTCAGCAAAATATTCCGATCAAATCTTGCTGAAATCATCGATGAATCAGTGAGATATCATGAATACGATCTTACAGTGCAAATGGCATTTCATTTTGCGAAAATCGGTGAAAGGTTTCAGATTTAAAACTTGAATTTTCAATAAATTATTTTCACAGACTAACTTTCTCAAAACGTGATGAATTAGAATGACTTCTTGCACTCATGAGTAAAATATTATAGAGGAAATGTGCTAATTTAATTTGGTGGGAATTGACGAAAAAGTTCACTAACAAGGAACATCACTTAAGACTCACATTGAAACGTTTTTTTAACGGCGGAAAAACAATCTTAAGGGAGGAAACGAACCCTCAAAAGGCAGGTTCGTATTATAAAAAACCAACTTGCACATATGGACGGCTTTGAGAGTGAAATAAAATAAATGCGAAAGCAATGTGCAAGATTGCGAATTGGTTGATTTTACGCAAGACTAATATTACATGTGAACGTATGGATAGACGTACGCTTCGCCGTCGACGAACCACAAGAAAGTGCGAGCTCCGTGGATTGCCGATTTCGAACATCCCGAAAACAAGGAGTCCAACGATGAGAATCTAAATTTGCTGTATCGTGCATAAACAGAGACAGAGAGACAGACAGGTAGACACGAGGCACGAACAGCGACTACAATGCCTGCACGTTTCTTCAACTTTAAAAAAAATGTTTGTCACAATTTGTTCGTGACTCTGTAACTTCGAGTGATAAGTCCGTTCGATCGGCACTCAAACAGTCGATCTTCCAAAAGGATTCTTTATATCATCAAGCTGAGCGACTTCATCAGCAGCAGATAGTAGAGTCGCTGTTTACATTATGTATAAAAGTATATGGCGATGTTTACCCAATTGTTTTCATTCTCAATAGATATACTTAAGGACTTACACACACCTCAGACTAAAGCTAAAAGTAAGGTTATGTTTAAGAATTTTTTTTGTGTATCTAACTGAATTTTATCGAACAACGATGATATACATTTTATCTCCATTGTGTGAAAATATGGTTAAAAAATTCCAAACGGTAAAAAAGTTACAGTCGTTTTCCTGGGACGTGTTTTGTTGACAGCGTTTGAGGTACCAGACGTGCCTCTGTCATTTCTTATCTAAAAAAAATGTTTCTCAAAGTAGATAGATAAAACTAGTACTACCGACAGAGATGGGCGCGCGGTCGGTGTGCGAGCTCGGCGGTCACTGAAGTTAAGCAGCATTGGAGGCTGCCAATACGTGGAGCGGTGACCGCTTGCCCGTGCACTGGTTTCCGCGTCAACCTCTGAGTGGGAGGCAGTTTGTCTGAGTTTCTGATGGTAATACAACTGAAACTCAGCCAAATATAGCTGCCCGTATCGGCCCAGGTTTTCCACAGTTCCCCTGGGCCCTCGTGCAAATGCGATACAGTAGTGCATTAAGAAAAAGTGGCTGCGGTCAACACTCTGGGGGGACCTCTGGAAGGAATGTAGGGAACTCTGGAAGGATTGTGAATGGAAGGAATAAAGGAGGGGATGGTAAAAGGGGAAGGACCCGTACATCTGAGGAACACATATAAAAAAATGTTAAGAGATAAAACTAGTACTCATCAAGCCGGAATTAAAAAATTAATTTTATTCGGGTCATGGCAGCCACTGGAATAAATCAGGTGATTTTTCGCCTTCACATTGTTCCGTACTTATGATGAAAAAAAACTGTATCGAAAAAACAGTTTGATGAGTACTAGATTTTTGTGTGAAGCATAACTGTGCAAAACATGATCCCGATCGGTCCAGTAGTTGCGGAGATATTTCTCGTACCGATTTTGAAAACACTGTTTCGAGTAAAACGCGTTTAAAGTTTACTCAGGCCGTTAGTCGTTGCTCACCTGGTCAGTTACAAAACGCTATAACTTCGGTATTACTGTGAATTTCCTTATAAAACTTTCAGGGTAGACACTCAAAGGATAGTGCTTTCGAATGAGCACCTTTTTGAAAAAATCGATCTTTTTTACCTACCCAGGTGTATGGAAGCCCTTAATTTGCATACTTTTATTGAGTTTCAATGATATATGCATAATCAAATTGCCCACTGTTGGGTGACTATGAGAATTAAACGATCAAAATAAACGTGACAAACAAAGCGCGATTCATGGCGTAATTATTCCATCGATCTTCGCACTGCTTCGTTTCGGAAAATGAAGAGACCGGTGTTGGCGGAATTCTAAAAACATCAATACTATCAACGTCAACTGTATTTCGGAAAAAGTCAAATAACCATGAAGTTCGACGAGACGAAGTCGAAATTAATTTTACCCTAACTGGATTTCGTTAAAATTAGGAATCTTCGCAATTGGCAGAAAAACGCGATACATCGACTAGGTTCTGTGGAAAGAAAACTATTTCCACTTGCCTAAAACACGATTGAATCGTCGCGTGCTTATTCAAAATTATTCCAGTTTGCTTTCCATCCTGCCAGAAAACGTTTTTTCATAAGAACGGGCGGATCGTTGCCTTCGTGGGGGGCTTCTATCCCTGCCGCGTCCGGCCGGCTGCCTCTGCCTCTCTCTTAACTCCCGAAGTAAAGCCCATCGTCGCCTCTCTGCGGCCGCCACTTCAGCCGCTTGTACGCGCTCCTGTCGCAGCCGTTCGTTATTCCTGTCGTCGGTCCTTTCGCGTTCTCGTTCACGCCGTTCCTGATAAGGAATATTCTTCCTGGTTTCTGTACCGATATTTCCTGGCTTTTTGATCCTCACATCTCTTTTCATCCGAACTGACGTTTCCACGGCTTGACCCGGAGCATCAGAAGCCCCGATCCGCTGCGAACGATACAAAAATCTTTTTCTTTTCCAATTCTTCTTCGTCGTCTCACGACGTTTTTCCCCCGTAAAACTATTCGGTTTACGTTGTTAATAATTGTTATATATTCTACCTGTAATCATGTACTGACTGGCCTATACTTGCCTCGGAGAGGATTCCGATTAATCCGAAAACGAGAAGCCAAACGATTATAGATCTGCGTCGGTCCATCTGGAATGCACGAATCGTACAAAATACGAACGATCACCAAATCAATATTTATTCTCGCTACTTAATCGCAACGCGCTTTCGTGTTCGGGAACTAAAACTGCGATCGTGTTACGCGTCGACTTTAGCTTTTATTGCCACCGCGTTCGGACGTGAGCACAATCACGAAACGAAATTGCCATAAACCTGGTCTTGTTTTGTTCGGGTGTAAATTGGTAATTACATCCGAACGGAACAAGTGCGGGATTACTGCACTTTACGTTTAATTTTGACACTCCATATTGGTCTCTATTGATAAGACCGATAAATTGCGAAATTTCGGACGACCGTACGCGGCTTATGACTCGACGTTCCTTTACTACTACTTTTTTATTAATACACTTTATTGCTCTGGGGAACGCACTTCCTCAGTTTGCACTGGGAAACTATCACCTACCCCCGGGGGTTAGGCTCGGTCTTAATCTAGACCGAAACAATAACGCTGGGCGACACCGAGGGTTCCGACACCAGCTCGGCTGCCGCCCAGTAAAAAAGACGCGCGAAAAATCAAATCAAATATCGCTCTGCGATAGCCGCTCCCTCAAGCCAGAGGGTGAGCGGCTACCGCAGTCCACAATCGTGTTGCCTGAGTAAGCGAAGGGATCCAAGCATGACCGCCTTCTATATCCGACTCCTTAGCAACCGGACACCGGGTTTGCAAACCGGTATGTCGGCGAGGCCCGACACAAAAGACTCTTTCATCCCTCCAAGCGCGCCGATCATGAAGACAACGAGAGCCACCCAGAATCCCCAGTGCAAACGACGTAGCTCGGCCAGGAGAGGCTGATGCTTCAGCCGTTTTTCCTCTTCTTTTCGCGACACGTTCACTTTGGCCGAGACCGAGAACTCAATGACGTATATCGTCTTGTCGACGAAATCGAAGAGGACAACATCAGGCTTATTCCCTTGAAGCGGCTCAATGGTTGCGAACGAGAAGTTCCAATAAATCTTGCCCCTCTCGCCCACGACAACGGACTCAATATTTCCTGATAAATAAGGCGGCACGGACTCCCGGTATATCCCATAAGAGTGCCGTAGATGGTAATACAATACCCTTAGGACCGCGTTATGGCGATGGATATAGCCGGAGACTGCAAATACCGGGCAGGCCGACGTAGATGCATTAGGGCGATTGAACGGCGATTGTTTGCATGCACGACGCAAAATGGTCGGCAGAGGCTGACCCATAACGCGACAGCGATAGACCAAGGTGTTAATAACTCCGTCTTGGCAGGCGCAGATAAACCCTTCGGTCTCGGACATCAGTCCAGCTGACCTCAAGATAGAAAAGGTCAGTTGGGCAGACTGCCCTTCTTCTTCGATGTGGTGGAAAAACATACCGTGCATGGGTCTGTCCACGTGCTGTCCTGATTGCCCGCCGACGTCGGGACTTAGGCAGGCGAGCGACGGAGTCCAAGCTGAGGGTCTCTGCCGCACGATCTGCCGCCTTATAAAGAAATGGCTCCACCCCATGAAGCTCATGCTGGTGCACAATCTCCAGGAGCGGGTCCAAGCTCGGTATTACATCGCTTGCAATTCCGAGGACCATGCGGTCATAAACACTCCAACCCCTAGAGCCCACACCCGCCGCTCTGATGCAGCATATAAAGGCGCGGGGTGGAAGATCGAGGGTGCAGACTCCGCTGGATGTCCATTGTTGAGCGTGTGCCGATGTCCAGCTGTTTAAGCTCGTCTCTACGCCATTTGATGGCGCCAAATAAGTAGAGCAGGACGGGGACAGCGAGCATATTGGTCTGTGATCCAGTGATCTTATTTGTTATCATGATCTTATTTTTTTCAGACAGATCTGATTTCCAGATCCGTCTGAGACGCCACCTGTTCTTGCTGCGGAGAGCCCCTTTGACACCCTCAGCGTCTTGTACAGAGCGCTGATCGATGCCAATGTATCGGTAAGACCCTCCGGCGTCCAGGTGTTCGAAGACCCTCCCGTCCACCAGCCGAGCATCAGCTGCGACACCCTCTGCTCTCTCTCTCCTGAGACGAAAAACAGCGCACTTGTGCAACCCGAAGTCCATTCCAGGCACCGGCGTGTACGTTGCTACGATGTTCAAGAGGAGCTCAAGCCCCCTTCCCGGGAGCGTATAACTTGAGGTCATCCATATAAAATAGATGGGTGACGCCTCTCCCGAGCTCACCGGGGGCCCCTGCTTCGTACCCGCGTGCAGCCCGCAAGTCGATTGATAGGGGTAACCGTAAGACGCAAAACAGAAGGGGGCTGAGAGAATCACCCTGGATAATCCCTCTCCTATACCCCATCACTCCAGTCGACACGTTGCCTTCGATAGGTTTAACTGTGAAGCGTGTCTTTCAGAGCGGCATGAGCTGCTTAATTAATGCATCCCACTATGTAAGGACTAACCGAAAGGCATTCGTGGATAATCAGTTTGTGACTGACAGAGTCGAACGCCTTACGGTAGTCTATTCAAGCGACTGAGAGGTTACACTTGTGCTGGACCGCGTCTTGCGTGATGCAGCGGTCCACCAGCAGGTTCTCCTTACAACCTCCCAGCCCCTCTTGGATCCCCTTTGTTCGTGTATCTCCCGGCGTGCAGGCTCGATCTCGCGCAGAACAGGGAATTTATTACTATTATTATTATTGTTGTTTTTGTTATTCACGCGCAGTTACATACACGCAGAACACGGAATTCATTACTATTATTAGTATTATTGTTGTTGTTAGTACTGTTATAGGAAAATATCTATGTAAGGTTGGTTTTTAGCACATCTGACTAGTTGGAGGCGGGTCGGCGGTCGAACGTCGAACGTCGAAGGTTGTGAATATCACATGTTCCGGTTTTTGAATTTGATTACTTGATAAACTGGATGTCTACAACATCACATACATTATGACAATTACTATTCATCGTGTATTATTATAAATACTCTTTTTCTAGAGAATTTTATTATTTCCCGATTTCAACGTATACCCCTACGGGTTTTGTCGTATTACCTTTCCCAATTGAACCCTTTTCTATCACCCTCTACCCGCATTTCGCTATTCTATCATAACTTCCGTTCCGTCGGATGCCGTATTCTAGTGTAAACACTTATTTTCCAGGTGATTTTTTGGGAATTAAAATTAGAGAAACGGTTGAATCTACAATGTAAGAATTTCGCAGTTATGTTTGAAGTAACATTTAAAAAATGTTAAGTAACATCTTAACTTTTTCACAGCATTTTATTCGAAATTGTACATGATATTTGATGTTGTGGGTTTTTTTTTCAAAACAACATTTTTCAAATCAGGCTTGTATTTTGCTCAGAAACTACTGGGCCGATCAACTTGCAGTTTTGCACGTATGTAGAGTACATACCGAGCTATCATTCGGCCTTCCAGATATTTGATTCCTTTTTAATTACTATTCTTCCGGGGCGTGAGAAGTGAAAAGTTTATTGTAAAAACTAGAGTGCTCTTTGTGAGACGACGCGATCTTTAAATTACTTTCTCAATTTTTTTATCAGAGGGCCAGTGCACGGCTAACCCGTCACCACTCCGAGGATCAACCATGCATAACGCTGCTTAACTGGAAAGACCGTCGGAACCGAACTCCGACCGCCCATCCACCAGTCTTATTATCATTATTATATAACTTTTTATTTTATTTTAATATTAGCCCCTAAATTACAATCTGTCTGACTAGCGACATCAAGTAATTACGATTTGTTAATAATTGTATATTTATTACGATATGCTAGAAAAGATTACAGGGAAAGGTTTGTATTATTAATATTTTATATCATGAAAAAAAAGAGGACAGGATTAGAGAAAATACGAGGATGAAGCCGGATTTATTGTGAGGAAAAAAATGAACTGAGGCAAAAGTAAACTTCTCGAATGCAATAATTATTTTTTCAACACTCAGCGTACAACACTCGAATTCGGCATTCATGAAATCAGTGATGAATCGGTACAAAGTGGTCGCACCACAGAAGTCTCATTTGTGCGAAAATCCCGCAAACGCTTGCTGCACAAACGATTGTGCAACGGCGTGTGGTTTCGAGTTAACGAGAATAGTTCCAATACGATACAATAATACAATGTCGCAATTAAAAATAATCATTTATGGTCGTTTTTCAGCCTCGTAATTCTCGTCCAAGTCTTACAAAATGGCTAGCTGAATTGGGCCTCTTAAAGTCCTTCTTCATCGTATTCTCAGTTGAAACAGGCACCTGCAAAACGTTTGTCAATTATTCGTGAATTTTTATTAATGTATTAAAAATTTAGAAATTTATTTATTGGTTCTTGCTTCCACATGGAGGAAGCTTTATTGTGGAATTTTCTCTTCAACATATTAATGAAAATATGTTTAGAATGTTCCAAAACATCCGTGACATTGAGAAAAAAATGTAGATGTGCGTGTATACAGATTGTTTTGTACACTAAAAAGTGTTTGTTTTCCTAGATAGCTAGCAATTTGTGAAACGCTTCAATTATTGAAGCGTCTGGCCACCTTGGCCGATCAAAAAATGGGTATATTTAAAAAAAATAATAATAAACCGGAAAGTATGGGTCGGAATATTTTTAATTTTTTACACAACGTCAGAAAGGACTTTAAGAATAATGTTAATAAATTTCCGTTCAAAAACTTACAAAATGGCGCCGTCATGCACATTGCCGCGGAGGCCCTCCGCATGATACGCGCGGTCGTTGTCCCAGCTGTTACCCCGTCATGTCACATCTGAAAAAAAAAATCAGCTCATTCGTGAGTAGTGTCGCTACAATGTAGCGTAACGGTCTTTTTTTCGACCATTAAAAAAATTATGGTGAGCCATAACTTCGGTGAAAAATACAAATTTTTTTCTTCGGCTCACCATAATTTTTTTAATGATCGAAAAACAACCGCTACGCTACATTGTAGCGACACTACTCACGAATGAGCTGATTTTTTTTTTTCAGATGTGATATGACCGGGCAACAGCTGGGACAACGACCGCGCGTATCGTGCGGAGGGCCTCCGCAACAATACGCATAACGGCGCCATTTTTTAATATTTTGAACGGAAATTTATTAACGTTATTCTTAAAGCCCTTCCTGACGTCGTGTAAAAAAATAAAAATATTCCAGCCCATACTTTCGAGTTTATTTTTTTTTTTAATATACCCATTTTTCGATCGGCCAAGGTGGTCAGACACCTTAAGGGAGTTTTAATTTTTAGAAAAACGTCTCTTGCACGAGAACTTTCAGAGTTTTTGTTTTTCAGTGAATATTTTCAGCCAAATATTCGGGTCACATTTTGCTGAAATCATTGATAAATCCATGAGTTATCATAAATAGTGGAAATGTAATTTTCCACATCGTGAAAATGTAATCGTAGTTTGCGCAGCTCGGTGGAATGTTTGTAATTTAAGGAAGTTTAAAATTTTGACGGGAATTGACGAAAAAGTTCACTAACAAGGAACATCACTTTAGTATCCACCTTCGAGTTTGTTGAAACTCATATGTGTGATGAAGCATTGGAAACTATTAGAGACGTATGATGTAGCATTAAAAATGCTTTTAAAACGGTATATGTTTGTTGAGGTATGCTGGGTACAGGATTCTGAGTTAGTTGGATGTCATACGAAACTAACGCTAGCTAACTTTAGCGTTAGCTACTATAATAATAGTAGGGGGGGGGGGGGAGCTGCGACATGCTGAATGCCTGTGATTGGTTGAAAAATGCCTTCATCCCACCCAATTCTAATCTTGTTATTAATTGAAAAATTATATTACTACTTATATGACAAATATATTACAAAAATGATATAACAATTATTATACCAACACACCCAAACAAAACCAAAACAAACCCAATTATATACCTCAATGTATCAATATTTTCTGAAAAATAATAAAATCCAAACCATATTATTTACATGTACCTGTTTTTTATTACTCGAAAAGTCAGTTTACATTTTCAATGCCATGAAATAGTTGCACTTTGTGTAATGTCTGTAGATTTTTTTTATCGGCGATAAAACAATTTTAAGGGAGGAAACCACCCCCAAAGAAAGGCATGTCACCCCTTAATTCATTTTCTTCAATACTTCTATAGTGGATTTTTCATCGCATTACATAAGAAGAATTTTGTTTTGTTTCGTTCGGATCAGTAGACTGCTCGTGGGTGAAGCTCCAAAATCATCCATCGACACGTTATTCTTTGAGGGGTGGTTTCCCCCTTTAGAACCGTTTTCCGCCGATGAAAAAAAAACACGTGCCTACTAGTTTTCAATACTTTATCACATATATGAGTTTTAACTCAATCGAAGACGGACAATTAAGTGGAGTTCCCTGTAAGTGTATTTCTATTTTGTGGGTTATTTTTCATTTAAAAAAAAGGTCGGTGCGACATCATTTCATAAGAAAATACAATAAAAATCTTCTCATTGAAGATAAAATTGTGCATGTTAGAATCTTGCGCATTTCTCCTTTAATTAAATTCCTTCCTTTTGTTTTGTTGGGAAGTTTGTTTTTTTACAGTGCTTCCCACAAGAGAAAACAAGAATCGAAAGATAAGTGTACTCATAGTACTAAAGTACTCACTATTGAAATTCAGACTGGCTCATAGAGGCAACTCCGTGTAAAAAAACCAACTTGCATGTACAGCTTTGGGAGCGTAATCAAATAAATACGAAAGCAATGTGCAAAATTTCTAATTGGTTCACTTTACGCAAGTCTAATGTTTCACGTGAACTTACGGATAGATCGGGAGGTTTCGCTGTCGACGAACTACCAGAAGGTGGGATCTGCGTGGATTGCTGGCTTTCATCAGCACCGATTCCGAGCATTCCGAAAACAAGAAGTCCAACGATGAGGATCCAAATTTGCTGCATCGTGCACACAGAGACAGAGAACCAGACAAATAGATACGAGGCACGAACAATTCCTACGGTCCTTCAACTGCATCAACTACTGCGACAATTCCTACACGGTACTGAAACTTTTTTTTTTTTTAATTTCTGTCACAACTTCTTCACGACTCTGTAACTTCGAGTGACAATTCCGTTCAATCGGCACTGAAACAGCCTATTGTGACGATCTTCCAAGGGGATCCTTTATACCATCAAGCTGAACTACTTAATTAGCCGTACAAAGCCAACCAGTTCTTTACATTATGCATGTTCACGATGTTTACCCAGCTGTTTTTATTCTCAATAAATATACTTAATCTTCATACTTTTATTGAATTTCGCACCTGCCACGCGTACTACCAGTGCCCCAATTAGGTAGAACATATAGTCACATAGGTAGATAAGAGCTGAGGCATATACAGGCTGTTCCAGAAGTATCGAACGAAGGTTTTCTTTTATCATTATTCATTCAATCTGTGGCAGCCCCCCCCCCTCCTCCTCCTCCTCAGATTAGAAACTATAATGTGGAAATTCTAATAAGTATAATAATTTCAATGTCACGTCGATAGTACTTTATTCCACATCTGTGTTTGGAAAGGGTGCTCGATGTGCCTGGGAATTTTTATAAATTGAAGAATCAGTGCGTGAACAATCGTGCGCTAAACTTAAATTTATATGTTTCCCTCGGAATATTTATTCTGCGAAAAAGAAGTAGATAAATTGGAGGTGAGGAACGTGTTAAGGAGGGAAATACTCTTGTAACGTAAAGAAGACCTTTGGCTCGAAAATAAACTCCACGAGGGAGCTGATGGACTGCTCTATGGCCCCGCAATCGCAGAATAATCAGTAGGTAATTTAGTCACAGTTTTGAGCCTCGAAAATTCAAATGCGTTTTTCTGAAAATCTCGTTTTCGTGAACTTTGTACTAGGTAACTCGAAAGCCGTCCGATCAAACACATTGAAATTTTGCACACTTTTAGATAACATAATTACCATCTATATGAACCTAAAGTTCCTTGGAAATTATTTGAAAAAACGACTTTTTCATCAACAAATACTATAGTCAAAGTTTAATGAAAAGTACAATATTTTTTTAGATACATTCCGTTTTTTCAAATTTTTACTTTACTTTGAATTTTTTAGGTTCACGTAGAACGTTTTGGTCTCGGAAATCTAAAACTTCTTGGCCCTGATGTTGCAAATGAATGCACTAGACGCGAGATTGTAGGCCGTAGAACAACTTAGGCGGCAACCGTCCCTGAAGCGAGGTCACTCGATCATGATTTTGTTCTAAACAGTAGCTCCGAATTAATGGAGTTATAAGTAATGGCATTTTTTTAAATAGATAGGTTGTTTATATGGGTATGTAAAACCATTAAAAAACTGTAGTAAAAACGTTGCTTACTAGACCGAACTTACATGAATATCACAAAAGTCAGATGGCTCATGTCAGGTGACCCCACCTAGTGTGGTTAACTGAGCCACCCCACGGGGCTAGTTGAGCCAGTCGGATAATAAAGGTTTTTTTCACAAGAGAAACATAAAAAAGAAGAATGCGTAGTCCTATATAATTTGTTATCTTTTGTCGCTTTTCGGAAACTTCTGCCGTTGATTACTTTTTCTGCGGCACGTTTCATCAGATCTTCAGAGACCATACGCAATTATTTGGAGACTACACGCAACTCTTCAGTCTTCCTCCGTTTTGCACGCTCACTAACTTCGGAAAATTCTATAGAAGGCCGACCTATCTTGCTGGACTTCTTTGAAGCTTCTGAAGTTTCTTCCAAGGGAACGAACGCACTCGGTCACTCGAAATAATTCTTCAAAACTTGACCCTCATGCCTCGAAACGATTTTCCACTTATCGTTCAATTTCGACATCAATTTGCGGATGAAACTTTTCACGTTATCCGATAGCGTGAAAGAACGTTTTAATTTTTCGGACATGGCCTTCTCAATTTCCTCGTACACTGTAGCTGCACAACCATTCAGTTTATTTCTGATGAGAAGGAAAATATCCTTCCTGGATAACCCGGTATTACCGAATCATCGGCAGCAGATTCTGAAATGTCAAAGTGTAATACATATAAATAGGCAATTACATATTCAACCTTACTCGCTATCATTTGTTGCAAAATATTATTCATAACTAATCATTAATAATTCTTGAAATTATTCATAAAACCGAATCAGGCATCGTAAAATGAATGGAATACAAGAAGAAGGAAATGAGAAGAAAAGAAATTGGCCCTCATGAGAGGGGCTTAGCCAAAAATGACTTGAGACAAGATATTTCTTTTTCGCAGCGTGGAATATAAATCCGCTATAATAAATGAGGATAATGAAAAAAGAAAAAATTGGACCTCACCGGGCCCACCTGGGTCCGCAATATGAGTACAGCCCTGGATAGATCTTTAAAAATCATACAACTTTCTCTGCACCACTTCTTCATATTTCATGCTTCAACTGTTCAAAATTGAGAAAAGTGCCCTTTCCATCACAAAAACTTGCACCAATAGCGGTATCGTATAAAACCGCAGATTTTTATTTTGTTGTTTCCATTAAACAGATTAGATTAATCTCCATTTTAAAACAAGTCCAGCCGTGGGACAACGGGACGCAACTGAACTTTTCTTCAAGTTTTTACAATTTTTCGTTTATTTTCAGACAAATCATTGGTTTGTTGGTAGCACATACATCATTATTATAAATTTAGAATTTCATGATGATATTGTACTTACTTTCCCCTTTCGAATCCATTGTTTAGATTTTTTCAACGGAATTTTTCTGGGCTTGGCGACGTTCTAAACACAACTCGGAGCGCGAAGCGTCTGGCTCGCGCGAGGTTGAGAACTGGAATACAATAGCAGGTATAAAGGATTGTCCCCTCCCCAGTACCGACCCTCGGACTCTACCTAACCCACCACTTCAAAACCCCGAAAACGAAACTTCATTTTTCGACTTTAGGCCAGAGATTTGGGATTCCGTCCCACTGTGCGTGGTGGGGAACTCTCTACTCCCCGCATGCTCTTCTCGCCAATCTACTTCTTGTCACCGCCCCCTTCTCATTGGCCTTAGTTAATAATGAATAATTCACTGGGAGTTCGACCGATCCGAAACATTTTTAAGACTTTTCGATTCACAATCATGTCCCGAATCTTCCTTTTTATTATTAGTCAACAGTTTTGAGACAGCCAGTATATATTTTATCCGAATGTTTCATTCTGGAACCCTGATATAGTAGAAATGGACCTCGTTTCCATTCAATTTTTTTTTTTTCAAACAAATGGAGAAGCGGTAAAGAAAACGTACTCTGTGTCATCCGGTTTCAAGCTTCGGAATTTAATTGACAAAGCATACAAGATTCGAAATAAAGTCAATTAAAAATCCTTAGAATTACTAATGCAATACTTCATTGAACTCTTATTGCAAAAGTGCTCCAGAAAATTGATATTTCAGCCGGAATTCAATATATAACGAATATATCGTTAACTATTTCGATTGAATTTTAATTGTCACAAGTAAATCGGCCAACTCTCGTCTTCATCTTAAAATTTGCATAGTACTACATAGAATTTGGAGAAAGAAATAGATTCGAAAAATAAATATGCCTTTTTTATCAAAGTAACGTACAGAGTATGATAATGAAATAATGGTTTTATTGGGAATATTTTGGTGTGAAAGCACGTTTAAAATCGCACAAAATTGGACAAGTAATTTTAGGTGGGGTATCGATAATTTCCAACTTATTGTGGTTTAAAGCCACAGGGATCGCGGAAGAATCCAACAAATGAACAATCTGTTGAAGCTCAACAATTGACTGAATATAAAAAATGGAATAATCGGCGTCGACTATATTTTTTGCATACAACAAATTAACAATTTATATTATTCAGAAATTGGAAGCATTTCGGATTGGGACATTTCACGTAAAACTGTTCTTTCGAAATCCTCACCATATCTGAATAATATGAATATTGAAGGCCTTATATACGCGATTTCGCCGATTTTCGAAGGTACTTTTCTAGACGCGGTTGAAAAAAATGATGTATATATTCACAACATTTTTTTACAGATCATTTATGCACATGGTTAAGTATACGTAAAAAAAAATCAGAAATATTAACAAATGGCGTAGATATACCATAATAAAGCAATGTATTTTTTTTGCGCGCGCGTTGATGGTGAAAGTTCTCGGCATCGATGTGTCTGAAAAAAAATGAACATATTTATAATTGCATGATAAATATCTTCGGTGTGAACCAACAATATTATTTTTTTAGAATTATTATAATAAAAATTCCAAACTTAACATTTTTACTCAATTTTCTGTCGGTATTTTATTTTTTATATTGTTTTGTGTCATTGAAATTTGTCTTTCTGTGGTTCACACGATAGGTGATGATACTAAGAATATGTTGTGATAATTCCAAAGCGATCTGATCCTTCGTTCAAGAGTTAGAACTTTCACAAGGTTCAAAAAAGCGAATCGTGGAAAAACGGCATGAAGTTGGCGGTCGAGCGCGCCGCGCGGTATCTATTATAAATGCAATCTTACCTTATTTTTGGAATTTTTCAATTCTGTAAAGCTTAAAATATTCCTAACCGTTCAGACGAATGGAATCAAAAATAATTAAAAATTGTTTAAAACATTTCAGGTATATAAGGCCTTAATGTTATTATATGTAAAAAAAGAAATTCGACGCAATTTATTGTACTCTTTATGTACTCAACTATTGAGCTTCAGCAGGTTGTCCGACTGTTCGAAAAAAAAAAACGTAGTTTTGTAGTTAAAAAAATCGGCGTCGGTCAATTTGATATACAAATGTCGCTCGGTCATAGAGTTTTCTGAGTCCCAAATGCCGACGAACGAGGAATCGTATGTCGAAACGCCAGCGATTGCGAGTTACGTTAGTTTTTTTTAATTTCATCAGTGTGTCAATTTGCGCCGTCGATCGAACGGTCGGGGCATGCACTTGCGCGAAACATTCTTATCAGCGAGATCTATCGCTCTCTATCGATTCAATCGAATTTTTTGTCCGGTTTCACAGCGTCCGGAAAGAAAGAAAGAAATTTTTCGTCCGAAAGCAAACGAAAATGTCTCGTCTTGTCCCCTTACGCTATTATCATTATCATTATTCATTATTTTACCGGAAAATGCTATCGCTTCAATCGCAAATAAATACATCTCATCCACGCGAAAGTATTGGATACTGAGTAACTGACAATCGAACGCGTCTCAAAAAGTCCATACGCAACGATGATCAGTATTGAATAGTTCTATGAGAAGAAAAAAAACGGAAGATGGTTGCTCTTGCTGCCACACAGGGTCACGACGGGTTCCTTCCCGTTTCACAGGAATCGCGACATCAGAGAATAAATTTGTGATGAAGACGATGCTCCTTGAGGCAGGGCATCGAACAGAAGCGGTTTGAATTGTACTCGAAGGGCACCGAACCGGTCATATCGGCACCGCATTGGAAACACCTGACGACGATCACGCCGCCCTGCTGCAGAACACGTTGCTCGGCTGCCAGAGCTCGCTATCAACGACAAACAGCGCCCTTTACTTTTCCTTTTCTTTTGTAGGTAATTGAAATACTGAATTGTATTTGAAAGAATCGTATGTATGAAAAGTATTGAAAATTTATGCTGTCATTCTGTTTGAAAGAATTTTGAAAAAAATGGTGCATTCCTTTGAATGGAGTTCAATTCAAATTACGGATCAATTGATATTGTAATCCAATTGAATTCGAATCGCTGTTCAATTATATTCGAGCCGTATAACAAATCTTCAAAAGAAAAAGGTAATACGCTAATATAATACTATAATTCCAATAAATAATGCCAATAAAAAATAATAAAGTAATTATCAATGCAAGGGGTAAGACAAGATTTATACATAGATAATTTGGAGGAAAAGTGGGAAAGGAAAAATGAGGGCGGAGTTGTGATAGGAAAGGAAAAGATTTTCGCAATAAAATATAAAGTAATAAATAAAATAAATAAATAAGATGGAAACAAATGCAAAGAAAACAAAAATCATGTTTTTCAGTAACGGAGGAAAAGTTAAGAAGGAGGAAAATGGGAAATTAAAAGTGAAGAAGTACAAATAGTAAAGGAATTTAAATATTTGGGATATTGGTTCACGTGTAAAAACTCAATGTGGGCACATGGAAAAAAAGGTGACAGGGAAAACGCAGAAGGTAACGAATATGGTGTGGAGAATTTGGAAGAAGGCGGGGAGAGGAGGAAGATGGAGGAGAGACTCTATTTATTAGATTCAATCGTAAAAGCAGGATCAATGTACGGAGTGGAAATATGGGGAATGAGAGAAATAAGCGTATTTGAAAAAATACAGAGCAGGTATTGTAAGATGGCGTTAGGGGTGGTCAGAACGACGCCGAATTATATATGGAGGAGAGAACTAGGAGTGCTTACTATGGAATATGTGAAAGGGAAAGAGCGTCGAGATATATTAGAGAAGTTATAAGAATGGATGAGACAAGGTGGCCAAAAACTTTCTTACTAGACGAAATTAGAGCGATAACAAAGGTGACCCGTCCAAATGGAGGGAAAACCTGGTCAAGGTATTAAGAGATCTGGAGATAGAAGATATAATAACAATGACAAGGGAGCGAAAATAAGTGAAAAATAGACGAAAGGATAGGAGAGGGACTGGAACACTTAAAAAATCGAATTTTAAGGAGGGAAGAGGAAAAAATCAGAAAATCGACGTATAACGATAAGTATAAATATATTACGGAAAAGGACGAGATGCTATGGAAATATTGGTCAGATGAGGGAGTAAAGGGTAGGGATAAGGAAATATGGACGAGGCTAAGATGTGGCAACATAGGAAGGGCGGGAAAGAAACGGGGAAAGGATTGGAGGTGCAGGATATGTAAAGAAAAAAATGAGACATTGGAGCCCCTAATAATATGTTAAAAAAAGGTAGGGAGTTAGTATCAGAGAAAGCGAGGAAGAAAGCAGAGGAGTAGATGAAAGGAATGGATGATTTGGCAGTAAAAGGGGAAATCATAAATATGCTGGGAGCAGAAATTCAAATAGGGACATGCGAGTATTTTAGGGGATTAGAGAATATATGTAGAAAGATGAGTAAGGAGCATGGGGGAGGAGAGATCGACGAAGTGGACGAATAAATGAAGAAAGGGAGAATGTGAAAATAATGCGGAATGTAGGAATGTAGGGAGTGGATAATAAGTGAAAAGTATGTATGTGAAATTGTCATGTTTTGTAAAAAGCTTTGCGAAAAAGTTGTGCAAATCAAACTCGATACTAGTAATAAAGTAATTATTATGCTTATTTATTTGTGATAATTTGTTGATTTTATTCAATGAAGTAATTCGATTAAATTCGAGTCGTGTATGAATTCTTCTTTGGTTTTGGTTTTTCGATTTCGGTTGGGCCGTTTAAGCCCGGGTATTCACGGCCAAACGTCGCGAAAAAGATTTCATCATAGGCCGGCGGCCATGTTTTGTTGTTTTTCTGTATTTTTTGGTGATTTTTTTTTCAAAGACTCTCAATATATGTACCTTTGTGTTAAAAAAAATGCGTTACTTTTTCAGCAACAGATTCCCAGAAAATAAATGGGAATTCGGTCGTTTTCGGGCCTCTAGGTAGATGTGACCCCTTAAGGCGGTCATCCCATTTTAAAGTTCCAAAAAATCGAAATGAAAATCGTTTGCACAAATAGCAACAAACGTGTGCGTGTTATATGGACCCGGAATAGCAGACATGGCGAATCAACGTTTTCTTTGTGTAAATCGTACTTGAACGTTTAAACGCGTTATTCTCGAAACTGTATTTTTAATATTGCCTTTCATATCTCAAAAACTATTGAACGGATTTCACTCAAATTTTTACGTTACAGTCAGCACATCTATAGTTCTCACCCAAACTAGAATATTACTGATATCTGCCATAGTTTTTTTCAAGCTGAAAAAGGCGAAAAAAAATTACTAAGCTTGAAACTCAACTTTTAAAACCGTCTCAAAAATTCAATTTTCGATATTTTCACTTTACTCTAGTTCCGGCTATAGCCTCAGGCCTACAAATTAAAATGCCGTTTGATTTTTTTTCAGATGAGCAAAACCTCCGGAATCATGGCAGCCGTCAACCAACTTTTCTTACACATGAGTGTCTTTCGAACAGTGTAAAGTCGATTCAACTCGTTATTTTTGTTTGATAAAATTCTGAGGGACTGTAAAAATGTTAATAAATGTATGGTAAAAATTCAAAGATAGTGTGTTTTAATGGTTAATAAAAAAATTCCCGAAGAAAGTGAAAAAAGTAGCTGTCACATTTGATGACTCCGTTAAAGGGTATTCCTGGAAATTACTACGACTACTACTACTACTACTAATTCGATAAGTTTATTAATAAAGTATTATTGATATTGCCAAAGTGGATAAATTGAAGTTCAATAGCAGCTCAATCAAATGCGTATCACAAATTAACGTTGATCCCGTGAATATCGTTGACTTGACGTTTTTCTTTATATTTTTGCCAAGCCAGGATACAGTATTTACCTTTTCTCGATCGCTGAGACTGAGAAATCGCTGTCGCGATTCTTCCTCCTTGCGCTTCACCTCGAACTCTTTTTTCTTGATCTTCTCGCGTCCTCGTTTGGCCCTCTTTTGTTGTTTCTTCCTCTCGATCTCCTCCTGCTCCATTTCCTCGGTCAGCGGTCCCGGTATCTGCGACTTGTTGTAATTGTATTTGTCCGGATTGGCGCCCATGAAACGACGGAAGGAGATCCTCGTCTCTTTGTCGGTCGTCGCGGCGTACGCGGTCTGCAGCTTTTTATTCTTGTTGGAAGGATCCGAGCCGTACTCCAAGAGTGACCTAAAAGTCGCAGGAGCATTTATTTATTAACGAAGATTTCTTTTTACATGTTTGCAAATCGTCATTGCGATAAAGAAAAATAAAAGAACGATTGAGAGTTTGATTCGTACGATTTTTATTTTCGTTCTGTGCGAGAAGTTCGACCTGGCTTTCGCTTACCATACGACTTTCAAGTGTCCACCTATCGCAGCCACATGCAGCATCGTATTTCCATCCTCGTTCGACTCGTTCAGGACCTTCGACAAATCCTTACTCCGCAAAATTGCTGGCTTTTCGACGTTCGTCTCCTCGTCCTCCTGATTCACTTTGTTCTCGTATTCCTCGCATCTCTTAACCTCCGCAAGGAGAGAGCTCCACAGGGCTCCGAGAGTCACGTTGTCGCCCGATTTGCTCGCTTCCCACAATTGCAATTTCGCGCTCGCCAAAGTTTCGTTCACGGGTAAGTCTGTGGGAAAGCACCAAGCGCACTGTGTGATCGGAAACTTGGCAAAAGTATCTTACGCTCGTAGTCGGCACGCGAAACAGTGCGCGACTCAGCGTCAACCTATCCAAGGGTTGACGCGGTTGGCTACTCGACGCAGGGAATCGCCGAAACCGCTTACCGACCGCGTGTTCAGTACAGTCCATTTTTTTAAATTTCAATACGAAATAAAAATGATTGGGGTAGAATATTCATAAGTCGAATGTCCATAAGTCGAATTTCCATAACCGAACATTCATAAGTGAGTATAGAGTAGAAATGAGTGCCAGAAATTGCGGGAGGTAGAGGAAAAGTGAGTATAGAGGGAATCCAAACAAACCCAAACAAAGTCACTCATCTCTACCTCCCGCCATTTCTGCCATTTATTTCTACTCCATACTCACTTATGGATATTCATACTAATGGATATTCGTACTTATGGATATTCAACTTATGGATATTC
This sequence comes from Ophion ellenae, assembly GCA_963210295.1. Taxonomy (NCBI): domain Eukaryota; kingdom Metazoa; phylum Arthropoda; class Insecta; order Hymenoptera; family Ichneumonidae; genus Ophion; species Ophion ellenae. The sequence continues at coordinate 58,500,434 of OY723385.1, forward strand.
GACTTATGGATATTCGACTTATGAATATTCGACTTATGGATATTCACTTATTCGACGACAGTGAATAAAAATACCATACGAATGCATCATTTTCTTTCCTCATACGAATATTTAATCCTTTGTAGATTGTTGAGAGAGGCTTCAGCGGCTCGGCAAATTATCAAGTATAGTGAGTAGCCATTCCAAAGTTCGTGAGAAGAGTTGAGTTATTTAACCCCTTCGTTGGCAGAGAGAATTCGACAAAAAGTGCCCAAAATGGCAGGAAAATTTGGTTTATCCTGAATACTTGTACTCTGGCGTTTTTGAGGGTGCTGATTACGAATCTGAACTCATAATTCAGGCATTTACAATGACGAACAAATATGGCGAATGAAAATACAAATAATACAGATTGATTTAGATGAAACTCGGTACTCATAGGTTGTGTAGGTCTCTGATTATGAGTCTGAACATTTCGAATTTTTTAATTTAAAGTTCAGATTCGTACTAAGCGACCTCAAAAATCCCGGAGTACGAATTTTTATCTAAATCGAGCAAAGTTTTTTATTTTTGTCCACCATATTGGCCAAATTTTCACTTCAAATTCGGATTCAGCGAGCCCAAAAACCCCCGAGTGAGGCTCCGATTTCAAACCAGAGCAAGTTAAATAGGGAAATGAAGGTTGACGCACTAATGCGTCAATGCCAACGGAGGGGTTAAAAGGGAACGAAAAATACATTCATACCGTATTTATATTCTATATTCAATCGAAATATACGATTTACATTTAATATTGCAACAAAATGTATATTTCCTTTATAACAACTAACTTTTTTTCAATGTCGATAAAAGTAACGATTATCAAATTTTCAATAAAGAAGTTCGACTTTTAAGGAAGGCAGAGTCGAAGTCTACGATTTAGATTTAAGGCAGTATTCTAGTATAAAAATTTAAAAGACCTTTTTTTTGCGTTTTTTTTAAAATATAGACTCTTGAGTATATGTTCTCATAAGGGAATGTCAAAATTCCCAATATTTACGCCAACAAACGAGACCAGAATAAGATCGAACGGTCGGAGCTACGAACTTTAGAAGCTTTTATGGAGACTAGAACTGCTCGCGGGAAGAAGCAGCTCCAGAAAATCATCATTTCGAAGTCGAGGAAGGCACACTTCACGAGACAGGAATGGCCAATGAAAAAAAAACGTAAGTATCATATGCCGTTATACGACTTAGATGGTTGCGGTTGTCTGAAATTGTACTCAAAACTTCAAAGGCGTTTCTCTCGAAACTACTTTTCTCGACCTGGTTGACGTAAAATCTCGGGTTCTATTCAACCGATTGACTTCAAATTCGCTATGGACCTTCGGTATATATCCCTCTATGGTCCCTGCCTCGGGCATAGCGAAGTTACTATAACTATATAAAAAAATTGAACTTTGAAAAAAATAGGGCGAAATATTAACGTTTTTCAGGCAGTCACCGTTCGAAAAAAAAATCCCTCTTTGGTACCTGCCATAATCACATTTTTATTGATCAAGAAAATTGGTTTCCTTTCCGTTGCAGATAAATAGGAGCTTTGGAATCATGCCGACCGCCTCAACCCTTTTTTCACGGCCGTATTTAGATGCCCATAACTTTTCAGTTTCTATTTTTTTTTGCACAATCATTCTTTCGTAATTTCTTGAAACATCAATAAAAAGACTAATTGGGAGTATCAAAAATATATCTATATACATTTTTTTTAACAAACCCGAAAAAACGCCCAAAATGTAGGCCTCTTGACTGGAATACTGCTTCAATATCGAAACAAAATATATATTTCTATTATAACTAGATTTTGTTTTCGATGTTGAAAAAAGTATAAATTCTTACAATTTTCATAAAATAGTTTGATCTTCAAAGTTTGATTTTTAAAATGAACAAAAAATCCCAGGTATAAAAAAAAAACTACTCCATGTTGTTTGTAAGAGTAAAGAAAAGTTATCTACATATCTCCTTCTCTTTCCTAAACAATTCGTTATGGAATTTTCGCGATTATCGCAGAGGTCGTCAGAAATGCTGTAAGAGTTACATTTTACTTTACCCTAACGCCTATTGCAATTATTTTTTATATATTTTATATATATTATTAATTATATAACATTATTATTAACCAACCATTAAAAAAAAAAATATATATATATATATATATATATATATATATATATATATATATATATATATATATATATATATATATATATGCATATATGTATATATATTTTTTTAAAGTATAAATTCTTAAAATTCTAATAAAAAAGTTTGGTCTTCAAAATCTAATTTTGAAAATGAACAAAAAAAACCGATGTGTAAAAAAAAAACTACTCCATGCTGTATGAAAGAACAAAGAAAAGTTGTCTAAATATTCACTTCTTTCCAAAACAATTCCCTATGGAATTTTCGAGATAATTTCAGAGGTCGTCAAAAATGCTATACGAGTTATATGTTACTTTACCCGAACGCCTATTGCAATTATCTTTTATATATTTTATATATATTACTAATTATATAAAATTATTATTAACCAGCATTAATATATATATATATATATATATATATATATGTGTGTGTGTGTGTGTGTGTGTGTGTGTGTGTGTGTGTGTGTGTGTGTGTGTGTGTGTGTGTGTGTGTGTGTGTGTGTGTGTGTGTGTGTGTGTGTGTGTGTATGTATGTATGTATATATATTTTTTTAAATCAACTTTCATACTATTGTTTTCCTCATCATAGAAACAAAGTTTGCACAATGAAAAAAAGAAATGAATGACGACCCGTCTTATTGCTGCGAATAAAAGGATCACTCATGAGATTGATTGTTAACGTATTGCAAAATTCCTAGCCACCTTAAAATTTCACTACGATTTACGTACGAAATATTCACAAGCAAAAAAGCGCCAAATGGCCTAACTGTCCTATTGTTCATCGCGTGCTCACCCTCAACTCGTTGATTCTTGGATTTCCTCTTCTGGCGCTTGATGTTTCGATTCTTGACGTGCCGCGGCGCGGTATTTTGGAATGCCAACAAATGATCGTTGAAGGCGATCTCGCAGTCCTCAGCGAAGATGGGAAAGTCGATCGTTAAATTTCCGGTACAATCGAGTTCCGATTCGGACGAGGACTGCGCTAATCTAGCCACTATATCTATACCAAAAAATAAAGCAGAGAAACAAAACCAAAGGTCAAAGCAGAACGGATGGAAAACTGAGTTATTCGACGACGAATAATCGTACCGGGCAATGGACGGCGAGGACTTTTTCGTGGCTTGGCTCGATCTATATGAGCACGAGGACTCCGATGCTGACGATCTCCGGTCACCAATGGAACGGAATTACCGCTCGAACTTTTGCCCGACTCGTGAGACGAATTGGTCGCCTCTATGATCGCCGGGTCGTCGCAATATTTCGGTCCCTTCTCGTTCTCCGGTATCTCGTCGAGTAGATCGACCTTCGGGATTTTCTTTCGAATTGGCTGTCGCGGCGAGATCGGAAAGCAATCGGTGAAATCGCATGCTGAACCTGTCGGGACGTCAAATCGGCTTTTGAGCATGTAACGAGCAATACAAATGCGGAGGAAACATCAAGATTATTATGCCAATAGGGTATTCGACTATATTAAAAATTTGGTTCATTCTCATGTCATTCTAAAAGGAAATAGTGTTTAAAAAGTATTTTCTATCATTTTATCGGAAAAATATGCGTTATTTTCGTTTATTTCAATTTGTTAATTAGATAAATTCGAACGTTTGGTCACGTGAACGAAAACGCTCCAGGTTGGATCTCTGGTAACGTCACATGCCAGTAAACAGATTATCATTACGATTCCTGTGACGAGTAATGAGCGATTTTCTAGTTTATTTCAGTGCATTTTAGTGCGTTTTCTGTTTATTCGTCTTTATTTGTAGTGATAGTTACCATATTATGAACTGTTAAATAAGAATGGAGAGGGAAGTTCGCTGGGCAGCAACTGAGCGGCAATATAGGATGTTTACTGGCGATATACCTTGTTTACTGGCATGTGACGTCACAAGCGTCACCTGACTACATATCTGACAACGTTTTGGCGGTCTGGTTGAATATTTGAACTTTATTGCCGATTTATATCGTAAATACTGACATTCACGAAGATAAAAAATATTGTGAGCGTCATAAAAAATAATTAAGGGGAAAGGCCACAGTAGAATTTTCAAAAAGTCGATTTTTCCTTTAAAAAATCGATTTCCGCTCGAACGGTGCTTTATCAAAAATTGTGGATGCTAAATGTCACGCTGCGGAGCGCATAAAAAAAGATAACAAAAGAAAATATTAGTAGTCGGCCATTTTGTACAGTGAAAAAATATATATATATATTTTCTAACAGCTTGATATTCATACTTAATAAATGTGTAATTAATTTTATGAGTGAATCACTTTTTCATACGAAAAAAATTGTTAAATTCGCGCATGATTTTATACCCGTTACTGTGGCCTAACCCCTTAAGTAATGTTCCTCGTGAAAAGCGCAGCTATGTGAATGAAATACGAATTTGCCGACAGAGGCAGTTTCCCTCGCGAAATAACAACAACAAAAACGAGAAAGTATCATGCAAATTGCGCATTTGAATTTCTCTTTCGCGATTACCGTAAATTTCAATAGTGCTGAGAACATCGTAAACACGCTTGACTTCACTGAGGGTGGCGCGTCTCGTTGGGAATGGCAGTGGTCTCAATCTCGAGTCGTTTTTGTCCAAGGGAGGATTTTTACCGCCGAAAAGAACCGTACGGTTGTACGGTCCAGCGGCGCGATACAGTATAAGCGAGGAATTGGCTATGTGGGTACTCCACGACTCCAAGATTTCTTGAATATGCTGAAAAAATAAACGCCCAACAGCGGTTCAGTAAATATTTATCCGGGCACTTGAGAAACTTGAAAAAACGAAGAAACAAAATCGTTATCGCACGCGCCCACGCGTCCAAGAAAAATATCAATGGCATGTATTTATTCGCGACTCGAATTGAAAGTAAGAATGGACGAGCGTCAGTGCAAATATTTACCTGGACGAGGACAGCTTCGTTGTAACGACGCAGACTCGCTCCGGCGCTCTTGGGATGGCCTCCCATGGTCCTCTGGTCGCGCGAACTCTGCGCCGAGCCTTGCTTAGCGCGAACCGTGTACGAATGGAACGTTTTGTGCACCAGCGTTTCTCCGTCTGCGAATGAAAAAGAAAGAGAAAAAGGGAAGTTCCACTCGGTAGCTTCTGTCGCGAAGACGTGGTGATGGGACGATGTTGAAGTTTGCATCGTATGAATCCAATGGAAATGCATTTTCAATTTTTCATTGCAGCATTTCAATTATAATTTTCAAAAAATCTTACACATTTAGTCCGAAGATGTCTAATAAAGAGCCTGAAAAAAAGTTTGAGAGTTTTGTAAGCCTGAATTTGCCAACAAAAAAAAGGCTATGGAACTTTCGTTGCGTACCAACGATGCAAACTTCAATATCATATGATGGAGATGCATAGAAAGATTGTCGTTATTTAGGCCAAGTCTCAATTTCTTCGTTCTCACATCTGAAATATAATCAAAGTACGTGAGAAATAACGCGTGGCGAGTATAAATGGGCTTGTGCCGACGAGCAATCAACATTTTCACGTAAAGACCATTCGTTTTTTTTTTTTCCATATCGATCTACAATTTTTTCACATGTAATGACATTTTAAAATAATAATTTGATGCGGAACAATAAACTTTGTGACTTCTATCCAATGTGCAGAAATCCATTGAATGGAGAATGTGGACAATAAAAGTGAAATTAATTTTATTGCCGAATGAAAGTCACAAAGATACAAAGGCCACTTTCCCGCGTAAATATAAAATCATGGGACTTTACTGTGTGAAATATTATCGAAGAAAGTAAACTGCATATGCCGCTGAAGTTTGCATTGTTGGAATGCAGCGGAAAATAATTCTTTTTAATTGCTTCATTTTTTTTGCCAATTTTGGGTGTGAAAATCGCTTAAACGTTTGCATGTATTCTTATTAGAGATTTTCAACATCACTTTGCAAAAGAAAGGCTCTGAACAATGATAACAAAAAAAAGAAATAAAATTTAAAAAATTGAATCGTTGCATTCCAACGATGCAAACTTCAACGTCAACATCGTATGTTTCAATGATCGCCGATTAATAATATAACTTCTAGACTACGTGATGGTTGGTATGAAAAAGGCTGAATTAATGTATTTTTATCATGTTTGAACATATTTCAGGATATTCATCGACAATTTGCATAACGTAACGTTTTTTTTTAAATTATCATCGTGAATTATTCTACGATATTCCATGAATAACTTGAAAGTAATATTATATATAAATTTGCGATCATTGTAATTAGTTAACTTTACTCATTAATATTTAATATAATAAAGAGATATATCATGACCTATGTCTTTAACATTCGCTGATCAAAAGAAATTGTTGGTAAGAACGATTCTGTGTAAATCATATAGTTATTACGATCTACTTCATAGCAGTGGGGCATTTAAAATGTTCCCAACTATTAAGAAATGTCCGCACATTCCATAGAACTCGTTCATCTTTATGCATCATAATTATTATTTTTCAACATGCATCGCAAAGGTTGTGGACCAAAATGAAAAAATTCAATACTTGTAACATTGAGAATCTCCGAGTCCAGGTGTCACCCATTGTTTTTACGGTGTTGGAGTTCGCATTGATGGAATGCAACGAAAATTCATTTTTCTTTTTTTATTTTCATTATTATCGAAAATATTTTCTTGCCAATTTGTGTTGTAGATTTTCAATGAGGACCCTAAAAAACGCTTGCGTCATTTTATAAGCTACAATGCGCCAAAGAATGCTTTGACAATCTGAAAAAATTACTTTTCGTTGCGTTTCAACGATGCAAACTTCAGTACCATTCGTTTTTTCACTTGCTCTCTGCATGTGCATGAGAGTGAAGCAATTGAAACATCGCCTAAGTAGCGACTACAAAGGTGCGCGGTAAATAAATAAATTGGCAGCCCACCGCCAGTGGCAGTTGAAAGTGTAAATGTTTTTTCTCTCGCGCGAACCTTGGAAGACGGCAGCTGCGAAGTGTCCGCCACCCAACATGATGACCGTCCAAGTTGTCTTGATTCCGCTCGCCATTGCTTGAGCTATCATTTCATTGTCAATTTCGGGTATTTCCTAAAATTTCATCGACCTGAGAATTGTCGTTTTCATCAACGCAGCTCCTACCCTCCCCCTGCCCTGCCTTTCTGCCCTCAGTGGAATCGTACCTTCTTGTGATGCAACAAACATCTGTAAATGCTGAATATATCGCCGTTGTCGTTCTCAAAGAACACCTTCGAATGACGACTAGCCACAGCGAGCAACGACGCCACTTTCTTCTTCTGAAAAGCTACCTCGTCCATCTCGGTGTCCGAACTGTCCGATACCGAGCCGCTCTGCTTGTTCTTCTTTTCAGGCTTTTTACTTCTGCCGGGCGTTGTTGTTTTTCCGCCCGACTCGTTTCCCCTGGCGGCTGCATTGGGGGAACCGCCATTTTCCGAGTTTCCCGTCTCCTCCTCGTTCTCCGATTCCACTTCGCTGCCTGACAGGCTCGACATGTCGTCTGCAAAAGATTCGTTCAATTTATGCAGCGATATCGCAATTGCGCCGGTGGGTAAATTAACAAAAAATTCCAGGCATCCGTATCGTTGTTCGCTGTCAATAGGCAAATGCCGTGATTACCGTCATCAGCGAGGAGCCCAAAACCGTCTTCGGTGACGAACTTGAGGCCGAGGAGACGTCGCTTCAGGTTGTAACGATGCCAATCCAACTTATAGTGAAGTCTCTGCTGGGACTTGTTCTCGAAAATCGTATTGCAGAAGGAACAACAAAGGGAATCGGACACGACCAATTCCTCGAGTTGACTCAGCACAGCTTCCGCATCTGGCACTAATTATTAATTTTTCAACGTGCATCCATAACCTCAACATGGCGAATTGACAAATTGCGCGAAAATAGCTCCGTGGAGTGGAATTGAAATAATTGTGAGTTCTCAAACGATTGCTGTCAATTCTGTACACCAATCAGGGGTCACTTACCCGACGAAGATTTCAATTGCATACATTGCGCAACTTTGATGCCTTTCGTAATTCTGTCGAAATCCGTTTGGTTGTATATTTTGAACAGTCGATTATCCATCGCGGACGATTCTTCGAGTTTAGCAATTGTTCCCGATGATCCGATTGTTAAAATTCGATAAACGCGTTTACGTGAGAAACAAAAAAACACTGCCGGATAGCGGATCGAGAAAAGAAATACGATCACAGCGATATGAAATCCGATATTTATTCCCCGAGAAAAATATACTGACAGCGAGAGAATCGCGGAACGAAGAGGGGGGACGCAGTTGATACTGCGAATTGCGTCATCTGGTAAAAGCCGTACGCGGAAATGGGCGCGCTTTTAGTTACCGAATATTGCGAAATTTGGTACGAACAATTGAGCCGAATTCTTCGGATCCCGAATAATTTCGTTATTCCGTGGGACAAAATAATCGTTCGAATTTCGGTTATTGTGACAAAATCGTTCCGATAATCGTCAAAACATTGAACCTCTCCTTTTGTTAAGGTTGTTATCGGACCACGTCAAAATGCTACCACCGAGTTGAAATTTTTTATTGATGTATATAAACCCTTTGCTGATCATCCTGTGCAGTATGGATACGATCCACAATACCTTTATTAAGAGAAATAGATCGGTAACTTGACTATTTCGTGGGCTAATCACATTACGCTTATTGAAACCTCCCGATCATTTCTTAGTACATTTTTTATATCTACTAAAAAGATGCTACAAGGAACTGGAAAAAAAGGTACGGTTCGACTAATTATCAGACTAGCCGCTGGCACCGTGCAAATGAGGATTCACGGCACCGTTATAAAATTATTAATGATTTTAATCGCGAATTTGTGGGAAAATCAAGCACACGAAATATTAGGGTGTGCAAACATGGCAACGTCGTAGACGGCACAAATGCGACCTACCTTATCCACATCCGGTAATGATGCCCGAGGACCTCAAACTACTTTATCGGGATAATAAAGACGAATAATATATTTGTTCTTATTCTCTTAATTAGTAATAATTGCGATAACTTTGAGATATATATTCAGAAATTATAAATTCTTAGATATTTCTAGGCAAACATAAAATACATTGCCATTTTTTTCGAACATGAAATAATTCTTTTAGAATATCGGAAAATAATTAAAGTTTTTCGTTTCTTCCAGATTATATACGGATTCAGCACACTTTTCATTTCCAGCGTTATTATATGCCACGATTTACGACGCGGCCAATTTGTCTCGCGTTAATTAAGCGAGACGAATTAAATATCGTAAAAAAAATATGATGTAAAAAAAATTATTCGTAAACGTATGTTAAATATGACGATTATTTTATAACCAACAGTCGGTAGCAGTCGATTGGACCTACGAATAAGCATAGGGCGCTCCCCTCGTACTTCACCCCCAGCGGCTAAACCACCTAATAACCTCAAATTTGAAACCTACGATCTCAGAAACGGCAACAGTATTGATACATTACTCAGTTGCACAGAAAATCGGTTAACGCTGTAAAATGAAACGAAACTCCACAGATAGTTTATCAAATTACGCAAAGAGATACATTTTCGCAAATTCGGCCGCGTTTATGAATTTTTTCTCAATAAACCTCAAAATGCCTACGAGACATAGATTTATTCCGTAAATGCTGAGTTTTGATAAAATATATGATTAAAGAGCAAAATGATGCATTTAAACATTTTTACAATATGAATAAGACAAACTTTTGGGTTACTACCAACTTGAAGAAGTATAACATTATCGATTATTATTATGAGAAAACTGCGTCGGCGAATGTTTTGGACAACTGCGAATGAAATTTGGAGTGATTTTTAATTACGCCTATTTTTATTTATGTCACGATATTATTCATTGTTACCATTAATTAATATTAAGCGTTGCCGAAATACGGCAACTTCGCGGACATTGAGGTTGGCAGCAATGCTCTGCATTCGCCGGCCACGACTCGTAATCTTTTATCAAACTTTGATGGTTCAGCATTTGATATATGTGTCTTACGATCGGCAAGATGGGGTTTCTTCTTCTAAATGTTCACAAACGTTTAGTTTGCGCTAATCCGTTGTGAGAAATGATGAATCTTGGTGCTAAACGGCGAAAAAAAATTACATCACCCGTAGCGTGAATGTCTTGCTAACTGCACGTAAAATCACACGCATTAAACTATTTTTTATCTCTGGTATTTTGTCGTGAAAAAATTTCGAAAAATTCGCAAATACTCAGTATATTGTAGACAATAACATATATATATATTTTTAACAAATTTAATCTTGGATTGTGGCTAACGCTCCAAATTTCTTAAGGGCTTACACCCGTCGAATCCCAAAATATAACATTTCAAAAGTATTCTTCGAAAATTCCCCGTCGATCCGATCAGAATTGAGGGAGTTATTGGTGTTTATAGGTAGATTCCGCGATCCGATCAGAATTGAGGGAGTTATTGGTGTTTATAGGTAGATTCCGCGATCCGGTGAACTTTAAATGCGTTTTTCTCCATATGCCGTTTTCAAAATCGGTAACCACGATATCGCAATAATTACTGCACCGATCAACTTCAAATTTAACTAGCTTCTTTTATATATCAAAAAGCAGTGCTGAAAAAGGAGTTTTCTTCGATGCATAGTTTTTTTTTCATTAACGAGAATCTTCAAGTAAACACAAAAAAAAATTAGATCAAAATGGTGACGCTGGAGCCATTCTCGCGAGGGATGTTGAATTTGAGACTCTCTGCGGCGCGCAGTATAACTGATGGGAATTTGAAACGAAAAAAAAATTCTATTTATTTACACGAGTATAACTGGAAAAATACGTAGGGGATTTTGAAATTATTAATTTTTGTGTAATTGGCAAGCATTTAGAGTAAAAACTCAATTTTCGACAGAAAAAAAGCACATTCATTTGTTAATAAATAATGTTATAATCAACTCATGGAGAGTCCCGAATGTATTTCTCTTTGGCATGTTATTTCAAAGATGTGCTCAAAATTTGGAGTGAATAGAATGAAAATTGTCGAAGTTACTACGTGACGTTTTGAAAAATTGTGTTCCGCGAAAAACGATCGACGTCTCGGACACGGGCCAGCCACTGCTATCGCATACCCACACGGGCCTGGGGGCCTTTTTTATAGTTACCAAACTTTTTTCCCCTCGTTCTAGACGGTTCGAAGCATCTCTTAAGCTAATTGAAAAAAAAACAATTTTTAGAAAATTCTATCCTGGTCTTACCCCTTAACCCTTTGAAGCATACATTTTTCCTTAGGTGGAATCAGCTCAAAACTTTGTACTCGGGGGTTATCGGGGTCGCTGATGACAAATCTGCACTCAAAATTTGGAAATTCAAGATGGCGGATCCAATATGACGGACCACAAATGCAAAAATTGTCTGTTTGGGTTATAACAATATATAAAATTATTCATATATTATAATTAATATATAAATATATTTTTATAATATATTATAATGATGTATAATATAAAAAATGTATAAAATAAAAAAGCAAAAAATTAAATTAAAAAAATTAAAAAGTAAAAATAAAATTAAAAAATATGGACCTAGAAACTCGCTACGTCCTCGCCGTTAGCTTCGAGTAATGCTGAGAGCGTAATTCTATTAGAAATTCAGTATAACACAATCAACATATTGAGCAACTCCGATGTTTTAGTAATTCCAGTAAAATCTCCGATTGTGGTCCGCCATATTGGATTCGCCATTTTGAATTTCTGGATTTTGAGCTCGAATTCGTAATCAGCGACCCAAAAAACGTCTCTGAATTCATTTTTTGTGTATGGTTTACCTGCTAGATTAGGCACAATTACATTTATTGTCTTAAAAACGTGTTTTTTTTGTACTGTAGTGATGATCAATATCCACTAAGTGCAACATAAGCCCTTAATAGTGATATTGTATTAAAAATTGATCTCCTAACATCATAAATATACATTTACATTTGTTATGCGCTAAAAAATTCTTTATTCAAGAAAAACAGAGTGGAAGTAGGTGACATACCAGTATGTCACTATGCTTCAAAGGGTTAAAGGGCATGCAGTAGAAATAAAGACTACTTCTACTACTTAAAACCATACTCTTAAGGTAATCCTATCGCGCGTCTTCAATCCATAGGATATTCTTTTTTTTTTTGAGCTTCCCTAAATATATTAAAAATCGTCTCTGTAAAATTTCAGAGTCGGTTATCGACCTTATTACAGAGAGAAAAATATTAAAATTGCGTATTTTTGTGAAGGGATTCCGAGACGACATACAAAAACCCAATTTCCGGTCGCTACAAAAGTGTATAATAATGGTGGGAATCCGTCAGATTTTTAAAAATAATCAGATTTACATACTTAACAATTGTAGTAATGCAATGCTCTCAGAAAAAATTACGCTCACTGACCGAATTTTTATGTAATATCGAGTTTAATTTGAACTTCCGGTATTGGATTTATTACCACTTGCTCCGATAAAGAGACGCGACAGCAAGACAACAGCTGACTATAGTCCCGACCTCATCTCACTCATTCGAATTTCCACACATATTTCATTTTTAACCGACATATTTCGCCGACACAAATTTTCCGACACATTTCGCCGACACAAATTTTCCATTTTTTACCAGTTGTGGCCCGAATGCTTTATATTTCCCGCACTTAACATTGTTTTGAAAGATCGACGTTGAAAAGCATGGAGGTTATACTCCGTTTACATTTAAGGAGGATTACCTTAAATGTAAACGAAACAATTTGAAAACCGACAAACATTTTCTCAATAAAAAAAATCACGAAAATGCCTCTTTAGGGCCACCAGCTAGGTGTAACCCGTTGAAATCCGGAAGGAAGCGGGGAGGATACTCCTATGTAGATTCTGCGTGTTCGGTTCGACGTATCGTACGACATTATCCTGTAACAACACTCCTTTATTTTGTTAATCACAACCTCTTTAGCACTGGCCAATATGTATATCGTGTGTATATATATATCGTATCGCCGATGTGACAAATTACAATAAAAATCGTTGTACAAAGTCCAGCTCGTTGGCGACGAGAAAAAAAAAAAAATCAGGAGCGAGGTCGAGTGATCGCAGAATGAAAGAAAAAAATACACAAGTACGAAGCAAAAAGCTAGGAAGGTTCTCGACGGAGACAGATGCTTTTTTCCCAAATAATGTGACAAAAACAAGACGAAAATCAGGTAGCGTGACAAAAATAAGTAATCCCTCTACAGCACCGCAAAGTCGTCGTCACCTCAAGGAATAAGGACCACGACGTTCTTTCGATCTGTCCGACGATTGATCAGTCTCGAATAAATATATACGCAGCACGTCGTATGTACATCTTACATACACTCATTGCATCCAAGTTTATTATCGAAGTTTATTAAAAATATTTGTACTTTTGTTACTGTCAAGCCGTAATTGCTCTTTGGAAAAGAAAAAAAAAAGAAAAAAAGCAAAGATCAAGAAATACCATTGATTCGGCAACCAATTATCGCGCGATGGATACTCAGAATACGAGAAAAATCATTGAATAGTCGTTTTTATCGCAAGATCATTACGAATAACCTCGAGCACGAAAATTGTACGTTTCGTTTTCGAATTGTGCTTTTCTTCCTGAATTGCATTTTTTTTAAATACTCAGCAGACGCGCTTTTCTGGAAAAAAAAGCCGAAATTTGTTCTCCTTCCAATTGTGATAACTCGAAAACATTACAATTATTCATATTATGAAGAGAGATAGCGAATTTGGGTTTGTGTGGGGGTCAACAATCCAAACAAATAACCCAAACAATTCCGAAGAAAATCAGCAACGCCCGTCATATTATGAATGATTTTCGCCTTTTCGAGTGATTGGGTTTGGAAGAAAAAAAAGGTAGTTTTCTTTTTCAAAAAGCTCGTCCTGCGAATCCTCTTTCTTTTTCATCAATGATTTTTCGTTCGAACGCTCGCGATATCGAGCAACTTGGAACTCGAATTTTAGGCTTCCGATAAACCACTCTTCCACATGAAAAAAAAAAAAACAGAGAAAAAAAAACGGCAAAAATCTTACTCTCAATGTACGATCAGATTCTACCGAATACATTGACGGTTTCAACGTTCCTCCGAAACGCTCGGACATCCGAATAAATAATAATAAATTACGTGATTATAGAAATTCTCGAAGTCGTAGCGCAATAGCCGCAATTACGGTCGATTATCCGTAAGGCTTTGCGCGGCTAGAGGCACATGTAGATGAATATCAGGACGCCGTTCATCATTCCGACCAGATAGTTTATTTGTAGTCTCGAGTTTTCCGCGTATCTGGAAAAAGATATACAGACACTCGTTAAAACGAATTTTGCCGTTATTCGTTTATCTCCATCGAATAGATGTGAGGGGAAAAAATTCTTCGCGAAAAGAATTTCTCGTCCCTCCCCGCCTCCCGATTCGCTTGGAGAAGGAAAATAAAAATATCAATCGTCGACATGCAACAGGCGAACATTTTGTGGTGCACGTGCAATCTTCGGGACTACCAAATTCAGGAAAGACAAGCGGCGAAAAGTAACGAAAGCCCATGCCAATTAGCTCAGTGCAAAGTATACAAAAGCCCATGCCAATTAAGAAACCACTAATCCTTCGTCCACGTCCTGCGAAGGAGAAACTAAAAAGAGAGAGAAAGAAAATGTAAAAGTATACCGAGATTAGAAGAGTAAAAAGCAATTGTGAGTTTCGCACACCTACAGGAGGCTTTTTACCAGTCAGCGCGATTTTTCGGTCTTAAGGGGTTGTGGGAGTGTTTCACCGACATTCGCTGAAAGATATTACTGTTTTTTTAGCCGTAGATACGTCCAATGTAAATTCATCTTGGAAGCTTCAATAAGCTCCGATACATCGTATTCAAAAACGAAAAAAACGAAATTTAAGGTCTTTAGTACAGGTTGAGGGGTCTTCTCACTTTGGACGCTAAAAAAGGGTATTTTTCATGCTTTTTTCTGATAGGTTTATATTATAGATATTGATATAATAGTTGTTACACTTAAGGGGGTCGTCTAGTGTGTCAGATCAAAAGAAGAGAAAACGGCCTTGCATGACTCCTTTGAAGAAGAGGAAGGTGTACTCTTTGGTCCAGGCATAGCAGATTGATGGTGAGACCATTTTTTTTATTATGAATTGTATACAACAACTTTCAAACGCGTTTTTCTCAAAATACGATTTTTTCAAACTGCTGCCATATTATCTCAAAAAACTATTTGATTGATTCTGCTCAAATTTATACAGCATCTTTAGTACGTATATAACTACAAGTTGAGCTAAAATAATTAAGATTGCTTCGTTAGTTTTCTTTTTATCAGCTATATGACCCCAAAAAAATACGAAAAATTGATTTTTTTTTCTAAAGCGTAATTTTTTTTTTTTGAATTCTAACTTTACTTTAGGTGCATGTAGAGTTTATAATAAAGTTGAAATGTAGTTTAATAAAGTTAAAAAAATAAAGTTTCCAACTTTATTTTAGTTCCATGTCTCACGATTAAAATTGCGTTTGGTTTTTTGATTTCTAATATGCAGAACGGCCGGAATCATGGCAGCATCTGTTTTCATATATGTGTTCCTGTTGGGCGGTGTATCTCCGACTATATTCTATATAATGACTTCCAAAAATTCACAAAGTTTATTTAAATCTTAATAAAAATGATATACAATTTATAAATTATTTCATTTTAATGGTTTGTCAAAAAAAAAAAAACATCCAAAAAAGCATTAAAAACGGCCTTCACACTAGACGACCCCGTTAATAAATACCTTTCGAAATACATTTAAAAAAATGTATGTATTTATTTAACCCGAACAAACTTTAAACGTGTTTTTCTCGAAACAACGTTTTTCGACGGCTTGTTGATAAAATCTTCGAAACTACTGAACCGATCCTTACGAAATTTTAAGCACATATTCTTTACAACTATATATATAGCGCATATAAAGGATTTTTTTGAATGTTAATGTTTACTATTTTCTTGCCAAAAACGGTGAAAAAACGTTTTTTTTTAATGTCCGCCATTTTGTTATTTTTGCATATATCAAAAATCGTACGATACGGCTATAGCCATTACCATACTGACTCGAATTTTCGTTTGATTTTTTGTTTCGGATGATCCATCTCCGAGATTTCATCAACAGCGCAGACCTACAATTTTTTCGGACATTTTTTTAACTACCATTTTCGCCTATAAATAGTGTCTTAAATAAATAATTTGTTTTAGATATATTTCGAAAGTGTATTTATTACGTGTAACAACGTTTATATCAACATCTATAATAAAAACCTACCGAAGAAATTCATGAAAATAGCCTTTTTTAGCATCTAAAGTGAAAAGACCCCTTAACCCCTTCATTGGCAGAGAGAATTCGACCAAAACTTGTACTCTGGGGTTTTTGAGGGTGCTGATTACGAATCTGAACTCAAAATTCAGGAATTCACAATGACGAACAAATATGGCGAACGACAAAACAAATAATCCAGATTGATTCGAGGCAAATTTTCAATTTCGGTCCGCGATTCTAGCGCTGCCATTTTGAATTTTCGAATGTAAAGTTCAGATTCGTAATAAGCGACCTCAAAAATCCCGGAGTACTAATTTTCATCGAAATCGAGTAAAGTTTTAGAATTTTTGTGCGCCATTTTGACGCCGCCATTTTGAATTTCCATATTTCCACTTCAAATTCGGATTCAGCGAGCCCAAACACCCCCGAGTGAGGCTCCGATTTCAAATCAGAGCAAGTTAAATAGGAAAATAAAGGTTGATACACTATTGCGTCAATGCCACACAGGGCACGGAATTATTTGACGCACTATTGCGTCGATGCCAACGGAGAAGTCAGTGCGCGATTCTGCAAGAGAACCTGTGTCGAATTATCAAGATGGTAATATTTTCATCTCGAGAACGCTGTAGTCGAACGTACCGCAAATCCGAAGTTAAGCTTGGTGTCTACGTTTGTCTGGAAAAAATCTACGTCTATAAAAACACTCTTTTCGCCAAAACATCTAACAATCAGCTAGAAAACTTGTCCGCTCAATTTTGACGGCATTGAAGTTTGCATCGTTGGAATGCAATGAAAGTTCTTTCTTCTTTTGTTTTTATTAGCAAAAATATTTTCCCGCCAATTTATATTGTACATTTTTCCTAACGATCCTGAAAAACGTTCGAGTGATATTTGTTGCGGCAGTATTACGATATCTGTGGCTCCTAATTCTGACCGCGCAGTCTTCATATTTGATCCAAAATAAGACTTTTTTCAAGAGTGGTAAAAATCGAAATTAAACCCTTAAGGGGATGAAACGGGGGTTTTAAAGTTTATATGAAAAAACCTATTTTTTGCCCAGATTTACTTGAAACTTGCCAAATTTATTTTATGTATAACACTATACCACGTTTTCCTCGCTGTTCAGTGGTTCAAGTAGTACTTTTAACTCCTTAACTGTGTACGCCACACATATGTGAGCATAACAAAAAACTTCCAAACAAACCCAAACCTTAAAACCCCTTTCACCGCCTTGAGGATCGAATTTCCATTTTAACCACTTTCGAAAAGTCCTGTTTTGGGTCAAATTTGAAGGTTGCGTGGTCAGAATTAGGGACCCCAGATATCGTAATATTCCCCTTATTGCCCACACCCGGGATATGCATTGGCAAAGTAAAAAAAGTTAATTTTCGTCGTATTCCAACAATTCAAACTCCAACAGCATCAATATGTCCCATCTTGAAAGTCTATTCTTCTTATTCTCCGCAAGTCATATATATCTTGCGCACGCTGATCCAAGAGCCAACATTTTATCGTAAATCAAACATTCTGTTCCGCGAGAAAAGATCCCACGTGATGGGAATATTTGAACTATTCGCGTAGCCTCCTGTAAGCCTGAAAACAAGACCGAGAGTCTCTCACGTTTGTCTTTCTATACGTATGATAAAAGTCAAGTTCAGCGTTATCGTCTACCAGCCAACTACAAAGTCCCAGGGACGATGACGACGACCAGCAAGACGTCTAGGTTGCTCCTCCTCGGCACGGGCTTACCTTCTCTTTCTGGGGCTGAAAGGCGACGGTGGGTTCACACCGGGAATACTGCTGTCCTTGTAAATGATGAACCAGGTGAACGCCATCACGGCGACACCACTGACCGCCGCTCGCAGTAACCAGACGTACTTGTGAGTGATGCCGACGACGGCGTCGGTCATCGCGTCCCCGTACTCACGACTAACGTTCATCAACCTTTGGCCGACGATCTTCAGATTCTCTCCGTCGAGGCTCGACGGGTCTCGAGCATTGGGCAGCCCAAAACCATCGGATAGACTGGAAAATGCTCGCGACGAATGGACATTTTTGGCCACCACAGCGGACAATCGTACAGTCGAGCCTGGAGGGAAACAACAGCAAAGCCATCGGCGAACGAGCATCGGAGCATTAAAAACCCAACTGAATTAATCGAGCCTGCGCTTTGCAATCTTTATCCGAATGTCTTCTGGACGCGAGGCGCGTGTGCTCCCTGATCCAAATAAATTGCGATATAAATTTGCTGCCTTTGCCATCGCTCGGCCTTAGCGAAACTTGTCGTAAATTGCCGGTTGAACCTTTACTGGCAATTGTGCCGTTTCGAAAAAAAGTTGCTATCCCTCAACATTCCCAAGTGGAATGCTCGCCATTACTCGATACTTTTTATCCCCAAAGTTCAATGTTCCCGTCGGCGTGTCAAATCCGCAAAAATGTCCAACAAAGTTTTACATGATCTCTGAAAAAAAAATCCCACCAGCTTCGGATATCCCCGAAAGGAAAAATCTCCCGACGCTTATCCTCTTTGCCAGGCTAGAGGCTATCGTAAAATCAATAAGATGAAAAAATAAATCGAGGCTTGGAAAATAGATATTTATGGAGCCCGGTCCGCGAACGACCATGATGCTTTTTCCGTGTGAATCTTTTGGGATACTCGTCCTAGACATCTCTGATTACGAATGTTTCTCAATCTGGAGATGACACATACTTCTTATGTGAGCCAGGGTCGTGACCCTGAGCCGGCTTTCCAAAGCAGCCTATGAGTGTAACTTCGAAATTCATTCATAGCACGTACAAGAAAAAAAAACAAATGAAAGGAACGGAAAAATTGATGTCCGTAAATTCGAAGAAATAAACGAAAATAAAAGCAAAACATTGAATATATGCGAGGGAAACATGAAAACCAAAAAAAACAAAACAATAAAGCGCAAAGAAACGACAAAAAGGAAGAAAAAAAGCAAAACGAACTCCAAGTATATCCCGAACGAGCGCGTTCGGGCGATGCCAAGGAATATTCAGTGCCAAATTTTCGAGGGAAAAAAACTTCTTTTTCTCTTTTTCCATTTTATGATTTCGACACTTACCGTAACTGACGTAGAGCTTTCCGGCCACGATACAGAGCGAGAGTACGAACAAAAACAAACTGAAGGTCCACTCGTTGATTCGAAAGTTTTTCCAGAACTTCGATAATTTGGTGTCGCCGGTTCTGACGACCTGAATTTCCTTCCCGTTCCTCGTCAGATAATCCGCGAAGGTACGCTCGATCATTGCGAATAACGTTGCGCTGAATATTTATGTCGGAAGACGTAAGCTTTTTACGAGTATCGATAAAAAGCCACATTTAGGCGTGCAATTCTCACCTTTAGGGACGAAGAAATTGGGAAGAAAAGACAAGGGAAAGAGTAACACTTGTCAACGTCGCGAAGTCGTGAGAGACACTGACGAGACGCACCTCGGCGGTCGAATGCCCAAAATAAAAATGATACACAGAGATGTATACACGCGTATATACATAGACTTACGTCAGGATTACGGGCATGGCCGTAGTTACGATCTCAACGAGCCCCGGTCGCGTATTTTTATTTTTGGCCTTTTCGTTCGTAGATTCGCCGTCGGCGGCGCTGGCGCTCTTGCGTTTGGTCGAGTTCGTGTTTCGAGAAATTTACCAATCGGTGGAAGTTTGTTCAACTAATTTGTTACTTATTATTATAGGTTACTTTGATTTTGAGCAAGTGTACCTATTATCCAACGAGTTATTTGTCAGTTGCTCTTGGCTGTCAAAGGTTTTGCGAAAATCGAACGTGTCAACGTAAATGTTGAAGTAATTTAACGTACCACCTGCTCGAACGCGTTTTTCGCTCAGTTCTTTCAGTTCTTCAGAATATTTTTATAGGGTTAAGGGGGTCGTCTAGTGTGTCAGATCAAAAGAAGAGAAAACGTTCTTGCATGACTTCTTTGAAGACGAGGAAGGTGTACTCTATGGTCCAGGCATAGCAGATTGATGGTGAGACAATTTTTTTTATTATGAATTATGTACAACAACTTTCAAACGCATTTTTCAACACGCGGAAACACGATTTTTTTCAAACTGCTGCCATGATATCTCAAAAACTATTCGATTGATTCTGCTCAAATTTATACAGCATATTTGTTGAACTAAAATAATTAAGATTGCTTCGTTAGTTTTCTTTTTATCAGCTATATAGACCCCGAAAAAATACGAAAAATTGTTTTTTTTTCTAGAGCGTAAAAAAATTTTTTTTTTTTTTTTGAATTCTAACTTTATTTTAGTTCCATGTAGAGCCTCAAGTCTCACGATTAAAACTGCGTTTGGTTTGTTGATTTCAGATAAGCAGAACGGTCGGAATCATGGCTGCAGTGGGCGGTGTATCGCCGACTATATTCTATATGACTTCAAAAAATTCACAAAGTTTGTTTAAATGTTAATAAAAATTATGTACAATTTATAAATTATTTTATTTTAATGGTTTGTCAAAAAAAAATTCCCCAAAAAAGCATGAAACATGGCCTTCACACTAGACGATCCCGTTAAGTGACCTCACGTTGGCACCTCACCAATTATTGACATTTCTCTCCTACCTACGTCAATAATTGGGCCCTTCAAGTGCCAATAAGTGGGCCCTTAAAGTGACATTATTTGGGCCCTTAAGTGCCAATAGTTGTGCCCTTAAAGTGCCAATAATTGGGCACGTTACCCTATTTTGAGTGACGTTAAGGCGAAATCGAAAACGTACCACGTGCCACATGAGTGCGAGAGAGATAGCTGAAATTTTCGAACAGGAACTTCTCGGAGATGAATAATATTTAGCGCAAAAAGAAAACCATTAAGCACTGTGTCAGGGAATTGTCCAAAGCCTGACGCTTTGTTTTTCCTTACAAACATTTAATCTACGAGAAAACTGGGTTCGAACATTTCTGAGGTTATGTTGACTTTGTGCGTGCCCGCGAAGGTGATGGTAGTAGAATAACGATTATTGTCATATTTTTGCTGCGCAATGCGGATAATGTAAAGCACCCTAGGAGCGTAATTTCGAAATTCGTCCCACAGCACGGGGAAGAGTTTTTTTCATAGCCAAATCGATCGTTGCAAATTAAAAATAATAAGCGAGAAAACAATCAATAAAAATAAAAGCAAATATTGAATGTATATGTGCAAGTAAACATTAAATAATAGACCAAAAAACGAAAATGGCGTGAAAAATCGCAAACAAACGACAAATCACGTAGAATCGCCATCATACGACGGCGCGAGATTGTACCAGTTGCACGATCTGCGATTTTAATTGTACCATTGGGTTATGGGTTGGTAATCCCATCCAGATGGGTTACCATCGGGACAATTGACGAAATGTTACCGTTTGATTCAAATGTCTAGTGTGAATTTTTTGTCTTATACCGAATGCACTCTCCAAACTTTAAATCGATTGTCTACACCGTTTCTATAAACCACGCTCACACGTCCAGTCGGTAAAAATCCTACTGCCGAGTTCTCTCTAAGACATACCACATTTCGGGCAAACGAAGAGAAAGACGTTGTTAATTTTTCAACAGAGTGGAAAGTGTTTCATTTCTTCTTTCCAAAATATCAACCGTTTAGGAGAACAATGGGAATCTGTAAATCAGCTATCTCTCTGGCACTCTCGGCCGCTCGGTCGGTATGACACATCGCCTTAACATAGGCAAATGTCTACGGTCCTCGCTAAATGGTAGTTTTACGCATCGAATAATGTAAAAAAATGTTTAAAATGTTGTCAAAAACTGTCAAATCACTCAATACATTATGACATTTTCGTGGTCAGTGTCATAAAAACGTTTTATGTAATCATTAGGTTATTACATACAACGTTTTCATTACTTTGTACAATCAATTTTTATTATTTTTGCTCGCTCAATCAGCATAAAGCGAATTGGCAACGTCGAAAATCCTGGTATATGACAATGCTTAGATTGGCAAAAGTGTCAAGAAGCTAGAGACATTCGTGCGCCCGTTCATAACCTCAAAATCGGCCCGAAGAGCTGTCAACAATGAATATCGGTCCGAATTTAAAATTTTTTCACGGGAAAGGAAAAGTGTGTACTGAAGTTTTTTATAAGCCGATGGAAAAGAAAAACTTCTAAAATTTGCCGATATTCTGAAAGATTAATTTATGTTTGAAAAAAATCCGCTTCGTTCCGACTTTTTCTATAAATTTCTAGCAACTTATAATTTGTGAACAAAGATCGGGTGCAGTTCCGAAAACCCCCCCACCTCCGATTGAGCTGAACTTTTGTGAAGACCTTCATTTTAGTGTTATAAAAGAACCTCTAAAGGGATTTTTGGCGCATCGAAGTAGTTTTCGAGGTATCGATTTTTGAAATTGTGAAAAAAAAAATTCTTTTGCTGAAAACTCGGTAAATATGCAGTTTTTTAAAGAATAGTTCAAGACACTTTTTGTAGGAAATGAAATTTGCTACAAAAAAGGTTCTATACAAAGTTTTCCAAAACTGAATATTTTTGCTTGAAAATTTGAAAAATGCGTTTAATTGCCAATGGGCGAGTTTTTGGCTAATTTTAAGGGTGCTGGCTACTGGAGTGAGTGGCAACTGGAATGAGTTGCTACTGGACCACGGCGGGGTCCGCCCCCCCCCCCCTCCCGGCGGCGTCAAGGGGCAGCGCCCCTGTCGGGGCGGTGGGGCGCAGCCCCCCCGGGAGGTTGGGGGAGGGCGCAGCCCCCCCAATGACACAAAAACTACTTTTTATATGATTAAAAATTGATTAAAAATAAAAAAAATAATGAACGTTCGGTTCACCGTGGTCAGCGGACTGAAAACTTGCCCATTGTCAAATAAACATATTTTTTTAATTTTCAGGCTAAAATATACCGTTTTTGAAATTTTTTGTATAAGACCTTTCTTGTAGCAAATTTAATTTCCTACAAAAAGTATCTCTTATCATTTTATCGAAAACTGCATATTTACCACTATTCTTTGAGATATCAGCGAAAGAAAATATTTTTTTACGGTTTTAAAAATCGATATCTCGAAAACTACTTCAATGCGCCAAAAATCCCTTTAGGGGATCTTTTATAACACTAAAATGAAGGTCTTCACAAAATTTCAGCGCAATCGGAGGTGGGGGGTTTTTCGGAACTTTATCCCAAAGATCTCCAATGAATGTTAAGTATTACTAATTAAAAGAATAAGAACAAATAATATTCCTCGTTAATCATCGCCAAGTGGTTTGAGCCCCGCGGGCACAATTACCGAATGTGGATAAGGTAGGTAGCGTTTGTGCCGTCTACGACGTTGCCATGTTTGCACAGCCTAATATTTCGGGTACTTGATTTTTGCACAAATTCGCGATTTAAAACATTAATAATTTTATAACGGTGCCGTGAATCCTCATTTTCACGGTGCCATAGGTTAGTTTGATAATTAATCGAACCGTATATTTTTTTTTCTATCCCGTGGTACCATTTTGAGCAGATATAAAAAATATACTGAAAAATCATCGGCAGCTTTCGATAAGCGTAGTGTGATTAGCCCACGAAATACGTCGTTTACGTTTTTTTTCTCCTAAAAATGGTATTGTGGATCGTACCCAAACTGCGCAGGATAACCAACAAAGGGTTTACATACTTCCAGAAAAAAATTCACCCCGGTGTTAGCATTTTGACCCGCCCCATAACCTTAAATAAATGAATTTAAAAATCGCGACATAGTCGCGTCGCCTTTCGCATAATCGCGTCGATTCGCGAAACGATATTTTCCCTCTACGCAAACGTTCTCTCTCAGAGTCGCTCCCGCACCTATAGGGCTGTTCCGCGCCACCTTAAAGGTGAGTATACAACGAAAGGTGTTTATCGTACGGAAGGGCGCTGCGAAATGTTAGCTGTCAGTTTTCGTTGTGCGTCATTCGCGATTAAGCGCGTTTCGCTCGGTAACTGTCGCCTCGCGCACCCCGTGAAGCGTTACGAGTCATTATTGAAGAAAATCCGAGCGCGTTGCGTACTGTAAAAGAAAATCCCCGAAAATAGCGTGATTCCAAGTCTCGGGATATTTCCGCGAGCGAATTAGAATAATAACCGCAGGAGAATAAAGTCGGAAATTTCGCGGCCAAGGTGTAGGCGGGGGTGGGGTGGACAGTTTTAGGCAGATGGTTCGATAGATGGCGCCGTGGGGTCGGTATCGATGACAATAGATTGGTGCGCATGCTCTCTCTCTCTCAGTCCCTCGCGCGCGCGCCAGTACCGTGCGGTGCTGCCGAATGCGATGAAGCGGCGAGTTTACGAACTAGGAGGCTCGAAGATGGCCGCCTTTGGCGTGTTGCCGTTTGACGTGCGTGAAATATGATACTTTTCGCGTTTTCCTGACGGCGAGGGGGTTAACGGTACGACCCGGTGTTCCCGGTGTCGAGGGTTAGCCGCGAGTAGTGCATTTTTTTTCTTCGCCCTTTCGTTACGTCGTTCTCGTGGCCGGTGGCGGCGGCGGCGATAGCAACGGTGGTGTGGTGGTGGTAGTGGTAGTGTTGGTGGTGGTGTTGGTGGTTGGGGAAAAAGGGCCCCGAAAGGAGCTTCGAGGCGCTCTCCTCGATTTTACAAAAGTGGAGAGCCTCACGATGGCCCTCGTCACCGTGCAACGTTCGCCGAGCGTCTCAAGCTCGCCTCAGAGCTCGGTGAGTTCTCTCTCTCTTTCTCGCTCCCGCCCTCGCGTCTCTCGAGTTCCGATAAAGGAAGGAGAAAAAGAAAAACAATCGATCTCGATACGCGTTTCGTTTGAAACGTCGCGAGTTACGTTTCTTTGTTTTCATCGCGACGTTCTCGCAGAGGCGAAACGCGTTCGAGTCTCGTGTAACAATGAAATAAGAAGCCAAACAATGAGGAAAAGAAACGCGCGGGCAGCGACGAAGAAATGCATTGCTACAATTTCGAGGGGAATTCACGATCACACCCAACGTCGTTATCTTGTTTATTACGCGCCAAGCGCGTTTTCTCCATTGTTTTCGCCTCTTTCCGCACATGTAATCCAATGAGTGATGCGTACATTGATCCCCGCGATCATTCATTGATTGTTATCATTGTTATCGTCGTTACGTTCGCCTTGCGAGGATGCGTTCACGCACGCGTTTCGATAGGGATGCGCTGCTTATTTATCTCGCAATTTTTCGCTTTTTTATGCTCAATCTCGACGTTTGCTTGGCGTTCGACTGTTTTTATGGGAATCGTCGACTCGATGCCATTATGAGCATTGATCAGCGGAAATGCGAGAATCGTATGGATGGTTCGAAACAATTGTGTTTTTCCATTGTTTGTAATCACTCCTCTGTGGAACGACGCGAGTATTAGCCGGAGAATATTATTCCACGGCGACGTCGTGAGGCGTTTGCGATACTTATTAAAAAAAACCTTATCTTCAGGTTTATTAATTAGGGTGAAGTTTGTATCGTTGGAATCCAGAAAAAAATTAATATTTCCGAATTTCTTCATTTTCTTGGGGAGGATTTTTCCTACAAAAATACCTCAATCCTTTTTTTTGGTTCGATATAAATCTACCGAAAAATATTTCGTATAATAATAACAAAAAATAAGGAAATAACAATATGAAAAAAAAACACTTTCTTTGCATTCCAACGATGCAAACTTCCACACCATTGAAGTGTATTTCCTCATTTTTATTCTTTTACAATTTTTTTTTCATATTTAACTTCTGAATCTCTATTTAGAGATCTAGCCTTTAAAAAATAAAAATGAGGATATAACAATATACGAAAGAATTTTCGTTTGATTTCAAGGGTGCAAACTTCAAGATCATTTGACGCAGACCATGCAAACTCTAATTACATTCGGAATCTCTATTTAGAGATCGAGAATTGAAATATGGAGAAAAAAAAATTCTTCAAACTAATAAAAAATAAGGAAACATAAAATGTAAAAAATAATTTTTGTTCCAACGATGCAAACTTCGCGACCATAAAAAAACATTGACAGATAATTGAGGACAATAATAATAATTCTAATAATACAATAATATCATAATATCGATGATAAATGACGTTAAGGGGCTATACCAGTGTGAGCGCTGAAAATTTGGGTGATTTTCGGGAATTTTTTGGAAGAAATGTACTCAATTAAATGTTTCGGGAAATTAAGAATATATTTGGCTATATTTGACCTATGTTACAAAAATTTTTCAAAGAAAAATATTGAGATCCAAGCGACTTATGCGCTGCCTTCGGAGGCGCCGAAAAAAAAAGTTCCTCCACTGCTGACATGATTCCGGCCGATTGAGTAGCTGAAACCGAGAAAGGAAAAAAATGTCGTTGAACTGGAAGGTAATTCCTGTACAATGACGTAGGGTTTTCGAAAAATATCAAAATCTAACAAAATGGCGTAGTTATGAAAAAACGTCTGTTTTCTTGCCTATAAAATGGTCGTTTTTTTCAATGCCAAATCGTAAATTTTCATCTAATCAAAAATATCATACGTCATTGCAGAATAAATATATTCAAGAGTACTCATTTCAAATTTCAAGTCAATCGGATGAATGCTCTTTGAGTTACAATGTCAGCAAATTTGAAAAATCTCATTTCGAGAAAAACGCGTTTAAAGATTCAACTATCGATTTTTGCAAGATAAAATGATGTTGATATAAATGATAATGATATTCTTGAAAGTATAAACTGTCGAAAAAGGCAAAGAAAATCGATTTTTTTGAAGTGTCACACTGGTATAGCCCCGTAAAGTTTGCATCGTTGGAACGCAACGAAAATTCTTTTTTACATTTTACTTCCAATATGTTTTATTATCATAGGCGATCTCTTTTTATACATTTATCATGTAGATCGCTGAATATTAAAAAATGGTTGCAGGACTTTACTACGCGAAATCTGCGAAAAGAAATTAAATTCGTTGCAGTCCAACGATGGAAACTTCAACCTCACAAAGTTTGCATCGTCGGTATGCAACGATATTTTTCTTTCATTCCTTCATTTTTATCATTATCCAAAGCCTTTTTTTGCAAATCGAGGTCGTAAATTTCCATAAGAGTACGTAGAAATGTTTAAGCGATTTTTACAGCCTAAATCGACTAACAACAGTTTATTAAATAAAAATAATTAATTTTCATTGCATTCCAACTGTCGAAACTTCACTATCATGATAATAACAATTCTTTGGCGTGCACGTCAATAAGGCGTGAAAGTGACCAAAAAAATCCGCATCCACACACAGACCTTTTTTCGAAATGTCATTTTTTGACCTTTTGAAACATTTTAATACGCCTCCTTTGAAATCTGAGGAAGGAAAAAATTCCGCGGGAACATTTTATGCTGTTGAAGTTTGCATCGTTGGGACGCAACGAACGCTCTTGTTTACATTCTATTCTCCATATTTTTATTGTTATAAAAAATCCTTTTTTTAAGATATATATTGTAGACCGCTAAATAAATATCTTGAAAAATGATTGGAGGATTTTTGTAAGCGCAGTTTGCCGAAATAAATGAAAGAAATTTACAAATATTAATTTTCGTTGCGATCCAACGAACCTCCAACTTCATTTTATTATGGTCTTGAATGCAGCGGAAATCTTTCTTCATATTTTCATTTCGTTATTTTTATTATGATGAATAAATAAAACTTTCGCAGCTTTGTAGTGTAAAACTCGAAATATGTAATTTAAAAAATGGTTGCGGGATTTTCGTAGGCAAATTCTGCCAGAAGAAATTACAGCAATTTGGGAATGTTAATTTTCATTGGCTTCCACAGATGCAAACCTCAATCTCATTACGGGCCTGCGGGCCTTCTTTTTACAGGTACCAAACTCCCCCCCCCCCCCCCTCTACTCCAGATGTTTCAAAGCATCCCTTAAGCCAATTTAAAAAAATCAATTTTATGGAAATTTTACAGTGGTACACTATGGTAATTTTTAGAAAATTCTACACTGTAAACAAATATGAAACTTATATACGGGGCATTCCACGCCAAATCGACCACTTTTAAGCTCGACCCCTTTTGATTTGGCTGAAATTCAAATATGTTGTTGTTTCCTTCTAAAAACGCTTGTATGATTTGTTTCAATTTTTTACACACGGAAATATGTGGTAAAATTTCGAAAAAAAATCGACATTTTTCCAATGTTCGACTTTGTAATTTTTTTTTTTATAAAACAAATATTCTACCGTGGTACACTGGTAATTTTTTGAAAATTCTACACTTTAAACAAATATGAAACTTATATACGGGGCATTCCACGCCAAATCGACCACTTTTAAGCTCGACCCCTTTTTCTTTGGCTGAAATTTAAATATGTTGTTGTTTCCTTCTAAAAACGCCTGTATGATTTGTTTAAATCCTTTCACACACAGAAATATGTAGTGAATTTTCGAAAAAAACAGCATTTTTCCAATATTCGACTTTAAAAAAAAAAAATTTTATAAAACAAATATGATATGAAAATAAAAGAAAAATTCGTTTCATTCCAACGATGCAAATTTCAACAACGTCATTTTATTTCCGACAATTTAAATTTGGAGAAATAACCCGTACGGTTTCGTTTTTTTTTATAAACCAAATTTTTTTTGTTATAAAACAAATCTGATATGAAAATAAAAGAAAAATTCGTTTCATTCCAACGATGCACATTTCAACAACGTCATTTTATTTCCGACAATTTAAATTTGGAGAAATGACCCGTACGGTTCCTTTTTTTTTAGAACACACATTTTTTTTTTATAAAACGAAATGATATGAAAATAAAAGAAAAATTCGTTTCATTCCAACGATGCAAATTTCAACAACGTCATTTTATTTCCGACAATTTAAATTTGGAGAAATAACCCGTACGGTTCCGTTTTTTTTTATAAACCAAATTTTTTTTGTTATAAAACAAATCTGATATGAAAATAAAAGAAAAATTCGTTTCATTCCAACAATGCAAATTTCAACAACGTAATTTTATTTCTGACAATTTAAATTTGGAGAAATTACCCGTACGGTTCCTTTTTTTTTATAACACACATTTTTTTTTTATAAAACAAAATGATATGAAAATAAAAGAAAAATTCGTTTCATTCCAACGATGCAAATTTCAACAACGTCATTTTATTTCCGACAATTTAAATTTGGAGAAATGACCCGTACGGTTCCTTTTTTTTTATAACACACATTTTTTTTTTTTTATAAAACAAAATGATATGAAAATAAAAGAAAAATTCGTTTCATTCCAACGATGCAAATTTCAACAACGTCATTTTATTTCCGACAATTTAAATTTGGAGAAATAACCCAAAAACCCTACGGTTCCGTTTACCCTCGAAATTGCAAAGCTAACGCATACTAAAAAAATTATGAAACGATTACTTCAGTAAAAAATCACAAACAAATTAATAGAGAAAAAAGGTAAAAGACAGCCATGTCTCGAGTCCTAAATTCATTCGCCTCGTACAGGCGAGTCAGTGCGTGGCAAGCCTTTTTTTTTTATTTTCTTCCCACGAACAATTGTTATCATTACTTTTATCATTATTGCATATCTCCCACAATAAGGCATACCTTTGCAAGGGTATTGTGCAAACTCGCGACTGCGCAATTCGATATCGTGTCTCGTGCAAGTACGAAAAAATCCCACGGGAGAGTGAAAAGAAGAAAGGAAAAAAAAACCACCTCGTCATAGAGGACGTTACGTATCGTCGTAGCAAGAATCGTGTAATTTTGCGAAATAGCCTTTTGCTATGCTCTTTTTTTCGTTGCCCTCTCCGAGTCCGCGAAGATACTTGCCAATTTTAACGAATCTGCGAATCTCGATTGGACCATCCGCGCTGCGTTTTCTCGATTGTACGATGCCAATGATGATGCGCTTTCCGAAACGTCGCAATTCCATAATTTTGGACTTTCCTTTTCCTTGGCACTTTTACAAGATCAACATTTCTCGTTGGCCAAGGCGCGCACGATTCGTTCACTTTTTGTCCCGATGGAAGCAAACATTTTATATATCACGCGAGAACAAAGAACTTTTTGGTTCGTTGCGAATTTTAAGCGCGAGCCGACCGTAGATGGTCTCGAAGTTTGCATCGTTGGAATGCAACGATTTTCTTTTGGTTTTCTTATTTTTATTAGTGTCGAAAATCATATTTAGTAGATTTTTAAGGATAAGGAATGAGGATCTAAAGAAAGAATCGCGGGACTTTTATAGCTGACTATCGAAGAAAATTTGGAAATTTCAGTTAATAAAATATTTCGTTGCATTCCAATGGCTAAATAAGGACTTTTAGAGAAATAACATGGCTGTTACGCACATGGAAAACTGGGAAAAATCGAGGAACTTCTCTCCTCCTGGAATAATCAGGGAAAACTCAGGGAATTTTGAAAATTCTGCGGAATTTTTCCAATATTAACTTTTCGCAAGAATTACGAAAAATGAAACCGACTTAAAAAAAAACTGAAAGATATAAATATAAATATTTTTGTATATTTATATTATTCTTCATTATATACAAAGTTAGGGCAGAGCCAAACGTGGAACATTTCGAAAAATTAAAAACTAATTTACTCTAAAGGTCTATACATTTGCATTCGATTTGTCGATACACAATTACACAATTATTATGGTAAATAAGTGTTTATATTTATTTTTTATTATGATGGTTTTGAGAAAAACGCGTTTAAAGTTTTACTAGCAGTTGCATGGTTGTAATCATAAGTTTACCTTCAATCAGCGATTCCTGCACTATATGCTGAATATTCCTCTTTACTTCGAGTAGCCCTAAGCGGCGAACAATTTTTTTTTAAATGGTCGCAGTAGCCCAACCTCTCAATTAAGGTAAATTACAATAATTACTATAGTAAATTATAGCAATATCAATCAAAATCATCAAACGATATTGTTATTAATATACTCAAAACGCATTCAAAACAAAAAAAAATCGAAAAAGACCATCACAACTACAATAAAAATATCAATAATAATGATTTCGAATAAAGTTTCGAAAAGGACATACCTTCGATTACTTTGGAACTTTGTGTACCCATGTACTTTTACTCGCTGGTCACGAATATGCCCATGTAGAGATTGACCGTTGGGCCTGGGACGGGCCTTCACAGTTAGCTTTTCTAGAATATTGGGCCGAGAGTATTTACCAATGAGGTGCCTTTGTAGAAATGATAAGAACGGCCCGATATCGGCCAACAGAGCCAACAATTATTGGGCCAATGATTTAATTCATTGTAGCGGCAATGTTGGTGATTGCACTTGGCCCTACGTGGGCCCTCTTAAAGGGCCTATGTAGAAATTGACCACTGGCTCTATGATGGGCCTTCACAGTTGGTCTATCTAGAAGTTAGTTTATCTAGAATATTGGGCCGTGAGTTTGTTTGGGTTTGTTTGAGTGCGTGATAAATATTCAACCTATATCGGGCCAAGATGGGCCCGAGATTGGTCCTTATGGGTACACTTTTCATGGAATAACCTTGAAATAAATTGTGATTTGCGTATATGACAGGTTTCAAAATTGGCATATTTTACTTACTTATGTTGGTTATTTACAAATGCCAATAATAGGCCAAGGCTTGATTATAAAAACTGAACTACAAAATATAGACGATTAATATATGACGTGCCAGTTATTTGCCTATTCTGGCACAATATACAGATAATGAATAACCCAAGGCTTAAATAAAATAAAAGCAGGTATGGTCTGAACCACTTAGCCAATAAAGGGCTTAGATTAATTAAATGTAATTTCCAGTATTTTAGCATTGCCAGTTTTAAAATTGGCAAATTTCGATGAACTATCACGGCTGTTTATTGGTTTTAACAGATGGGCCCGGATAGGTTTTAGTAATGGGCTGATATTGTGCCAGTTCTCAATTTATAACGGAAGAATAATGGGCCAATGTAATTGGCAGTACTTCAGCATCACCAGTTTAAAAATTAGCACATATTGTTTATCTATCATGACTGTTTAATGAATTTAGAAGATGGGCCATGATAGGTTTTAACTATGGGCCGATATTGTGTCGGTTTTCAATTTAGAACGAGACAATAATGAGCCAATGTATTAGCCAGTATTTTAGGATTGCCAGCTTTACGATTGGCAAATTTAGTTTGACTATCACTGCTGTTTATTGGTTTTGAAAGATGGGCCAGGATAATCTTTAGTAATGGGCCGATATTGCGCCAGTTTTCAGTTTAGAGCGGAACAGTAATGGGCCAATATTATTTCGCTTTTGTTGGCTTACACGATGGTCCCAATATTGGCCTGATCGTAACATTGGGCAACTCATGGCAACCTCTACATGGTCGATAGTGAAAATACCCGCAAACTTGATTTTCAAGGTCAAAACTCACAAAAACTGATATTTTAAAAGTTTTTCTATTGCATTGTAATACAGGTTTGATCTTAGAGAAAAACGTTTCCTACAAAAGTTGTAGCCTATAAAAAGACTAATGTTTTATGCTCTACACAAGTTTTGTCTAAAACCAATCTGTTTCGAGAAAAATGGGATAATGCTCCAAAAAGTACATTTTCCTAAACTCCATTAGTTTCGATATTATCCACGTACGCACTTTACCGCGGGAAAGTTGCAGTTCGATCTTTAACACTATACGCATACCCAAACAACAAGCAACACACACCACAACAAACAAAGCCAAACAAAACACAGCACACAACCAAACCCAAACAACGCACAACACAAGAAACAAACGGCGCTAAAATTCGTAAGTAGATAATATGGAAACTAATGGAGTTTAGCAAACTGTACTTATCGGAGCTTTATCCCATTTTTCTCGAAACAGAATGGTTTTAGACAAAAACTGTATAGAACATAAAAGATCGATCTTTTTATAGGCTACAACTACTATGGAAAACATTTTTCTCTGAGATCAACATTTATTGAAATCAAGTAGAAAAGCTTCTTAAAAATCAGATTTTGTGAGTTTTGACCTTAAAAATCCAATTGGCGGGTATTTTCACTATCGTATTCGTAATCAGGGAGGCCAGATGGGTACACAAAATTCCAAATTAATCGGCAGTATCTCCTTTTAACTACACCCTTTGGAACTACACCCATAATTTGCTACTTCAAACTCACGAACAAAATCGCATAATAAAAACAATAATAATAATAAAAGCAATGTCAACTAAGGTTAATAACAGTAATTATTCTAGCAAACTGTAGCAATATCAATGATAATTTTTAAACGATATGGAAAAATTGAAAAAGCATTTCGAAAGAGAGTCGTTGCGTTACTACTTCAAACACCATAAGTAATAATCATTCAAACAGCCCGAGTCGAAATTTAGACCCTCCTTTAAACCTCCTTTCGATCCCAATTTGTCATTCAATGGAGGTTCAAGAGGTTCAAATGGAAATCTCAAAAACATGTATATCAGAACCTACTGAACCTCCAAAAGTGGCAGAAATTGGACTTTTTCACTCAAAGGAGGTTTAGTAGGTTCATCTGAACCTCCTTTAAACCCTAGTGAGCCTGATTTAATGCTTACGCAAACCTACAGACCCTCTTTTAAACCTCCTTTCGCTCTACTAACTCTCCTTTGACTCCTTTCATCGGTGGCTCGCAGAGCCTCCTAGCCCTCCTTTAAACCTCTTCTGACCCTACTAACCCTCCTTTAAGCCTACTTCAATATGCTGCCCGCCGCTCCCCCCTTCGACAATCAATCGTACATAGGATACCCTATAAATTCTATGGAACTTGAGTAGGTTTATTATAACGTTTTTTTAAGTTACACGAAATAATTTATAGTTGTGACAATGTATGTATATGTTTCGAATTAATAAATCAATCTTATAATAAATAATCAAACATCATATTTTTAATTCACACATATAATTTATTTTTCAAATACAGCTTGACCCTACAGAACCTCCTTTGGATCCAATCTTTCATTTTCCTTCTGCTTTGGATTCAAAGGAGGTTCTGTAGGGTACAGATAGAACTTTAGGCCGAAACGAGGTTGTGTAGGTTCACGCAACCCGAGCCCATAGGCCTAAAGGAGGCTCAGGAGGTTGAATAGAAGGTTCAGTAGGGCTAAAGGAGGGTCGCCAACGGTGCAAATTTCTCCATATAGGTTCAAGGGGAGTCAAAGGAGGGCGGCGGTCTGTGCGTTACAAAGGAAATAGGTTCTCGAGCATTCAAAGGAGGGTCTAAATTTCGACTCGGGAGAGCGAACAGAAAAGAAGTATACGATTCGAATTTATGGGCTTGAAGTTGGCGTCGTTGGAATGCAACGACTTTTGTTTACTTCCTTACTTTAATTGGTATCGAAAATCATGATGTTGAAGTTTGTATCGTTGGAATGCAATGAAATATTTTTACACTGAATGTCCAAAATTTTGTTCAACAGATTTAAGCTATAAAGATCCCGCGGCAATCTTCTAGGCCCCTTATTTAACAATCTACAAACCATGATTTTCGATACCAATAAAAATAAGGAGAAGAAAAAATCGTTGCATTCCAACGATGCAAATTTCAAGCCCATCGAAAATCATATTTTGTAGATTTGCGTTATAGACTAAATTAGATAGCTGAATAAAGGCCCCAAAGAGGATCGCGAGATTAACAAATACACTTCTTTAGGCAAATTTTTGGAAAGTGGAAAATTTGCGTAAAAAATCGTCAGACATTTGTTGATAAAAAAGTGAACTGTGCAATATAAAAAAAATCCTACGTACTTCCATTGACAATGTGTTTTACAAGACATACTTAACATTTCGAGTGAATCGGTTGAAAATTATCTGAGTCGTGTTTCCGGCCAACTTAAAAAATGCAGTTTTGAGATAAACGCTGCACAGCCTCCATTTTCAAATTAATAGCTTCAAAAAAATTATTGTATACAGTCACTGATGTGTATGATGAACACCCTTTTTTTATCTCGATTTATTTTGTAGTTTTTCTGAAAAAAAAATCCCCAAAAACCCTATTTTTTGCCGCCAGAGTGGCCCCTTAAAAAAACCCCTTAAGCCTATCAAAGAAAAATTGAAAAATTCAGTAAACAAATATTTCGTTGACTTGCAACGATGCACACTTCGCAACTTGAATTTCCACAAAAACAAAAGTGCAATCTACGCGTTCTAGAAGATCGATTGCGCAGAAGTGACGTTGACAATCTGCAAGTTCCTGTTTGAACGACGCGCGCGGCAAGTATCGCGCGGGTTGGCCTCCTCGTTGGTTGCGACGACTGCGTCCCTCGTGAGGCGAGCGAAAAAAGCGATTCTGGCTGTGCGCGTAGTTTCGTAGTAGCTACGGTAGGAGAGGCGAGTGACTACGAGGCCGGGGGGGGGGGGGGGGGGGTAGGAGAAACTCATTTGGAGGCGCTCGAACTTAAAAAGCTTCTCGTCTCGTCGTGTTCCCGCTAAAGCTCTCCCCCACCTTCTTCCCAACGTTATTTTCATAGTCAGTACGCTCGCGAAACTCGACCGAGGCGCTTGCCGAGCTCGCGCCCACATAGAAACGAACAGTGAAAACAAAGAAAACGACAAATCAATTTGAAACGATAGGGAAATAACGCAATGGATCGATAAATATTGTAAAAAAATATTGCAAAAAGAAGGGACAAAGTTGCGAGGAGAAGAGAGACAAGGAAAACGCAAGATACAAATGTTAGGAAGATATCGTCGGGTGTTTTGTGCAAGATGACACTTTTTCGCAACAAGAGCGCCGTTCTCTACGTACTTCCGCCCCCCGTTGCCCCCTGTCCGCCCTCGCCCTGGTCCAGCATCGTGAGATCCACGTGGCACTCGTCTCCGTTCGCCGATAAATATAATAATAACAACGGCCGCGATAACGTTGGAAGACGATTGTCTCGTACGCGAAAAGTTCGTCGTTCTCATTCTCTCCAACTGCGCGCCGGACGTCTCGGCCCAAAAGTAAGGGACCTTTGCGAGATTGAAGCTTGCGTCGTTGATATGCAACGAGAAATATTCCGCTTCAATTGCCCGATTTTTCGGCAAATATTCGTCGAGAAAAGCCTTCAATCGTTTTTTTTTAGTCGCTTGGAGGTTTAGAATTTGAAAAAAGATTTTGTTGGATGATAAAAATGAGGAAGTAAAAATAAAAGAAAATTTCCGTGGCATCGTTGGAATGCAACGAAAATTCATATTTTGATTTCCTTATTTTCGGGAGTATTGACCCAAGTATTGATTTCCTTATTTTCGGCAGTATTGACCTTTTTTCAAGAGTAGTGAAAATCTAAATTCGACCCTTAAGGGGGTGAAACGAGGGTTTTAAAGATTATATGAGACAGCGTATTTTTTGGTCAGATTTGCTTGAAGCTTACCAATTTTATTTGATATATAACACCATGCCATGTTTTCCTCGCTGTTCGGTGCGTGTAGACGGTCAAACAGTATTTTTAACTCCTTAACTGTGTGTGCCACACATGAGTGAGCATTAAAAAAAAAACATCCAACCAAACCCAAATTTTAAAACCCCTGTTTCACCCCCTTAAGGGTCGAATCTCGATTGTTACCACTCTTGAAAAAAGTCTTATTTTGGGTCAAATCTGAAGGCTGCGTGGTCAGAATTAGGGGCCGTAGATATCGTAATATCCTCTCATGTTCAATACGAAACGAATTTTTTTTTGAATATTTCAATTGCAGATTTCCCAATAAGCATCTTAAAAAATGGCTGAGCTAGTGGGGTAGCTAAAGTCTGCTGAAAGAAATTTGGGAAAGTCACAAAAAAATCTTTTTTGTGACTTCCACCCCATGAACTTCGAGACTTCGAGTCTTTACTTTTTAGTTTTGTTCGCCGATGTTTTATTTTTCTCAAAGCACCATTCGACGCTGCTTTGAAAATGTCTCATTTTTCTCCATCGTTGATTCACGCCTACTGGGCCATTTTGACCCGGACGAATTTGAAATAAAAATGCTCCCTTTCCCAAAATTGAAAGTTTTCCATAATTTTTTACAACACTTCAATTTTATACTTTCCGAATATCAGTTCTGTAGACTTGGGAAATGTTTTAAGTGTAACCCTGATTTTTTGCGATAAAACCCGACCGAGGGATTGTTAATGGCAGGTGGATGGAGTACTGTGCGGGTCGAATTGACCCAGTGTGTCAAAGTCGTGGCCAAATATAAGTGTGTCAACGAAGGGTTCAGGGGTTAAGCTACTGCGAGGAACCGAAAAACAGGGTTATTCGAAAAAATCAATTTTGAATGATATTGAAGTTTGCTTACTCGTTGGAACGCAACGAAATATAACTTTTCTTCAATTGTTCACATTTTCTTTCGCTGGCTTAGGGTACGAATATCACTCAAATGATTTTTTCTATCTTTAGTAGAGATCTACAATCTCAATCGACGAAAAAAGCGGATTATAAAAACAATGAAGAAATGTTACCAAATAGAAAGGAACTTCCGTTGCATTCCAGCGGGACAAACTTCAACGCCATAATTTTGAAGGAACAAGTCAGAGGGGTGAAAAATCGTTTGGACATTTATTTGCATTTACATTAACAGAGTTGCCAAATTTCATAAACCAAATTTCATAAAGGAATATTAATGATTGAAAAAGTTATGGGCAATCTCGTGGAGGACCTTGGAACGGTGTACCTGATTTTGGACACTCGGTAAATCTGAAACAAACACAACAGTTTTTTTCTCAAAAGAGATACTATTGGCTGAGACTTGACCGAGCTGTTTTTCGTTATCGTGTTTCAGTCGTCAAAACAAAAATTGTTAAAGTTTTTTCTCGATTTTTTTGGGCCAAATGACATCATTATTGTTATAACCTGATGAAAAAGGAAACTAATAAGAAAATATTTGGTCAAGACTAAATTACTGTTGCACTGAATAAGTGCACCAAATTTCAAGTCAATCCGTTCATTAGGTGTCGCGAAATCGTGTACACCATTTTGAAAAACATAGTTTCTAGACAAATCGCGTTTAAAGTTTTACTCGTACTTCTATCGTTGTAATCATAAGTCTTCCTTCTTATCCCTCTTAAGTTGCATCAATGGAATGCAACGAAAAATCTTGTTTATTTTCGTTTTTCTACATTTTTATTGCTATCCAAAATCATTTTTGATAGATTTAGGTAGTAGGTCTCTGATAAGAATCTTAAAAACTTTGCAGTAACTTTGATTCGCCAAAAAAAAAATGGCCATTAGAGGGAAAAAAGTCATTTCCGTTCCAACAATGCGAATTTCAATATCATCAATCTGCGATTCCTGCATTTGCTGAATCTTCCCCTTTAATTTCCGTTGTCTCAAGCGACGCACGATTTTTTTAAATTTCCATAGTAGCCTCACCCTTCAATTTTCTTATCATCATAATTATGCAAAATCCTTTTTTGCACATTTATATTTTACATCTCCGAATAAATGTCTAGAAAAGAATAAACGAATTTTCGTAGGCACAATTTGGTGAAAGAAATTCATAGGTATTCATTTTCATTGCATGTCAATGGTCTCGAAGTTCGCATCTTTGGAATGCAGCGATTTTTTTCCACTTCCATATTTTCATTAGTATAAAGAATCATATTGGGAGTACAAATAAGTCTCCGCCGTTCTTTTATAAAAAATTGGGCATTTATTGTGAAAGAACGGTACTTTATATTTTATTCAAAGTATTATCCATCGCTAGCCACGACTTTTTCCCGTCTTTCTGGCAGCATATGGATCTCGCGTCGGAAGAACGCTTCATCTTTTGAGGCTACCCACAAATCGACCCAATTTTTGGTATCAGCATATGATGTGAAGTGCTGCTCAGACAGGCCGTGCGTCATCGATCGAAATAAATGATAGTCAGAGGGAGCATTGTCTGGCGAATGCGGCATGCGGTGGGGTAAATCTTCCCAATTGAGTGTCTCCAAGCAGGTTTTGCCTATGTTTGCTATGTTTGCTATGTTTGCAAGCAGCATTTCGCAAGTGCAAAATCGGCGTTCAACGTTTCTCGGCGTCAGTTCATATGGAACCCGATTTCCTTGCTTTTGAATCATTCCCAACAATTTTAAACGATGTAAAATTGCTTTTTGAGTCACTCCTAATGTAAGTGCAAGTTCTTCTTGCGTTTGGCACGAATCTCCCTCCAATAATGCTCCCAATTCCGCGTCTTCGTACACTTTCGGCCATCCGCTACGTTCTTTGTATTCGACGTCAAACTCACCGTTCTTAAGGGGTTACCCCCACTTGCGATTTTGAAAAAATCGATTTTTTTAATTGCATTTTTTTGAAGTATAAGTATCTGAGAATATGTTCTGAAAATTTCAAGTCGATCCGAACAAAATTGACTGAGATATGAGCGTTGAAAGAGAAGAATCCGCGTTGAAGGAGCGTTGAAAGAGAAACTTTAAACGCGTTTTTCTCAAAATGGCATTTCTGAAGTCGGTGATCAAGATTACTCGAACACAAATGAACCGATCTTCTTCAAATTTTGCAGGCTTATTTAATACATAAAAATGTAGTCTTTAATCGTTCGATTTTTTTTTCGAAAAAAAATGGCCGTTTCATAGCCAAAAAACGGCCGTTTTTTTTCGTTAAAATCCAACCATGAACTTTGACTGTCCGCCATTTTGTGAAAAATGAATATTTTTTAAAATCCTTCGATTAAAGACTAGTTTATACTCATATTTCACTAAATCCATCCGCATTTTTTTCTTCAGATGATCCACTTCGCCGCAATGTTGGTCACCGCAAACCGTGTATATAAAAACATTATTTCATTGACGGCCATTTGCCACTAAACAATGTAATATTTTTCAATAAAAAAATTGCTGAAAGTTCTTCAAGATGTGTTCTTTAAGATGGTATATTGATCGATTAAAAAAGTTTTGTAGTTTTCTTTAAAAAAATTCATGAAAAAGGCCTTTTCTTGCGTTACAAGTGGGGGTAACGCCTTAAACTTTTGAAACAACTCACGACAACTTCTCTCACTTAAAGCAGCCTCACCATATGCTTCTACGAGCAATCGATGCGCCTCAGCTGCAGATTTCTTCAAATTAAAGGCGTAAATCAAAAGTTTCCGCAAATGGCGCTTATTCGGCTCAAAACTCGACATTTTCGCACGAAAAAAAATATGTAATGCTAATACAAAATCGCTGATATTTCAAGGTTATGATCTTGCCAGATGTCCAACCTTACGATATGACGTTTTACATCTGACAATTTCAACCATAACCTCCTGGTGGGGCCATCTTTTGTCAAACGGCGGATATTTATTTGTACTCCCAATATTTCGTAGATTTGGGTTTTGGATCGCTGAATAAAGAGCTCAAAAAAATTATCGCGAGATTTTTGTAGCTTAAGGGGTCAGGCCACAGTAACGGGTATAGAATCATGTGCGAATTTTACA
This sequence comes from Ophion ellenae, assembly GCA_963210295.1. Taxonomy (NCBI): domain Eukaryota; kingdom Metazoa; phylum Arthropoda; class Insecta; order Hymenoptera; family Ichneumonidae; genus Ophion; species Ophion ellenae. The sequence goes on from OY723385.1 coordinate 58,541,177, forward strand.
ATTTTTTTCCGTATGAAAAAGTGATTCACTCGTAAAATTAATTACACATCTATTTAGTATGAATATCAAGCTGTCAGAAAATATATTATACATTTTTTTTTCGATGTACAAAATGGCCGACTACTAATATTTTCTTTTGTTATCTTTTTTTAGGCGCTCCGCGGCGTGACATTTAGCATCCACAATTTTTGACGTACAACCAAAAATTCTCGTCAGTCTACTTTAGAATACCAAGAGAAGTACGTAGGGAATTTTAAACATATTGTATTATTCAAAAGTTGTAGGTTTTTGAATTGAGTTGTAGGAATTTTCAGTGAAAAATTTCGTATAAAAGTGCTCATAGAATGAAAACTTTTCGATTAATCAGAAATTCCGTACGTACTTCTCTGCGAAATGCAATTAGGAACATAAATTTTTAATTTGAAGTAAATCGAGTGAAAATTGTTGAAGTTATTTGTCACGCCAATTGGAACGAACATATTTCGAGAAAAACGCGTTTAAAGTGTGAGGCACTCTATGACCGTGCCAGAGGTGGGCTTACGTTATACGCTCAAAGTCGGTGAAAAAAAATTCTTTCTATAAATCGAATAGTCGATATCGAATAGAAACTCACTCTTATGATGATAATGCACCGTTTTAGCGAAAAACTCCTTTTTTGAAAATTCTTCTGTGGCCTTACCCCTTAAAGCTGTCGAAGAAAATTTAGGAAATTCGGTAACAAAATATTCCGTCGCCTTCCAACGTTGCAAGCTTCATCGTCATGCATGTCAATGATGAGAACTGCAATCTCATAATTGTCATAGTACCGATAAATGGATATTTTTTTGCTAGAAATAACAATACCAACAATATGAACAATAACCGGTGCAGTTATATCAATAAAGACAATCGTATTGATATAATAATAAATAATTAATTATCATAATGACAGTGCCGATGTAAAATTGCGGTTGCCGATATAGTGGATGTTTCTTTTGCTTCAGGATTCTGGGGCTGGAGCACCGGCGGACGACGACGAGGCAGCGAGAACTTGCAAGAGGTAAGTCACAAAAAAAAACGATACGAAAAAAGAATTAAATTAATATTTAAAAAAGGGTGGTGGGGTAAAAAGTACGCTGTTTAAGTTTGCATCGTTGGAACGCAACGAAAATTATTTTTTCTTCTTTCATTTCTTTATTTTCATTATAAACGAAAATATTATCTTGCTAATTTGGATTGTAGATTTTTAACGAGGAACCTGAAAAACGTTGGACTGATTTTTGTAGTCCAGGACCGCCAAAAAAAAATTAACTTTCGTTGCGTTCCAACGATGCAAAATTCAACATCATAAAAAGCAAAGAAGAAAGTAAATACTCTAATCGTTCCGTTGAAGCTGCGGTTGAATTGGTCGTACACCCGTTGAACCGTGATCAATTCAACGAAGAGACACCGAGACCATTGTACCGAATCGACAATTTCGTGGCTCTCGTTGTTTCCACGTGCGATGTAAAGTACTCGTTGCCGGAGAAAGTAGTAAACTCGATTCGCGGTGTATACGTACTCTCTCGAAGAACGAATGACGGGGAAATGACTTTTTCCTCACAGACGATTACTCTCTCTATCTCTCCGTGATTCCAGAGGCGCGGGCACAATCGATACACGCTCGTGGGTACCTCTAACCTAGAACCCGTAAGAACGAGAGAGGCGCGCAATTCAGACGTGTAATTTAGTTGCAAACCTCCGGTTAATTTCGAACGCGAGAGTTTTGCTCCATTAATCCGTCAATTCTTCGCACTGTATCGTCCTGCGATTATTATTATCATCATTGTTATTGCTGTTGGCTGTGTGTTTTATGGCGCAGCGAATTCTCATTACGATCGAATTAATTTTAATTCGGTGGAAAAAAAAACACTTTAAGGCAGTAGTCTGCTTTGGAAGCCGAAAAAAAGCGTTTTTTCAGCAATTTTTTTGAAAGGGAAGGAAATGATTGCGGTAAACGAAATTTTGAGACGATAGTGTATTATATTCAAGCTTTAAAAAACAATTTTTATTATTAAAAAATATTGAAATTTTTCAAAGTTGTAACGATTTTTCTGGGGCGCCTGGAGTCTGCACTTGTAAATCGGTGCCGGTGATGGAGGTCGTGCGATGCATCTGAAACAGTCGAACCAAATTTTTTTTTTAGTTTTTATAAGTTCCTTTTCTATATGAACTAAAAAAATACCGAAGAAATGATGAAATTCCAAATTTTTTCGAAGTTTGAAAAAAAAATTCACTTTTTTGAAAAAAAAAAAAAAAAAATCACTTTAAGTTGCAAAACAAGTAATTTAAATAGTACTTTTGTCCAACTTTTTTAGTTCAAACAGAAGATAATTTAATACTAAAACTAGATCACTTTGATTTTTTTCGATCGGACATATATTGTTTTTGCTATCGCCGGCACCGTTTTCTAAAACTTGTGAAAATGAAAACTCGAGAAAACGGGCTTTAAAGTTTTCGGTCCAAAAAAATATAAGTTTTTGGATACTTACACTAATTAGATGTTAATCAGCTATCCCCGGGCCATACAATAATCCTTCCTCTTCTTCAAATCGATTTTGTGAAGCCTGTAAAGCAGACTACTGCCTTAAGTTAAATGGTTAGGCTACTGCGATGACCCAAAAATTGGGATTACATGAAAAAAACAATTTCGAAGGAGCAAGTAGGATGATTGTAAAATCGTTTGGACATTTATTTGTATTTACATTAACAAAGTTGACTACCAAATTTTATTTAAAAAATATTGTTAATTTACGAAGTTATACTCGGTTGATCTGGAACGAAAACAAAACGAGTGTTTTTTCAAAATAGATAATATTGGATAAGACTTGAACAAGCTTTTTTGTTAACGTTTGAATCATAAAAAAAATCTCATTTTTTTCTTTTTTTAAGGTAATATAATTATTTTTTTGTAAACTAATGAAGAAAAAAAATTGTTAAGAAGAAAAAAGTCGGTTGGGGCTCAACGTTGTACTTGGTTTTGGCCACCCGGTAGATATAAAATACAAAAAATTCGTTTTTTTTTTCAAAATGGATCATATGGAGTAAGACTTGACCAAGCTTTTGTTGTTATAATTTTTTGATCATCAAAAAAATATCGAATTCTTTTCTCGATTTTTTGAGGAAAAATAAAATCATTATTGTTGATAACTATTGAAAAAAGCGTCGGTCAAGACTAAACTGCTATTACACTGAATAAGTGTACAGAATTCCAAGTCAATCCGTTCATTAGCTGTCTAGAAATCGTGTACGAGTTTTTTTCTCGAAATAAATAATATTAGCTAGTTGTAAGACTTGATCCAGCTTTTTTTTTTCATCGTGTTACAATTATCGAACGAAGAAAAAGTGAATTTTTCTTTCGAGAAAAATCGACATCATTATTGGTAATAACTAATAAAAAAAAAAAGTTAACAAGAAAAACGTCGGCAAAAACTGAACTACTATTACACTTAAGAAGTGTGCCAAATTTCAAGTCGATACGTTCATTGGATGTGGAGAAATCGTGCACGAGTTTTTTTTTCTAACAATAAATAATATTGGCTAATTAGACTTGCCCAAGTTTTTTTGTTATCCTGTTTTAATTATCGAACGAAAAAATTTGACTTTTTTCCTTTCGATTTTTCGAAGAAAATCGACATCATAATTGGTAATAACTAATGAACAAGAAAGTTAAGAAGGGAAATGTCGGTCACAAGACTAAACTACTAGTACACTGAACGAGTGTACCAAAGTCGATCCGTTGATTAGATGTCGAGAAATCGTGTACGAATTTTTTTTTTTCGAAATAAATAATATTGGCTAATTAATTGTAAGACTTCGCCAAGTTTTTTTTTGTTATTGTGTTTTAATTAAGAAACAAAGAAAAAGGATTTTTTTTCGGGAAAAAATGATATTTTCAATAACCAATGGGGAAAAAATGTTAAGAAGAAAACCGTCGGCCAAGACTGAACTACTATTACGCTGAAAAAGTGTACTAAATTTCAAGTCAATTCGTTCATTACATGTCGCGAAATCCTGTACACCGTTTTGAAAAACTGTTTCGAGAAAAACGCGTTTAAGGTGAATTAAACATTTACAACGATTGAAAAATCGATTTTTTTTTCTTTAAACGATCGAACTATATGAATATTTACTATATGAACATTCATTTACTATATGAACTATGTAGAATATTTTCCCAAAGTTTCAAAGCGAAATTCGAAAAACTTCAAACGCGTTTTTCTCAAAACTGCATTATCGAAATTGGCGTGCAGAATTACTCAAAAACTATTACCCCGATTGAGTTGAAAATCGGTATGACTATTGATAATATTGGTACCTTCTACTTGACGAGAATTGTTTTGAAAAATTGAAAAAAAAAACAACTTTTTTAATCCACATTTTACAGAAATGTTGCGTAAAATGTTGATTTTTTTGTAAATGCGTGCTATTTTCTTAAATTTGCATTTTCTTCTTTTTAATTACCGTCACATAGAAACTATACATGTCCTAACTGAAAAAAATGTTTGCACTTTTTTGCAAATCAAAAACACTCTGCCACAGCTTCGTTCTTTTGATGATGAATTAATTTTAAAAAAATGTTTTGTATACTTAAATGTACTATTGAAGTATACCTACAGTTTGAAAATTGTAGAATAATTATTTCTCAGCTTAAAAAAATCCCTCAATATTGCTCATTTTTTCCTGTCTAAATGCATGTCCCGCCTTAAACGTTTACTAGCAGTATCGTAATTATAAGTTTATCTTCAATCTGCTATTTCTGCACCATATATTGGGCCTTCGTCTTCAATTTCACGTGCCTCAAGCGACGAACGAGCGCTCATCATTTCCACAGTAGCGTGACCCCCCAAATTGGTGAATCTTGCCCCGGAAAAAAAGGAAAAATAAAAGACGCAATTATTTATTACGCATTCATAATTAATTGGCCTTTTTTTTCAACAGAAATAAAAATTTGTGCTTTCAATGGTAAAGGAAACAACATTGGGTTCACGTGATTTTAAATTTTCCCGTGATTATTGCGGATGAAGATAAAAAGTGAAATTCGAAGTGTCGGTGGACGAAAATCTTTTTCGGCCAATTAATACAGTGAGAAAAACGCGCGTATCAAGGTTCAAAAGACGAAGCGACGAGATTGATTTTTTTTTGTATTTTCTATTTTTTATTCATTTTTTTTTTATGGTACGGAGATGGTTCCGGCGAGGGAGGGGGATGCGAGACGTTGCGAGGGCGAAAAGTAGGTGAGCGAATCGCCACGGTGGAACGAATTGCTCAACTTTACTTTTGTTGCCGCGACCGAGCACGGAAAATCTTCGTCACACTGGCCGACTTGGGTTCCGTCCACGGAGACTTCGTCTCGGGGGGGAGAGAAGCCGGAGGCACAATCGCAAACGTTAAAAAAAACTCTTTTTATTACGCTTTTTCCTTGACAGCCTTGTATTTCAGTGTCGGAACAGTGTTCAACGGTGTATGATTTTTGGGTGATTACAAAACGTTATTTCGTTTGAATCAACGGGTCTGCATAAGCTTAGGAGCCAATTAAAAATAGGTTGAATTTCGATAATTTTTTTCCGATGGGAATATTAGGACGCTGCGGTCGTGATTTTAGAAACAATCAATACACACTCCTGCCAAATTCAAGCTTCTTTAAATTGGAAAACATTGATCAACAATAAAGTTATTATGATTGAAACAAAGTGCCGCCCTTGCTGCATGTCCAAAATGGGGTCATCTGAAACGAAAAATGACAAAATATAAATAATAAGTATATTGTATTTTCGTATAATAATAAAACTTTCGTATGACCAGAGATATTGATTAAATTTAAAAAATTACGTAAATGATAAGCTATTGATGAAAAAAAGTTCTATTTTCGAACAAAAAAACAACTATAATCATTCGTTATCATCAAATGGATAAACACATCAGAAAATTCATGCGATTACGATAGAGAAAATGTGCTTTTTGCGGTAACCACTGCTGCTCGGAAACGAATCATACGAAATAAAAAATCAAAGGCATTTCGTTATTGCATGTAATTATATGGCGATGAAGTTTGCATCGTTGAAACGCAACGACAAGGAACTTTTTAAAAATATTTTCGATAATAATGAAAACAAAAGAAGAGAAATGAATTTTCGTTGCATTCCAACGGAGCTAACTTCAACACCGTTGAAATGATCTAGTGCTTGAACGAAGAATTCAATAAAATATTCATTTTTGAAAGAATAGCCGCAGTCATACTTTTACATTCACTCTGATGAAGGGGATCGTGGCGTAAGACGGGACTTTTAAGATTTTTCAATTAATAAAACGAGAAATTCTATAAGCAGGACTTATAAACTTTAATTAAAATAATCAATAGACTTGGCTTTTTCATAATCTAATGAAATAGCACAGAAAAATACAAGTCTTTTTATTAAAATAATTTAAGTAACAAAAATCAGGCGGCTAACTGGTACGCCAACGTCTGAAATTCGAAAGTAGTCAAGCAAAATAATCAACTCTTCATCTCCTTTAAATAGACAACGATTCATTCTTCTTTCTCTTTGATCAAAGTATTTTAAATGGGGCCTAAAGGATCTTCGACATCGCAGATTTGGTTTTCATTTTTTCTAGCCAATTTCATTTGGTGCTCCAGAGTACTTTGAGCAATGCCATAAATCTTGCTAGTCAATTTATCACCTTTTTTCCTTCTCACCTTGAATTGCCTTTTCCATTGCCTTCTCCGCCCCTATTTGTTTTTCGTTCCTAATTTCGAACCATTTTCTGAAAGTAACTAAAACAAAAATCTGTACAGACTAGCTTTTAATAAAATGTGCTCCTTAATTGTTGGATTAAGGAACACGTAGAATTATGTTGAAGAGCATCAATGCTAAGTTTCAAGTAAATCTGACCAGGTATTTCTTTTACTATCCAAACTTTGCTATCCCTTTTCCCCGTACGGATTGTATTTCCAAAACCGCTGAAATTTTATTAATTGTGTCTAGGAGCAGTTATACGAAGTTTCAAGTAAATTGGACCCCATTATTTTATTTTTCGTACAAACTGTGCCACCCCCTTTCGTTTAGGGGTTGAATCCGGAAAAACGCTGAAATACGTATTTTACTAATTGTGCTGAAGAGCATTAATACTAATTTTCAAGGAAATCTAATTTTTTTATTTTCCAGTTTTTTTTTTATTTTCCACACAAACTTTGCCACCACTTTTCTCCCCTCAGAGGTTGAATTTGTAAAAATCCTGAAATACGGGTTTCATTAATTGTGTCAAGAAGCACGGATACCAAATTTCAGGTAAATCCGACTAAATTTTTTTTTCTTACAAACTTTGCCACCCCTTTTTCAACAATTGGCTCACTAGAAACCTTTGTGGTAAGGCAACTAGATTGCGTTAGTAACATCACGGAAGCTCTAATGGAACATCGATATAACATGGGTCCCCATTTTACCTCACTACCCGATCCCGCCCCATCTTCCCCTATCGATTTTCGGCGAAAAAACACCGTCGTATTTTCATTTATAAAAAAAAACTGTATCGGAAAAGAAATCCTTCGTTCAAGCCCTGGCTTTTGGTATTTAAACCAAGCTTGTAGAACTTGAGGTCGATCGGTAGGGTGATTTTTTAGATATCGTGGTCACCGATTTTGAAAAAGCCATTTTGAGAAAAACGCGTTTAAAGTTCGCCGGTTATCGGAACCTACTTATGAACGGCCACAGCTCCCTCAATTTTGACCGGATCGACTTGAAATTTTCAAAGAATATTTTTTATCTATTATATTTTGGGAGACCGCCCGAAACGAAAAACATCGATGTTCACAAAAATTCCTATCGCGGCCCTTAAGGTATTCCTTTCGCGAAGGACTGTGGGGACATAAGCAGGACCCTTCTAAATCATCGGTAAATAACAGCGACGCTTAATAAAAAATCAGTTACAATCAGTTATTATACCCAACGATGAAATAGAATAAAAAATTTCGCGCAATTTTAGTAGATTTAGACTTTTTTCCATTTTCTCTGAAACATCCCGGCTACGAAAATTCTTCTGCTAGTCACATTTTACTACGTTTTATATTTGATATTTTCTTTAAACATTCGGTGACACCCTGTTTTTATTTATTTTACGGATAGTTGTTGAATATTTGGGTTCGTGAAAGGAACACCTTAAGGAATCATCACCGTGTAACGGGTCGAAAAATAGCCGATTTTCGCGATTTTTTTTTCGATGATTAAAATACACTTATCAGTCTGATTTTTTGTGTCAAATCAAAGCACTCGTGAAGAACAGAAAATAATTTTGAAAACGTTTTTTTTTTACATTTTCCTTAAGGCGGAATATACATTTAGACAGTTTGGGGAATAGGGGAAATTGGGGTGTTAGAAAGAATACAGAGCTGATACTGCAAAATGGAGCTAGGAGTAAGTAAAACAACCCCGAATTATATTTGGAGAAGGGAGCTGGGTGTGCCAACAATGGCCTATTTGATAAGGGAAAGAGTGTTTAGGTACATAAGAGAGGTGCTGAGAATGGAAGATTCAAGATGGCCAAAAATCTGTTTGATGGAGGAGGTAAGGGCAATTGCCAATGGAATGCCATCAAAGTGGGGAAAGAATTTGGAGAAAGTGTTAAAGGATATGGGGATAGAGGACGTAATAACAATGATAAGAGAAAAAAGGGAAGAAGGTAAAATAGATGAAAAGATGAAAGAAGGTTTTGAATGCCTAAAAAATAAAATTTTGGACGACGAGGAGGAAAGAATAGGAAAATCGTCATATAATAGCAACTACAAATATATCGTGGAAAATGACGAAAGGCCATGGAAGTATTGGGCGGAAGAGGGTGTGAAGGGTAAGGGATAAAGAAATGTGGGCAAGATTAAGATGCGGAAATACATAGAGGGCGGGGAAGAAGGGGGAAAAGGACTGGTGATGCAGAATCTGCGAGAAAGAAAATGAAACAATGGAGCACCTGCTAATATGTGAAAAAGGATGGAAAATTGTAACGACGAAAGCGAAAAAGGAAGCTGAGGCGTGGGTGCAAGGAGTGGATAAGGTGGCGATAAAGGGGGAAATGATAAACATGTTGAGTGGAAAGATAAATATAGGGATATGCCAGTATTTCATCGAAATCGAGGAGCTATGTAAAAAAATGCGCAAGGTGGAAGAGGGAGTTGAAAGCGAGGGAGATGAGGAGTAAAGTGTCAAAAGGAGAGCAAAGATATGCAGGGTGGAACATAGAATTAAGGTAGACGTAAGAAAAATGTGTTTGAACAAAGCGAAAGCTTTTTGTAAAAAAACTTGTAAAGCAAGTTGTGCAAATAAAACTCGATTATTATTATTATTATTATTATTATTGCACATTTAGACAGGAAAAAAACTTTGGGAAAATATTCTACATATATAGTTCTATTGTTTGAAGAGAAAAAAAAAGAAATCGATTTTTTGATCGTTGTAAATGTATATCCCGCTTCAATGGTTGAAAATGCCTTCGAAAAAAAGGAGTCCTCACGGTTTACACGGTTGTGGCCGTGAATATTATCCGAAACGAAATTTGTAAATAGATTATTAATCAGTATAAAAGCCGCTATCTTGCTATGGAGTTTTTTCAAAACAAAAATTGACAAAATGGCGGCAGTTGAAAAAAAATGTATCGAATTTAGCGTATTTTTTCGGCAGTTTTTCGTTTAAAAAAATATAAAAATGTCAAAACAAAGTTTCCATAGCAAGATAAAGAGTAGCGTGAAGAACGTTGTGTCCAAATTTGAGACGGGTAGCTTGAAAACTCTCCCTTTGAGAGTGTACACCGTTTTGAAAAACGACATTTCGAGAAAAAAAACAGGTTTAAAGTTTCGAGTGCGGAATTATCATATAAATTGTCTACTAGCGATCAATCGGTCTATACTATCGGATCAGTCTATACTATCGGATAATGCAAAAAAAATCGACTTTTTGAAAATGCTCCACTGTGATTCCACTGTGATTCCTTAACACCCTACGCTGCGGAACATTGCAATCAAAATATCGCATTTTCGAAACTTACCCAAACCCCTTAAACGTGGATTTTTTTTCGCCACCGTTGTCTCTTCGTCGAAACGGAAATCTAATCGACAGCATATGTGGATGCATTCATAAATTCGGTGCAGACAGAGAAAAAGAACGTAAAAAGCCTTTTCCCGAGTGCGTCACGTGATCTCCCTGCGCAATATGGCGGCGGGATTGTGCGTCTCCTGACGTCATGAAACGCGGTCGAGAGTATTTTACGACGACGTACTACTCCTCGCGATACGTTCGTCCTTCGACGTCCAATCGATAACGCACTCTCGTGTCATTTCGGGCTAACGTGACCGGGGCGGCGGGGGTTGGGGGTTGGCGGGGGGGGGGGGGGGTGGTATGCTCGCAAACGAAAAAATGAGAAAGAAAAACAAAGGAAAAAAAACAACAAGTCCCAAAAGTGCGGCGAGATTGGGGGAAGCGTCGAACTGTCGTGTGCGCCGAGTCGTACTTTCGCTTTTGTACTCGCTCGCACTGTGGCTTACGCGGCTTGTCGTAAGCATTTAGTTCGCGTGCGGGAACGAATGTAAGTAGCAACGTATTCGATCGTAGTTCCCGCTTTCGTACGAAAGGGAACGCGGCGTTGAACGGCAATTTCTCAATGGACGCTCGAAATATGAAATAATTCATGGACGATGTACGAAGGACAGCACACGAAAACAATCACGTCCTCGAAGCTTTCCGTTGTTATAATGACTATTCTACGAGCTTCCGGCATAGCATAGCGTTTTGTCGGTTGCTCAAATCGCCGTAACCCATGTAGAGATTGACCGTTGGCCCTAGGATGGGCCTTCACAGTTAGCCTTTCTTGAATATTGGGCCGTGAGTATTCACCAATGAGGTGCCTTTGTAGAAATGATAAGACCGGCCCGATATCGGCCAACAGAGCCAACAATTATTGGGCCAATGATTTAATTCATTGTAGCGCCAATATTGGTGATTGCACTTGGCCCTACGTGGGCTCCCTTGAAGGGCCTATGTAGAAATTGACCACTGGCTCTATGATGGGTCTTCACAGTTATTCTATCTAGAAGTTAGTTCATCTAGAATATTGGGCCGTGAGTATTAACCAATAAGGTGCCTTTGTAGAAATGATAAGAACGGCCCGAAATCGGCCAACAGAGCCAACAATTATTGGGCCAATGATTTAATTCATTGTAGTGTCAATATTGGTGATTGCACTTGGCCCTATGTGGGCCCTCTTAAAGGGCCTATGTAGAAATTGACCACTGGCTCTATGATGGGCCTTCACAGTTGGTCTATCTAGAAGTTAGTCTATCTAGAATATTGGGCCGTGAGTCTTAACCAATAAAGTGCCTTTCTAGAAATGATAGGAACGGCCCCAAGTCGGCCAACAGAGCAAACGATTATTGGGCCAGTGATTAAATGTATTGTAGCGCCAATATTGGTGATTGCACTCGGCCTTGGGTGGGTTACTCTTCAAGGGACTATCTCCCCATTAGGAACGAGCCACAATAGACCCAATTAAGGGCCACTAGTTCGCGAACATTGTACCAATATCTCTTCTGCAAGGATCTGTACATCGACTTGATTTATTGGGTTGACTCTGGAGTTAGGAAATGACCCAATAATTTTTATTTAAATAATATAGTCAGAATACATGTTTTGTTTTTATATTGTTTTATTCTAAGCATAATATTGATGGTACATGCAATGAAAAAAACAAAATTATTTTTAAAACATATATACTGGGAAACTTATATATTTTTATTTTCAATACATAATATCTGTACGTATATAATAATAAATCATATATTAATATATGGCACATAATAAAATACTTCTTATTATAAGTAAATTAAATATTATCAGAAATACTTGAATGTATGTATTGCCTTTCACTCTAGGGCCAATATTCACAGCATGAGATATTATATAATATCTGAAGACAATAAAAAAAAATGAGAATGAAAAAAAATCATAGAAATGAAAAAAATAATATAAATGGAAAAAAACTCATACAAAAGAAATAAAAACCGTTTCGTGCAGGCCAAAAAAAATGTGAATAATCTTATTCGCTGTCGCCGTCTCTGGAGTCCTTTGTCTCTCGATTACGTCTACCTTTTTCTCGGTCATTTGCCCCTGCAAACCAAACACCCGTGTATTTGAGGATATCACTCTGCTTCACATTGTCTTTGGCGAAGACAGAACCGATGATTCCTATAAATTCAATAGATTTCTATTTATACGATTTAACGAAATAAAACAAGAATACGTCCAATAATTAACTATAATTACCTTGCATTTTTTTATACAGAGATGTTTCACTGAAATTATGTTTGGATGATTTTTTGGTTTGTTTCCCTTGGCCGCTATATTGCAACTGCACGGTTTTAGCCATTAAAGCACCGAGAACAGAAGCAATTCCTTTCTTATAATTTTCAGCATTTGTAGCTTTCGTGAGTATGAAGCCGTTCTACCAGAAACAACAAAAATTGTATAGATTAGTCCAACAATGCTCAGCACTTGTGAGTGAACTGCAATTTGCAATGTAATATACTTACAAAGAATTCCTCATGGGTTTCGTCACTTATCATTGTATCGAGTTTCATGTACTCCTCTAATGTTCCCACCGGTAACGAAATTCCCAATTTATTCTCATCGAGCTCCGAATATTTATCAAGATTTGACAAACCATAATTCAGAGTCATTGAATTTTTTAGCTCTGTGATCCTTTTTTTAAGATAAAAAACAATACTACTCTGTGAACGTTTGATACGGTTTTTGATAAAGGTTTGCAGTCTCTCCTCAGATGCCTCGACTGCTTGACAAAAATACTGCACCATCTGACCAGCTGTCATAGAATCTAAGTCATCTGAAAAAAAAATTATAAATAATCAAGGAAGAAATCATTATTATAAATTATTTTATTCATAGTGCTTTTTTTAATGACTTCCGATGGAGCGTAAGCCTGAGAATAATTGAAAAAATCTCTTCACCTTCAATTTTTTCTTCGATAATAATTTCGAGTTGATCCGATTTCTTATCGGTTACTTCATTTGACACTTCTTGTTCGTGTTCAATCAATTTGTGAGTGTTTGAAGATGATGCTTTATCCGAATTGCAGCCCGAGAAAGATAGTGCTAAAAGCAAAATACACATATATTATTCATAATGATTATATTTGTAAGAAAAAAAACGTTAAACCAAAACAAAATATGTAAATACTTCTGCTCGCGTGAACTTGGGGCCTCTCCGAAAATTGATCTGGAGCATCACTCAGAAGCAAAACAGGTGATTCTAGTACAGAAATAGAGAAGTCATGAGCGCTCAAACGATTTGATAAAATATTTTTGGAAAGTTTGTACTACATAGTTACTATTAATGTCATGTCGGATTATCCTTGTTCGCACATTGTCCCCTTTTTTGTATTTTTTTGCTTCTGGCGATACATCGCTACTACAAGATGAATAACCTGGAATTGAATTAGATTATGATTTTAAATAAGACTTCTCGGTACACGAACAACAGTTTTTATTCATAAGGAAATTACTTCTAGCTCTTGTTTGATGATTATCGGCTATACTCTGCAAAATTTGCCTTGCACTATCAAAGCTTTCAACAACAGTTGCTGGTTCTTTTATTTTTTGATTTTTTTCAATTTCTGCATCCGTTGTTGTTTCCACAGTAGATTGAACACATGACCTTTCAAGGCGTCGTATGCCTTGTTCATAATTATCTGCAAATGGAACAATAAAGTAACATAAAATAAAATATCTTCGTTTGGCAAACTACAAAACGAAGTTTTCGAAATTGCCCTTCTCAAATAAATGGTAAAAAATGCAAAAATATAGTTCTTAGTAATACCTGCTCGAGTAATAATTTCTACAGGATATTTCACCCAAGTCTTTCCAGTAGGTTTTAGCTCTTTTAGCCATGTCTGTAAATGACGATAATCTCGTTGCGGAGGATAGCAACAAAATACCTCTCCATCGATACTATTATCTACCCATATCATCGGAACCAATTCCACGACTGCCTGTCCTTCCGCGTTACATTCATGCTGGAACTTGACCACTGCGTAAGGCGCGTCGTTTTCTGCCATGACGTATATTTACTTTTCTGAAAATATAACAAAAAGTAACAATGTCAGTAACAATATGTTAGCTTTGGCTGTTCTAATTTTCTTCCGATAAAATTTATCGTTGAAACGAAAATCGAGAAGTCTATCGAATGTGAAGTTATGTAATCCAGGAGATATGGTCCTAAGTAAAACAATTTCGCCTTACAACGTAAAAAAATCATATTTTACGGTTTTCGAGAACGCGCGATCTTTTCACGTGGTGTTTTGATAATCCTTACAAAGTATTTATGAATGTTTCATTATTGATACAAATTCATCGCCAATATAACCTAACTTGTAGAGCCGATCGGGATTTTTTACGATTTTTGTGAACGTTCCCCATAGGATTTCATTATTCTTATTGTCTTTTTTATTGATCCATGTTTTTTTGTCCTACAAAAATGTAATTCGAAAAAAGCTAAATAGGATAGAACGTACATCTATTTATAATGGAACTATCATGGTCTAATAACGGCACTTTCATAGCTCAATATCGGGCCTTTTATGGCGATGCCCAAGCTAGTTCAAGCACACGGCACTTGGTTGTTTCCCTTTTTTTTTAAATTTGAAATACAGCTCCGTGTTGACACACATCAATCTAGGAGATCTGGTCCTCTGTAAAACTACTTCGCTTTACACCGTATAAATATCATATCGTATAGTTTTCGGCATTCTAAAATATAAAGATATGATACTTATGCGGTGTGTGACGAAATTGTCTGAATTGTGACCATATTTCCAGGACTAACGTGTATCAACACGGAACCGTATTTCAAATTAAAAAAAAAAATAAAAAAACCAAGTGCCGTGTGCTTGAACTAGCTTGAGCATCGTCATAAAAGGCCCGATATTGGGCCATGAAGGTGCCGTTATTGGACCATGATAGTGCCATTATAATTAGATGTACGTAATACATGAACGCTCTATGCTAATTAGCTATATTTGAATTAAATTTTTGTAGGACAAAAAAACAGATCAACAAAAAAGAAAAAAAGAAGAATGAAATTCTATGCGAAACGTTCACAAAATCGTAAACAATCCGAATCAGCTCTACACGCTAGGTTACATTGGCGATAAATTAGTATTGAAGTCAACGTTCAAGGGTATATGTCCCCGCGAATTAAACGAATATTCTCAAAGAAATGTAACATTAAATATTAAATTATCCTTTACTACTTTTGACAACATATCGAAACCAAGTTATATTTTCGGGTTTAAATAAATTCACTACAGTATCAATCATGAAACATTCATAAATACTTTGTAGGGATGATTAAAATACTAGATGAAAAATTCGCTTGAAGTAAATTAGTTCTGAATTAATCGTACGCTCTATGCTAATTCATTATTTTTTAATTATACTTTTGTAGAATCAAAGAACATAGATCAACAAAAAAGACAATGAGAATAATGAAATTAAATTCTATGGGAAACGTTCGCGAAAATCGTAAAAAATGCCGATCAACTCTACAAGTTAGGTTATATTGGCGATGAATATAGTATGAAACATTTATAAATACCTTGTAAAGATGATCAAAATACTACGGTGAAAAGTTTGCGCGTTCTGAATTGCGCTTATTACAAAAAAAAGTCACTTAAATAATATGAATTAAATTGAATGAATCAAAACAATTAAACAGAAAAAAAAATAAAAAATAAAAACAAATCTTAAAAAATCTTTGCACGTAAAACTCTCCAGGCTGTGTCACACTGTCATACTAATGCGTTAGACTGAGCGGCGCGAGAGAAGACTCCATCCTCGTAGAAAAAGACAGCAGTCTTGGTTCCCATAGGAACCGCAGACACTAGCGTTCTCACTTTGGTAAGAGTGTATTAGTGTTCGCCACCGCTGGTACGCTCAGTCCAGTGTGTGTATTATATATTGATGGGTTACAAAGGAAACGCTTACGCACACTCGTACACACTACGCAACACGCGTTGTTTTCATTTTCACTCGTCTACTACAGGGCGTAACCTTCAGAATGTCACGACGGACTATTGGCGTTTGAACTGCGCCTTCGTAGGGCCTAGTTCAAAACCCAACAATGGACCGAGAAAGAATATAAATGATACTTTGTACGTTAAAACAGAGCATTTACATGATAAAATGAGAATTACGGTATAATCACATATTTCGTACGGGTATTAATCAATGTTTAAGTATCTTATTAATAAATTAATGTTATTCGGATACCGATATAATGAAAACGAATACAAGAGTTGTATGATTGTGGTTAGGATTCCCTCTCAATAGTTTTACAAATTTGCTATTAATTAATTCTATAATTGTTACGATTGTTATTATTATTGAAGAAGTTATTTGATTAAACTATAATACTTACGGTTGTTTCATTGGAGTTAATTGTGCAGTAAAGTAACTGCATAATCATCATCCTCGATTGAAATTTGAACACATTTAACATCGATTTCCGCGAGGCAACAGGTTCGTTGATTTTCACACACAGAATTAATTCGCAACACTCCTATTACTTTTGATGGCTGCGGAAATCTTAAAGCACCTTTACTGACTTGATATATTCTTCCAGTAAAATTGATGTTTTCCCCTGTTGGCCTCGCAGATTTTTCTATCAAACTAATTTTATCTATCAAAAAAACCTTCCCACTTTTCAATAAAACCATATTATTTGGCTTACAACATGTTATTGTGAAATTTTGATATCGTATTTCTTTGAAATGTAATGTATTTTTTTCGTAGGAATAAGATAAGCTTCCAATTTGATTGCCGACCGAAAACAATGGATGCATTTTAATAATCAAATCAGTACCTCCTTCAAGTTCTGAAAATTGCTGAGAGACTTAGACCAATGGATCGACTGGCGTGCGGACCAATTTTTTTATTTGGTTTAAACAATTTTCAAAGGGAAAGGCCGAAAACTGTACCACTGCACTTTGCATGTATCGCACATCGTCTGCCAGATGGATCAAATTATGAAAATTCATAATTTGACTGTCTTTTCCAAAATATGTAGGCAATAGCAAAAAAAAATTCTTTAAATATTTCTCAGCCAAATCAACATATTTTTCTTTTGTCGCCAATTTTTCGTCAGATAATATACGACACGCGGTGTATAAAAGCAAGAAATGTTGATACTGATCTTTCGGTAATACGTGACGTAGTATCAAGGCTCCAGAATATAATAAGAAAAATCGGTACTGAGTTGCTTTCCAATTAGGCAAATCGTCTAAATCGAATGTTTTCTTTTGAAATTCGCGAGGGACATTTTCTGTAAGAGATTCTAGTCTCGTTTTCAACAACGCTTTGTTGTCAGCAGGTAGTCTGCAAGGGCATCGACCAGTTGTCCACTTCAGAATCAAGGTTTTCATTACACCTGCACAGAGAAGGTGCATATAGTCCAACACGACTCCTTCGATAATGTTAAAATTCGGAATTCGTAGCAAAGGGGAAGTGAGTCCAGGCATGTGATGCTCTAGCGTGTCTTTTCTGACAAACGAGGAAGTAGTTCGCCGTTTTGCATCAATTTCCGGGTAAATTCGCTTCTTGCTTTGTTTTGCAGATGATTTTCGAGAGGATTTTTCTGTTGTAACTGAAACACCCATTGTTTCGCACCGTTCACAAGCCTGGAAACCAGTATGTCCCTTGATACATTTGATAATAGCACGGGCCGGCGTATCAGCTACAAATGCTTTTAATTCAAAATCGAAATGTCTACCGGAAATTTCAAGACCGTTTTGAGTTAAGTAAATAACTTCTGCTATAAAATCTTCTAAATAGTCCTCCGCTGACACAGGTTTCGATTCACCAAACCATAATGCCACTACGAATGGTTTACATTGAAATTGTGGGTGAAATATTTGCACGAGAATAGACCAAAATCCCTGTTTGGAATTACGAAATATTGGGAAGCCATCTACGTTCGCTAAAACTCGAATCGTAGGATCTTGAAATGTTTCTGGGCAAATACGTCTCCTCAAACCAATTACGATTCCAAAAAATCGATAACTCCCTATCGATTCATGAAGAGACAACATTGGTCTAATAGGTTCGTACGTTATACGTCCAGTACCCAATAATGCAGTGGTCGTTTTTGGTACGTCTAAGCCTTCACTTCTCAACACGCCAAGTATTTTTGTAATGAATTCATTATTTACTACTGCAATGTTTTCAAGACAGACTTTTTTAAGTTTTTCGCGTAAATTGAGGGGCCGCGAAACTTCATCTTCGCTGTTAATTGAATCTACACTCCATCGTTGAGTACTAAAAGAACTATGGCAACTGAAATCCTCTGAAGATGACGCAACAGGAGTCAAACAATCGTATGAGGCCTCTGCTTTGACAGAGGAAAGTTGATTAATGTTATTATCCTCGTCATTTAGAACTGCACTTATTAGTTTATCACCACACTCACTATTAATCTCTGGGTTAGAACATAAAGTATCGGAGAGGGTGGAGGTTATGTTGCAACTATTGTCTGTGCTTCGACCACTCTCAGATGAATTTAATCGTTTTCTCTTCAAAGCACGAAATTTTTTCACATAATTATACTGGGCAGACATTTTTGTAAAATCGGATAAAGTGTCTAAATATATTTTGGACAAAACATGCACTTTGCATATACGTAAACGATGTCTAGTCATTCACTTTAAAAACATTTTAATTATCTTAAAAGATTTTCCAGCTGGACGAAGCAGCCCGCGCATGCGTCCTCTCTAGAGGATGCATGCATGGCATGCGTGATAAATATTCAACCTATATCGGGCCAAGATTGGCCCAAGATTGGTCCTTGTGGATAGATATTTCATGGACTAGCCTTGAAATAAATTGTGATTTGCGCATATGTCAGGTTTCAAAATTGGCATATTTTACTTACTTATGTTGGTTATTTACAACTGCCAATAATAGGCCAAGACTTGATTACAAACACTGAACTACAAAATATAGACGATTAATATCTGACGTGCCAATTATTTGCCTATTCTGGCACAATATACAGATAATGAATAACCCAAGGCTAAAATAAAAGCAGGTATGGTCTGACCCACTAAGCCAATAAAGGGCTTAGATTAATTAAATGTAATTTCCAGTATTTTAGCATTGCTAGTTTTAAAATTGGCAAATTGCGATGAACTATTAGGGCTGTTTATTGGTTTTAACCGCTGGGCCCGGATAGGTTTTAGTAATGGGCCGATATTGTGCCGGTTCTCAATTTATAACGGGACAATAATGGGCCAATGTAATAGTCAGTATTTTAGGATTGCCAGCTTTAGGATTGGCAAATTGAGTTTAACTATCACTGCTGTTTATTGGTTTTGAAAGATGGGCCAGGATAATCTTTAGTAATGGGCCGATATTGTGCCGGTTCTCAATTTATAACGGGACAATAATGGGCCAATGTAATTGCTTGTATTTTAGCATCACCAGTTTTTAAATTGGCAAATATAGTTCAACCATGACGGCTATTTATTGGTTTTAAACGATGGGCCAGGATAGGCTTTAGTGATGGGCCGATATTGTGCCGGATTTCAATTCATAACGGAACAATATTGGGCCAATGGAATAGTCAGTATTTTGGCATCCCCCATTTTTAAATTGGCAAATTTAGTTTCACTATCACGGCTGTTTATTAGTTTTTAAAGATGGGCCAGGACAGGCTTTAGGGATGGGCCGATATTGTGCCAGTTTTCAGTTTAGAACGGCACAGTAATGGGCCAATATTATTTCTCTTTTGTTGGCTTATACGATGGTCCCAATATTGGCCTGATCGTAACATTGGGCAACTCATGGCAACCTCTACATGGGAATCTTAGGCTAATTTGGTATTTATCTTTAAAAATATTCTTAATTGCTTACGAAAAATTCCATCGATAGGGGAGAGGCACCATGCGTCAACTATTTTTGTTTGAAAATGATAAAAAATGAACAATTGCTGAGACCTTCTAATTTTACGATCTTATTATCTACATGGTATATACAACAAGATGGTAATGATTATTTTGCATGAGGTTCCCAAAACCGCCAACCTCCGATCGAGCTGACGTTTTGCACAAAGGTTCCTTTTAACGTGGGATATACATTTACAACGATCAAAAAATCGATTTCTTTTCTTTGAACGATGGAGTTATATATGAGGCATTCCACGTCACTTCAGCCAGTAAGAAAAAAATCCACTAATAATTTTGAAAAATCGAGTTACTTTATTGAAAAATATTCACCGTGACGAAATAAAAAAAAAACTCTGACGTTTGTTCTCGTTGATTACCATTTTTTAACATGTTCCCATTCAAATGGCTGTATCTTTGGCAGGATTTGACGTATTTACATTCGTAAAAAACGAAAATGTGCGTCTTTTTATAGCCCTCCAGTTTCCCTCCAAAAAATTAATTTAGATTTCATTGAGCAAGTCGAACGTCCGTTTTAGGGCAAAATAAGCAAAAATATTTTTTTTTCTCAAGGAAAGACACTCGTTGTTTTATTTATAAGAATTTCCCCGAATTGTGAATACGAAAAACGGATTTTTGGTATTTTTTATATTATGGGATTCCTAAACACCGTGAAGTAACAGCTATTTTAATTAAATTTTTTTTTTTTATTAATATTCGATTGAAGAGTGTAGAGCACTTGCTGTATGTTTACCAGGTTTTTAAAATACATATGACATATATGTAATACGTATTAGAGCCTTGGAGTGCTCCACACTCTTCAATCGAATATTAATTTGAAAAATTTTAAAATTAAAAATTAATTTAGATTTTATTGAGCAAGTCGAAGGTCCGTGTCAGGGCAAAATATGAAAAAAATATTTTGTTTCTCAAGGAAAGACACTCGTTATTTTATTTTTTTAATTTCCCCGAATTGTGAATACGAAAAACGGATTTTTGGTATTCTTCATATTATGGAATTCCTAAATACCGCGAAGTAACAGCTTACTTCACGGTGTTTAGGAATCCCAATATTTTTCAAGGTATGTCTGCTCTCAAAAAGTACCCTAAGTATGTTTCCCCTTATTTGTCCCCCACCAAGAACAAAAAACCGCAACTTCTTACCTGGCAACGCTGCTTCAGAGATCATGAGACGAGCCAGCAGTTGAAGAAGCTTCCGCTAGACGGCGTCGCGCTTCGAAAAGACCAGTCGCAAAAATGACCACAGCGTGGCGCTGCTTGCAACGCTTTCCATCCACACGCGGTAGATCGACAATGAAAATTAATGTATAATAAACGCATGCTATGCGTTTCCATTAGAGCCGAAATTTGGCAAACTGCCCGGGGTAGATCTGAACACACATTGTTTTTTGTTTATTGCTGATAGAACTGTTCGCAGCAGGAAGAGCTAACGAGGGCAAGAATGGTTAGGAACTGTCTCAGCCGATTGAGAGTGAATGGCTGTCAATCCTTCCCTATCTTATGGGCACTATCCCATCAATCATACATCATCAAATATGGCACTCCTTGCCGACTTTTAATACACAGGGTGGGACCCTTTAACGTGACCACCCCAAATATCTCCGTTGCCTTTAGAGTAACGAAAACAAACCCAAACAAAGCCCGAAAAAAAACCCACAGCATTTTTGGGAATAATCATTTCAAGGTCATTACATCATAGGTCGTTGGATTCGTCTGAACATCAGCTACGTCTTAATAAGAAAAAAAAACATGTTCCCATTTGAAGAACCATTGATGACCTTGAGAACGCAAAAACTATGACCTTGACAAAAATGAATTTTTCACCACTGGCATCTTGACATTTTTTTCGTCACTCTAAAGGCAACGGGGATATTCACAGAGTGTCCCAAAAACCAATGATAATATTGCAGGTGCTGACAGGCCAGCTCATGATGATTCAGAATAACCAAATAAAAGTGTCATAGGTTTCGAGATATTCACACTATTTTGAAACTCGCGAAAATCTCCAGCCTGAGGCAATATTTCACATACCACAGAGGCAAATACGGATGTTTTTCGTTCGGTTTTTTGTCTGAGTATTACCAAAAGATCGTGCTATCAATAACAACCAACAACTACGTGTTGCGTTTTTTTTGAATCTAGACTAAACGACCCCATTTTTGAGATATGTTGCGAGTTCGTTTTTTGGAGGTTTATTATGTCTATATCAATCAAACTGAGTAATGAAAATTCAAATGAGCCAAACGTGCAAATATTTATGGTGATTAAAAGCACTGTCAATCGTCAAACCACAATATCGTTAGTTTTTTCGACACTCTGTGTGTCTTCAATCGGACCCAAGTATTTTGACGGAACAAGGTGAATGAACTGTTCAGGGTGCGGGATAGCGATTTATCCGGGTTTGGCAAAACCCATTTAGGGGTCCAAGTAACCAGATTAATTTCCACGAACTAGATGAACTACTAACCGAAGGGAAAAGTTTTTCTTTGATTTTTCCTTTGTACGTCGATGGGTCTTGGCCGGTTGTCGGGTTGCACGACTCTCGGGTGGGTCATAAACCCACGGCTGCTTATCCCGTAGGTACAGGATAAACAAGGAACAAAGGCGTCTAGTGTCTACCTAGGCAAGGCGTCTAATAGCATCGAAAGTCGAAGGGGACACTCTCTTCAAAAGTGAAGAAGAGAACAACTTTGTTGAGAGAAGAATTCTTCCAAAAACAAACATTCGGGACCATAGTCGTGTTTGGAGGGTCAAAATTATCGGTCATCCAAAATGATAGTAGTATTCTGATAATAAGACGAACTTACATCGATTAGTATCGATGCAGATCTTAATAAAAGATCGAGAGATCAGGCTACTATGACAACCCAAAAATTCGATAATTGAAAAATCGTTTAGAAATTTATTTGCATGTACAATAACAAAGTTGTGTACCAAATTTCATTGAAAAGTATTAATAATTAAAAAAAGTTATACACAATCTCGTGAAGGACTTTTAGACGTGGAGGGCTCAACGGTATACTTGAGTCGAAAAGAATCGAGGTTTTTTTTTCCTTAAAATAGATAATATCGACTAAGACATGACTGAACTTTTTTGTTAACAATCATCGAAAAATAAATTTTGATTTTTTTCCCGATTTTTCGAGGAAAAATGACATTATTGTTAATAACTATCGAAAAAATGGTGAGAAGAAAAACGTCGGTCAAGACTAAACTACTATTACACTGAATAAGTGTACCAAATTTTAAGTTAATCCGTTCATTAGATGTCCAGAAATCGTGTACACCGTTTTGAAAAACATAGTATCGAAAAAAAACGTGTTTAAAGTTTTACTAGCAGTTGCATCGTAATAATGACCTTCAATCTTCGATTGCTGCCCAACATGTTGGACGTTCCTCTTCAATTTGAGTTGCGAGTCCAGCGACGAACGATGTTAAAAAGCGTTTACAGTCGCCTAACCCCTTAATAACATCTTAAACAAGAATTTTTATCTTTTTCCGACACAATAACGGAATAAATTGAACTTTGTTTCGTCTTACGTGATTAGTCTTGCTGATCTTCACTGGATATTACTATCTTTGGAAATAACATAGCAAAATATAACAGTTTCTAGTGCCTTCGGCTTCCCTTTACCTGGCAATACTCAGTCTTCATTCTCCATTAACCTGGATCGACGTGATTTTAATGCTCGGCAATTTCGCCGCCAGATGACGGATTCTCCATCTTTCCCTGCTTACAAAGATGGAGACTGCGGAGTCGGAACTCCGCATTCTGAACTGTCCATAAAATTGTGAGCAATGAGCGGCGCTGCATTTAGCAAGCCTGCGTGAACTTGGGGACCCAAAAAACAGGTAGATTGTCAATATTTTTTTCTGATGAGAGTATTGGGATGACGAGGTGGAGACTTCACAAAATTAATACCTAGGCTCAAGACACGTTAGAGTATTTTTTTAATTGACCAATATTGACAAACAATCAAGTTATTATTTAAACAAAGTGCCACAGTTGCTGCTCGGCGAGTAGGTGTAGATGGTTGTGGCAACTAGTCATATGAAATTTAAAAAAAAAACGCTGCAAATTAGGAAGAATACAACTGAACTTTTGCTGCACAGAAGCTGCACCCAAACAAAACAGTGTACAGCAGTCATAGTAGCTTAGATTTTTTTCTTATAATCCATCCATTTATGTCCATCATATAATCCATTTTTCTTATAATCCAACCCAAAAGGTTAAGATTGTTTTCTGAGTCTCACTGACTCTGTCAAAAAAATTCTGTGTGGTTACGATTTAAAAAAAAAGAAGAATTTCCGTTGCTTTCCAACGATGCAAACTGCAAGATCGCAACTACTAATATACTATTTAGAAACGATAAGAATATTTTTTAAAATAATCCGATTTGATGTGTTTACCACAAAGAGTAGGATTGGGAAACTTCGTGCGGTTGTGAAAAAGCGAATAAGTCACTGCTGTTCGTCTCCATGGCAGCGTGACTATGGAGGCTAGAATACAGGAGTCCGAACTCTACAGGGGAAGCGTTAGACAAAGCATCCGCGAAAATGTAAAAACTTTAGATACAAAATTTCACCAGCAGCGTAGTAATTCCGATAGTAAGTGACCGACCAATATAGCAATGACTTCGTGCGGTTGTGAAAAAGCGAATAAGTCACTGCTGTTCGTCTCCATGGCAGCGTGACTATGGAGGCTAGAATACAGGAGTCCGAACTCTACAGGGGAAGCGTTAGACAAAGCATCCGCGAAAATGTAAAAACTTTAGATTCAAAATTTCACCGGCAGCGTGGTAATTCCGATAGTAAGTGACCGACCAATATAGCAATGACCAGACCACCGAGTGAAAGTGACCGCGAGACTCGGATGGACCCTAAAAAAGTACTTATTGAAAAGAAGCGACGAAATTACTGATTCATCTATAGCAACAATCCTGAAAATGTTCTTCGTCACGTAATTATTGCAATACCGACAACAGGCAAGCGAAAATCGGAAGTACACTAGGCAAAAGAATTAAAGGATATTGAAAAAGTCCGCCAATTTTAGGGTCATTTTCAAATAGCTGTAACTCCTCGAAAAATGGTCGTACAGCAAAACAAAAAAAAAAGCAAATTGAAGGTGTGAATCTCTAGTTTTCGCTATAAAACGTTCAGCGCTATTAAAATATCTAACAATTTTTTTTTCGATTTCTTTTTGATTAATTTTTTTTGTCAAAAACAAATTTTTTTTTATTAATTTTTTTTTTTCATTAAACAAAAATTTGTTTCCGTTGTTTAACAATCAACATTTTTTAGCACCCGAAATTGGGATCAGTGCCAAAAAAAATTGTGATTCTCAAAAGACGAATAAAAGGTGGTAGATTTAGCCTTTAATCGATTTTTGGCAAAAACCACAATTTCGATCATTCGGAACACAATGAAAAAAAATCGCAGGGCTTTAAACTTTCGAGGGCTTTTTTAGGATACTATGAGGTAATAAAAAAACCGATTTTTTTTTATCTATTCGATATTGGCAAACTAATCCTTAGTTAAAAGAATGTTCGTAGATATGCCATTTTTCAGGTTTTTTTTAAATCCATTTTCCGCATAAAAAAAGTCCTAATAAAAAAAATGATAAAAGCATCTTAGAGAGAATACTTCAAAGTTTCCAAAACCCTCTGTTTTTTTTCTGTGCGACCATTAGTCTCCGAGTAATCAGTCATCAAAGTCAAAAGTGTCATTTTTGCTTTGAACACCGATAACTCAGCGAGAAAAAATCGTACAGAGCTCACCCACCGCTCAAATTAAAGAGAAAGAATCCAGCTAGACGATCTTATTGATCCGATCATTCAAAAAAATTTATTAAAGTCCGTGCAGACTGTGAAAGATGAGCAAAAATTTTGAAATTTTTTTTTACTTTGGTTTTTTGATGGCTACTAAAAATTGGCTAATGCGAAAAAATGTTGAGCTCAAGATCTCAAAGCTAGAGATTCACACCTTCAATTTGCTTTTTTTTTATTTTGCTATACGACCATTTTTCGAGGAGTTGCAGCTATTTGAAAATGACCCTAAAATTGGCGGACTTTTCAATATCCTTTAATTCTTTTGCCTAGTGTATTTGAAAAAAACAGCACAATGATTCACAGACGTAACCAATTGGCAATAGGACCGGTACTTTTTTAAATTATGACTTATTTCGTATTTACGTATGCCGATAATGAAAGACACCAAAAAAGTATTACAACCTTACATTACAAGTACATGATTTAAAGCTTCGCCAAAAACATACGAATGGCTTTTTATTTTTATACACCTCTTCCAGTTTGCACTATATCGATATTTACATTGCGTAGTTTCGGCTAGTGTCGAGCATGAATGAAGGTTATGTTCTCGTCGAAATATTAACATGCAGTAGACATAACATACAGTAGAACCTGGTTCGAGTAATTAATTGTTGGGATAATCGAATCGCAATTTTTTTCCGAATGGATAATATACAACAGAAATGAAAAATAATACACAATTTATATTAAATAAACATATTTATAAGCAGGGTGTCCTGTTATTCATGGATAATCCTGCAATTGTCGATAGGTCGGATCATACCCTGAACCATAATCCATATGCTGGAATTTCAGTTTAGTAAAAGTCCCACGGTTTTATAAACAGGGGGATATTTTTTGAGAGAAAGAAAGGTTTAAATTAGAGCATTTTTTTTACAAGCAATTAGCAACTAGAGCATAATGTATGTGATTATGTCGTATCAAGGTTTCGGGTATCCATCGAAAGGGAATGGACAAATCTTCGTTATATCGAGGTGCGACTGTAATTGATTGGCCAATGGTCCATCGACCCTACCATTGAAATCCATCGATTTTGTTCTTTCATCTATAAAATATCTTCTAGCTGAATGGATTGATGCCAGGGTGAAAATGTTTGTTATCTCCGGTTCAGTTCCTGTGCACTGGCTTTTTTCCCCTCTAAGGCGGTCATCTCATGTGACAGGTCCAAAAAATCGACAAATTTTTTTTTTGCACATATTGCAAAAAAAGAGTTCCCGTTAATGGTGAGTCAACATTTTCTTTGTGTAAATCGTACTTGAACTTTTAAACGCTTCTTGCTCAAAACTTAATCTTTCAAATTGACTTCCATGATATCTCAAAAACTATTAAACGGATTATCCTCAAATTTGTATGGTATAGTCAGCACATCTATAGTTCTCACCCGAGCTAGAATGTTTCTGATATTTGCCACAGTTCTTCAAGGCCTTAGGCCACAGTAACGGGTAGAAAATCATGTGCGAATTTAACAATTTTTTTCGTATCAAAAAGTGATTCACTCATAAAATTAATTACACATCTATTTAGTATGAATATCGATCTGTTAGAAAATAAATATTTTTTTTTTTTCGATGTACAAAATGGCCGACTACTCGAAACTTCTCGAAACAGCTTTTTTCCAATTGGCGTGACAAATAACTTCACCAATTTTCACTCGATTTACTTCAAATTTAAAAGTTATGTTCCTAATTGTATTTCGCAGAGAAGTCCGTACGGAATTCCTGATTAATCGAAAAATTTTCATTTTATGAGCAGTTCATGAGCAGTTATAACGAAATTTTCCACTGAAAATTCATTTCTTAAGTTCAAATACCTATAACTTTTGAATAAAACAATATTTTTTAAATTCCGTACGTACTTCTCTAGGTATCCTAATGTAGATTGACGAGAATTTTTGTTTTTTGTTCTAGGTAATAAATTGTGCATGTTAAATGTCACGCCGCGGAGCGCCTAAAAAAAGATAACAAAAGGAAATATTAGTATTCGGGCATTTTGTACATCGAAAAAAATATATATATTTTCGAAGTGTAATTAATTTTATGAGCGAATCACATTTTCATACGAAAAAAAATGTTAAATCCGTACATGATTTTATACCCGTTACTGTGGCCTAAGGCCTTAAGCTGAAAATGTCGAAAAAAAATGGCGTAATTTGAAACTCAAGTTTTACAACCGCGCCAAAAAATCAATTTTCGATATTTTTACTTTACTCTAGTGCCGGCGATTACCTCAGGTCTACCAATTAAAATCCCGTTTGATTTGTTTAAGGGGTTACCCCCACTTGCGATTTTGAAAAAATCGATTTTTTTTATTGCATTTTTTTGAAGTATAGGTATCTGAGAATATGTCCTGAAAATTTCAAGTCGATCCGAAAAAAACTTGACTGAGATATGAGCGTTGAAAGAGAAGAATCCGCGTTGAAAGAGCGTTGAAAGAGAAACTTTAAACGCGTTTTTCTCAAAATGGCATTTCTGAAGTCGGTGACCAAGATTACTCGAACACTAATGAACCGATCTTCTTGAAATTTTGCAGGCTTATTTAATACATAAAAATGTAGTCTTTAATCGTTCGATTTTTTTTTTCGAAAAAAATGGCCGTTTTATAGCCAAAAAACGGCCGTTTTTTTTCGTTAAAATCGAACCATTAACTTTGACTGTCCGCCATTTTGTGAAAAATGAATATTTTTTAAAATCCTTCGATTAAAGACTAGTTTATACTTATATTTGACTAAATCCATCCGCATTTTTTTTCAGATGATCCACTTCGCCGCAATGTTGGTCACCGCAAACCGTGTATATAAAAACATTATTTCATTGACGGCCATTTGCCCCTAAAAAATGTAATATTTTTCAATAAAAAAATTACTGAAAGTTCTTCAAGATGTGTTCTTTAAGATGGTATATTGGTCGATTAAAAAAGTTTTGTAGTTTTCTTTAAAAAAATTCATGAAAAAGGCCTTTTTTGCGCTACAAGTGGGGGTAACCCCTCAACTTCAAATCAGCAAAATCTCCGAAATCATGACCGCCATTACCCAACTTTTTTTTACACACGAGTGTCTTCCCACCGCTGTAAAGTCAATGCGCCTCGTTATTTTTGTTTGATAAAATTCTGAGGGTCGGTAAAAATGTTAATAAATCTCTGGTAAAAAAGTCAACGATAGTGTTTTAATGGTTCATAAAAAAGATTCCCAAAAAACCGAAAAAAAAATTAGCTGTCACATGGCAAGACTCCGTCAACCCTACGAAATCTCAGTTTCACGAACGGCTTTTCCAGTAACTCTTCAGAGTTCGGATTCCCGTACTCTACTCTCCCAAAATGTACTTCCGTCCAGCGTGAATTACGAAAAATATGCGGGACTGAACGATTTCTCGGAAGGCATTCCGCGGACGTTGGTAAATTGTTTTTTTTTTTACTCGCATCTTTTCTTTTTTTCCGTTTCATCTGCTCTATGCGCTCTTTGTGTGACAAAAGCGACACGACGAGTAGTTTGTCGTTCTGGCCGAAAGATGGCGCGCGCGGAGCGGTCTATATACACGGGTGTACGTGAACCCTCGCTATTTTCGTACACTCGTTTCGTTGTATATTACACGACAGCCCTTTTGCAACGAGGAACATTGCACCGCCGCCTGCCACCCTTCTCTCGCGTGTATCTGCGCGCGTGTCCATGTGTTTGTGTGTGTGAATGTGTGCATTGACTTTTCTAGTGCGCGTCGTGTCAGATGCGCAACATTTAGCAGGACGCAAGAGGCCCTCTCTCGCTCTCTCTCTCTTGCTCGTCGCGCGCCGAAAGGTCAGAACGCTGAAATAGCCCCACGATGTATGTACCCAGTGAGGGAGGGAGGGAGAGAGATAGAGAGAGGGAGAGCTCTTGGTATGGGTCTCCGTCGAGATCCGAGAGAGCGTTCTAAAATAGAGTTTTTGAGGCTGCGAGTCGAGTCTCGAACTCGGGGGGTACTTCGCAATTTGCGCCAATTCCTCACGACCCGGATGATCCTCGTATCGAGGACTCGATCCTCGCTTCATACGTAAAATCGATCTCCTATTCATTTTTACATACATTTTTTATAACGCATACATTTTTTTTAACCGCTTTTATTCCAATCGTTTTTTTTTACAGTTAGTTTTCTCCGTAGTCATTGTTATAGTTACTGTTTCCCTAGTTATTTTTATAGTTAGTTTTTCCCTAGGTATTGTTATAGCTACTTTTTCCCTAGTCACCACTATAGTTACTTTTTTCCCTAGTCGTTTTTATAGCCGCTCTTTTCCTAGTGACTTTTATAGTTACTTTATCCCTGGTCATTTTATAGTTACTGTTTCCCTAGTTATTGTTTTAGTTACTTTTTCCTAGTAATTGTCAGTGTTATTTTTTCTCTAGTCATTCCAATAGTTAGTTTCCCTAGTCGCCGTTATAGTTACTTTTTCCCTAGTCATCGTTATAGTTACTTTTCCCTAGTAATCGTTACAGTTACTTGTTCCCTAGTCACCGTTATAGTGACTTTTTCCCTAGTATTTGTTACAGTCATTTTTTCCCTAGTCAGCCTCATAGTTACCTTTTCCTAAGTCATTCTGATAGATACTCATTTCCAAGGAATCGCTATAGTTACTTTTTCCCATCCTTTTAGTTACGCTTATAGTTACCCTTATAGTTACCTCTCCCCTAGTAATTTTCATAGGTACTGTTTTCCTAGTCATTGTTATGGTTACTTTTTCCCTAGTTATCGTTGCAATTACTTTTCCCTAGTCATGTTTATAATTATGTTTTGCCGATCCATCGTAATTGTCGCTTTTTCCCTATTAATTTTTATAGTTACCTTTTTCCCTAGTCATGGTTGTAGTTACTTTTTCCCTAGTCATTTTTACAGTTACTTTTTCCCTGCTCATTTTAACGCTCATTTTTCCTACATTTTGACAAGTAAAAAAGATTTGGCAAGAAGTGGAAGAAAATTGTCTTCGAAAGTGACGGAAACGTAATGTGTGACTCTATATACGAGTACGTGAGATGCAGGCGATTCCTTGAATAGCAAATTTTCCATTGGTTTTTGAAAGGTATCATTAATTTTCGACGAAATCAAAGTCAACGGAAAATTAATGGAAGCACCGCTGGCGCTTTGTACCGTTGTGTGTCCAAGTGCAGAAAAAAAGATACAACGGGCATTTTCGGACAAATGACAGCAGATGAAACCAAAAAAGAAACTGGAGATACAAGCAGCTCATCGATTAGATAGACAAAATTGCGTTAGTACTATTGTGGTGGGACTGAAGTCTACATCGTTGGGGTGCAATGAAAATGCATTTTTGTGACTTTCCCAAATTTCTTTCAGCGGATTTTAGCCACCGAGCTGGCTCAACCATTCTTCAAGATGCTCATTGGGAGATCTGCAATCAAAATTTGCAAAAAATATTCCGTATCGCATTAAAAATATGAATGTGAATTTTCGTTGCATTCCAACGATGCAAACTTCAATGCCATCTAACGTGACGAATATTTCAACGGTGTTCTGGGCATATTTTCCCTTTGATCGCGCAAACGTAAGGCTTTTCGAGGTAGCCGAACGTAACCTATAAGCGCTATTGCCGTACCTTTCTCGATCAGCTGTGCGCAGAGAACGTATGCGAGGTAGTTCTGTAGGTACATGTATGAGCCAAAAGTTTCGGTCTAAGCGTATAGTAACATCCAATGCCTATGCGATGCTGTTGGTTGTAAATTTTTGACAGAGCTTGTACCCTCTATATGTCCCACACATTCGCACCTCATGCATAGATAGGTCTCATACTCGTATAGAGAGCGGCGCTGTAATCGTGGCAACAACGCGATTTTCCTGCAGTCATAGCGTTGAGCTTCCTACGATCCGTCTTTCGCGAAATACTTTATATAAATAAAAAAAACCGTGAAAATGTCAACCCAAATGCGATACAAAGGAAAGTTTACAAGAAAAAAGGCGCTTGCTAAAAGACTGAAAGCTACGACAGCCATGTGTCGAGCACATGCGGTTAAACGTGATGAGAATAACCATAACCTCAACGACCAGCAACAAAAATTCGCTGTCGAAGGACGTCGGATCGTGGATTTACAATATCTTGCCGACAGTTTAAGGCGTTACCCCCACTTGTAGCGCAAAAAAAAGGCCTTTTTCATGAATTTTTTTAAAGAAAACTACAAAACTTTTTTAATCGATCAATATACCATCTTAAAGAACACATCTTGAAGAACTTTCAGTAATTTTTTTATTGAAAAATATTACATTGTTTAGTGGCAAATGGCCGTCAATGAAATAATGTTTTTATATACACGGTTTGCGGTGACCAACATTGCGGCGAAGTGGATCATCTGAAAAAAAAATGCGAATGGATTTAGTCAAATATAAGTATAAACTAGTCTTTAATCGAAGGATTTAAAAAATATTCATTTTTCACACAATGGCGGACAGTCAAAGTTAATGGTTCGATTTTAACGAAAAAAACGGCCGTTTTTTGGCTATAAAACGGCCATTTTTTTTTTCGAAAAAAAATCGAACGATTAAAGACTACATTTTTATGTATTAAATAAGCCTGCAAAATTTCAAGAAGATCGGTTCATTAGTGTTCGAGTAATCTTGGTCACCGACTTCAGAAATGCCATTTTGAGAAAAACGCGTTTAAAGTTTCTCTTTCAACGCTCTTTCAACGCGGATTCTTCTCTTTCAACGCTCATATCTCAGTCAATTTTGTTCGGATCGACTTGAAATTTTCAAGACATATTCTCAGATACTTATACTTCAAAAAAATGCAATAAAAAAAATCGATTTTTTCAAAATCGCAAGTAGGGGTAACCCCTTAAATTGTATTCGCTGTAACAAAGACAAATACATGAATAAATACATGCATAATTTGAACAAATTAAATTTGTTTGCAGAATAAATTTATTTCACATCCGTCTCAGAATTATTAGAACTCGGGGAAAAAAAAAACACGCTTCGAGTTCCCAGACCACGCGCCGATCAGCTGGCTGCAGCGTACACTGTTGCCATTCCGTTACAGATGGTTGGGCCCGAGTTCAGTGTGGAATCAAACTACCACATTTCATAAGTCGATATTTTCGAAACTAAACGGTCAAAGTTTGTCATTTTTTTAAATCAACCCCACAATAGTACTGCGTACACGTGTGTTTTTATTTTGAAATCCTATGATCCGTTTAGAACCTATATCGAGAAATGCGAGCAAACTCCTATCGGTTTACGTGTTAGGTATAGGGATCGCGTACAAAAATACCCATATTCAATTACAATTATCTCATGAACTAAACGGAGAATCGAATTGAATTTTTGGGCATCAGTCCATGAAGGTCATATCTACACCATACTTAGATTTCAGCCAATTCTTATGATTTGACCGAAACTACAGAACTACCTTAATGCGAAGTATCGCCGAAAAAACAACAAGCAATTTTGTGCAAAAAGTTGCTTTTCTTTCTATACCGTGTCTCTAAATGACCTGACATTTTTATTTATTAATAAAACGTATTATTTATTTAAAAAGTAGGAATATCTGTATTTTAATATAAGGTACAAACATAGAGGTTATGTGTGGAGCACAATATCCAATAAATGGCCGCCTGGTTCTAATTTCTATTAAGAGAAGGGTAGGGGTTTCAGCGTGAAAAGAAAACACTTCTTTGCGAATTTTTTTCATCTATATGGAAAGAGTAAATTTATTGAAACCTTTTGTACATTGTTAAGTGCCATTTCAAGAACATTCCGTGAAATTTGTACGCGAAAATATCCGCAAACAAGCCGGTGCCGCGTTTTTCTCGAAACCACTTTTTCAAAGTGCGTGTTCACTGCCATTTGAAAACTACATGACCGATTTATTTCAAACTTGGTACACACTTTCTACATATAAAATACCTCCCCCCAATGGTTAGTTTGAGACTTTGTTTTACATTGAGCGGGTTTTCCACCCCGAAAATGGCGGCATTTTTCGTGAAAAATAGCACTTTTCACTTTACATGACCACCAAAAATTTAGAAATGAAAAAAAAAAAAATTATCAAAGACCGTTCGGCGGTGGATTTGATGATACTTTGACTGAATTTTAATGGTACTTGATTTCAGATAATTTTTAGCTGAGATACAGTGAACACCGCAAACCGTGTTTTTCCAAAGGCGTTCTTGGAAAAGCTTTGTCACCGGTTTGTTTGTGGATATTTTCGCTTACAAATTTCACGGAATGTTCTTGAAATGACACTTAACAATGTACAAAAGGTTTCAATAAATTTACTCTATCCATATACATGAAAAAAATTCGCAAAAAAATGTTTTTTTTTTCACGCTGAATGTCCCTGCCGTTAATGGTGCGTCCAATTGCTTCCTTGAGCTCCGGTATGGTCTGCGGATCATTGGCATACACTTTTCGTTTCAGAAAACCCCAACTGTGCAGTAACAATGCAGCAATTAATAATTTCTATGCCTCACTCCATCGTGTAATTCGCAATGACTAAATCTCAATAATTCCTGATGCCAGTTGTCAAGGATTAGTACTCCATGTTCGCCACAACGAAATAGCGCGCAATTTAAAATGTCAGGTCATTTTAAGACACCCTTTAAATTCGCGGTTACTAATGAATATTTAAGCCACCCTAAAAAAACTGTAAATATTGATGATATTCAAGTTTGTATCCGAATTAAAGGGGCGGGCGAAATACCTTTA
Source organism: Ophion ellenae (assembly GCA_963210295.1). Lineage (NCBI taxonomy): Eukaryota > Metazoa > Arthropoda > Insecta > Hymenoptera > Ichneumonidae > Ophion > Ophion ellenae. Next base: position 58,575,711 of record OY723385.1, read on the forward strand.
CGGGCTGTCCATAAATTACGTCATTTTAAAATAGGGGAGGGGGTCTGGTCGTTGGATGACGGTAACGATAATTGGATTATGACGATAGGATGAGTTCAAACGGGAGGGTCGAGAATCAGCAAACATCGATGACGTAATATATGAACGGCCCCTCAGGTGAGGACAACATTGCTGATTTTCATGATTCTTTTTAAAAGAAAAGATTTCTTCACCATTTTTTATACTTGCGGTATTTTCATTATCACTTTTGGCTGTTACATGGTATTTTCTTTTATTAATCTTTAAAAATAGAGGAGGTATGACACGGTCTTCTAAACGGGTTGCGGCGGATGTTGTCGGACGGCGTGACACGTAGCGTTGGCGGGATTAATCTGAAAAAAAACCAACGACGATTTTTCTCTCACTCACACTCATACGCAGAATACGAACCAAAAAAAGTGTTGAAAATCGACGAAATGGTACGTTTCGAAACAAAAATATTGAATTTTCCAAAAAAAAAATGGCTACGTTTTGCAATAAAAAATACAATTTTTTTAATTTTCGAAAACATTTAGGGTCATGTTTTAGACAATAAGATTAGAAAGATTCATACCAAATTTTATCAGAATCGGTCCGTTATTTTCTTAGCCATACGTCACGCCATTTTTGAAGATTAATTTTTAAAAAACCACATAACAGCCAAAAGTAGTAATAAACCATACCCTAAGTCTCAAAAATGGTGAAGACGTCGTACCATTAAAAAGAATTATCAAAATGAGCAAAAATGTTTCTTGCTTCAAGGCATTTCCACCCTCGATAGATTTTTTTTCTTTCATTTAGCTATTTTTTGCCTCTTTTTGTCACATCCGTATGAAAAAATTCAGGACCTCAATTTGCACCAAACGTTTCGGACAATAATGAAAATAATGGAAAACCATGGCTGCGTTCCGACTATGCAAACTCTACCGCCATAAATAGTAAGCATGAAAGTCTGTCTTTTGTTTCCATTCGTGTTGATTGCCTTCTGAATGGGGAACAACGATTACTTTGCGAAAAGGTTATCGAGTTCTGTGCGTCAGTGTAACAATACGGGAAAGTGCTGATGACGAACCGGATGGCGGAAAAGTAAACAGGTCTAGTGCAGCGTTAGGGCCGCACGCGTAACGCTACTCGCTGTTCAACGTCACAAACGACCCAGCCAATAGTAATGATATTGAAGTTGCGTCATTGGGACGCAATGAAAGTACCGTAGCCTATTTTTTTTTGTTGTAAATTCAGGCTCCCAAAATCGCGTCAACTTTTTTCAGGATCTTTATTAGACAGCTTCAGAATAAATGTGTAAAAATTGTATCAAGGATTATAATGAAAATGCGGCAATAAAAAAATTAAAGAAAAAAACAAAAATTTGTCGGAAATTCACCACTTATTTTGCTCGGTAATAACGGACAAAGACCTTCTCGTCGTTGTAATTATAGTTATTGATACCGATGATGAAAATCACGATGAATAATATTGTTTACTTTTTATTCTACAAGCCAATTGCGCTGAAAACTTTCATTCGTGACAGCCGTCAAATGAGAGTGAAATATTTTCGAGTATTCTTCTTGGCATTTTTTCGTTTTTTAATGATACAACTGTTCTCGAGTCATCGGCCAGATGACATTGACGCGAAAGGAATACCTCTGCTTCCTACTGCAAAATAGAGATACTAAAGTCACTACGCACGGGCAGCTCTTATTACCACAGGCTAACAAATGCGTATACACAAATATACACAAATATATAATTCTCATATTAAAAAAAGGAAAGATTTTTTAGACTTAGGGTATGTTTTATTACTACTTTCGGCTATTATATGGACTTTTTTTCTCAGCTTCTTCGTGAAGTTCATTTTCGGCTATAAGCGTTATAAAGAGATTACCCCCCCCCCTAATCCTAAAACGATTTAATACTAAACTAGTCAAAATAAGCATAGTCGTATTTGAAAGCCCTTGGCCCTTGGGTCGTCAGTGGCGAAATTTGTTCGATGGGGGCTATTCAGGAGGTGTCCAAGGGAAATAATGGAATCGGTGTAGGGGTAAGGGCTACCGACCTGGCAACGAGGTTAGTTTAAGCGGGTGGGCTGACTCTTCACTATACATATTCACCGGACATGTTTGATCGAATCGTCACCGGTGGGAAAATTGGCACTATTACCGTTCTGCACACCCACACGGCGCTCTTTTCCCTACCATCTTTGTGTCGGATTAGATGTCGGAAACGAATAACACGTGTGGATCATCAACATTTTCACGCAGTCAAATATTCACGCGGCACCGGTCGTATTTCCGGAAACGGCTATCGCCGAGTTCTATATCGACATAGCCGCGAGAGCGAGAGAGAGAGAGGGAGAGAGAGAGAGAGAGAGAGAGAGAGAGAGAGAGAGAGAGAGAGAGAGAGAGAGAGAGAGCGAGAGAGAGAGAGAAAGAGAGATGGAGAGAAAGGAGTTACTTTACTACAGTTCGGGATGGGGGCGGTTGATTTTCGCACATTCGTACAGCGGGTGCGTTGGCCCGTACGATGAACCGGCCCAGGGATTTTTCGTTTACCAATATTGTACCGTATTCGTAACGACATTAAGGTGTATCGCGTAAGGTAAACCGACGAACGACTGGATGGGGACCAAGAGAATGGACGAAAGCTAATATAAAATATTTATATAAAAAATAAATAAGCAAAGAATATTAATTGTTGATAAAAAAAAACTCGAATCACTATAATTTAGCAAAAAATCACACAGGTGCCGTTAAAACTGCCTTTTCAGTTCAATATCGAATTTTAACGCCACACGGGACTTTTTGAGTTTTTGGTACTTGCACACCGCGCAACGTAGGGTTACGTGTCTTTATTTTGGCACCCCACCAATTATTGACACTTCCCTCCTACCTAAACAGTGGTCCTTAAAGTGCCAATATTTGGACTCTCAAAGTGCCAATAATTGAGCCCTTAAAGTGTCAATAATTGAGCCCTTAAAGTGCCAATAATTGGGCATTATTCTTCTCACGATGCGGCTTATCACAGTAGGCGTTTTAAAGGCGAAAATGATAGATTTTTAAATAAGTTTTGAGGGTATTGTTTTAAGTTTTGAAAGCATTACTTTAATTTTAGTTTTAAGGCTTTCACGGCTCTTTATGTAATGAGACGAGTATGTGGCTCCCGGATGGAGGCCGTGTTGAGGATCAGCGTTGCGCCGACGTTTCGCAAACGTTACAGTCTGCATCATCAGGGCTGAGAGCTCCGATACTGAAGCTCTCGTGTCTCAGGTATTCCTTATACAGTCGCAGTCATCGTTCCAGATCGCTGCACCAGCCAATCAGATGTTTTAATTGATCAGCTGGTCGATTAAAAAACCGGGAGGACGGTGTGCCAAATAGGATTGACGTGATATCCTCTATCTCTGTTTAGATTGTCCGGATGTTTTCGGATTTCCAAGGCTTCTCGGCGTTTCCTGGAAAAATAGCTGTTTGATGGGGCCAGACTTTGGGCTTTGTCGAACTGGATGGCATGACCAGTCTCCATCCAATGTTCGGACAGCGCTGATTGTGTAATATGGCCATATTTGATACACCGTTGGTGTTCTTTGATCCGTGTACTGATCTTCCTCCCGGTTTCTCCTATGTACACTTTACCGCATGAGCAGGGTACCTTGTATACTCCTGGTGCACTTAATGGTGGTCTTTGGTCTTATTGCACTCGGAATCACTTGTGCTAGTTTCTTCTGAGGTTTGAAGATGACTCGCACGTTATGCTTTCCAAGGACCCTGCCTATGCGATCAGTTATGCCCTGAAGGTATGGAAGGGAAGTTGTTGTGGTTATTTGTCCTTCATTCTCCCCATGAGGTGCTGTAACCGTTATCGGATCAGCTATTTTTCTTTTTACATTTTTGGCCGTTCTTTCGATGTTGCCTGACTTGTAGCCATTGTCTCCTAAAGCTTTTCGTAGGTGTTCTAGTTCAACCTCCAGGGAGTCTGGTTCGGAGATCGCTAGAGCTCTGTAGACCAGAGAGCTTATGACCGACTGTTTTTGGGAAGGGTGGTGATGGGACGTAGCGTGGAGGTATCTATCCGTATGCGTTGGTTTTCGATAAACTTTATGGCCCAGAGTGCCATCGCTTTTCCGTTGAACCAGTACATCCAGAAAAGGGATTTGATTTTCCTGTTCTATCTCCATGGTGAATTGAATATTGGGGTGCTGGGAGTTGAGGAAGGTTAAGAAATGATTGAGTTTTTCTTTGCCGTGGGCTCTGTTCTGATAATTTTTAAAGCAGTGTAACAAATTTAGCTCATCTGCTGAAAATTGCAAAATGAATTACGGTTAACAGGCTACATCTGCCAAGGTGGGTAAAAGAAATGCATTTTCCGAATATATTTTTATTCGATAGTATCACCTTTTAGCTATATTCCCTGAAAAATTAATTGAAATATTCCCCAATTTGAATGAGCTACAGCTTCTAACAGGGGGCGGGGCAAGCGGTAGCAGCGCCGTACTTCAAACTTTAAGGGGCTATACCGGTGTGACACTTTCAAAAAATTGATTTTTTTGTGCCTTTTTCAACCGTTTATGCTTTCAAGAATATGAGACGAGATTTTTATACTTTCAAGAACTTTCAATCAATTTTTATACTTTCAAGAATATGAAATGAGATTTTTCAAATTTGCTGACATTGTTACTCGAAGAGCAATTATCCGATTGACTTGAAATTTGAACTGAGTACTCGTGAATATATTTACTCTACAATGACGTAGGATATTTTTGATTGGATGAAAATTGACGATTTGGCATTGAAAAAAACGACCATTTTATAGGCAAGAAAACAGACTTTTTTTTTCATAACTACGCCATTTTGTTAGATTTTGATATTTTTCGAAAATCCTACGTCATTGTACATGGAAATACCTTCCAGTTTAACGACATTTTTTCCTTTTTCGGTTTCAGCTACTCAATCGGCCGGAATCATGTCAGCAGTGGAGGAACTTTTTTTTTTTGGCGCCTCCATAGGCAGCGCATAAGTCGCTTGGATTTCAACATTTTTCTATGAAAAAAATATGTAATATAGGTCAAATATAGCCAATATTCTTAATTTTCCGAAACATTTAATTGAGTACTTTTCTTTCAAAAAATTCCCGAAAATCACCCAAATTTTCAGCGTTCACACTGGTATATCCCCTTAAACGCGTTTTTCTCGAAACACTGTTTTTAAAGTCGGTGGACATGATATCTCGAGAACCGCTTGATAGATTATTTCCAAAATTACAGGAAATGCGATGAGAAACATTTGAAGATCGTTGACGATCTCACTTCTGTAAAATCGATCTTCATTTTTTAATAGTTACGTAATAATGACGACTTTTTTCATAGATTTTGTACGCTCGAGGTTCAATTCGTCGCCACTTTGTTAAAAAAAGTGATTAAAAAAACCTGCGATCGTCAACGACTCGTATTTATTGTTAACTTGAATAACCCGTTTGGTTTTTAGACTTCAGATAGACGGTTTGAGTTGGAGAGTGTCCACCGTGAAACGGCGCGAAAAAATGTCATCTGCCGGCGGACATGTTTTTCTGTTTTTTTTGGTGATTTTTTTAACGACTCTCAATATATCTACCGCAATGTTAAAGAAAATGCGTTTTTTCCACCACCCGTCACCCAAAAAAAAAAAATCGAACTTTGCCATTTTCTCCCGGCCTCTAGGTAGATGTGCCCCTTAAAAAATGATCACACAATGTTTATTTCGAAGTCCATGTGAATTCTACAATGTCGTTATTCGTCCATTGACTGGTTGGTTTACCCTACGTGTTTAACCCGCGAATACATTCTCACCGAATATACGAAGCGTTCTCCTGTATGCACGGACTTTTCTCCCTCCAGGGTAAAAAAAAGGCATCCCGAGTTGAAGCGACGACTGTGGAGCGCGGTGAGGCAAAAGCCGGTGGAGCCTGTTTCCCCATACTACCGAGAGCGCTCGCTGTCTCGCTCTTCGTTTCTCTCTACTTGCCGCTCTCGCCGCGTACCGCGGGTGGCGCGAGCGTTGCCTCAAAGCGACGAGCGCGCCTCAGTCGCGACTGAACCGCCGCCGGGTGCGGACGCGAGCGTGCGCTCGGTTCTTCCTTCTCTTCGTTCTCCGCACGCGGGCCCGCTGCATACTCCGCTGCGTCCCTTGCACGCCAAAGCGCGTTCTCGCGATTGATCCACTCCGTTCAAACGTCGATATAAAGGGGCAACCGCGAATCTGTTGAAGTTCTCCTGCGAGCGCGAGGAAATTCATTGCACAAAAAGGACATGGAGAATTTTCGTGCGGCTTTCGACGACGAGAGATCGCGTCGCGTTAAATCCCTCGGGCGTCCTGATGCGAAACGCCAATCCCGCAAACTCGGAAAACGTTTGATCATTTGATTTTGCCTTTTTTTTTTTCTTCTTTCGGACGGAAAGAAGCGTTCATATGCCGTGTGCATTATTCGCGAGTGCAAACGTCGCAGCCATCGTGCGAGAGAAGAAAATCCAAGACGAAACGTGAGGAATAGTTGCAACGCTTTCAACTTTATCTCCTCGCGTCACGGAGTTTCATTGTTATCGGCATTGTTGCTACCAACGGGACGGAAAAGCAATTCTTCGACGGAATCGTGATATTTTTTTTTCTCCTCGCAATCTTCTCAACGCTTGCGATTGTCGTGATGTGCGAGTGACGCGAGCACGTGGCGCCCGAGACCATCGAGTGTGTCAGTCGGTGCTGTTTTTCCTTCGTTTTTCCCAAACGTTCGATCTTCCAAGCTCCGATGGTCTTTCAAAACATCGAAATGAGGGATACTGGCTTCCTCTTTCTCGAGGATGCCAGACACGGATATATTCAGTATGTCAGGTACGAAGTGCTTTTTTACTTGTGATTCGTTGAGAGGCTACATCTACCTAGAGGTACGAAAAAATGGCGAAATTCCGTTTTTTTCCCTCGGAAACCGTCGGTGAAAAAGAAACGCATTTTTTTTAAACGTTAAGGCACATGTATTGAGAGCCTTCAAAAAAATCACCAAAAAATACAGAAAAAAAAACATGGCCGCCGGCAGTTGATGAAACTTTGTTCGCGACATTTGGCGCTCGACACTCTCCAGCTCAAACGGTCCATCCGAAATCCAGAAACCAAAAGGGGTTATTCAAGTTAACAATAAATACGAGTGGTTGACGACCGTCGATTTTTGAAATCATTTTTGGAGATATTACGATATCTAATTTTGACCACGAAGCCTTAATATTTGACCAAAAAATAAGACTTTTTTCAAGAGTGCTAAACATCGAAATTCGACCCTTAAGGGGGTAAAACATGGGTCTTAAAGTTTGGGTTTGTTTAGGTGTTTTTTTTAATGCTCACATGTGTGGCATACACAGTTAAGGAGTTAAAAATAATACTTGACTGTCTACACGCACCGAACAGCAGGGAAAACATGGTATTGTGTTGTAGATAAAATAAATTTGCTAAGTTTCAAGTAAACCTGGTAAAAAATAGGTTTTTTTTTATGAAAACCTTAACACTCCCGGTTAACCCCCTTAAAGGTTACATTTTGGAAATTGCTGAAATACATGTTTCATTATTCCTATCGAAGTGTATTTGTACCAAGTTTCAAGCAAATCTGACTTACAAATATGTTGTTTCATATAAACTTTAAAACTCCCGTTTCACCCCCTTAACGGTTACATTTGGGAAATTGCTGAAATACATGTTTAATTATTTGTATCGAAGTGTATTTGTACCAAGTTTCAAGCAAATCTGACTAACAAATATGTTGTTTCATATAAACTTTAAAACTCCCGTTTAACCCCCTTAAAGGTTACATTTTGGAAATTGCTGAAATACATGTTTAATTATTTCTATCGAAGTGTATTTGTACCAAGTTTCAAGCAAATCTGACTAACAAATATGTTGTGTCATATAAACTTTAAAACTCCCGTTTCACCCCCTTAACGGTTACATTTGGGAAATTGCTGAAATACATGTTTAATTATTTGTATCGAAGTGTATTTGTACCAAGTTTCAAGCAAATCTGACTAACAAATATGTTGTTTCATATAAACTTTGAAACTCCCGTTTAACCCCCTTAAAGGTTACATTTTGGAAATTGCTGAAATACATGTTTAATTATTTGTATCGAAGTGTATTTGTACCAAGTTTCAAGCAAATCTGACCAACAAATATATTGTTTCATATAAACTTTAAAACTCCCGTTTAACCCCCTTAAAGGTTACATTTCGGAAATTGCTGAAATACATGTTTAATTATTTGTATCGAAGTGTATTTGTACCAAGTTTCAAGCAAATCTGACCAACAAATATGTTTTTTCATATAAACTTTAAAACTCCCGTTTCACCCCCTTAAGGGTTGAATTTTGATTTTGAACACTCTTGAAAAAGTCTTATTTTGTGTCAAATACGAATACTGCGTGGTCAGAATTAGCGGCCATAGATATCGTAATACTGCCTCATTTTTTTTTTCAATGTGCCGACCAATTGATTATCAAGCATACAAAATTTATGAAAAATTCGTCATTTTTGCGTAACTATTAAAAAATGAAGATCGATTTGAGGGGCTATACCAGTGTGAACGCTGAAAATTTGGGTGATTTTCGGGAATTTTTTTTGGAAAAAAAGTACTTAATTAATTGTTTTGGAAAATTGAGAATATATTTGGCTATATTTGACCTATATTACATAATTTTTTCATAGAAAAATATTGAAATCCAAGCTACTTATGCGCTGCCTTCGGAGGCGCCAAAAAAAAGTTCCTCCACTGCTGTGGCTAAAACCGAAAGAAGGAAAAAATGTCGTTAAACTGGAAGGTATTTTCTGTACAATGGCGTAGGATTTTCGAAAAATATCAAAATCTAACAAAATGGCGTAGTTATGAAAAAAGTCTGTTTTCTTGCCCATAAAATGGTCGTTTTTTTCAATGCCAAATCGTTAATTTTCATGCAATCAAAAATATCCTACGTCATTGTAGAGGAAATATATTCAAGAGTACTCGGTTCAAATTTCAAGTCAATTGGATAATTCCTCTTTGAGTTACGTCAGCAAATTTGAAAAATCTCATTTCATATTCTTGAAAGTATCAAGATCTTGAAAGTATAAACTGTCGAAAAAGGAGAAAAAAAATCGATTTTTGGAAGTGTCACACTGGTATAGCCCCTTAAAGAAAGTGAGATCGTAAACGACGTTTAAATGTTTCTCATCGTATCTCCTGTAAATTTGGAAACAATCCATCAAGTGATTCTCGAGATATCATGTCCATCGACTTTGAAAACAGCGTTTCGAGAAAAACGTGTTTAAAGTTTCAAGTATATCGAAGATATTGTCGAATCAAAATATTTTTGGAAAATGCAATTTTTTGACCCACCTAGGCAGATGTAACCACATTTTTCACTAAAAACTCGTGAATTATGTCATTGCACATTTCGCGCTCAATTTTCCGGAGTTTCTTGCACAAACGAATGCAAAACTCGCGCGTTCAACGTATTCGATGCGGAACAATCGTCCCACAAAAATTACGTGTACTCTCAAACGTCACGAAGCCTGCGACCGAGACTACGTGCTGTGAAATATCGACGTCGCGTACACTGGCTAAATTATTTCAAACTCTGCTACCTCTATTTTTATCGCGTCCAACTTCTCGGTATTCACGCACACGTTCTTCGAGTTTCCATCTTGTCGAGAATTCGAAAAAGAACGTAATACGAAATTGTAATCTTATATAACGAGGCGGTTCGTTGCCCTTTTTTTTTTAATTGATAATTTATGCTCGTCGAAAAAAAGAGGACAAAATCTTGAAATACTGGTGAATAAAGACTGACCGGGTCATCAGAAATTTGAAGAAGCAGCACCGCTGCGGTCGAGCGGTTACTACCGCGACGCGCACGAAGACCTAACCTCGAAAGGTCGCTTTGCCAATGTGGCGCTCTGTTCGGATGAGAGTCGGCAGTAAAGTATCTATTAATAAATTCCTTGCTTGTTTACAGCCAACGTTATCCAAAAATATCTGAACAATTACGTCGGCGCGATGGAAAACAATCGACAAAATATCGATGTTAATTGTTCCGGTAAATACCACATGAAATAATGATGTTGAAGTTTGCATCGTTGGAACGCAACGAAAATTATCTTTAATTGTTCGAATTTTTTTTTCGACACTGAAATTCACGCAAATTTTTTTACGTATTTCTGTTAAGGTAGTTCCTCTGCGAAAATCTCAACCAAAAGTTTACATACCATGTTCATGTTTAAAAGATTGATAATTGGTTTAATTAGTAGTGAATAAAATTAAAAACTACGCAATATTGACTCGGTACTAGTAGATAATACGATGGATATCATTTATTGCCGTAAAATATATTTTGTATCGTGTTTTTGATCGACCATTGCCAGTAAACTTTTTGCCGGGACTCTCCAGGCTTTGCCCCAATTGTTTTTTTTCCAGGCTTTGCCAGGCTTTGCACCAAAATTGTGAAGGCTTCTCATGGTTATATCTTGGAAACTAGATGGTGAATCATTCTCATTTTTTTTTCACATTATTCGTGATATCTTACTGTAGCTTATCCTCGTTTTTTAATCAATTTCTTAATTTTAGTTTTGACGGTAGAATTAATGATGCTCTGTTTGCCCATCATAACGCATTTGTTACGTGTAAACCAAGCCAACTTTAAGTGTAAATATCTCAGGTTTGCGGTGGTCAAACTTATTCAAATTGCACAGATGTTTGGATAATGTATTAAATAACGTATATGTCAAATTTCAACCATTTCTTAATTCAACTCTTCTGTGGAGGTACTACCTTAAGGATTTACGATCTCAATTTGCGAAGAAGGAAGGCTTTGAATGAGTGTAAAAATAAAGAAATGAAAAAATTAACGAAAAAATTGTTGCATTTCAACGAATCAAGCTTCAATCCCCAATGGAATAATGACGTTGAAGTTTGCATCGTTGTAATACAACGGAAATGCATTCTTTTTAATTGCTCAATTTTGTTTTGCCGATCTAGTCAATAAAAATCACTCAATATTTTCTAAAGTTTTCATATATTTCTATTAGATACTTATCACCCCAATTTGCAGACTAAAGAACTTTGAATAATAATAACAATGAAGAAATGGAAAATGAAAAGAAAAATTCGTTGCAATCCAACGATGCAAACTTCAACGTCATATGAAATAATTATACCCGAGTTGTTACGATTATTTATTTCTCTGTTATGCGTTACCGTAGATGTTGCTGAAGTTTGCACCGTTCGAATGCAACGAACATTATTTTTCTCTCTTGGTTTTTATTTATTTTTAATGCTGTGCAAAATCATTTTTGATAGATTTAGGTTGTAGGACTTTAACGAGGATTTCGAAAAGCTTGCAGAAGCCTTGATTTGCCAAAAGAAAATTGGCAATTGGAAAAAAAATACTTTCGTTCCCTTCCAACGATGCAAACGCCGATATCATCACGATAGTTACGTCTGTCAAAAATCGAAAAAAGTTTAATTTGGATTATGGCGAATATTTGGAACTCCTGGTGGGCTTATATACGAGTATTGGGACCAGCCCCCGTTCCTACATGCACATAAGAGGTGTGTAACTTGAGGGCTTAGGCTACTGTGACGAACGGAAAATCACGGTTATTTCGAAAAATTCATTTTGAGGGAACAAGTAAAATTATGGGAAAATCGTTTGGACATTTATTTTTATGTACTTTAACAAAGGTGTGCAACAATCGGCACTGAAATATATTAATAATTAAAGAAGTTATAAACAATTTCGTGAAGGGCCTTCGAACGTGAAGGGTTCAAGGGTGTACTTGATCTGAAAAAAAAACAATTTTCTTCCCTTTAGATACATAATATTGGCCAAGACGTGACTGAGCTTTTTTTTAAATCGTGTTTCGATAATCGGCAAATCAGTTTTTATTTTTTTCCCCCGATTTTTCGAGGAAAAATGACATTATTGTTAATAACTAATCAAAAAAATAGTGAGAAAAAAAAACGTCGGTCGAGACTAAACTACTATTACACCGAACAATTGTACCAAATTTCATGGCAATCCGTTCATTAGATGCCGAGAAATCGAGTACACCTCTTTCGAAAAACATAGTTTCGAGAAAAACGCCTTCAAGGTTTAACTGGCAGTCGTATCGTAATCATAAGTTTGCCTTCAATCTGCGATTCTTGCACCAAATGTTGGACCTTCATCTTCAATTTTAGTTTATTCAAGCAATGAACGATTTTATAACCCTTTAACGGCCACTCCTATTTTTGGATGGCTCACAGTCATTTCCTCTGGTAGTATAGCTAAAAAAAAGGGTTAAATATGAATATCCAACCCTAATTTTGTCGACAAGGGCCTGGGAAGTAGTATTTTCGGACTGTAGCAAATGTGCTACTAACATTTTCACCCGCTCGGTTCGAACTATTATTCTGATTCAATGAAAAATCTTCAAAGCCTAGTTTGTCCAGTCAAGCTTCCTTTGCACAATTCTATCAAAAAATATTTCGAGAATGTCCATTTACTTACTTTTTTGGACAAAAACAACGGGCAGCCTATCATATGCTGGGGCAAGCGTCGTAAATTTTCACGACAACATTGTTGCCATATTAACATAATTCATATGTTTACGTTTGAATTTCAGGCTATCCCGGCATTTGTAGCTGCATCTAGCATAGATTGATGGAACTGTGAAGTAGCTTGTCCGCTATGGCGTCGTTACGCTTTTACCGACGGGGTCAAAGTGAATGTAGCAAATTTGCTACAATGGCCGTTAAAGGGTTAACAAATTTTACGGTAGCCTAAACCTTTAATTTTTTAATTTTTTTTTTTCGAAAAACGAACTCTTCTTTAAAATTCCTTCGTGATGGAATTACTATCTTTCTCTCTTTGTGTGTGTGCGTGCGTGCGTGTGCGTGTGCGTGCGTGTGTGTATCCAGGGTGTCCTGTTATGGATGGATAATCCTACAACTGTCTGTAGGTCGGATTATGTCTTACTATATGCTGGCATTTCAGTTCAGTAAAATTCCACGGTTTTCGAAATAAAAATCATCTGCTTTTGGTTTTTCGCATGCCATTTCTACAAATGATAACTCTTGTTGACCCGGTTTTTTATAAAATACTCTTGGTTATTTGTTTTATCTAGAAAAGTCTTCTTGTTAATCTTAAACGTTAAGGAAACTTTATGAACAAAAGATCTTATGCAGAATTTTCATCCAAATCAATTCGAATATTTGACTTTCGTGGCTTGCGGTGTAAAAAAACGTACGCATATCGTGCCAATTACTTTTATAAATTGCTTGGGTATTATCGATTTATATCATTTGTAGAAATGGCATGCAAAAAACCAAAAGCAGATGATTTTTTTTTTTCATAAAAAAATAACACAGCCCAAAATCTCGAAAACAAAACTTTTACTTAACTGAAATTCCAGCAGATAATAGGACATGATCTGACCTATCGACAGTTGCAGGATTATCCATCCATAACAGGGCACCCTGTGTGTGTGTGTGTGTATGTATATATATATATATATATATATATATATATATATATATATATATATATATATATATATATATATATATATGTATATATATATATATATATATATATATATATATATATATATATATATATATATATATATATATATATATATATATATATATATATATATATATATATATATATATATATATATATATATGTACGCGGAAAGTTGATTTTTAAGCATTCGATGTGTGTGTGCGTATATATGCATTACGTACGATATTTCGCGTTATTGCGAAAAAACCTGTTTCGATTATCGTTCACGAATCGTTTGGGGCTGAGTCACATGGGGGAGATCGTGCGCCTCGCGTCGTGATTTCATAGCGGTTCACGATAAATCCTCGAAAGTCATTAATTAACGTGACTCGATCGGGTGTGTGCGGTCCCGGAGATAATTTTCCCGCTTTTTGCTTCGTTCCCCCCCCCCGCCCCCCATCAGCATCACATCCTCTCTCGCGCGCCACTTGCAACGGCCATTTTTCACGTGGCAATTTCGCGGCCACTTTTGCACCAAGGAGCCCTTTCTTGGGTCTCGAGAACGCCGAAAAAAAGAACCGAGCTACGGATTCCCTTTTGCGAAATAATATGACGAGCGAAAAGAAAAAAAGACGACGAAACTATCAGAAGGTTGCGGTTGGGGGAACGAGAAGAAGAAGAAGAGGATCGAGAAAAAGGCAGACTGGCAACGTTGCTCGCGTCTATACCGGGAGAGAATATCTACTGGCCAATCTTTTCCCTTCCTTTTTTTTTTTTTCATCTTCGTTTTTCTTTCCTCTCTTTCCTGGCTTGTATCACGGAGAAGCTGCGAAGAACGCGATTCTACGCTTTTCACTATGAGAAGTCTCGCTCTCTTCCTTTCGTTCTTCCTCTCTCCCGTCCCCTCTTTCTCTCTTCCATTCCTGTTCCCCTGTACGCTGTTTTGCTCGTCCACACATAACAACACGAAACGGTAGATCGAGATCTTCGGAAGGTCGTACAAGAAGTCTCTCTCTCTCTCTCTCTCTCTCTCTCTCTCTCTCTCTCTCTCTCTCTCTCTCTCTCTCTCTCTCTCTCACACACCGTCTCCCTTTGTTCGTCCCTCGTCCCCGTTTCCCTCGATCTTTTACCCGCTCACAGACACACGTACCCACTCGTGTTCACCTTGAGACTTGTCGGTGCAAAAAAGACGAAAGGGGAGGGTGGGAAAAAAACACTCCCCCCACGTTACCGCGATCTCGTCTCGATCGAGTTTTCAGTGCTTTCTCCGCTTGCAAAAATGGTCCTCGTCCATTCGCGCGATCTCTTCTAGCCTCGGCCTCTCTCATCCGTGTGCTTGCATAATTTTCCCATCTTTTTTTTCTCTCTCTCTCTCTTCCTCTCTTCGGTTTTTTGTTTTACGTTGAAATTCCCCTTTTTTTTTGTCTTCCACTTTTATTTTCCACTTCGAGCGTCCTCGCTCGAACCTCGAGCGATGTCCTTCGAACGAGATGATCGATTACATCCAGTGACAATCTCTACGCGAGAGTCGACGATCGTGCTTGCTCGCTCGCGATGCGATTTTCGAGGAATTTTCACGTCGCTGCAAATTGTAAAGAACGATCGAGCGAACATTCTTGCGGCTACCTGATTTTCTAATTAGCTGGGGTGTTTTTTTTT